>JAXCHO010000016.1:17487500-18132500 GCA_036630365.1 Acanthiza pusilla
ATTTGGACCTTTTACCTTTTAAATAAAACCATCTGTATTTATATTTTAAAAGTTTGTCAGGGCCAGATGTTGACAAACCCTACTATTTCCTAATCAGTAACCTGGAGGGTGACCTCTTTGTGCAGCCAGGCATGTCCTGGGCCTTCCTATACAAAATAAGGTGCAAGGAGCCAGAGACAGAAATTATTTGCCAAAAAATCTTTAAGAAAGAGAAAGAAAAATGAAGGGATGTATACTGCTGGGATGGGAGCCTTGGGAAAAAGTCATTTGTCCTTGTTGTAATCAGGTAGGCTCAGATAAAATAAAAATTGGGTAAAATAATATTCTGTAGACTAAGAAACTCTTCCCACCAATCTGAAATATTTTTTTTCCTTGATTTGAAGCGCAAACTTTAGATTGGAGCTTGGGCTTTTCTCAAGTCTGGAGTGTGCTTGGAACCTTGGCTTGCTTCACCCCTCCATCCTAAATTTTGTTTTTATTTAAGGCAGTTTTTATTTAAGGCATATTTTTAATGCCCCTTAACCAATTCATATTAATTAACTCTAATGAAAATAAGGATAAAGAGAAAGAAGGAAAGCCAACATAGGCCCCTGCTCAATTCAGCAATTTTAATTCCACCCTCTGAAGGAGCTGGGGGGTTTAAATCAGCTGAGGAGTGGAAATTTGTCCCACAATCCATTCTCCAGGTTGTGGAGGCTCAGCTGTCAAATGAGAGGCTCACAGACATGTCCAGGTTGGGACCTGTGACTCCAAACCTTGCCAGAGCTGTGGGTTCCTGCGGGTTGGACACGGTGTGGGAATTACTCACAGCTTCCTATGCTTGGGTGTTCCTCCCCGAGCACATGGGGACCTTTGATCTGACCCAGTCCATCCCTCTCCCCTTCCTGTCATCTTTTCACCTCTATTTTAGCCCAGGTTGGCTCACTGGGCTTGACCAAACTGAAATGGAAAGATTTTTTTTTCTTTTCGGCGTAGACATAACATCAGGCCTCCTTGTTCAAACAAAATCCTCTTGGAGTGACTGCAATTAAGCTGAGAAAGGATGTGGGGCCTGGTCTTTATTTTTGAACTCTTGCTTCTGCAGTGATTCAGATTGGCTTGGATAATGAAAATAAATCCCTCCTCCTCTTGCCATAAATCAGTGTTCTGGCTCCTGTCCCCAGGAAGAGCCTGTGTGTTCTCCTGCCAGCGTTATTCCCAGTTCCTTGTCCCAGTTGGAGGACTGGATTATCTTCAGGGACACGCTGCTGCCTCGCGGAACTCCTAAGAGCTCTCAGAAGAGTGAGGAGATCTTTGTGACTCATGTCCTTCCTGTCTCTCCTCCAAGCAAAGTGTCCTCAGCAAGAGCTGAGCTGCAGAAGGGTTTGTGCTCTGGACATTTGGCATTTTTTGCTTGAATTTACTGAAATGTGGGATGGATGGGAGGAGTGGGGCAGAAGATGGGGCTGGTGACGTCCTTTTGTGCAAAAACACCACCAGGGCTGTGTGTGGATTTATGCCCAGAACATCCAAATTCCACCCTCTGCTTCCCTCTCTATTTTTAAATTTTTCTCCATGTCCATCTTCCCCTTCCCTCAGCCTCCATCCCCTCCCAGCACTCTCTGTCTAGTTTTAACATTTTATCCATCGTAAAGGCCTTCTTTTGCTAAGGATACCACAGGCAATATTTTCCTCTGGAAACTCAGTTTTGGGACACCAAGGATGCTCATTCCAAATTTCTCTCAAAACGATGGGTATGAGAATATGCAAATTTGGAGGTTTGTTTTTACCAAAAATGGAAAGCCAGGTGGATAAGACTGCAGCTTCTTCCTCTGTGAGAAGGGTGTTTTTCCTTTGGCTTTTTTTTTTCCCCTGTTGGACTTCATCTATCCGAAGGCTTTAGAAAGAATCCACAGGAGTTGCACAATTTCAGCAATTGGTGCAATAAATTAAATAAAGAAGGTGTGTGGTTTTGATAGGGAGAAAACAAGTATGAGCATAACAGCCCCAGTGGTAAACAAAGGACTTAAGGAGCTCATGCAGAGAAATCCTTAAACAATGAAATTAATTTTCAGACAAGGCTTGGAGTTTCATCAAATATGATTGAAAAATGTCTCAGTTTTTCTCCATGGATTTATCAACAAGTGACCCACTAAAGCTACATTTCAGGAATGCACATAAATGCTTCTTTCAATACAGTTAAATTCAAAACAAGGTGAAAGTTATTTAAAGTCTCACTGAAATCACCCAGGGTATTTGAGGTTGGAGGGAATCTCATCTCAAAGAAGGGTCTACAAGAGCAGGTTCCTCAGGAGCAATTCAGGAGCTGATTTTATTTAACAATGTTCTTTTCTGAATTGTGACTTCAGTTTTTCTGTTATATTTCTGAGGTTGATGGGACACCAGGGAAATTGTGTTTTCTTCCTTTCATTTTGAGTTGCCAGGTCTGTGTCTAATGCAGTTACAGTTCAGATGATTTTCAGGCTTTCTGCTTTATTTTGAGATGACAGCAACCCCAAAACTTTAATAATATTGGAGAATGAGCCACCATGAAGAGTCACCAAAAGAATCACCATGAAAAAACCAGCATATTCCTGACTTCTAAATGGCTTGAGTCCATCAACAATTCAAAACCGAATTTCAAATTATTTCAGTAAATTCTGTCCCCCTAGGAGCAGTGCCCAGTGCCGCTGCTTCCATGTCAGGTAAGTGTCTAGTGGGAATAAGGATCTGCAGGAGCTGATGAAGCTGTGACCAGGCAGGAGTCGAGCCACTCAACCATGTTCAAATTCTGGAACAAAGCCTTAGAGAGGCCGTGAAATCCCCTTTTTTGGAGATTTTCAAAGCTTGGCTGGCTGAGGCCACGAGTAACCTGCTGAAATTCCTTCTAGAGGAAGGTGTCCACGCCCACAGAAGGAGGTTGGATGTGGATGATGTCCTTCCAGCCCAAACCTTTCTGTGGCTCCATGAATTTTGGGGTCAGCACTGCTCCAGCTGGAGCTGTTCCCACCGTGGAGCCCACCCTGTCCTGTGACACCCAACCTCTCACAGCCACACGGCCTCACACCTCCTCATCACTCCAAGACCTCCACAATGCCAGAAATCTGATTTTCCCCAAGATTTTCTGACTGGCATTTCTCTCCGCAGCTCTCCCTGGGCGAAGGCACGCTGGCGGTGCGGAGGGCCGGGGTGGAAGGAGCAGAGCCCAAACTCCAGATGATTGTCTGGACTGGCTCAGAGTGCCATCAGGTGCGAGGTTTGGACGGGGATTTGTGGGGTTTGACGCCTTGCCCAGACAGAGCTGGAGCTCAATCCCTCCAAGGCACGTCCGGCCAGACACAGCCATTGTGTCGGATCCTGGAACGAGAATATCCTGAGATTTCTATCGCAGCCACACAAGTGTTTGGCTTCACAGGTCACTTCGTTGGTTTCTGGCCCCTGCTGATGAAAAATAGCTCCATCTCCTGTGCTCGCAGAGCTGTTTGCTCGGTTCCTGTAGGCGTTCAGATCTACCTGAGATGGTTTTTGCCTTTTGGCCTGGGTGGTCCAGAATTCTGCTTCTTCCGTGATTTGAGTCTGCACTCCTGCTCGTTAGAAAAAACCCGAGGTGGAGAGGCTAAGTTTCTTACTAAGTTTCTTAGTAATGGCATCGAGGGGATTTATTTGCAGACAGGTGGAGATTTAGAGTGTCATTTTTGGTTGTTATAAATGGAGCTGTTTTCTATTTGCCCAGCAGTAAAATCCACCGCTCTGGCAGGCTCAGCCCCTGATCCCAGTGCTGTGGGGCCGTGGCAAAAACTCCTCCATCACAGACATTCTGTGAGCAGAGCTGTCACTGCTGAGCCTCTTCTTTAATCTACACCACAGCAATAAACGCCATCGGGATTGCAGTGACTGCACAGCCCAGGGTGACTCCCAGAACAGCCCTGCAAAAATATTCAGATTATTTCATCTGTGCCAAATCCCAGACTGATCCATCATCCTCCAGAGAGCACTGAGACCACCCCAAGAGCTGAGGGACAGCACCCACCCTTTGCTGCAGCACATCTGAGGGGGCTGGTGGGGGTAGGTAGCAAAAAATGTCCATTTTTAAAGGCCTGGAGAGGCCAGAATAATCCAACCTAGGGCTTGGCAAGGCAGAGCATTGCAGCACATTCCTTCAGCACTGTAACTCTGGGCTGGGGCTGCACACACAGGCGATGCTGGCGAGGCAGCAGGAGCTGGGTTTGTGTTTTTTGGTGGGGGAATAAAGATTAATGCACCAAACTCAGGGTGGGGGGAAATTCAGGAGAGCAAAAAAAAAAATATCCTGACTCCGAGTTGTGCCAGAAATTATCACTGTTCTTGTAAGAAATACAGTATTGTCTTTCCAGTGTAGGGCTAAATAGTTCCTGCTTGTCTGAAAAGAATAATTTCTCTCAGGCAGCATATCCAAGCAGAATTGGAGGGTTTTTCTTTTAGGTACAGGTGGCCTGACTCTGTTCCTGAATCCGCAGGGTGGAAGGAGTCCAGGGCTGAAAGGAGCATCATTCCCCAGCAACTCGGGGCAGATGTTAGAGAAATGATTAGAAATGAGAGTCAGCGTTCCCTGGGACAATGGGATCGAGGTATTTCCTAGGATTTTGTTTCATTTCTGGAAAGCCTGAGTGTACCCTGTGCTTTGGTTATTAATTGATTTTCCCTTCAGTCCCAGGGGGCAGGTGGACACCTGGCTGGCTCTGATGAGTTAAAGTGCAGTGGATGACAAACAAAAATTAAAAATTTAAAAAAAAAAAAAAAAAAAAAAATTAAAACCAAAAATTGTTAGTGTAGGGCAAGGGAAAGAGGTGTGGTTAATGCTGAGTCCTCTGCTTTCTGCCTGTCAATCACTGACCTGTCAATCACTGACCTGTCAATCACAGCCATGTCTGTTCAGGTTTTGGCAGTGATTGCAGGGGAACAGAGCAGCAGTTTCCCCTCACAGTTGCTTTTTGCCACCACCATCATAGCTTCCTGTAAATGCCTTATTTTTCTAAATATTTCTTTCCAAGATATTTTTTCTGCTGCTCTTCATCTGCTCATTGGAGCATTGTGGATGCTTTTGTGGGCTCAGAGTTGTGAGGTGCTCCTGGTCCCTTTAGCCATTCACAACAACCAAAAATGTTTAGGAGAATTTTGGGTCGAATTCGCACAGGACTGGCCATGACTACCCTGGTTTAAGTGTCTCCAAACCAACACAATCCTGGCTGCAGCACCTCCCCAGGATATGGAGGAGGAATGTATGGACTGTGAGCTAAGAACCCAAAAATGTCCTATTGAATTCTCTGTTGCGATTGGGTTACCATAAACAGTAATTAAAGCACTTATCAGGCTCCCCACCGGCATGAGGAACATTCCATCCTGTGATGTGTTCCACGGGCAGACAGCCAAGCTCGGGCCAGAGTCAGCCTTGGTGCCTTTGATTTCGTGCAGAGGGAATCGCTGAGCTGGGGCTTCCCTCCGAGCCCTGAAAGGAGAGCAAGGAGCTCTCCCAAGGCATTCCTCACCAGAACTGGGATGCCTCCAGCTCTGGAGAGCTCAGGAGGATCCACGTGTGGTGGGACAGAGTGAGGCAGACAAGGGACAGCCCATCCAGTCCTTGGGACACCTTTTTGCAGCCTCATTCATATCCAGCAAAGCCTACTTAAAACTTTACTTCAATATTTCCTACTTTAAACTTTTACTTCAATATTTCGTACTTTAAACTTTTACTTCAATATTTCGTATTTTAAACTTTTACTTTAATTTTTCTCCCCTGTTACCTGTGCAGGGAGGGCTCTTCCCGTGCAAAAGTCCTGCTGTCCCACCTGATTCACACCTGCTGTGGCATCTTCAGGTGCTTTGGGTTGAGAAAGGAGGAAAAAGGTGACCAAGCTTTGTGATAACCCTTAGGGAGAATTGAAGTTATTAATCCTCTACTCCGAATTTTCTGAGCCTCATGTTTCCACCCTTAAGGGTAACAGAGCATCACCAGCCCCCAAATGAATGGTTTAAAAAGTGGGTTTTAAAAATGGTTTTAATGAATGGTTTAAACAATGCATTTTTAAAATCGAAAAATTTTTACCTTCTAACTACATAGTGTTTTCTCCCTGGGGAATTATTCTTTTCTCATCTTTCATGCTTTTTTTTTTTTTTTTTTTTTTTTTTTTTTTTTTTTTAAAGTCAAGAAAGATCTTTGCAAAGGAATAAAGCCCCAAAATCAAACCAGCAAATGACAGCTGAGTTGCTCCCAGAACCTGGGGCTACACCCACGTGGGAGAGATCCTTGAGTGCCTGGAAAGGTTATGAGAAGTGGTGCCAGGGGGAGCTTCTTGCTCCTGTTTTTCTCAGGTGAATTTTCTCCCTTGTGTCCATTGCAGATGAAGGGCTCTGGGATGTTCCCTGGGCCACAGCCATTGGGGTTAGAGGACTGTGAAAAATGAGGAAGGGCTGGACTGAAAAGATTTTGCGCTCTTTGGGACACCTAAAAATTATTTTGGATCTCTGTTTGAAAACGTGGGTGTAAAGTGCTGAGACACCTCACACCTCCGAGCTAGGTCTCGTCCAGAGCAGGTACAACATTGCAGAAGTGATGGACAGTCCTGAATCCACAAAATCCAGCCTGGAGTGCATTCAGGGACCTTGCAGGGAAACTGAGGCACTGAGTTTGGCCAGTGGTGGCAAAGGGCAAAGGGCTCGAGCCCAAACTCTTCTCTCGCTGCTGCATCTCCTGCTGCTGCCTCTGTTGGTGAGCACTTCTGCAAGGTTTGCATGCAAAGGTTCCTAGAGATTAGATAAACTTGTTTAAAATCACCCATCAGGCTCTGCTGGGTCAGAATTTCCACCCT
This sequence comes from Acanthiza pusilla, assembly GCA_036630365.1. NCBI lineage: Eukaryota > Metazoa > Chordata > Aves > Passeriformes > Acanthizidae > Acanthiza > Acanthiza pusilla. Next base: position 17,494,325 of record JAXCHO010000016.1, read on the forward strand.
GAACAGCTGTCTGAGCACTCAGCTCACATAAATCTCAGCTCCATGTTCAGCTCTCTCCCAGCTGACGCAGGCTGGGTGCTCAATCCAGCAGATTTCTAGAGAAAGGATTGCTGCAGGGGAAAAAAAAAAAAAAAAAAAAAAGAAGAAGAAATAGGCAAGAGTACAAAGAGAAAAAAAACGCAGAAGAGGCAGCCAAGACATCAGTGATAAAATGAAGCAGAAGAGACTTGGACTGTGATGCAGGACATGGTGTGCTGGAGTCAGGAGCTGCTCCACAAAGGTCAATATTTGTTGCCCTGATGACCCAAATGTCAAAGCCCCATGTCCCCAAGGGGCAGAAATCCACCCTGGGCAGGGAGTGCTGGGGTGTGACCTGCAGGCAGCAGGGGACAAGGCAACGAGTCTGGAAAAGGAGACCTGCAGACCTTGCCCTTGGCTATTTGTGTTCCCAGCCTTTTCTTCCATGTTTCACCCTCGCTTTTTCCTAGGATCTCCTGGGCCTGGCAAGGAAAATTTTTGTCATTCTGGATGGTTGTGCCAGCCTCTTTCTGGGACCTGGCTGAGCATCACTTTTGTAGCAAGCAAGGGATCGCAGAGCCATTTATCTCTTCTCTACCCTGTGGGAAACAGAGGGTTAAGGAAATTCCTTTCCTTTCTCCCATGTGTAGCCAGAGATGGATGAGATTGGGAAGAATTTGTCCCCAATTCTGGGCTGAGAAGTCCATCAGTGAAGCTCAGCAAGGGATGAAGGCAATGTCTGGTGTTTTTTCCTTGTTTAGGAGAGACCTCAGGCACCTGTGAGTTTTAGGGTCACACAACTCCACACTGCCTGCTTACTCAGGGGTTACAAAGGCTTTACTACCCACAAATGAATTACAAATTTCTGTTCTACTCATTGTACCTCTCACTAACACTAAATGCCATCTGGACTTCCCAGTGGTAGATACTCTGCAAATTTTATTTTGTGTGTCTCATGTTCATAACAGGTCAGGCTTCAGCAGCTTTTGGGCTGCCTAAACACAAACATGGGTGTTTATTTTTGGCCCCAGAATGAGCTCACTCACGGTTTTTGTGTTGTCTGGTGAAGGTTTCTGCATTGCTCTCTGGTGTGCAAACCTGGCTTTGGCCACGAGGATGAGGTGACAGAAAAGGTTTCTGTTTTCTCAGGAGATGGTGGCAGTGGGACCATAAACTCCCTGCTGGGATGGCAGCAAGCTGCAAGCCACAGATCAGCTGTCAGAGCAAGAAATGCTCAAACCCAGCCCAGAGCAGGCTTCACTCACCCTCTGCTGGGGACAGAAACAGCGTTCCCCTGGAAAAGGAACCCTGGTGAGAGTCCCACAGGGATGGATGGACAGATGGATGGATGGAGGTGTCAGCAGCCTGCTGCAAATCTAGGCCACAGCAGCTCCTCCCAGCCACGAGTGCCGAGCCTTAGCAGAGCCCTGACACTAATTTTGAAGAGTGTGGTTGGTGTCCGGCCAAGGAACTTTTTTCCTTGCTCAAACTTTTCCACTACAGCTGGCAGAGCTGCAGGGATTGCACAATTCTGGGTCCCAGGGCTCCAGACAGCAGGGAGAAGGCACAGAGCATCCCAGACTGCAGCTAGAATTAAGATGAAAATGCTTAATTACATAAATACATCCTGTAAGGACTGTGGTTCACTGCTTCATCTTCAAGATTTATCAAAAATATCAAGAAGTTCCAGGAGATATCAGTAAAAAAGATGAACCTCGGTTTGTTTTAGAAACTGCTCTTATTTTGTGTTTCTTTGTTGGCAGGAGAATCTTCCCCCCATTGCTCTCTGCAGCTTTTTGTTGATGAATGATTAGAGATGAAGGCAGCTCCTGTAGATTCGTGCTGGGCAATTTGTTGGCTGGGTTGTAGTGCAGAGAAATTTGGATGAGATAAACCTCTGGCCCCATGTAATTTGGAAGGATCGTGACTCCCACTCCCTTGGCACAACAGTAGAACCAAAAGAATGATTTCTGTGAGGCTTAAAGAGAGTAATTTAATGATTTAATTTTGACAGTGCTTTCCCACAGCCACCAGGCACAGCAGAATTCAGGTGGATACCCAAATCTTCATCTCTCCCCTTCATCCTCCCCATCTGGTTTTTGTCTGCTCACAGAAAGACAATAATACTCTTTTGGGAGGGGAGAAAGAGAAATTTACACGAACAAGACAATTACAGTGAGGTTATGGAGGTCAGGAGAACATCTTAAATTAATGAGTACAATGGGGAGCTGTGTTAGTCGAGTCAACACAACCTTTGCAGGAGAAGACAAATTCTTTGTTTCATTACTGAGCTCTAATTTCCCCCAAAGTTTAAACCAAGGGTTGATTCTGCTGTAATTCACCCACTGTGGCAGGTTTGGGATTGACTTTCAGATTACAGAGTTTTCATTGCTGAATTTACAGAAAATAGTGTGAGGTTTTTACTGCTGAGAGTTGTTGCAGTGAGAGGGAAATAAGAGAAAGGAGCTTTATGCAAAAACTTGCAGGAATACTCAGCTGAAGAGCATTTGATTTAAAGCTCAGACTTGTAAGGCTCTCCGTGGGTTACCTACTATAAATTTTAAGCTGATCTTATAGTTTTGATGATACACTTTTTATGATGCATTTCATGCCTCATTTCCAGGCAGATTTACAGCCCTTACACAACGCTGGATGAGTGACTCCACATGCTTCATGTCAACAACTTCTTTTCCTTTCTTTTTTTTTTTTTTTTCCTTCCCCCTGAAACTCCTGCTGGTTAAAATTAAGCCATTTTGCAGTCAGAGTGCATTTGCTCTTGTCATTTTTGAGCTGCTTTTGGTCATCATTTGGTGAGAATGGCCCAAAGAGCTTTGACTTTTCAGGTAGATGGTAATAAACAATGGTACCCCTAGAAATTCCAGGATTGAAACTAGGCTTTTCTTTTTTTCTATGTATATATTTTGTTTTGACCACCTGAGTTTTGACATGATTAAAGGGCAGGGTGAAGCCTGTCCTACACCTACAGGGTGTCTTTTCCAAAATAATCTCACCCACAGAAACAGGGAGAGATCAATGTCACCTTTTAGAGGCTTACAGATGTGAAAATATCTACAAACACAGAGCAGCCAACAACAACTTAGCACAAATCATGAACTGTTGGAAAGAAAAATACCCTTCCACTGGGCTTGGAATAAATGCTGTGGCTTGGAGAAAAGCACAGATTTTGCCCAAATATCCTGGCTGATGCTTTGCCTCTGATGGGTCCATCCCCAGCCTTGAGCCACCCCAAAACCTTACACTTGTCAAAGCCAGAAACAATAAGCAAAACACTGTGTTTATTTCTATTTACTTCTGAATGAACACGGGTATATTTATATTCATAATTATATTTATATATTTATATTTATAATTATATTTTTATATATTTATATTTATATTTTTGTTTATATTTAGATTTTTGTTTATATTTATATTTATATTTATATTTATATTTATATTTATATTTATATTTATATTTATATTTATATTTATATTTATATTTATATTTATTTATTTCCAAACCCTCAAGGGCTTCAGAGCCTGACTGAGGCTGATAGGACAGGGTCACCCTTTGGCACATTCACAAGCAGAGTGCAGGAGGAATCTGCACGAAGAGATTTTTTTTTTTAATAGATTTATATTTATATTTATATTTATATTTATATTTATATTTATATTTATATTTATATTTATATTTATATTTATATTTATATTTATATTTATATTTATATTTATATTTATTTCCAAACCCTCAAGGGCTTCAGAGTCTGACTGAGGCTGCTAGGACAGGGTCACCCTTTGGCACATTCACGAGCACAGTGCAGGAGGAATCTGCAGGAATAAGAGGAATCTGCCCAGGATGTCACATCCCAGCAGGATGGAACCACAGGGCCATTGGACCTGACTCACGCAGGATGTGGGTTTTTTTTGCCAGCTTGCCCTGGAATATGGAAATGGAGGCTGTTAATCCCTAAAGGGCAATAAGCGTGGGGTGTTGCAAGGCTGATAGCTGTGCCCACAGGAAATGAGGCTGAACCAGAGGCAGGAAGGGATTGAGTTTGGCCATCCTGGCAGGTGATCCTGCAGGGATGTCTCCAGCCTGGTGGCACCGTGACCCCTCCCTGTCCTTCCTGCCAGGGCAGCCACTGCTGGGACCTGCTGCTCCTGCAGGAGGTGGTGGCTGGGGGGACACTGCCTCCGTTCCTTCCTCATCAGTGAGGCAGAAAACACTGCAGGCATGGCAAAACACCTCGTGTGTCCTGGGAGCTGCTCTTGTTTTCCAACTGTTGGACCAGCTGTTGGACCAAAGGGTTAATTTACTCTGCAAGCTGTGGAGTGGCTGGAAAAGTTGCTGAGGGGACAACTCGCATGTTAAAATTCAAAATGAGTAGAACTAAGACAATTTTTAGACTCCAAAGGAAAGGAAAAAAGGGAAAAACTCAGACTGTGGGTCACAAATATCACTGATGTCACTGCTCCTGGTGTTATCCCCTGCAGTTCCTCACTGCTGCTCTCAGCAATGGCTTTGCTGGACCCCAGCACCTCCTCTCTCCTTTGTCCTCTCACCTCTCTTCACATGGGAGTCGCCAAAACCTTTTCCTCAAAAAGTTGTCAAAAGCTGGGAAAGTTCTTTTGAGACAACTCGAAAACAAAAGGTTCTGTGTTTTAATTTCTGTGTTTTAATTTCTGTGTTTTTATTTCTGTTTTTCAGCAAAGGTCCAACCTCCTGTTCCACAGTGGGAAGAAATGCTTTCAGTTCATTTCCCTGACAGCTGTTATACCTTGGATGTTCTCCTTTCCTTCAAATCCTCTCCTAACACCATTAACAAATCTTCCCAGTTGTGTTCTCCCCAGGAATTGTTTTTGTACATTGTTAATTTTCTTGTACTTTTTTCCTGATCTAGTTAAAGCTGTAAATTCTTCCAGGTGAAGGAAGGAGCAATATTTTGGCAGATTGTCTGTGATAGAATTGGTTTTATCTGGGTTAGATCACCAAGAGCAAGGGCAGCAGAGGGGTATTGCCTGCTCAGTGCAAGCTCAATTTCGAGAAATTTTAATATTTTGCATTTTAAAGCAGAGGATGGTCAAGGAGAGGAGAATCTCCTTAAATCTGGAGCTCCTCAGCCCTCTGTCCATCACCCCCAGGTGTTTTCTTGGCATTATTCCTTCGCAGTAAATCGTGGCCTCTCCCCAGCTGCCCAGAACCAACAAAATGCCCAAATGTTCTGAGACTCCTGTGGTTTGTCCCTCATCCAAGAATCCTTTCCAAGGCACCTGAGTGAGCTGAAAATGCAAATGCAATGTTGGGTTGGCAGCAGCCTGCTCTGGGCAGGGGTGAGATCTCCACAACAGAGTCACCTCTCCTCCTGCTGATCTCACCGAGTCTGTCACAGTTTGTTACCCAAAAGTGATGCTCTGAAGAGCTGTGGTGGCTGCAGTCTCTGAGATGTGCAGAGAAAATGGTCAGATTTGTGTGCAGGTGGAAGAAAGCCAAGAGTTATGGAAACAGGCGGGTATTTCTGAAATAATGGGCTTTGCAGTGTCTGCTTCCCTGCAGAGATTGGGTTTGGCCATGGGAACGGCAGCTCTGTGCATGTTTAGCAGGGTCCAAGAGCTCACATAATCCTAATCTTTAGAATTTGTGAAAATCTTTACATTTTCACTCTTCTCTGTTAGCTAAACTGGCAGAAAAACCAATGAAGAAATCTGGTACTAATGGAGGCAAAGGTGGTGCTGGTATCAATCCAGCTAAGATAAATTAAATTTTTTTTTCCTTCCAACAGTGTTCCAGGAAAAGTGGCAGCAATGACAGATGCAAAGATAATTTTGCCTATTATTATGTGATGACAGTCCTATTTCTTTCTCACCATGTCACTGATATTTCAAGCCTGCTTTTCCACAAGTCTCTGGGAAGATCTGATTATTTCCAACTGGAGGAGCACATAAAATATCAGAGAGTTGTTGCACTCCACAGTGCCTCATGGCTGGTGGTCTGGCAGATGATCCATAGGAATACTTAGAGGAAAAGCATCTTGGAGAGCTTTAAAAGCCTTTCTCAGAAATGGATCTATGTGTGATTCCATTCGCTTCTCTGCCCCAGCCATGACAAATAAACGCCACCAGGGTCAGCAAGAACAGCCCTGGTGAGGCAGCAGCAGCTCCTTCAAAAAGGGATTACAGCTGAAATCTGGATGCAGAACACCGCCTGCCCTGCCCAGGGAAGAGGGGAAATGTTCTCAGAGAGAGGGATGTGACAGAAGACGAAAACCCAAAGTGTTTCCTGCCCTCATGCCAAGTTATTTTTTCCCTCCTGAGCCCTTTTCCTTGGGGAATGATGTGCAACCCCATAAAGAAGCAATGGATCCTTCATCCCTCAGCCACGTCAGACAAGACAAAGCCTTTGCTTCGTCTGTGCAGGTTTTGTCCAGGAGCAGAGGAATTAATGAGCAGTATAATTAATTTCACGTTTGAATTTTTCACATCAGCCAACGAAGACTGTAAGCAATAACTGCATGAGTAACTGCAGAAGAGAAGAGATACGTTGTGGTGTCTGCTGCAAGCTGTATTTTTCTGGAAACAATGACTAACACAGCTTTTCCAGCGGAGGATTTGATGCACATCCAGGCTGCGTCCATGAATCAGTGCTGACAACCAACAAACTGCAGCTCCTCCTGCTCCTGGAACTCTCTGGGTTTGCTTCTGGACTGGCAGGACCCGATTTGCTTCCTCTTGTTCCCATTGCCCTCCTGGGGACGGTGACACTGAGGGTTTTCCTGCCTGCCAGGGCTGTCCCGTGGTGTCACCACCCAGGGGTGTCACCAGAGCTCAGTGCTCAGTTTGAGGTGGCGTTTGCTCACCTGAGGGCCAAACCCAGGGGGATGTGTGGCAATTCCAGGAAAATCCCACCCTTCATGCCCAAAATCCAGTGGATTTGAAAAGAAGAAGACATGTGAAGGGTTGCTCATGCCACAGCAATCCCATCTTCTAAGCAACTCCGGGGCAGCTGTGTTTTGTGGAATTAACCTCGCTCCAACAGCCTCTCCAGCTGGAAGAGTCCGAGTATTGCCCAGAAAAATAAAAATTACCTGGGAAGAGGTGGATCATATCCAATCTCTGTCCTTCCAGCACCAGATTTCCACAGGGAGCAAATGGAGGAGACAGGAACTGCAGGAGGGTGGACACAATTAGGAGCTGCTTTTGGAAGACACTTGCTAAAAAAACAGAGATTTTTTATTTATTCAATTCAATTGTCTTTATGTTTCCCCAAATTCTGCTTTTCAGTGTGGTGCGAAAGTCTGATGGGGACTGTGGCTTCGTTTCCCAGTGGTTTGTCAGGATGAAGAGGTGCCATTTCCACCCAGCCTGCTGTTCCCAGGGTAAATATGTTTTTAGGCACAGAGCAATAAAATCCTACAGATTTGCAGAGAAGCTGCAAACCCTCCTGGCAATGTCTGAGGCAACATAAAGGCTCCGTTTCCATCACTTCTATTTATGGCAAACCAAAGGCCATTTATCTCCTCGATTCCCCTGGGATTTTCTATAGCTTAGTCAATAACCATGAATTACTGCTTGGCTGAGTTATTTTAGGGAAAATAGGATAGGATGGGAAGAGGATGTGCCTCAGCAAACAACCCCTGTCCCTAGCCTGGCTTCCAATTGGGGCCATGTGAGGCCCTCTCCTCTTCCCTAAAACTAATTAATTTCACTGCCAAAATCAGGCTATCGTTCAAACCTTGTTTGATTAAAAGTGAGTTTAGAGTTTGCCCTGCTGATCTCTGGCTCCTGAAAGGATTCTGGAATTCCTGAAATTTACCCCTAAACCTGCTGGCTCTGGAAAGTGCTGGATCAGTGCCATAGGAAAGGAATGACCTGGGTGCTCTCTGCAGCAGGAGAGGACCCAAATGGGAGTTACAGAGATGTGGGACACGGAGAAGATGCAGAAATTGCAGAAGATGCAGAAATCCTCCTAACCATGGTGGCTGCTCAGTGCCCCTCAGTCCTGCCAGAGACAGACACAACTTTTTTTTTTTGTTCCCACAGACATTCTGTCATTGCAAAGCTTTTATTGAGCAATTCCAGACATAAAGAAAAAAAAAAAAAAAACAAAAAAAGGGGAATATTTAAATCTTTCTGACTGGACCAAGAGCAATTCCTTGTGGTTTAACTGGTTAGATTCAGCTATGTGCTGGCAGGGGGCCCAGCTGGAGGAGAGCTGGGGATGCACCCATGGCACTGAGACCTTCTGGGGTGTCCTGGGTGTCCCCCAAAGAGCTCCTGGGGACACCCACGGTCACAACCTCAGGCCCTCATGCCATCATACCTGTGATATTCTGAGGTTTCATCCCTCAGCTGGTGGCCGCTGCTGCTGTCACAAGATTTGCGCATCCCCAGTGACACTTTGGCACCCCCTGAGCTGTAATTTGATTGATGTTTACGCTGCAATTAACGCCCTCCTGTTTATTTCTGCCCTCACCTCGGTTTGTAGGGAGCCTGATGTTTCTGCTTTGGCAAAAGTGGAGGGCAAAGTGGAGCTATTTCTGGTTTTGTGTTAAAAACAGACACCCTGAAAGGCAGATTATTTATTTATTTTGTTTTATTTCTAGGAGGAGATGCTGAGGGATGTGTAAACCACTCTGCAAGATCATCCCAGGAAAGGAACTAAAGAAGCACCAAAGAAGCCAGAAATTAGGTACAAATCTTCCCTTATTATTTTTTGGTAATAATTATTTGTGGAAAAGCAAGCTCCTAGACAAAATACTCTAGCTTTTGAGAGGATACAATATTTAAAAAATAAAGGGGAAAAAAAGAGAAATTCCTTTCATTGGAAAGTTCTATGAAGCAGGGAATGAAAGGACATTCCTGATCTATTTCTTATGGAAGATTTCCCCCTACTCCATATCCGAACAGATGTTTTAAATTACATGATGACTTTGAAAATGCAGTAATTTCTGCTGGGAGTTTAGTAGTTCCTGGGTTTGCTGTCAAGAAGGGCAGTCTGGTCTCCCTGTAGCTTCTCTAATTAGGCTGTGAGTTTGCAAGAAAGGACTTCAGTGTCAGATTTTTCTGCTGTATTGGATGATTTCCCACTCTATCAGGGCAGTTGTGGAGCTCCTGGGAGTTTTTTTCCTATTTTTGCTGTCCCCACTGCAAGTTTAACCAACATGTCAGTGAACTCATACTGCCAGACTCATCTTTTTTTCATCTGATCTTTTCTCATCTCAGTAGCTCAGAGAGTTCTTTCAGCTTTAGGATACCTGAAATCTTTATGACAATTGTTTTGTTAAACATGGCCTGAGTTAAGAAAGAGTGAAATTATTTGGGCCAATTCTTTATTTCCATAGCACCAAATTGGGTTTGTGGGGGATTCACCAAGAGGAAAGGTGTGCTGATAAGAGGTGAGCTGATATTCAGCTGGCCAGGTACTGTTTAATTGTTTTTTTGAAGGCAAAAATGTGGATTCTCCAGGCAAATTATCTGTAAATAGGATATCTATTGTGCCATGACGGTTTGGCATTTTTTGTAGATGTTTGTAATTGAAAGCAGATAAATTGAAGTCTACATTTCGTATCCAATACAAAAGAAGCAGAAACCATCTCCCTGATAAATTGCAGTCTACCTTTTGTATCCAATACAAAAGAAATAAAAATCATCTCCCTGACTACAATTACTGATGTAATTACAATAAATACTAATTCCATTATAATTTCCCCCTTGCTCTTACCCTGGCTTGGGGCCTTTGCCTTCCAGCTCTCCCTTGCACAAAATTTCTCAGTCTCATCGAATTATTCCCATGGGTTCCAGGGGAATAACTGAGGTTTTGGAACTTATCTCGGGCAGTTGGTTTCTGCATGGACTTTCCTTGGTGACTCTTGCTGCTGCTGGATGTCATCGCTGGCCTCGTGCCCTTATCGAGCTGAGTGCCAGGTTAATCAGCATTTACTGCAGTGGAAACTAGAGCCATTTTGGTTTTTTTTTTTTAAATTAGAAAAGGGGGTTAAAATGCTGGTCTGGTAAGGAAAGAGAGAGTTTCCCAGTCTCTCACTGGGAGAGAGTTTTTTGTGCCAATGCTGGCTCCAGAAGGATGCAGTAGGCAGAAAGAGATGAGAGTTTGGGTTTGAATCCTCCGCACCAAGGCAGAATCCCAAGGCTTGTGTGCCGTGACAAAATCCCCTGCAGGTCATAAACGTGCACAAATCCATTTGAACACGGCCCAAAGAGCTGAGAGGAGGTTTTTGCTGCGGCTCTGGGTGGTGTTAACAATCTGCTGTGGTGCCTCAGCCCCAGAGACACTGAAACCCTGGCAATAAAAACGCTTCCTCCAATAACACCTTCACTGCTGGCACTGCCCCGTGGGCTGTGAGCTCACATGAAAGCAGCTGCTGCTCCTCACCATTAGAGGACACCTCTCCCAGTCAGCTTCAGCACATGGAAACCACAAAAAAAGGAAAAAAAAGCAAATCAGAGCTGAAGCATGACATTTCCACCTCCGCGCGCAGGAAGCAGGAATGGCTCAGCAGTGCTGGCAGGAAAGGCACTGAGCTCAGCTCGATCTCCTTGGGAAAGCAATAAACACGGATCTTGCAGCAGAGCTGGAGGTCACCTCGTTCTTCCTGCACACCCTCGGTGGTTCTCTTGGTCCTGCCATCCCACGGAGGAGGTGGAATAACAGCAAGGATGTCCTGCAGTGGATTGCTGAGGCATGGGACTCGTTTTGGCCATAGCTCAGCAAAAAGAGCCACTCTGTGCTCCAAAAAGCTCTTTAAGCTTCAAAAAAAAATTTCCAGAATAAAGGAAGAGAGGTGGCCTGATAGATGGGCTTCAAGCACAGTTAGGGCAATGAAAATGGAAGATTTTCACAGAAATTTTTATTTTTCTACACCTGGAAGGGGAAAGGCTGACCACAGAGCACAGGAAGGGTTTTGGTCGCAACTTCTAATTTTCATATTTCATAGAATCATAGAATGATTTGGGTTGTGAGGGACCTTGAATGAATCTAGTTTCGACCTTCATATTGCCCAAATATTTCACACTTCGTATAGGAATTAATAAAGAACAAGTACAGAGCAGAGATTTTTGTTCCAGCATTCAAGCTACCAGGATCCCAAGAGCTCAGATTCCAACCTTAAATTTCATTGCTGAAAGAAAATATTCAACCCAAGCTATGGCAATACTGCCATGGGTTATGTAGACCTTTCAGGAGGGACTTCACTTACAGGGAATGTTCACTCCTTCCCAATTCTCCTTCTCCTTGCCATCCCTGGAAGAAACCTGTGAGGAAATCTTATGTTTTCATTCCTGGAAGACAGAAGTCCTGGAGAAACATCTTCCTTTGCTCCTCGAAGGGCTACGGTAGAGAACAGGAATTGTGTGTGTCCTGTGGCTGGCGAGAGAACATCAGACGTGGGCACTTCTCTGGAGACAGAAATCACCAAATGATGATTTCAAACAAGCAAACAAAGGTTTGTTTCTGCTGAATCCAGAGCTCTTGTGTGCGATGGGATCGTGGTTTGCTGTTCAGCAAGGCTGGGAAACAGCAGTTCGGATTGCAGGAAAGGCAAGGCAAGAGATTCCTTCTCCTTATTGTTTGTTCTCCAGGATGGAATCGTGTCCGAGTGTCCTGCCTAACTTTGTGGGCAGCTCGTTTCCTGAAGGTCTTGAAACAGATGACCTGGAACAGGCAGAATTTGGCTTTTCCCCCCTGCAGCTGTGAGGGACAGGAATACAGCTCTCCCATTGTTATTTACTAGAATTCAAACCCCTTTCTGAATTAGCTCCTCCAGGTCTATTTTTAATTTTGCACAGGTTTAGCTTGATGCTGCCATTTCCAAGTGCTGGTCAGAACACTCCCTTCCAGAGACGGAATAACTTCAGGGGTGACACTCCACCAGCTGCCAAAATCTCTCCACAGGCTGTGGCCAAAGACCTGGCAGGACCTGCAGGAATTCTCTTGTCTGATGTTCCTTCAATGATTGCCATGGCGGTGACAATCTCTGCTGGTGGAGTGTAGCTTAATTCCCTGAGGAGTTCCTAATTCAGGCCTCACTTTCAGCACAGCAGGTCCCATGTGCAGCATCCTCCTGCCCAGCCCAGCTTCTGACCTCCTTGGAAACCCAGTTTGCTCCACAGGTGTTTCTGGCCAGGCTTTCCAACTTTTCCATCCCTGCTTCTGCCAGGGGTGACCTTTCAGGAATGCTGCCTGAAGAATAAACACCACTGAGGGAGAGGTGTGGATGTTAGCAGCCCTCACTGCTCACTGGAATGGACTGGAGGAACTGGGAGGGGGTTTTGGCTGAAGGATTTCTCCTCCCTTTCACCACTTCCTCCGTATCTGCCTAGCTTGGACGGTACCTGGGGGCAGGCCTGTCAGACAGAGTTTGATGTGGGATTATTTTATGTCTGTCCATGTGAAAACAATTGTCATAAAACACCAAAACCTTAGTATTTCCTAATGTTTATTTAATATTTTCCTCTTGGCTTCTTGTCCATAATGCAGCAACTGAAAGTAAAAGAAACATCTTGCACTTAGCTCGCACTTCCTCCTCCTGCTGACTCCTTTGTTTGAATTTAAATTTAGGGACTTTCTCTAGAAAATAAGAGTGAATAAAGTACATAATGAAAGCTCCCATGGTGGTTTAACTTTTCAGGGTCCAGCACTGCTGTAGTTTATTTACTTGCCAAGTAATTACCAGTTTGAAGTTGCAGTTCTACTCCCAAGTTTTAGGGCAGTCAAATTAAACAGGAAAGATCATCCTCAGGGTCAGACAGGTCTGAGAGACTTTACCATCCTTGTTCGTGGTGTGGGAGGGCACAGACTCATCCAGGTCAGTGGGGAGTTTGTCTTTCCTTGCACCAAAACCTCCAGCTGAGCATGGGAGATGTGTGGAGCTCCTGGATTTCTGTTTGCTGCCCAGGTGATGTCAGCCAGGTTATTTTTAGCTGGGGCACAACATTTAGTCCTATTTAATCCCTCTCAAGTGGTTTAATTAAACTTTGCAGCTTCAAACCCCACACTCAGCTTCCAGGGAAATCTAAATTTCCATCAGTAAATGCTCCTAAACAGCTAAAAAATACCTGTGCCTGGGCCTTAAAAATGACTTAAAATGTGATAGTGATGAGGAGTTGGAAGTTTAAACTCAGTAATAGGATCATAAGAGAATTCTGTGTCCCTGCAGGGATAGACCCTCTTGGAGCAGGTCTGAAGAGTGGCCCAGAGGAGTTGGGAATACAGAGGTGAGGAAATTTGGGAGAGGACTCCATCTGAGACTTTCCCTCATGCATGAAGCATTTATTGATGCAGATACAAAACTCACACCTCTGTCTGTCCCCTGGTGGGTCCTTTTATCACGATGCTGGTGGGAGATACAGGCAGCCTTAATTTCCTGAGATTATAGAGAAATATCCTTATTATCCAAATATTGGGAGTATCATGGAGTCACGGAATGGTTTGGGTTGGAATCTCGTCTCGTCCCACCCCTGCCGTGGCCAGGGACACGTTCCACTATCCCAGGTTGCTCCAACCCCCATCCAGCCTGGCCTTGGACACTTCCAGGTCTGAGGAAATCTGCAGATAAAGTCATAAAAGATGTCAGAAATCAGGCACGTGAACATATCACAAATTGATTGTGGCTACTGGTGTGACCAGATATGAAATAATGATTTACAGCTCTTTTATGGCTGGCTGATATCTCTTAGCTTTGCAGTTATATACTCTTTTATCAGTGGATTTCCATTCACATTTTCTGTGGTAATCTGTCCAAAAAAGCCCAGGCTAAGAGGTACTTTTTGAACCAAAAATGTTAATGAGGTACAAAACCTTCACAATAATCTGGATGTGCTCCCTCTTTTAACCAATCCAGCAAAATCATAACCTGTTACCTGGCGGATGTGCTGTTTTTTCCCTCTTTTCTCCCTATTGGGAGCTCCATGCTGTGCTTCCACAGCCTCAGAGGCAGGGAATGGTTATGGGAAGAGGATGCACTTTCCAGGCTAAATCCTCCCTGATACAAACCTGTTCCGTACAAAATTGTTCCATTTGATCAGAGCAGTGCAGCAGGCAAAGCACAAGGAGTGACACCAGGGCAGGTAAGAGATCCCAACTGGTCCTGTGCCCAAATCCTACAAGCAAAAAGTTTTACGTCAGCTGTGTGTTCCTTTTCAGGGAGGAGGAGGACATCAGGAAGTCTCCTAATCCTTGCTGTGTTGCCAGATGATGGAAACGTGAAAGCTGCCAGAAAGAACAGGGATCAAAAGCGTAAGCATTCGATTTTTGGGGGAAATACAACTAACTATCCCCCCATGGCAAAAAAAAAAAAAAGCCCTGCAGTTCAGTGTTGCATCTGTCTCTGAAAGGTATTTGAGTCGACATCTTAAAATACTTTTTAAAATTCTCTCTTATTCAGTTTATGGTGGTGGTTTTTGAGTTCTTTCGAGTGTCTCCTTTGAAGTTGTAGACAATTCATGCTAGGGGAGGTGAGCAGCCAGAGAACATAACTCAGGAGGGGCTTTCCTGACCACTCTGAAGGTTTTTAAATTTTTTTTTTTAATGGGTACATTCCTAATCAATCTGGGAAATGGCACAAAATGATCACAACAACGTGTACTTACAGGAATGTACTTCGAAGAACACGTTGTGCTCAAGCAGTTCATTTTCATGGCAAACTGTTTTGAAAAGGAGCTTTCCTGCAGGGTTTTTGTGCAGCCTTTGTGGTTCAGGAGCTCTGCAGAGGCTTTCAGGTGATCCCTCGTGCCTCACAGGGCTTGGGGATGATGATGAGGTGGATCTCCCAAGCAGACAGTTCAGGGCTGAAGGCACAAATGGAAAATGTCACTTGACGGTGGTTTAGCTCAGCATGTCTCACTCCAAAGTGCAGATCCTTAATCTCCCCTCCTTTGCCTCACTGCCCACTTAGAAAACCCCTGGAATTCCACCTCCATTCCCACCAGGAGATTCCCGAAGCATCAGGACGGCCTTTCTGCTGATGTTTCTGAGCAAACTGAATGTCATTGCCCCCAGGGGAGGGGGAGGCAGAGACACAGAATTCCATCTCTTCATTCCCATCCTTGGACCATGGGCAGTCCCACATTTGTCCTGTCCTCTCCAGGGGCCTCTGGCTATCAGGGGAGGGTGTTCCCAAGGCAATTTTAGTCATGGAGCTCAGTCTGAAGAGTGGATTGAGAGCTGAGCCAGAGCGTGGCCATGGACAGAGACAAGGGCTGGCACCCGGGCATGGGATACAGCAGGAATTCTTGGTCCAGCGATGAGGGAGATGTCTCAAGCCTCCAAGGTGAGTCCTCCAGCAGTGGACATGTGGGTGAAGGCTGTGATTCTGCTCAGGACTCTGCCTCAGGGCATTTATCCAGCCCTGGATGGATAACACTGAGCCTGGGAGCCCCTAATTCCCTGCAAGGCTGCGGCTGACGGATTGCTCCTTCCCTTGGCATTTTCTCTTGGCCAGCAGCTCCCTGATTGCCATGCCAGCTATTCTGGAGCCCGGGCCAAGGTGTCTTGCTGTCTCCAGAGGCTGGAAAGGAGCCTTGGCAGCCCTGCCTGCTTTGCCTTAGGATGTCCAGGCTCCTCAGGGATTTAACCCTGCCTGCTTTGCCTGAAGTTGTGGGTGAGCTCTTGTCCCCAGCTGACCACAGGAGCCCAGATCACCATCAATTCGTGAGTAAATTATCCTTGCCTTTTCATCATCACAGAAATCCATAAAGACTGGGCTTGCTATTTTTCCCCCCACTCCTTTATCCCACTAGTTTTTAAATGTGGTAAAAAGGGTTGGTTTAATTACCTTTCTCTTGCTGGTGAACTTGATAAAGCACAATAAGCTTAAATGAGAAAAAAAATCTACCCTAAGTGATGTGCTCACAGCACCTAAGAGAACTACAAACCCAAGCAACTGCGTGACTAATTTGCCCCGTGTCATTAATTATGGCTTATCTTGGCGGAGGGAACGGGATTGACATTACTGCACTGCGTTCTCCTAATAGCTCATGTTAATGAAGGAACAATCCAGGAATCAGAAAGCCAAGCAAAGAGCAAGGCCGGTAGCAGAGGAGGCCCAGGGCGTGCCTTGGGATCGCGCTCGGTCCAGGCAATAAATCCCTGGGGTTGCTCAAGGGGAACACAGCAATTTCCTGGGGCTCTCCACACCTCGCGGGGTCAGAGGTTGGGGTTCTGCGTGCGTGATAAGGAGGAAAAGCATGACCTAAACACGAGTGGGGCAGGTGGATGCCGTTTCTCCAGGAGCTTTGCTGGGCTGGATGGCCGTGGCCCAACTTCTCTTGAAGGTCTGAGTTTGCTCCCAAACTCTTATTGACCCATTTCTGTTGTGTTGAGCAATTCGCCATCCCAGAGCCAAAGCAGAAGAGGAGGAAAGAAGGGAATATTTAACCTTCCCACCTTTCCCACAAGGCAGGGAAGGGTTTCTGGAGAGGGTCAGTGCAGAGGGGCTGGATCCTGGCCTCTGAGCCATGCAAAGGTCGTTCTTGGCTTGGTTGGTACTGCTGGGATGTCTAAAGTCTGTGACGACCCTTGCAGGGTGTGTGACCTCAGTGTCGCTGTGATTTATGGACTCCACTGCTCATGGAAGGACTGGGGGAGTCCCCAAACCTCTGACCAGTGGCCTCTGCACTGGGGAAAGACCCTGCACATCCCACCCTGCCCCGCCAGGAGCAGGAGCTGGGCAGTGAATGTGAACCCTCAGCTCTGGGGCTGGCAGGCAGCTCCCACGAGCAGCAGCCCAACATCTGTCAGCCACTTCAGCTGCAGCTCATAATACTTTTATTTTTGCCTTTGTTCTATGCCTTTTATCTTTCGATGACTTCCCAGGCCACCCAAACCAGAGGACATCCCTGGGTCTGCAGAGCAGCAGAACAGCATCAGGACAAAGAAATGTTCCCCCAATTTCTAGGGAAAAGGGCAGTAGCACTTCTCAGAAGGTTTATTTGAACATGGCTGTTTATTTTTGCTGGAGATTGAGTTACCTTCCCTTATAGGAGTAATGTTTTTGGAATCCTCCTTGTTTCGCCTGTAATAAATCACAGTTGTCTGAAGGAAACGAGCAGGGCTCTTTGTCATTTTTCTTCTCTTTTCCTCCATTGGCAAGTGAAGGAAGTGCCCCAAGAAGAGTAATTTATTATGAACTTGCTTTTGACACTGCTGGCAAGTCCTTGGCCGCATGAATTTCTGCCCTATCTCTGGGCAGAAAAGCACAAAGGCACAGCTCTTGTTTCCAATTGCAGGCTGGCAGGACCTCGGCTATCAGACAACAAAGAGAACGAGAAGAAAGGCTCCCAGCTGGATCCCAGCGAGGGTGGCAGGGCTGCAGGGAGGGGACCCCAGGTCCTGTTGTGACTCCAAGCCGTGTTTTGTCCCAGCAGTTGGCAGCAGCCACACGGATGAAATTTGCTCGCTGGTTTTGTGGCTTCTCGCGGCTCACGGGCTCTGCTGCTCAGCGCGGGCAGGCGACAATGCGAAGCTGCACTCTGAAATTCCCTGCCAGGGGATGGCATCTGGGCCGAGGCACAGCGTAGTGACCTCGGGGAAGAGCAGACTGATGGTGTGAAGACTGAGACTTCAAAGAAGTTCTGAAGTGGCTCTGACTCTTCTCATCCCCACCCTTTTTCTTTTTTTTTTTTTTTTTTTTTGGTCAGCTCTTCATTGAGATTTGCTGCTCTGGGCTAAATTGTTTGGAAGTGTTTGGCTGATAGAACAGCTGGAACTGGTAATGTCCAGCATCTCACAGGGTCTGTTGTGGTGTTGTTTTCCTTGTTTTTCCCCACGAAGTTCTGAAAAGCTTTTACAAAGAATGACTGGTTTTTGTGTGCTCATGGACGTGTACATCTAGAGAAACTGAGAATGCATGAGTAGGACAGGATCAGACAGAGCTTCACCTAGTGAGCAATGGGAAAAGGAAAATTGGGGTGGAATTTGTAGGACTTCTATAATTTTAAATGCCATTTTCGTAGGAAAATGCAGTCCCCATCTCTCTGTCCGTGATCCCTTCTTTAAGGCTTGAGACACAAAAATGCTGGGCAACAAGACACAAATCTGTGAGGTGGCAGAAGTGATGTTTTTTAGGAAAAAAAGACACCTTCCCAGCACCGAGCAGCATTAATGTGGTAGAAATATCTTCATTTGGGATCCTGGCAGGCCACTCTTTGATCTATTTGAGCTAAAAAATGCTGGGTGTTCTGCTCTTTCTGCTGGGCAGTTTTGTTTCAGCTGCCTCTGCTTGAACCCCTCAATATTATTGGATTTTTCTGAGTATCTTGATGAAAGGGTGGTGTTCTTTGAATGATATTTATCCATCATTTATGAGATATTATATGAGATACATATAATGCATATTCTGCTTTTTCTGTAGTAAACTTTGGATGCAGCCATACTGCAGAGCTGAGAATATATACCCAAGCAATTGAAAAAGGTGCAGTTACTTCAGGCTTTACAAGGCTGGAAACAGGGAAAGTTGTTTTGATTTTCAGTCTCCATCTTTTTTTAGTGGGAGTTAGGATTTACAAGGACTTGGAGGGTTCAGCAAAAGAATTTCCCCAGATTAGGTGAAGCTCATTCTTCGGTCTCCTTTAAAAATATTAACAGAAATTTCATCAGATGGTGAAATTCAGGATGTCAAATTAGAGTCTTACACAAATAATCCAGGTTTTGGGGATCTTGTCATGCTAAGTGGGTTCTTTGGCACCGACTGGTTTTATTATGGATGGAGCCACAGCAGAACCACATTAGGAAAGGATATTATTACAACACTTTCAGTATCAACAATGCTACTGGCAGAAGAATAATCTGTTCCAGATGACTGTTAAGAACGTCTGTCCTTTTTAGAAGGGATTTTTTTTTTTGTTTAGTTGATTTATTCTGATAAAATTTGGGATCATTTAGATTCCTGTCAAAGAGTCAGTAAACATGAAGATAATGTGATTCACAGAACGGGCAGCCTGAGAGGCTACTTTCATTTAATTCAATTAGACGGGCTTTTATATTGGATTTATTTGTTTTATCCTCAGTATTGTAGCAAATTTTTTCCTTCATGAAAGAGGAGGCAAAGTACAATTACTGCAGACATCAAAACTTCTGGGTTAATTCCAGGGCTTTTCCATGCCACTGGCAAATAATGGGACTGCAGTTACCTGCATAAATGACTGTGTAACAACGGGAGGAGATTTTGAGGGGCTTGAAGAAAAAGCTCTATTTGTGATATATATCATACCAGATCCATGTGCGAGGCAGGCATCAAGTGGAAGTGTTTGAAATTAAACCAAAAAGATATTTTAAATTTGGCTTTGCTGAACATGGCTGAGGGGAGTCTGTCAGGTGAAAATAAAATTCCTGTAAATGTACAGGTTTCTTCATTCTCTTTGTGCCCTTCCTTTTCCCTGGTCCTGGGATAATGCCCCTGGTTTTTGTGGCTCTGATGAGGACACAGTTGGTACCTCCTTTCCATCCTGATGTCCTTCTGCACTAAATCATCCTGCACAGAGGAACAACAGGCAGGACAAGGATGGTGATCACATAGAATATTCCATGGCCAGCCTTGCAAGGGGCAGTTTTTAACCTCCCTCTGCTTTCTGGTTTGTCAGGGGTTTCAGCTCACGGTTTTGTGCCTTTCCCAAGGCACAAGGATGTGAGCAGAGGCTGTCTGTGATGTGCCTCAGCTTTTTATTGTCATTTCTTCTCCAAACTCGCTGTGCTGGGCTCTCTCTCCCAGCTCCTCCCCAGGCCATTGCTCGGGCGCTTGGATCAGGTATTTCAGGGGCCTGGGGAGAGCAGGGGGGGCTGCCTGGCTGTACCTGGGTGCCTCTTCCACCGAGCAAATCTCCTGGAGACCACCCTGACAAAGCTCTCCCCCGCTCTCTGCATTCCCAGCCCATCCGCTCCCATCCACCTCCACCCCTCCAGCCGCCGGATTTTCCCTCTGAGGACTTCATTTTGGTTTCGAGTGTTTCTCCAGCAGGCATTAGTTAAGCCTGAAAGGCTTTGGAAGATGTTCCCCAGAGCTGAGGGCTGCTGAGCATCCAGCAGTGGAGGAGCTTGAGGAGCTTTGTTAGTCCTGGATGAGCAGATTCCTGTTTTGTATTTGAAATAGATCTGCACCCTCTTGGTTAACAAAATATTATGCTCAGGATAACTACCTGAGCCACCTCGCCAAGCCAAAGAGCCCTAGGAGGGTTCCAGAGAAGCCAATATTAAATCCAGAGACATCAACATTAGTGAAGTAGGACTAAATTATCTCCAGCTGGTGCTGGCTCTCGCCCGGGGCTCAGAAATAAGCAGCTCCCTGGAAAAGAAGGGAAGATGAAGGCTGTGCTAACAAGGACCAGAACCAAGCTTGGAGCTCAGGTCACGTTCTGTTTCCAGCCCTATCAAGCCCAGTCAGTGACAATTTTTCATCTCCCATCACTGTGCGCCAGCCTCTCCATCAAAGCCAAATTCTTCTGGCAGTGAGGAAGGATCCAGTCCCACTGTTGGAGCACTGGAGGCACGAGCTGCCATTGCTTCCAAGGTCCAGGTGAGAAGTAGAGATCCTTTGAAACTTCTGTGTCTCTTCATTCAATTAACTCTTTATAACTCTTAATTGCAGCTTATGATCAGAACTCATTACCAAGGGCTTCTGTCCTCACTGAGCAGCACCATTTAGTGCAAGTCTTGAAATATTTGGGGGGATTGATGGATAAGCATCAATCATTGCTCTGTGCTAAATGTGGCTTAGAATGGCAAGGTATGAGCAAATTAAAAATCAGCACTAACATAACCTGGGAATTCAGAAACCTTCCCTGTGTGTTTCTGAGCAGTTCTCATGACAAAAGAAGAAACAGGGATTTCAGACATGAATTATTTAGTGTTGTGACAGATGAGCTCTGCTCTCACATGCATCATCCTCACGCCACTATTATTTTTAATTAATATCTCTAGGTTTTCTGGAAAACCCTATTTGCCATGTGAATATTTGTATCTAAGCAGCCATACTGAAAATACCTGAATTCCTAACTGTACCTAGAGGTGCAGAATCACAGAATGGTTTGGGTTGGAAGTGACCTAAAAATTCCTCTTGTTCCATTCCACCTTCCACTATCCCAGGCTGCTCCAAGCCCCTCCAGCCTGGCTTTGGACACTTCCAGGGGTCCAGGGGCAGCCACAGCTTCCCTGGGCGAGAAGGAGATGGGTGTTTATGTGAATGCAGCACTTTGGGGCATATTGCTGGGCAGAGATGGATATAATGAGGCATGGAGATCATAAATTCAGCTGGCTGGGATCACAGGGTGAGTAGTTATCCCGCTGGGAGCACAGCAGGTGGATCAGTTCCTGGGCTGCCTCTGCAACAAGCAATTAAAGGAAAACATCTGTTTCACATCTCCCATTGCTCCTTTTCCAGGATACTCCTCGGGTTTGTCTCCGTGATGCTGCAGCCTGGAGACAAGTCCTGTCTCTGATGAGGCTGAGCAAACACCACGTGTGGCTGTGTGGAAAGCAGGGGACATGGCCAGGAGCAGCAGGACACGGTGAGGAACATCTGGAATCAGCTCCTGCTTTTATTTTCTGTTGGGTTCTGCCTTGTTCCATTCAGAACTGAGCTGTTTCCAGGGGCTGAGCACAGCCCCCTCAGAGGTGCAGAAAATAAACCCCAGAGTCAATATCAGTATCAATATCAACATCAGTATCAATATCAATTAACTCTTTATAACTATTAATTGCAGGTTAACATGATCAGAACTCACTGCTTCTGTCCTCACTGACCAAAATCGTTTAGTGCAAGTCTTGAAATATTTGGGGATGGATAAACACCAGCCATTGATGTGAAGTGAACTCTGTGCTAAATGTGGCTTAGAAAGACAATGTGTGAGCAAATTAAAAACCAGCACTACCATAACCTGGGGGTTCAGAATCAGCTCCCAACTCTCTGCTTTTATTTTCTTTTGGGTTTTGCCTTGTTCCATTCAGAACGGAGCCGTTTCCAGGGGCTGAGAGAGGTGCAGAAAATAAATCCAGGAGCCAGCTCTGCTCAGTGACTCAATATCTCTGCTGCCATCTTGAGTAAGAGGAAAGTCTGAGCATCTGATCGACCTTTCCCTGCTTGATCAAGGTTTTCAAAGAGGGTTTGTTAGATTAGCCATCCCAAACTGTTATCTGGTGTGCAGTGTTTTGGAAAGGCTCTGTTTGCAGCAGGAAAGGGCTCCGGGGTATCTGTCCTTGTGCTGCTGAAAACTGAGAGCAAACAAAGCAAAATGGTTTTTGTCTTACCAGCAGGATTTCTCTGTCCTCTGGGTGGATTTAATTGGGAGAGGTTCTGTTCAAAATGATGGTAAATGCAGAATAAGCCTGCTTTAGGTGAGCTGGGTTCAGTGCTGCTGCTGTAGATCAACAGGCACAGGTATAAGAGAAGGTTTTCCCCCTAGTTTTGGCTATTTTTCACTGGGATAAGTTATCCAGCAGCTAAATCTGGTTGTCTATAGATTATCACAATGTATAGGGATCTGCCTGCTAACAGAACATAAAAATAATAATTTTTGAAGTTGTGGACTTCATTAATTTATCCAACTTGTGTTTAATTTACCCATCTTGCCTGAGCAAGTACTGCTTCCTCTGAAATTGCTCTTGTCTGGGATTTATTTTTCAAGCAAGGATTAGATTAAATTTCTGTAAAAATATTTAATACACTTGATCAGAAGTGTGGGGTTTAGCAATGCATCATCTGCTGTGCACACAGCAAATGTTGGTTATTTTCCTAATATCTTGATCTAAACGCATGAATATACAACTGGAACATACATTTGGTGAAGAAATGTATCCACCCTCCTTTAGAATGACATAAAAATCACATGTTTAATTTGAAGTGCAATGGCATTGTTGCTCGGCTTGAAGTGCTTAAGCAATATTAGAAACTTTTGCCTAATCTCTGTTTTACAGATTAAAATACAAATATTTCCAGTGCAACCAGAATTTATTAAAGCAGGCTGTTGCCTAGGGAATATGTCTTTGGATGTGTTTCTATCAGCTCTCCTGGAAAAAAAAATTAATTTAATTAGTGTTGCATAATCTTCTAGAGAGAAAAAGGGCCAAAATCTAAGTGCATAAAGAGAATATTGCAACTGTGGAGTGTAAATTGCTTGTGGCTGCCAGGCTGGTTATTATTCCTGGGGGCCAAGGCAGTTAGAAAGTCCTAACTGGAAGAAAGCAGCAAGGCTGGAGATGTCCTGGAGACAGAGGAGATGAGCTGTCTTATAAAATTGGGAAAACAGAGTCTCAGAGTGACAGGTAATTTGCTTGATATATACCTTGTATGCCCATCAGTGAAATTCAGGCCAAAATAAAATTATTCCAGTCCCTGGTGATGGAGTTTTACTCTGAATGGCTGGACAGTCCCTTGGTTTACAAGATATTGCTAAATGATTTTCACTAATTGCCCCATTCTTTCTTCTTTGGCGTGGTGGCATCAGTTCTGTGGATCAGCTCCTTGGTGCCTCTTCCAATTAAAACAATTAGCTGTGTGATTAAATTCTCTCCCCGCAGTGAGATCAGATTTGGGTGATTCTCCCAAAGCAGTGATTTTATTTTGTGGTTAAGATGTGCATCTGGGACTGAGCAGCTCTGCTTTCTCACTTCACTTCTCCTCTTTACCTCTTGTCTGCTGCTTTTATTATCAGCAGGGATGTTTCCTGCAGCATTTCTGAACAGCACCTGGGCTGGAAGCTTAAACCCCCTAAGTGCTGCTGAAATAGAAAAAAAAGCAATAAAAAGCCTTTTCCCTCTGCTAATAATTCATTGGTGTTTTTATGCAAAATTCTGGCCTGGAGCAAAATTTAATTGGCAGGCAGCTTTGAAGAGGGGAGGCCACAGTGACCTATTTCAGCAAGGGACCACGGAATAACAAACCCATGTTGTGCCCTAAACATCACTGAAATCAGAAACGAAGCTTGGCTTAGAGAGCTCCCCCAGGATTTAAGGTTTCCCCACTCCTCCCCTGAAATCTCTGGGAAAAAAAAAAAAAAACAAACAAAGAGGAGGAGAGAGATAAGGTTATTCCATGTGTCAGTGGAAAAGGAGCTGTAGTGAATAGGTGTGTGGTGTAAAAATGCAGGTCTGATCTGGCCCCGAGCCTGTGGCATTCACTACACATTTGGGTTCACCAGATTTGCTAAAAACTCTGCCCTGAGGGAATTTTGGCACTGGCAATTCATGAATGAAGAAAACCAGAGGATTGTATAATTTGCCGGTTAACTCCGATTTCTGAATGATTCATTTGATTTCACATATCTTTGAAGATATGAAACAGTTCTAATTCAAGGCAGATGTGCAAAACGGAGCCTATATGATGGATATAGGGAAAACACACTTTTCCATGTGAGTGGCAAAGCCCACAGCCACAAAGACCTCTCCAGTTCGGCAGCCTCAAAAAATGCATCCAAAAATATTATACATCCCAGTGGTCTGCAAAGATTTATCAGGGGTTACAGCTTCCAGAAAATATCTGTGAGGCTCAGGGGTTTGTGGATGTGTGCTTGGCACTTGGCAAACAGTCACTTGCTTTTGCTGTGCCCACTAAGAGAGCTGCGATTATGAGTAAGAGAGTCTGGAAGAGACTGAAGTGCTCAAAAATGAGGAAAATATAGTTGGGTGTTTACAATAATTTCTCCAATTTAATGAAAAGCATCTTTCCATACATCAATGACTGCTTACTGCTTTTTTTTGGGGGGGCAGAGTTTTGGTTTGTGAAGGAATCACAGGGTAAGACACTGAACAACAGCGGTGGATTAAATATTTGCTGCTGATTCTCATTTTCTATCTCTCCATGTCCAGCTGAGATGGATATTTTTAATGATTTCTGGGTGCAAAGCTGGAGAGCAGAGACAAGCAGTGAGTCCCAGAATTACTGAGGTTTCTCATCTCCCATTTTAAAATCAGATAAGATGGGGAGTGCTCCCATGCCTCAGTTCTCTAGAACAAGTTATTGGACCAGATGAACTCACTGATTCTTGTCCCTTCCAACTCAGGATATTCTATGGTTCTGTGATCTTTTCTTACATATTTTTTCATTTTTCTTATTGACTTTACCCCTTTGATGCTGTGTTGACTCATAGATGTTTTCTCCAAAGCTCCATCAATTTCAACACAATAAACATTTCAGGTAATCCATCATTTAAAAAAAAAAAAAAAAAATCAATATTTTGCTAGGTTTGTGCCTGTTTCAGCTTTTCAGTCCCCTGCAGAAATGGAAAGTTTTTCTCCAGAGCACTTAACAGGTTGGTTGAGGATTTTTCCCTTTTACCCTGATGCTGAACTCCAACAAAATGTTTGTGTGTGGGCAAGAGCAGCAAGGTCAGATGTGCAAATATATTTTGTTGCAGTTAAAGTGGACATAACTGGGAGGTTTTCTTTAAGTGGTCTGTCTTCTGTCTGAAGTTTTTATATTTGCGCTTAGTTTGCTTAGAAGACAACGCTGAAAGGAATATTTTGGAGGAATTCCATCTTTGTCCTGAATTATTAACTTGTCTGAAGAATGGCAGAGATAGAAAATCTGGGGGACAGAAACAGAAATCAAAACCACCCAACAAAATGCTGCATCATTTCCCTGGAAGGAACATTGTTCAGTTTACTGTAAAGCTGATGATGATCCCTGTGATCACAGTCAAAGGTCAAACCATTCCTGGTGATTCCCCAAGATAAAATCTGTTGGTCTATCTCCTATAACGAAAATGCAGTGTGAAGACACTGAGGAGAATAGCTTACAAAAAAATCTTACAACCAGAAAAAGTGGATTTTGGTGGCATTTGAGTCTTCACTGTGATAAAACTGGATCCAGATTCCACCACAAAAATCCTAACAAAAAAAAAAAAAAGAAAAAAAAAAAAAAGCCAAACCCAAGGGACAGAGTAAATGTTTTCAGACCCAGAACCAGGCATTTTTAAGATGCAATCAAAATCCTAGGCCTGGGTTAATTTTTGGGAGTGTAGAAGACTACAGTTTAAGATAAATGAGTGTAGCTCTGATAGAAGAATCCTTTAAAAACAGTGCTTTATGTGCTAGAACAGGGCTTGTAAAATAACAAAGGCATTCCCTGAAACAGAGAGCACAACACCAACATAAAACACTCATCATGTTTCCAGTGCAGGGCGAAGATTTGCACTCCTAACCTCCCACGTTGGAGCCTGGGCTTGAACAACATTTCTGTTTTCTCCTCAGCTGAGCTAATGACAGATCTGAAGTGTCAACACCGCAGCCAGAAAGGCTCGAAGTGGCAGGAACGTTGTTCACAGGGGACATGGGAGTCACAGCAAATACTCCTTCTAGGCTGGCTGCCCCTGACCAAACAGTGTTTTCAGCAGGAAAAGCCAAAAACTCGCCCAGGGGCAGTGGAGTGCTCCGGATGAGTCCCATGGCTACTCCAGGCAGCAGTGGGTGAGGTAATGCTCTCCCTGGCTCCTGTCTCCTCTGCTGCTGCCAGCCCTGGTTCAGGCTGGGGTATTTGCTATTTATTTGCTATTTATTTGCTATTTATTTGCGATTTGCTATTTACTCTTTGTTATTTATTTGTTTGCTATTTGCTTTAGTTGGGGCTGACATCACCCATGCTGAAGGAATCCAGCCTCATTCCTGATGGCTCCATGTGCCATTCTCATTCTTGGCAGGGGGAATTTGTCCTCTGTGACTTCACCTCCCACAAAATTTGGAGGTTGAGTGGAAGTCACCTAAATTCACCGTTCGGGGAGGTTGGCATTGCCGCGCGGTTCCTCCGAGGCCTCTTGGACACCTGTGTGGGTTTGGGATGAATCACCCTCTGGACACAGCAGGAGAGGAAACAGCCTCGAGTTGAGCCAGGGCAGGCTGAGGTTGGAGAGTAGGAAAAATTTCCTCATGGAAAGGGTTATCAAGAGTTGGAACTGGCTGCCCAGGGAAGCGGTGAAGTCACCATCCCTGCAGAGATTTAAAAACTGTGTGGATGTGGCACTTGGGGACGCAGTCAGTGGTGGCCTTGGCAGTGCTGGGGCAATGGTGAGACTCGATGGTCTCGGAGGTCCTTTCCAACCTCAATAATTCTATAATTCCAATGATGCCTTCAAGTATTTCTAGTTTTTTCTCTTCATGTGTCTGTAACTTGCCGCAGTTCTGTGCTTCTCACAAAGTGCTGAAATCCTCTGTTCCAGCACCTTTGGCCAAACAAGGCTCTCTGAACACAGATCCAAGGACATATTCATTGCCTTAGGGCCTGAAAATATGTAAACAACAGTGAGCTGGGGGAGCAGGCCTGGGGTGGTGAACATCATCACCCAAGGGTGGGATTGGAGAATTAAGGGCCAATGTGCTAATGGACAGAACTTATCAAAGGTGAAGGGCTCGTGACCCATTGTCCCTTTTGGGTGTAGTCCCTAAGGAGGACTTTGCTTGCCCGAATGTACCTTGAAGGCCATGAATAAATTTGCCCACATTTTATACTCCTAATTTGTCTTGGCCTCTGTTTCAGGCATCACCATGGCATGCCAATTTTTCTCCAGTGGTTGCAGAGATATTGATTTTCCAACCCGTGTGTGAAACCTTAGTTTGGGATGATGGAAATTAGGAGAACTGAGTGGTGGTGATCTGGAGAAGAGGCTCTGATGCAACTTTATCATTCTCTGACAAAACCAGGATGAATATTTGGGAACATCCCATCCTGAGGGCAATGAGGGGAGAAAGAGGGAGCACAGGTAATTTTGGGTACTTCTGTGATTTTCCCCCACGTTTTGGTTCTCTGGACAGCATATTCCAAAGCTGTGCTTTCCACTTTCTATTCAGTGTTGAACACAGAAGCCGTTTAAAGGAATTTGGGCTGAGACAGAGCAGAGCTCAGCTGGAGCTCTTGCTATTATTTGAGTCTGGATTTTCCAGTTTAAGCCCAGCCTAGGAAAACCTTGCCATCTTTGTAGGAAATAAGTGGAAACAGCATTTCCCTGCCAGAGTGTGGAACACTGCAACAATCCCACCTGTGAAACACAATGTAAGTTCTTTGAAATAAGTCCCATCTTAATTTTGGTGAGTGAGGCGGAGTTTCACAAACGTGTTTATGTTTTCACAAGCTGATGGTGCCAGATATGATCTCTACTGAAATTTTTGTATTTTCAGATAAAATGTGTTGCTCCCACAAATTTCTCAGTTTTGCTGCCTGGGATGTAATTTTCCTTTTAGTTTCAGAAGGTTGCCGGGGGTCCCAGATTTAAGTTAGAAGTTGGTACCATGCCTAACATTTGCAAACAAAAATAAGAACCAAAATGTTTTGTTTCTGTCCTTTTAGTACTTTTAATTTTGTTCATTATTAAATATTTTAATTTCCTTCCCTTCGGCGACCTTCAAGGTTAAATTACAAATGAAACTAACAATTATTTTTCAGAAAAAAAATTATTATATAATTAAATGAAGTATTATATATTAAATTAGTATTATATAAAATATTATTAATATTATATAAAAGTATTATATATTAAATGAAGCTTGTTCCTGTTTTTCCATAATTATTTCAAGTGTTGATTGGCTGATCTCTTTCCAGAAAGGAGAATAGACAAGAAATCCTCTGAAATATCCCCCAAGGAATACCCACTGATAGAAGTATTTGTTAATGCGAGGAAAAATATACTGTTTTAAAAAATATTGCAGGCATTTCTTACTTCTGAGAACTTACTCCCGCTTATGGGAAACAAAAAAGAGGAATTCCAACTGGTGCATGGAGGCATCAAGTGTTTGTATGAAGAGTTTGCCAGGCAGCGACAGATTTATAAAAGGCCTTGGACCCCACATGGGGAAATGAGGTTTTAATCAGATTTCACTCAGGTGTCCAAAAAAGGGATTTATTTCTAAATCACCAGTGACCTGTGGCTACATCTTTGCAAATCCAGTTGTTATTCCCAGCGGGAGCTCTCGTTTCTCAACAGGTCTGAAATTCAGGCTGCTTCGCATTTAGGAATCAAAAGGAGCCCTTTGTGCTTCTGAAATTCCGGCCTTGGCCAAGTGCTCTGCAGCCAAGAACAAAAGTTAAGTGAACTCAGAAAGAACAAGTCATCAGCCTGACCTTCGGTCACCAGAAAAATGTAAAACATCTTCCATTTATTCCCCAAATCCAAGTCAGGTTTCGTCTGTGCTGAACATTCGGTGAAATAAGTGGGAATTTCAGGAATTAGCCAATCTGGAGTCACTGCTGGCAGTGGGGTCTCTGCATGATTTGTACCTCACAGTTTGTAAAGACCAGAATCCATCATTCCAGCCTGGTGGAAAGAGGTTTTTTTGGTGGTTTGATTTGGGTTTGATCTTTTGTTGTTGTGGGTTTTTTGTTGTTGTGGTTCGGGGTTTTTTCTTGGTTTGGTTGCTTGTTTGTTTGAATTGTTGTAAAGGAATTTTTTCCAGCATAGCGATTGGAGCTTGTTAAAGTTTCTATTTACTCCAAAGGGTTGTTATGGAAGAGAAAACTTAATGGTTCTAAAGCAAAATGAGCAAATGATAAATGAATGTGTTTGGCAGCAGTAAAGCAAAATAAGTTTGTCCAGAGAGAAAGGAGGTGAAGGTCCTGATATTTTGCTTTCCTCCTCTCCATCCTCCTGTGTGATGGGAGATGATCTCTGATGTCCATCAGGTCATCATCCATCACAGGGCCTGAGAGATTTTTAAAATTATTTTAATTTTATGGATAATCACTCCACAGACAAAATGTTTTTGGGAGGTAGCAGCTGGAAGAACAAGGAACCTCTCACTTTGCTGTGACAGCCACAAAATGTGGAAATGTAAAATTCATTGTAATAAGAAATACCTGAAAGTGTAAAGAGATGTTTTGCTGTTCACTGCCTCACAAATATCAAACTGCACCCAGGAAAGGGGAGAACGGATTTAATAACATCTGGTGTGGATAAATTTGAAATGTCTGCCATGGTAATTACATGGTAATGAAATGATTTCACACTGCTTATCATCTCAGAAGCACATTGTTTCTAATTATACACTACCCAGAAAAAGGGCCTTGCTGCCTTCTGTCTTTAAATTATAGTTTTTATCCAGATACCAGCTTTCCAGGTAGGTAATATTATGGCTACTGTTGCTTCTGAGAAGTGTCTCATGGATGGATTTATGCTCACTGCATAAAAATCCATTTTCTGAACCTCGCAAGTTCACAAAAAAAGTATAATTATTGCTGCATTTCAGTCAGAGAAAATCTTCGGTGGTAGGGGATTTTAAATGGCTTTCTGTGAATAAAAGCAGAAAACTTCTGTTCCAAAAATACAGTTAGTGGCTTCTGCCTCTCCATTTTGCATAGCAACAAGTCCTTCATGAAGTTTTAGTCTCTCAGACACCTCTCCCCATATGCAGCAGTGAGTTACTTTCCTTTAAAATCAGCCTCAGAGGTGCATGTGCAGCTTCCATGGCTTGCAAACATCTCCTCCCACTGCTTACCTCACCTAAGAAATGTTATTTCTGACGCCCTGCCCGCAGTACTCTGTGTTCTCTCTTAATTAATCAGTGCCCTTATCTTTGCTGCACTCCATCTTGTCTAACAAGCATTCCCAAAAGCACCTGAATTTTATTTCTAGGAATAAGTGTGTTGTCTTATTGGGAACATGTGCTCTTCAGAGCCTGCCCTGTGCCCTCACGCAGGAGAATCCACATGGATTCACTCCCAGAGCATGAACTTTGAAAACTCATATTATTTTTATTAAAATTAACTCTGGCTCTTTCTCTCCTCTCCCCTTTCCCCTGCACCCTCCAGCTATATCCAGCCTCAGAGTCAAAACAGGAACAAATGGAAAACACATTGAAAAGAGGATTATGTCCATGTGGAGGAGGATTGACATCCATTTCCAAACTGGGAAGATTGTGACATACCAGCCAGTTTTGCCTTTGGTTATCCACCTGAGATGCCTGTGCAGGTCAGTCGACGCCTGAGCACCCAAGGGAAGGAGGGACACCTGGGAAGTGTCCCAGCAGAGAGCTGGTGGTCAACCTCACAAATCTCTACTAAAAATCTATTTATTGTGGCCACAGTCTGTGTGGGTTTTGTTCTTTTCCCTCTCCCTGCCTGCTCCGTCAGGTTGGAACATGGTAGGGATGAAGAAACCATCTCGAGATCCCTGGCTCTGAGCTGGGCCATTGTCACTTCACTGTGGCACTGCTCAGGAGATGTGAGGCCACCTCCGAGTGAGTTTGGTTTCTCCTGGTCGATAAAACTCAGCCCAGCCTTGAACAGGTCACGGGTGAATTGAAGCTGTGACTCAGAAAGTGATGTAAGAAAGCAGGGAGAGGAAAAAGAAGAAACTGTTCAAACCTCAGCGAGGTTTTGTCCATCCTCAGGGCTGCTTTTGGGCTGGGGTGGTTTGGAACAGGGCACTGGCATCTGTTTGGAACAAATGCCACACAGTGTCCCTCCAGCACCACCTTCCGCAAGAAGTCAGTCCTGATTATCGTTGTGGATGTGGTGCTGAAATCTGGTCCTGAACAATGAAATTTGCTCTATAACCTTTTGTCATTCCCAGAATGAAAATTGTCCAAGCACAACCGCATCACCCAGCTTTCCTTGGAAATTATCCTTTACCCTCACCTTGTACTGAGGGACTGAAAATATTGAGGGATCTCTAAAGCCAACAAGATCAGGGCAGGAGGCCAGATTTCTTCTCTCTGGGCCACAGCTGCCCAAAAGTTTGGTAAATACCAAAATGGCTATTTTTTTATGGTGAGACATCTATTTAAAAACAACCCTGGGATTGTAGAAAAGTGAAAACTCTTTGTAACAGCAGCAGAGTGCTGAGAATCAGGCAGGATTGTGCCCACAGCTCAGTTAAAAAAAAAAAAAAAAAAAAAGGTGGCAGATTAATGAGCATAATCAAGCCTGACATTGAGTAAGAGGCAAGAACGAGTAATCAGATCCCAACTTAGCTGATGCTGGCATTACTGGGAGCCTGGGGCACAGTCCAAGGATAAAAACATAACGTCTTATCTAAGCAAGGAGTCATTTGTGCACCACTGGTTACAACACGTTCTTAAAAAGGGAAAGAAGGAAAAGGAAAATATGGCACATGAAATTATTTTATTCCCCAGAAACGATAAGAAAGTAAAGCTAAATGTTCCTACACCCAATCTTTATAGAGGGAAAGCCTATCTAGGGTTAACCCCTTGGAATATCCACTGTAAATCCCCAGGATATGAAAAAAAATAGTTTAAAGAAGTGAAATGGGGATTAAATCAAATTAATATAATGAAGACACTTAAAAACTCAGATTTTGGAATATTTCTTGCTATTTGGAGATTGCTGGGATCCATGGGGCCAGCCTGCTCCTCGGTTCAGTGAGAGTTCAGGCAATCTGGCAATCCCACTCTTTTGGCCAAGGCTCCTTTTCTGGCAACGCATCTCCCTGTTTCTCAAGATTCTTCTTTTCCTCCAGACTCAACAGGATGTTGACCTGGATCTCTCAGAACAGCTCATGGAGAGGAAAGACCCTCTGACACAAAACAACGTCACTGGAGAGGGAACTGTAATGTCAGGGAGGGCATCTGGAAGACCAAAGAGGGAATAAACCAATCACTCCAAGCTGTATCGCTTTGCACGGCTGAGTTTTATTTCCAGTCTTTCGCAGTACAGCTCCTGAGCCTTAACAAGAAAAGAATTTTCGTGTAAAATTCAGCAAATTAAAAAAGCTTGCTCACGTAAAATTCGGTAAATTATAAAAAAAATAAGCCAGACCAAACGCCAGAGGCCTGCGGGGGAAAACTGGAACTGAATTTCCGTAATGTGGACCTTTCCCAGAAAAGCCAGGCGTGGGTCAGCGTGAAATGCAACACCACACATCTGCAAGAGAGTGTGCCCAGCTCTTCCCAACCTTTTCCATTTCTGTCATTTGCCATCGTTTGAAACCTTCCACGATGCCAGCTCACAACCACAGCCCAGCCCCTCCTCAGTGGGACCCTGGGGCTGCCAGGAGTCAGGAGGAGCACACAGGTGAGAGGGATGGAGGGCAGTGGGTGGAGGTCACCTCTCCCACCTCGCCATGCCTATGGAGCAGGGTCAAGCCATGTTTACAGCTGGGATGAACCTCCTTTCTCCCTTCCAGCAGCAGCTCAAGGTGTGACCCACTGTAAACACAGTTGGTGTCTCATGGAAATGACTCAGGTTCTCAAAGCTGTCTTGATGGTCTTCAGCCAGTGGGACCTTGATTTATTGTCCCCATGAGCCTCAAGTGACACCATTTGCTCTCTCCCCAAGGGCTGGTAGCCGAGCAAGGTGACAGCTGGTGATTGGATGTGACCACTGCTGCGCTCTGGGAGAGTGACACAAGCGTGCGATGGCCTCTCCTGAGCCCTTCTCAAAATGTTTGTGCAGGAGCAGCCATAAATCGGCCTAATCGCCCCGAAGATGCAATCCAAGGCGTTGGAGTCTAGGCCTTATCTGCATCACCTTATCGGCAGCGAGGGAGCGAGATGCACCCCGGGAAGGGAGGGGACTGCGCCAGAGGGATCGGCCTCGTCCCTGCTGTCCTGGCACGGGGAGGGGACTGCGGCCGAGCTGGGTAATGATTTGTCATCGCAAGGCCCGGGGTGTCTCTCTTTGCAGAGGAAACCTTGGCCGTGATTGACAGCGGGGCTGTTTTTGCCGCTTCCCTGGCTGCTGTCAAGTAATAATGAAGCTTTGTCAGTCCATCATGGACATGGATATGCCAGACTATGTCGACTCCTTGGACTCCTCTTACACCATGCTGGAATTCGACAACCTCCGCGTGCTCCCCAACAACACCGGTGAGAATTTTTCTCGTTTCCTGTTGAATAAGCTCCACTATTTTGTCGTAAAGCTGGGCACCGAGGAGAGGCAGGTGGGAGGTGTGGGGCAAAGGGTGGAAGGGGTAATATTTAAGCAGCTGACCTGTCAACCTCTGTTGCATCTGTGGTTATATTTGGGCTGAAATGCGACCCCTTCTCTTGCCGGTCCCATTTTGGGTTACTCTTTTCATTGGTGGGCTGTGTCATGTCCTGAAGAGCCCACCAAGTTTTGCAAATGTTGGTAGACATCTTCATGGCATTCCCTGGGTTTGTCCCCCTGTGTCATTTAGGAGAGGAGTTATTACCAATATCTCTCATTAAAATGTGTGTTTCATTCCCGTGTATGACTTCAGTTGATATTTAATCCTCGGGAAAACATGTCGTCCCAAATGGCATTTGTCCACAACTGGGTGTCCCATTTAAGTTGGTCGCAGGGGCTTGCCTTGAGAAGCAATATCCAGATCATTCCTTGCCTTATATTTCTTTTCTAAGATGGTCCAACAGTTTTTAGGGCACAAAAGGACTTGGCTGGGAGGCAGGAGTGTTTATACGCCGAGACTTCCGCTTTGTTCGCAGAAATAAAGCGCTTTGTGCGGTATTTAATTCTTTTGCATCAAAAGTACTCCGACATAAAGTGAACTCTATTCTGTGAAATCAACTGCTCGCTGTGTAAAAATAAAGGGCAGTTTGGTTAGAGAGCATGAAACCAACCGTGCAACTGAATGAGATCCCAACGTTAGTGATCCCTTTGGAGAGCTTTGGCAGCCTTTTCTTTTAATTTGTTAAGGAGATTAGTGAAATTAAGATGGGATTTTCATATTTGCTCATTAACTGGCTCATCAAAAGAAATTAGAGTTTCAGCAGGGCTATCACCTACAATATAAAATGATTAGGATTATTGCTGTGGGGCATGGAGGGATGTCAGGAGACAAGCAAAGTTAAAAGGCCTGAAGAAACTTAAATTTAAAGTTGACTTCTGTGAAGCTCTGGCTGTACCCAAATCAAGATTTTCAATATAGTTTTTGCCAGCTCCAGATAGGCTGGATCTTATTCCCTATCCTTGCAGAAACGTTTCCATCTCCCATCCTTCTCCAGAAATGTTATTTAACACAGATGTTTCGCTTTGTCACTTCCCGTTGAACAACAAGATATTTTTCACTTTCTGAAGCAGCACAAATTTCCTGAAAATTCGATATAATTTTGTAAACGAACCACCAACGCCTGTTTGGGCTCTGTTGATTCACGCAGTGGAACTGACAGGTTGAGTTTTTTTCTGAACTTTATCGAGCTCGGTATTGTGTTATTTGTTTAGCTGTTAATAACTAACCAGCTCTCTCGGGAAGTAGCTGCTTTGAAATTACCTTGTTTGTCTTGGGTAAGTGTCCTTTTCTTCAGTTTGTAAAAATAACTTCAAAAAAAGACCTGAAATGGCCATGCATGGAAATCTATTGCTGTCCAGCTTAGTTCAGTCCCCTGAGGTAACTCAAAATCACATTTTCCTTGTAGCTTCAGAGACATTTTAGAATTTGTTAGAATCAAGAAACGATCTCATTTTAGGTATTTTTTACAATTATACTGGATTTTTTAATGGTTGTTCATGTCTCTCCTAAGACTAATTTGTATTATTTTCCCTACTAAATGATGGCAGCTTTGCCCTCTATAAACACAAGCAGGAAGGGATGCAATATTTATTTTTATGGACACAGCACAGTTTCTTACATTCTGAACAATTCCAAAAGTGAAAATTGGCAGATTTTCGAATAAGGTCATGCTTTCTTGAAACCAACTCTTTCCTTCTTCAGAACATTATTTCACTGAAATTTTGGGTGGATTAATTTTGTGGAGCACTTCCTGCGCTCAGATGTTTCTTCTTCAGGAAGCTGCTGTCATTCTGAGATTTGCTCAGATATGTATTTTGGATTTTCCACCTTTAAATGGCCCATAATTTGCCAAATATTTTTATGACATTCAAAATAAAGAATAGAACCCATTATGGGAATGATATAAAAATTATTCCAGTTTAAATAGAATGGCAAAAGGAAAGTAGCAAAAATCATTCCTAATTCTGTCTTTCCTTTGTGAAATATGTGTTGTAACAGCAAAAATTTTCCCCATTCTGTACAAATTTCTTTCCTTTATCTTGGCTGGCACTCCAAGCCATATTCTCAGTTTTTATGTGTGGTTAATGCCCATTTCCTCATGCTCTTGTCAGAGTTGTCCCATTTTGGTTAAGGCATGAAGCATTATTGTATTGCAGCCCTAATTCTCCCACGGAGAGTCG
This sequence comes from Acanthiza pusilla, assembly GCA_036630365.1. NCBI lineage: Eukaryota > Metazoa > Chordata > Aves > Passeriformes > Acanthizidae > Acanthiza > Acanthiza pusilla. The sequence goes on from JAXCHO010000016.1 coordinate 17,530,393, forward strand.
GGAACGTTTTCTCCTGGGGTGGTGCTCTCTGTCCTCCCTCGGTCCCCACACCTCACTGATCTCTGGGACTTCAGCACGAGGTTGGTGGAACCTTTCCCAGCCCCGCTGGAGTCTGACCCACCTCAGACCCTGCAAAAGCCACCAGAGATGTTCTGGAAGGGATTTACCATTCCTCAACCTGTCCCTGGGAGCAGCTCTGGCTTTTCTGGTTGGTCCCTCCATCATCATTGTGCAGGATTTGGGATCCCTAAATCCCAGGTGTGTTTTCTATCTCCAAACCCCTCTCTATTTGCTGAAAGCTGATGTAGAAAGAGGCTGACCTGCACATGGCCAGGGTTTAACCCCCCTGCTGCCCTACATTTGTGTGTGCAGGTTTCGCAATGCTGGCGCTGGCACCGAGTTTGGCTGTGTGTGTGTGTGAGCCCTAAACCCACGCTCGGGATCTCTTCACAGTCCAGCCCAGCACTTGTAATTTGGGGATTTGTTCATGGTAAATTACAAAACTTGGATTTCCAAGTTGGTAAAAGCCACCCTGGAAAGCATTGCAAGACAATTCCCTTTTGCAGTGTGCATCTAGAAGAGCTGTAACCAGCAATGCAACTGAAAGGGAAAGCAGTGAAAATTGGCATATTTTCAAATAAGGTCACGCTTTCTTGAAACCAGCTCTTTCCTTCTTCAGAACATTATTTCATCAAAATTTTGGATGGATTAATTTTGTGGAGTGCTTCCTGTGCTCAGGCATCATGAGAACATCCTCAGTGGCATTTCTTATCACTGGAAAACTGTCATTGTCATTTCAGCCCTGGTTAGGCAATGATTTACATACCGGGGCAGTAGGTACCAAAAATCCGTGTGCATTTCAGTTTTGAGCTTGGCTGACCCCAGATCTGGGGAAGACACTGGGATGCCCTTCTAGCATTAGGTAGTTCCCAATCTGATTATATATAACTCACAAAAAGTGGTCAAAAATTCAGATTTTTCTGCCAGTGAACCTTGGGGATAACCCTAGTGAAGAGTCTGGCCACAAACAGAGCCTCAGCTCAGCCCCAGAGCCACAAAATTCACGATGAGTTGTGATCTCTTCCTGGAGAAAAATATCAAGAGCATCTCTCCAGAGGAAATTTCAGAGGCACCCTGGCAGGCTTAGGAGCTGTTCCTTGTGTCGGGCAGGGATGGAGCACCTGGAGCAGATTTCACAGGGACTGGGCTGCCAGGGATCTTGGCTTTCCCCTGCCTTTCCTCGCAGTGATCCATCCAAGAAAACCCCAAATACCGGGGAGATTTGAAAGCTGCATCGAAAGAGATCTATGGTGCCTGTGGTAACAGTTGTGCTTTGCTCTTCTCTGAGCTAATTCTCATTTGGAATCCATCATTAGCTGGTGACAGGACTTTGTAATTAAAAATTATCATCATAATTACCATGCATTCTGTCTTAGGGCTTTCCTTTTTTTTTTTTTTTTTTTTTTTTTTTTAAATTTTTGTTCTCATTCAGCCAATTCAGCTGAAAAGGACACGTGGCTCCCCCTCAGGGTCTGAAGTTTTGGCTGTGGAACGTCCCTAGCACAGAGCCACCCAAGTCACTGGGGCTGTGTTTGTGCTTCCATGGAGACAAGTGAGGGCAAAATTTGGTTTGCTGATTTCCATGCCCTCTCACGCAAGGTGCTGATAGTTCCTCCTCCAGTAACACCTGGTTTAAGGCCAGATCATTAATTCTTTCCTTATATCAGCAAGCAGATTCTCATGTCTTATTCACATAAAGGAAAAAAAAGTATTTTCTGGTGAGTAAATACTTTCCAGCATCAAGAATATTTTGCAGTCTGGAGGATGCAGGGTCCATTGGAGACCTAAACTGTTTGATCTTGGCTTCATTCCTCTGAATGCTAAAGAAAGCATGAGTGGAGTGAAGATGAAATTGGCCACCTTATTTTTATTTTTGTTGTGCAGTTTTTTAAATGGAATCCAGCACACTCAGCTCATTTGTTTGTGGTCATATTCTCCTTTAAAAAATAGATGGAATGACAGATGCCCGAGTGTTTAACAGTGCAGTTATCCTCAAAAGAATATTCTGTACAGTTCATTTAAACTGAGTTATTAAGTAAAATAAAATCAAGAGTCATTGCAAAAAAACCCTTTAAAAATCAACCTAAATTGCCATTAAACACCTCTGACACAGACAGTGTACCCAAAGGACCCAAGTGTCACTTCCTGACAAAAGTCAGAGCTGGGAGCATCTTATGCAGATCTTACACAAATCCTGTCGTTATGACCTAAGAACGATTTTGATGCTATCATTCTTTCATGTCATGTTGTTTCCATCTTGCTACAACCCCTTAATTTACTCATCCATGCACCAGAAAGTGAATATGGATCAAAAGGGTGATTTTAGGGGGTGACAGGAAGTCTGAACTTTGCATTAGTGAAGTCTTAGCTAAAAATGTATTAGTCTCAGCCTTAGCTAAGAAACTTTCCATTTTTAAAAAAAACCAAAGCTTTATTGACTTTGTTATTTTTGGGGGGATTACAATTGATTACAATTTTCCTTGCATAGCAAATATTTTCACTAGAAATTTTTGATGTGTATTCACAAACCAAAATAACCTCCTCTCGCTCTCTCTGTATATGTACATTGTGTGCGTGGATTACCCAGAGCTATTTTTATGCATTACAGATTAGAAAACTCTCTCTAGGCAGATCAGGTGACCATTCCTCCCCTCTGAGTGGTTTTCTCTCAGAAATGCTAAGCTGAGCTTTCCCCATCTCCGCTGCGGGGATGTCTCATCCCACAGCCGCGTCAGGATGTGTCTCGTCCCGGGGATTTCTCTGAGGTCACTGAAGCAGGAGCTGGGTTCTTCTGGAGCACAGAACATCCTCCCAGAAGTGTGATAAATTCATAAAACCATCCTGCAGTGAGTGCCCAGGTCAGGCTCTGCAAACAGATGGAGACACACAAACATTGTCAGCTGCCTCTTCGCAAGGGTCTCCTGGTTTTTTCCTCCTCTGAGCTGTGCCTCAAATTAGGAGGATGAAGAGGATGAGTGTGGTGGTTCAGGCTGAGGGAGAGGCTCCGAGGAGGGTTTTCAGCAGTGTGTACACAAAGGGCAGAGCTGTTCCTGCCCCAAATGAGTGCCTGCAAATGGAGGGCATGACAGACAGCATTCACAGGGCCTAATTGTAGGTCCCTAATTTAGGAGGTTGATCTTCCTGCACACCTCTGTTGCTTTCTAGTGGGGAGCCTCTTCAGAGGGAATTTCAGAGCAGGGACCCGACTTAGAGCTGAAGGGATCCGTGTGGGAGCTGCTGTCTCTGCCCTCCAGCTGCAGAAATCTCAAGAACAACCTTTTACCTTCAACACCTGTGTCATGGGCATGAAACAAAGGATGAACTACTTCGTCCTTTCTCCCTCTGTTGCTGCTTCTCTGCTTTCTATTTGTTCAAGTTAATGAGGTTTTTTTACGTTGTCTTCTGTGGACACCAGCTTTGAACCAGGCATTCTTCAGGTATCTCATTGAGGAGGTGGCTCCCCATCCCTCAAAAAACATAAAACTCACATCCAGGTGAGGTTTCTTTATATCTGCCCAGGAAAGCAGTGATCATTGATAAGTCCTCAGGAGCAGTTTGGGTTGTGCAGCTTGAAATCTGGTGAAGAACAAAAATGGTGAAGAAAATCACCGATACCAGAAGCAACGAGATTGGGAAGAGCATGACCATCAGTTCAGAAATCTCCATCACAGGGAGGTCTAATTTTTTGTTTTCTGCCCGCAGAGGCCATCGCAGCCGAGTCAGCGAACACCAACCTGCTCCCCAACGGGGTCAGCTCCCTGTGCTCCATCTGTGGGGACAGAGCCACCGGCAAGCACTACGGGGCCTCCAGCTGTGACGGCTGCAAAGGCTTCTTCAGGAGGAGCGTCCGCAAGAACCACGTCTACTCCTGCAGGTACCGGCGTTTCTGTAATTAATAAATGCAAGTTATGGATGCAGGAAATAATTTGGGGTGGGGATCAGGGGCTCTTTTCTCAAAGGCCAAGCTGCCATGCCGTGAAGGACAACAGGAGGACTGCAGTTTGGTTTACAAGGAGTAAACTCAGTCCTGTCTCTAAACTCAGTCCTTGTCTTGTTTTGGACACTGACACTTTCTGTGGCACAGAGCAATTCATTGAGTGAATTCACCGCCACTGCTTTCCCCGTGGTGTAAATCAAGGGAAACTCACGGACCTGAGAATCAGAGAATCACAGAATTAACTGGGTTGGAATAGACCTTTGAGAGCCTCGAGCCCAACCTAAAACCTGAGGTTTGCCTGATGTGTAAAATACATAAATACAGACCCTGAGGGTGGAGTGACCCCATGACCTCGTCACGGCCCAGCAAGGGAAAGCCAAGGTGGCAAAGGACCAAAGCTCCAGAAATTTCATATTTCTTGCTTTTCCAGGTAAAAACCCACAAGCATCCAAGAATCTGTCACCTCCAAAGCCTTCACACCCCCTCTCACAGCTTCTCAATTTTTGTTTTGAAATACAATAAATTATGTGCACTGACTTATCAGTGATGATTTTATGAACATTCTGAGAAATAAGTGTGGACCAGAGATGATTCACATCCACTTTGGCACACAGGTGTATATTTGAGAGAGCTTTTTTGCCAGGAGGAGGCTATGAATTATAAAGCTGCTATCTTGATTGAACTTAGAAAAGAAATTATGTTTGTTTTAGCACAGGAGAAAGTGGAAAGAAATCCCAAACCTGAATACACTCAAGCCCTTCATCTCTAATTAGAACCTGGAGGTTTTCTTTGTGTTCCACAGCTCTTCCTCCTCTAAGAACATTCCAAATTTTTCCAATGCAAGTCATCCTACTTGTTCCAAATGTTCCTGGTGTCATTATCACTCCAGGGCACACCTGAGGTGACAGCAGTGTCCACCCACACAGTGCCCATCCCATGAGCTGTGGGATTCCTGCAGGAAGAGATGAAAACTGCCACTGGTTTCTTGGAAATTCCAGCTGTTTGTCTCCTGGGAGCAGAGTTGTTGCCTCTCCCCAGGAATCCATGAATCTCTGTGATATTTGGCAGCTCAGGGAAGATCCACAGCATCGAAGCCAAGCTTGTCTGCAAGCCCTTATTTGGTGAGCTCAGCCCAGCTCGGAGCTCTGCTTATCTCAGACGTGAATTCCTCTGAAAGTCTCTGTGCCTTTTTACCTTTGGCTTTTCACCAGTCTGGGAAAATGTCTCAGCTTTTACAGCCTGATGGTCCCAGAGCAACCCACGTCATCTCCTCTCGGCATGGAAGATTCCCTTCCGTTGTTCCTCCCGCCATGGGGAGAGCTGCCAAACCTGCGTGGGCCACCCTGGAATGGCACAAGGGTTCCTAAATCCCCACGGGAATGAGGAGGAACGAGGAGGAATGAGGAGGAATGAGGAGGAATTAATAGGAATGAGGAGGAATGAGGAGGAACTAGGAGGAACTAGGAGGAACGAGGAGGAATTAGGAGGAATGAGGAGAAATTAGGAGAAATGAGGAGGAATTAGGAGGAATGAGGAGGAATTAGGAAGAATGAGGAGGAATTAGGAGGCCACGTCCCTTGGAACAAGGCCGCAGACCCGAGGCCTTGTGGCCCGTGACGCAGTTTATTCTACGCAAATTGTAGAATAGTTAACAAGTGAAATCAGACAAACCCCAGCGCTGAACACCCAAAATGCCATCTGGAAGTGGGAGATGGAGCTGCTACCAGAGTTTTTGGCTTTCACAGCCAAAACCACCCCAGGCCCTGCAGGGTGGGTGGTCTGAAGCCCCAGGCTGTGGGAAGAGGAGGAGCAGGGCCAAGCCAGGGCTGATTCAATCCATTCCTTGTGAACCCCTGGCTCTTCTCTAGGACCACACAGTGTGGGGCTCGGGGAGGTCTGGGGCTGTATTTGGGGTGAATTTGGGGCTGCTCACATGAGGGGGTGGCAGGTGCCAGGCTGGTTGCTCCATGTTGTGTTTCCATCTCCTCCAGGTTCAACCGACAGTGCGTGATAGACAAAGACAAGAGGAACCAGTGCAGGTACTGCAGGCTGAAGAAGTGCTTCAGAGCTGGCATGAAGAAAGAAGGTGAGTGCAAAGAGACATTTCAAACCTGCCTGCTGCTGAATCGGGCCCTGCTCCCACCGCAGAGCATGGTGGGGAGCAGGTTGGAAAGATGGTCTTTGTGTGTCACTCAGAGAGGTTTTTTGTTGCAGCTGAAAGCCCCATTTGCCATTTTATCTCAATTTCAATGACAGCAAGGTGACATTATTCACCCATCCTGTGAGGCTGGTCTTTTTGGGGTATTTTGGTGCTGGGAAAGGGATGGGCTTCCTCAGAGAATGTCTAAGTGCTTTACGTCAGCAATTCCCTCTCTCCATACCCACTGGTGTGAGTCCTAATCCTGCCTGTGCCAATCTCAGCGAGGACCTGCCACCCTCAATGTCATAAATGTCACCAGTTGGCTACTTCAGATGGCGAGATTGGCTCAGCTGATGCTCACGTAGCTGTGTGCGAGGACAAGGTACAGCCTCGAGGAGCAGGAGCCTCTCCTCCGTGGCACAGGGCACAGCAGTGCTCCTGGAGAGAGGTGACTCATGTGTCCCCCACAGGTGACTCATGTGTCCCCCACAGGTGACTCATGTACCCCAAGAGGGGAATGAGTCAGAGCCGAGCCCTTCGGTGGTGCTGCTGTTGTAATGTGACCATGGAGCCACCGCCAGCGCCTGCACCAAAGGGCCAATCCCATGCTGGTGACACCTTTTGTGGCACTTCCCATTGGGTAATTGAAGAAGGAGGTGGAGAGCTGTAGGTTTGGGTGCTGGTGACCATCAGGACGAGCCTTTTCTAAAGGAAACACTGTTTTAGTGTCTAATGCTCAGCAGGAGAAAACCCATTTCAGATAACCTGTGCCTACATCCAGCTTCCCTGGGAAATCTGGGATCTATCCTAGCACTTCTGCTCTCTGCTCATCCCCTTCTGCACACTGGGAGAGCATGGACAGTCCTGTTTTACTGTGATTGTCCTTGTCCACTCAGTGCTGGACAAACTGAGGCCCAGCCCACCTGAGGTGCAGCCAGTTGGGTGATGATTCCAATGCTCCTTACCTTCATCTCTGCTGTGCGCCAACCCTCTGGCAAATAAAGGATAAGGGAGGCAGAAAGGAGCTTGAAAGTCTCTTTCCATGCCACTGAGTGAAATCGAAGCCCCACTGAAACCAAGGGGAAATTTCTGGTGATTCATGAGATTTTACCGGTGATGAAATGATCTTTCCGATGTTCTGAACGTATGTTTTCCTGGAGATGAAGGGTGTCTTGAAATTTGGCATAAGTCATGGATGAGGCAAAAATGCCAGCTGGTTTAATTTAGGAGAAATGGAGTAAATACGGCAGATGGAAAAGTAAATAGAGCTCAGATTAATAAAGACCAAATTGAAGCTGATCTGGTCAGTTCTAGATGGGGATAGAGCCAACTGCCAATGCAGCAAACCGCACTGCTTGGAAAGGCAGAAATCTGGTTATCAGATCTATTCTTTGTGCTGAAGCATGACTTTTATTGGTTTTTATGGTAAAAGTTATAAAACCTTGGCTCATGCCTCCATCACTGAGTGCAGCTTGATGGGAGATGACTCATTTCGAGTTCCACATCGTCACATTCCTTGAAACTTTTTTATGAGCTCAGTCAGGTTGTGAGCTCGGAAAATGCTCCTGTGTTTGGCAAGGAAGATTTTAAAACACCTTGAGCAACTGCTGTGCAGAACTTAGCTTAGCTGACCAGAGCTCTACCCCAAGCACATGCGCAGGACTGGGAAAGAAATCTTCTTGCACAATTGTGTGCACAAAAAGAACACAGCTATTTGCTTTCGGGTGGTTCTAGATTAATATTAAACAGTATTGCGAAGCATTAGGGAAAAGGAGAAGCCATGTCTTGGATAGAGCACTATTGGAGTGCACAAATATTTGCACAAAATCTTTTGGAGCGTGCAGCAGTTCATGCTGGGAGGTGACAGCGGTGACATCCACGCTGTGCCCCAGCACTGGCACGACACTCTTTCCCTGGCACATTCCTTTTGGGCCAGCCCTTAGAACAGCAATCAGAGTTTCCAGGGTGTGGTAATAGCATTGTTTATCCACAGCACAGGGGAAGAAGCTGGAAATGATCCTTTTCCCAGGCTGGCTGTGACAATCCACCCGGGGTGGGGTCAGCAGGGCTGTGCCACCCTCGCAGGTGCCCCACTGACCCACTGCTCACTGTCTGCATGCTCAGCCCCGGAGAACTTGCTGTTCCCTGGCAAAACTGACTGATAAACAGGAATTTTGGATCCAGAGGGATCTTTTTTTTCCAATCTTCCTGTGTTGTAAGATGTGATGCGACACATTTGGATCTTTATTTTCCTTTTTTTTTTTTTTTTCCCCTTTTGGAAACAGTTCTAGTGGGTAAGGAAGTACAAGGAACTGTGTGGCCTGGTAGAAAGGAAATTTCTCCCTAAAGAAAGAAAACATATGATACAAATACTTGAGCGTCTTTAAAATGTGTCAGGAGAGGTTTAGGTTGGATATTAGGAAAATGTTCTTCCCCCTGAGGGTGGTGGGGCACTGAACAGGCTCCCAGGGGATGGCTGAGAAAATTATCAGTAGGATCTTTAGATTGCCTTGTTTGTACAGACTGGATCTGATCCTATTTCAGAAAGGACCAAGGCTGCCCCACAGGAGAGGGGCAAAACCTTCAGGTTTGTGCACTGGGTTGGGATCCAGGTTCCATCGGCACTGACGAGAGCAGGGAAGGGACAAAACTCTTTGGGGAAAGTCCAGTTCCCAGATTTCCTAGCAAATAGCTCATTCAGGATCACTCCTACCCCAAGTGCATCTTTTAACTGAATGATTCACTTTGATAACAACCATTTAACTTAGGATGAGGGGAGAGGGAAAGGCTTGCCTGAACACAAACCCTTCTCATCTCCTTAAACACCTCTATAATCAGGATTTAAGATTTTTACCAGAGATTCACTCCTTTATTCCTGGTTTGTGGCTAAGGCTAGGACTGTGCCAGAGGGAGGTCTGGGTGTTTTGGGGATTTTCTGGCTGCTCCCCCTGATTTCCTCTCTTTGCACACAAGGTTCGATTTCTATTGTCTTGCACAATGCTATCAGACAGGTTTTTGGTCAGTGCAGCATCAGTGGCTGAGGAGAACACCAGGTACTCAAACACCCAAAGGAAACAGCAGGAGACTATTTTTAGCATCTCCCTGAGGTCATGTTTAACCTGGAATAAGTCAGCAGGGTGTGATTTCTCAAGTGAGCCAGGTCATCTCCTCACACAGAGCTGAGTGACTGAAAACCTGGAAGCCTTTTGAAATTCCAGCACTGCACTGTCAGGATTCAGTTTGCTGGTGGAAAAAAAAAAAAAAAAAGGAGGGGTTAATATTTTACCTCTCATCCCCTTCAAAGTAATTTATGAATGTGCATGAACTTCTTCAGTTTCATGCAGAAGTAAAAAGAATTGTTGTATCACTTAGTGCTGCAACACAGTGGGAGGGTTTGAGGCTTTTTCTTATTTATTATTGTGAAATTGGACAGATTTATAGGACAGTTTTATTAGTGTTTCACAGGACCTCTATCTTGTTTCGTACCTTTCATTTGCACATTTTTTTGCCAGCTTTCAGAAGGCTGAGGCTGCAGTTTATTGCTAAGAAGGATGGAAAAGATAAAGGTTCTTCTCTACCTTCAATAGTCATAAATCAGCCCAAAAGCCTATGAAAGGATTAAATGTACATGTACCACAGGGATTTATTTGTGAATAAAACACACCACACCTACAAAATCCGAGGTAGCTCAGGGAGAAAAGATTATTTGTGAATATAAATGAATCAGGCAGCAGAAGGAGTAAATCTGTCAGTGAAGACAGAAACAATGTGAGCTCCGGTGAGTGCCCCACGCAGGGATCTCTCTCTCTGGGCCATTTCCAGCTCTGGCATCCAGCATTGGAATTTCAGTCCTTCCTGCAGCTTCATTGAGTTTTTCTGACAGCAAAGCCAAGATCCCACCTGAGCCCAGCACCCCCAGGGCCAGCACATCCCTCGAGCACTCCCAGGAGTGACCTGTCCCTTCCCTTTTCCAAACACAATAAATACAGCCATATAATCACGGCACGGTAATAGATTAATTTTTGTGGCAGGTGAAACATTAACTCCCTTTTGTGTCTAATTCCACCACATCTTGGGTACTTTCAGCGATAACACCCGAATCACCTTGAGAAAGTCGGGTTGGACCATCCACTTACACTGGAAAATTGAGCTTATCAGAGCATGAGGGAAGCACTGAAATATGTGCCATAAAAACACCTGGGGGAAAAAACAGGCTGGGGCTTCTTAAAGGAGTCTGTCATGGGAAGCAGGTGTGCCTGGGACTGGAGGATTTATATAAAATTAGATGTGTAACTCAGTTGGAAAAGCAAAATTTGTACCTTTTCACGTGAGCAGGCAAAGAGCCCCACCCTGAGAGCTTGTGGGGGATAAATGCAGGTATAGAAGCTCAGGTGGGGATTTTCCAAAATAGTCAGTGATGACACAGGTTGGGTCAGGCTGGTTTCTCCTGAGTGCTGGGTGCTGCCACTCACCTTCCTGGTGGAGCAATAAAACCCTGAAGGGTCACGATGATAGTTCCTTATAATCACCTTGACCTTCAGGCTGGGGGGTCCCTGGCTGACTTCTCCTCATGCTTAAAGCAGCTTATGCTGCTGTCTGAGGTGGCTTAGATTTTTTCTCTAAATTGATGCTTCTTTGCAGTGTCCATAGCCTGAAAATGTTCCAGGAATATGTCTGTTTCTTGTACTTTTCAGAAATGGGTGCTCCCACCCAGCCCCTTGCAGGCAAGGCTGGCTCTGAGGTACAAAGTCACATCCCCATGAACTGATCCTGACTGACAGCAAGGCTGAGCCCCAAATCTTGGAAAATAAATACTGAGCTCCTGTCGATAAGGGGAGACATTGATTTTTGTCACTGTTGCTTGTTTTCTGCCCTTTCACTTTGTTGGCCTCTCATCAGAGGCAGGTTAGGAAAACAGAGCAACAGAGTTGGGCATGAGCTGCAAAAAAACCACTTTCCCTCAAATTGTGAAAAACAGTGCCCACATTTTTCCTTTGTATGGGCTCCCAGGAATGAGTCCTGTGCAAAAAGTGATGCTCTAAAACAAGACCCAGGAGAGAGGCAAAGTCTCTAAAGAAGGATGGCAAAATAACTTTGCTGATTCTGCAGGAAAAAAAAAAATCATTGCTGGAAAAATCTTCCCCAGTGGCCATTTTTGAGACAAATCCACACTGTTTTACACCCAAGGGGTTAAAGCACAGAGTGAGCCGTGCTTTGGCAGCTCTGTTTGAGTCATTCCCCCTAAATAAAAGGAAAGGAGCCTGGGATTGCTGGCTGAAGGAGGAGGGATGTGTTGCACTATCACCACATGCTAAATCTTCCTGCTCCCTCTGCTTTAAGGACCTGAGTTCCTTTCCGAGCTGTTTGTAGCCAAGATCTGTGAGCTGCCAGGAAAACACTGACTGTGTTCAGCCTCCTTCCCCCAGCCCCAAGCTGCTGGACAGAGGCAAGAGGGCTTGGGGGAGAAACCAGCACTGAAACCAGGTTGGATTGAGTCTAAATTCTCCTTTTTTCTCTGCTGCTGTTTCACTCGATGGCTGCAGTGGAGGCGAGTCAGCTCTTGGAGACCGTGCTGCAAAAATAAGCTGAAGTGCAATCCATCCCTTCTGTTCCCTGTGCAGGGCTGATGGAGCACGGGGCTGGATGTGCCTCGTGCTCCAGGGGAAAGGATGCTTTGAAGGGTGGAATGGGGCTCAAAAATCATTGGTTTTTTTCCAATTCACTATGGCATGTCCATGCTTTTCTGTCAGCAGAGAGCCTGGGCTGATCTCCACTCTGCTGTGCTCTCTGCAGAGTGTCCAAGGTCTGTGATCAGCAGTTCAGGGCACTGAGTTGGTTTCCAGCAGGGATTTGCACAGGGCCGGTGACAAACCCTGGCCTGGTGCTTTCCTCAGCTCTCACTGCTGTTGGGGTTTCAGGCTCACTGAAATCACAGTGGGATGGGCAGAACCGAGGGAATGGTTTTAAGGGGGAATCAGTGAATTTAACTTCCTTAATGAAGTGACTTTTTCCACATCCCGTGAGCGGTGATGTCCCCAAGAATCACCACTGTGATGCCCCAGGGGCAGGGGACACCTGGAGCTGCTCTGAGGTGGCATCAGGGATGGTTTTGCAGCCCTGCCATGAGCTGGGATGAGCCCCAGGAGCATCCTGCAGTAGCAGGAGCTCAGCAGAGGAGCCTTCAGAAGGCTCCAGCACTGTGGGTGCCTTGCCACATGGAAAGGGGTGACACCAAAATCCTCCCTGAGCTGCATCAGACCCGGCGGGACCACCTAAAATCCCAAGGGTGGTGCTCTGCCCCAAATGGCCTCATCTCCCTCTTGTGCTTGGTCCTCTCACTCTGAAGTCACCTTTTCCCTCCCCAGAGCCTCTTTATTCCGACATCCAAAGAATCTGCAGGAGCAAAGCTCCATCCACCCCTGGGTTTGGACCACAAGGAGCAGCAGACATTGGCTGGGGGGAGATTCTCACTGTCACAGCCACTGGGAGTTTCCCCCTGGGAGTTTGTCCCTGACATGATCCCTGGGAGATTCTCACTGTCACAGCCACTGGGAGTGTCCCCCTGGGAGTTTGTCCCTGCCACAAGCCCTGGGAGTGTCCCCCTGGGAGTTTGTCCCTGACACGACCCCTGCCCTCTCTCGTTTCAGCCGTGCAGAACGAGCGCGACAGGATCAGCATCCGCAGGAGCAGCTACGAGGACAATGGCTCTCTCTCCATCAGTGTCCTCACCCAGGCTGAGGCCATGGCACAGCAGGTAGGACACGTGGGGACACCTTCCCAATGGCTCAGTGGTCCTCAGCAATTCCAGCGCGCTAAACCAACCAGGGCTGGATGTTTTCTCTGCCCTTGGATGGTTCCTGCACAAACCCACAGGGGAGAAAATGCAAAATATCTGAAAGCAGACAGGAAAAATCCATTATCAAGGCAACACATCCTGCAGGGAGCAGCCTTTGGTGAGATACAAAACTGAAATTCCAAGGGCTGAGGGATGTTGCAGGCCCCAGGTCCCCTATTCCCCCTGCCTAAATTGTTGCTGCGCCCTTAAAAACTCTGCATTCACACAGAGTTTTGTCCTTCCTTGCTGCACTCTCTGTCCTTCTCCGAACAAAATGTTCCAGTCATGGCTGATTGTATCTTTCCTCATAACTTCTTCATCAGGATAACAATTTTAGGGAGGAAAAATAATGTGAATAAATCCGCTGGGCTTCAGCTGACGCTGATTGCTTTTTTATTTCATGCTCCACCATAAATTTCACCCTGAGCGTCCTTTAAATTCTTATGCAAATACCCTTTCTCTGCTGAAACATACGGTCCAGATGTTGCACATTACATGCAGCAGTGAGTCCACTTCCTTCTCAAAAATGATGTTTCTTTAACCCTCTCCCTGCCACGCAGCCCTTCAGAGATCAAAAAGGGTGTTTGGTGTCCCTGACAGCAACCTGGAGGAAAAAGGCAGGATGCACTTCATGCATTTGGCTGGCTAAAGTGATTGATGGGAAGCTGAGACACAGCACTGCTGGGAAGGGAAATGTTAATTCTGTCCTGAGCCTGCCTGGGAGAGGGAAGGAGGCGGAGGAGGGCTGGGTGTGCGTTGGGACTGAGCACCACCTCGTGGAAGCTGCTCCATGGGCAGTGTCCAACCACAATGGGAATGTCTCCTCAAGGCCCTGCTGGGATGAATTCCTGCTGTGGAGGAGGGCGGAACAGCCCTGATCTGTTCCCAACACAGCTGGGTGCTTTCTCTTTCAGTATTTACCCCTGAGCCCCGTGCACAGCGCAGACATCGCCATGAAGAAGATTGCCACCATCAACGACGTGTGTGAGTCCATGAAACAGCAGCTCCTGGTGCTGGTGGAATGGGCGAAATACATCCCAGCGTTCTGTGAGCTCCCCCTCGATGACCAGGTGAAAATGCACACTGCTCTTCCCTGAAAAACCCCTGCCTTTATAGGAATTCCCAGCTGGGAATTCAGCAGGAGAATCTGGAGTTGTTAACACACAGATCACCCTGTGCAGAGCAAGAAATGAACAGAAGAGAAAGAATAATGAAGGCCAAGGGACCAATTAAAGATAACTTTAATAGCCAAAGCCCCTCAAAATATAGAGTTGGTCACTCCAGCCTGCAAAAGATCCACTCAAAAAGGCTGATTTTGCCTTTAATAGTACCTAATAATTGAATATAGAATCTGTTTATTTCCTAAGAACTCAAATTGCTCAAGCCTCCCTTTGCTCTTTTAGTTAAAAACAGCTCCTTAATTAGTCTGCCATGAATGTAGCACTTCTCAAAGTGAACATACATTTTCTAGCCCCTGAAAGAACTTTATCTGTAGATCTGCCAGATCTAAGCAAGCACCAAATTTGCCTTAATTAAACAGCAACAGCTCAGCACACCATTCTCTGCTTTTTGAATATAATATTGGGTTTTTTTTTCTCCTGTGCCACCTCCAGGTTGCCTTGCTCAGAGCCCATGCAGGGGAACATCTGCTCCTCGGGGTGGCCAAGAGGTCCATACCGTACACTGATTTTCTGCTATTAGGTAAAGTAGTCAATCACAACCTGCTTTTATAATTCACCCCTCCCAAGTCATCCCCAGGCATTCTGCCTCCCTGAGACCTCCTCTGCACTCCTGGGCTTGGGCTGCACATCTGGGTGGAGATTCAGTGCTTGAGAGAAGAATAAAAAGGAATAAATAAATTCATTGGGATTTTTATAACTGTTCCCTCAGTGCTTTGAAATTGTGGATGAGAAACCCCCAGTATTTAAATGGCACCTCAGACTGGGTTGCCTTGTTTTTGCACCTGAAATTGCCAAGGCACAAGCAATGAGGTATTTGGGTATGGATTTTTAAAAACTTGGCAGAAATGTCGATTAAAAATCACAGTGCAAATAGGTGTTTCCTTTTCATGTAGCTCTCTGCTACCACAGGTGGGATTGTTCTTGGAAAAATGAGAATACTGACCCTGAAAGCCTCACATGAAAGAAAAGAGAGAGGGATAACTTCGTTTAAGAAAAGAAAACAGTCCAAAAATAAAGATGCGGCACTGCTTCCAAACAGATGCTCGATGTAACAGAGGGCAAAGCAGAGCAGAACGTGGAGCAGGCTGTGTGCACAGTGTGGGTGCACTGACGTGCAAATGAGATAATTAAGGACCAGGGAATGAGATCCAGGGCTTGCTTCTCACTTGTGGATCAGATGATAAAGCTGCAGACAGGAAATCTGCTGCAAATGGCACTGGGACTATCAGGAAACACTCCTTGGGGGGGATGAGACCAGAACTAGAGCCAAAACCTGACGGGGAATTTCACTTGTGTTCCCAGGGAATGATTTCATCATCCCAATGCACTGCCCAGAGCTGGAAATCGCTCGCGTGGCCACCAGAATCTTGGATGAGTTGGTGAAGCCCTTGAGGGACATCCAGATCGATGAGAACGAGTACGCCTGCCTGAAAGCCATCATCTTCTTTGACCCAGGTGAGATCCCAAGGAGCTGGGGGCTCTCCAGGAACCAGGAAATCTCCCTGGCAGCAGCTCTACATTTACCCTGCCTGTCTTGTAATGTCCAGTACTCAGTTGTGCAGTTTTAAGTTAGAAGTGACCTGTTCCTGAGTATTTTTCTCCTTAGCAAGGATGGACTCCAGCCAGGCTGGGGTGCAAGGCTCTGCAGAGCCTGGAGGAGCTTGGCTTTGGGAAAGCCCATCAGCCTGAAATGCAGGAGATGCTCATTAAGGACATATGTGCCTGTGTTAATTATGTGTGAGCAAAGCGAGTCAATGGAAAAGCAGTGAGGAGCATCCATTGGAGAGCATCATCAAAACCCACAGAGAGCTGGGCTGCTCTGAGTGCCCAGAAATATCAGAGATCTGCTAATGGATCTTGCTGGAAGCTGCACTGAGCAGGGCAGGGCTGAGCCACACAGGGTGGGGAGCAGGGGAACACAGTGGCAAACCACAGCTTGTTTGGAAGCTTTGCTGTGTCTCATTCCAGGAGCACAGAGTGTATCTCCCTGGAGCTCAGAGAAGAGATGGAAGAGCAATCCCAAGCCCAGACAATTCCCTTTTGTCTTTTAGCATGGAGAAATCAAAGTATCTTCCATGTTTTTTTTTGTTGTTTTTTTTTTTTTTTTTTTTTTTTTCCTACATTCAGTGGTTCAAAATCAAGCTCCAGGAGTTTTAGGAACAGCATGAACTTTGGCTTACCAAAGCCTGTTGTGAACAGAGTAAGGGTGCTTTCGTCAAATTGATTTTGACAAATTACTTTCTCAGCTGATCAGCGTCTCCGTGCAGCTTTAGATCAATGTGACAGTGAGGAGCTGAGGTTTCAGCTGGAAGGAGGAAGTGTGAAGCTCCAGAGGAGTGAAGTTCATCCAAGCTAATGAGCAGGAATGTCCTCAGAGCTTCATGCTGACATACAGTCATTTGTTAACCACTTTATCTCATCTCTTGGCACTACGATCCCGAAAATGTGGTGCCTGTGGATTCTTTGCAGACAGTGAAGGAAATGGTGCACTGATCCAGAAATCTCAGGTTTAGATAACAGCAGAGGCAGGAGTGGAAAGCTGGAAATCACAGCTCTTCACCTGACCCAGAGGCACATTTATTTGCTTAAGCAAAGCTGGACCAGTGGCCCTTGAAATAAAGGATTGAGCACTGGTCAAAGCCAGGAGAGCAAGACAAGAGCCTGCTGCTGCAGTGAGTGTGATCACCACACACAGGCACTAAAGCTGCATCAATTTACTGGTGGTTGTTGTGCCTCAGAGTTTTCAGGGGAAAATTCCAGGCTGTTTCCTTGGAAGGATAAATGTTTAAACTTCTAAATCTTCCCCCTTTGCTAATGGCAGTAGGGAGACATATCCAGGTGAAGCAAGCTCCTATTTTCTTACTGTTTCCCTTCAAAGTCTCCTCAAATTACCGTTTCTCCTCCAATTCCTGTTTCCCCTCTAATTCCTGTTTCTCCTCCAATTCCTGTTTCTCCTCCAATTCCTGTTTCTCCTCCAATTCCCCTCACTGCTTCCCTGTCCATGTGAGACGTGAGGCAGTGGCAGCCCCATCTGTCAGCCGATTTTGGACACTGTCACAGCATCCCTGCCATCTCCTCCTTTCCCCTCCACTCAGCCTGCCCACATTTGCTCCCACGGGCCAGAAATCAACTCCTTTTTTCCCCTCCCCCAGACTGCAAAGGCCTGAGCGAGCCTGGCAAGGTGAAGAACATGCGCTTCCAGGTGCAGGTGAACCTGGAGGATTACATCAACGACCGCCAGTACGACTCGCGGGGCCGCTTCAGCGACATCCTGCTGCTGCTGCCGCCCCTGCAGAGCATCACCTGGCAGATGATCGAGCAAGTGCAGTTTGTGAAGCTCTTCGGTGTGGCCAGGATCGACAGTTTGCTGCAGGAGATGCTGCTGGGAGGTATGGAGATGTCCCGAGGAGGGACGGCAAAGCTGGGGTGTCGCAAAGCTGTTATAGGGCTTTGGGTCTTGTGGTTTTAAATTGAAAGTAGGTTTGGATGGGATTTTGGGAAAAAATTGTTCCCTGTGAGGGTGGGCAGGCCCTGGTGCGGATTCCCAGAGAAGCTGTGGCTGCCCCTGGATCCCTGAAGTGTCCCAGGCCAGGCTGGACAGGGCTTGGAGCAGCCTGGGACAGTGGAAATGTCCCTGCCCATGGCAGGGGTGGATGGGACGAGCTCTAAGATCCCTTCCAACCAAAACCATTTTATGAGTTGTAGCTAGAACAAGGGTCCTTCTCACTGCAGTCAAATCCCAGAGCTGCTCCTTTCCAGCTGAGCTCTGGAAATCTGGTGAGATTTATAGCAAAGGATCCTCTCTGTGCTGTGGCACTCAACTTAGGCCTCCTGCCTGGGAGGCAGTTCCCAGGAAGACAACACATTTTTTGTTAGCAACGTGCAAAGTTGATAAGTTTTATATGGGAAACACGGATAAGAGCAGCACAGGGGACACACCCTGAGACAGAAGAGCACAGCTGGAGATCAGCTCAAACCCCAGCCATCCCAGGGGGCTGTTCCTAGGCAGTGAGAGGCTGAGAGCAGCAGAGGAAGGAAGCGCAGATGAGCCATTAACCTTCACCCACAGAGGTCTTCCACATCCTCTGCATGGAAAGGATTCAGCCCAGAGCACCTGGCTTGTTGGGAACTGTGCAAAGAGTGATGTCTTTCCCCACCTCCACTTGCAGGAACCAGTGCTGATCTCCAGTACCAGTCAGCACCTCCCAACCTCAACCTGGAGCCGCTGCCAGGACATGTCCTGCAGAGCAACATGAGCTCTGTGATTCACGCTGTTCCAGACCGTATGTGCCCCTTTTTATATTTATTTTATTTTATTTTATTTTTATATATTTACAGCACATTTTTACCTTATTTACAGCCCATTTTTACATCATTAGTGTCAACATAACCAAGGGACTGGGGAGGAGAAAAAAAAAGTTCAGAAAAAAAAGAGTTTATTTAAGTAAATTTAATTTAAGGTCTTTAAGACATTTAAGTGAATTTAAGTTTAGTTAAGTTCTTTATTTTTACAAGTTTAAGTGTTACACTGGAATCAGAGCTTTCAGTCCCCCTGGCTGACTCCTTTCCATGATTCCAAAGGGAAGTTAGGATTTTTAATGGCAGCATGATCCAGGGGGCAGTTGAGATGTTACTAAAACTCCCCAAGATTGAATAAAACCCCATGAAATCAAGATTCGGGTGTTCCTGTGGATGTGGCAGCACCGGGAGATGCCACAACAGAGGACTGATGGTTCATTTGTAGCAGAAGTTCCCTGCGGTTGGGTATAGGACTGAACACAGACCATTTTAAAGCACCCTGGGCAGTGCTGGGCTGTTGGTGAAGGCAGTTTCCCCCCCAGGACCATACTATTAGAAAAAGAAAGTGTAACAGGAGCTGTAATTTAACAGCCGCTGCTGTGTAATCACAATGTCTTGCACTCAGTCCCCCTCCCTCTGCCAGTTACAATCGAGCACTTCCTGGAGTGTATTTTGCTGTTTCTCAGCTACAGAAATGTTGGCAACGTGGATTTTAGGTTGCTTTTATTTCATTTTTAAGGCCCTTTCCAGCAAAGGAGATGGGAGAAATGCTGTGCTCTGTAAAGGAGCTACAGTGGGGCTGCAGGTTGAGCTCTCTGACACGGAGATGAAGGATTGAAAAGCAGCTGGGGGCATTTCCCAAGTGTGAAATACCGAGAATAATCCACGTCTGTCAGTCCACCCTGTGCCTCCTCACACCCCAGGACAGACGGACGTGCCGGGATCCCCCAAGCTCCTGCTCCTCCCCTTGTAGGATGGTTTGCTGATTTCTATTGAACAGCATCCAAGTCCACGTTAATCCTCTTTCTTTTCTCTCCCACAGCATCTCCTGAGACATCCCTTCCGTCTCCTTCTGCCAGCACAGGCAGCGAAGATTATAAACTAGGCTCTAGCGCAGGGCCCAGCGCCGTGGCGCAGCTCCTGCCCCAGACAGTGATCCCCAAGCGGGAGATTTTATAGGGACAGGAGGAAGGAAAGGAGCAGCTGGGAGCGATTGGAAACCGTGTGAGAGTGAACCGGGCCCTTTCTCTTTGCAGAGGCGAAGCACAGCACAGCCCTGCCTGCAGCCGGACCTGCCACCGCCACCGCCACCGCCGCCATGTCCCGCCCGTGACCCAGCGCCGCTCAGCCTGCGAGGAGCCTCACCGCGGAATTCCCACCACCCCCACAGCACACGGATTGGGGTTCGTGCCCTCCTCGGTAGGGCCAGGACTGCCAGCCCTTCGGGGCAGGGTTTCTCAGGGTGTTTGCCAGCGCTGCTCGGTGCCATCAGGGCCCTTGGGCTGCCCCTCCATCAGCCCCAGAGCCATGCACAGCTCCTGGGAATCCCTAATGCACACAGCAGGGCCTCAATTGGCATGGAGTGCTCTATTCCCGTCACAAAGTCAATTAATTACACTCCCTTTGTTGTTTTTTTTTTTGGTTTTTTTTTTTTTTTTTTTTTAAACACATCCCAAAAATAACAATAATTACACTGTTAAGATTTAGGAAAAACATTGTCACAACCTTTAGCAGGCCCAGGCCTTATTCTGCCCAGAGGGGCCTTGTTCCAACAGAGGTGCCAGCATTTAACGTTGGTCGCTTGTTATTTATGATCAGAAATGCCAACATTTTGTTATTTTCCGTAATTTCCGGTATATCTAAAGTCCATTAATGAGCCAATTGATGGACTCTATGAGCACATTTACTGCGAGACAGCAGCAAAGATCTCTGCTGGCCTGGTAAACCCCAAATCAAGGTGGATTTATCCCAATCCCTGCTTCGTATCTTCTGCAAACTTTCCCTGCAGACATTTTTGGAAGAAGCAACACTCATTACAAAAATGCGCCAAAATACCTTTTCCCTGTACAGACATGATTTTCTGTAGTTTTGTATTTCTTTGTAGTGTCTGTAATGTGGCTTCAAATTAGCCAAGAAAAGGAAGAGACAAGGTCTGTGAGCCACTCATTATAAAAAGGTTGTATTTAAAACAACGTGCTTCAGCACTTAACGTAAAACTTAATTAACAAATTAAATAAGTCCAGTGATGACCACGCAGCCCCAAGTGTTCCAAAAGTGAAGCTGTTGTGCTATGGAGTTGATTTGAGTGAATGCGTCCTTATCAAAAGCAGATTATCAGATTTCCACAAAACTTATGCTCATTTGTACAACAGCCTCTAGCAGAGAGCTCTTGAGGGATCAGGAGTGGCTGTCCTGAGCACTGGGACACGATGGAGAATCCTTAATTGTGACCCTCGGCACAAATTCCCAGCCCGCCCCTCCCCATCATGGCCAAACCGAGCTGGTGGAGCCCCGAGGGGCTTTGGGAAGCACCTGGAGAACACCCTGGGAACGCAACCCCATCACCTGGAAATTGGAAACAGCATCTCCTGTCCACCGAAAGGGAAGGTGGGAAGAGCATCCGAATTTCCACCAGCAGGGGAATGTCAGCGCTGCCCTTCCACAGCAGCAGAGAGATCTGAAAACCATCAGAGAGCAGCTTGAATTTCACCTGGCCCAGGATGTTTTATTTTTCTCCTGCCTGTGATGAATTTGATCCGACTTTTGATGCTGATAACTGATTTGAAACAGCTCAATCTGGAGGGCAGGTTCCACTGCAGGCACTCCTGCTGCATGACAGATGAAATGTTCTGAGCCAGCCTTGCTTCCAGCTCCTCCTGCAGCTCCGTTCCTCTTCCAGACATTAAATGTACATTTATACTCATTAATCGTAAGGAAATAAATCTATGGGGGAAATAAATTCCATATTCTCATATTTTGTATGGACGGTTTGCTTTTCTTCTTGAATTCAAAACCGAGTTTTCAAGATTCTCTGCTGATTTCTCCAATAGAAATACCTATTTTTCATAAAAGAAGAATCGCCTATGGCTGCAAAGCCTGATTTTCACTGGATATTGATGCAGTTCACAAACGAAAAAGAAAATAAAATTGTCCAGGCACCAGAGGATATCAGACACAGCCCCAAGTGTTCAGTTGGTCTGGTGAAGGTTTGCAGCAATAATTTACTGTATAAAGGCCCAAAATAGAGAATTTTGCTGTGAATCTTTCTGGCTTCCCTCACTCAAACCCCACTCTAAATTAAACCAATATTCTTAAGCAAATACACCTTGGAAGTGACTATTTTACTGGAATTATTGGAATCAGGATTTTGTTAATAAAAGAGGTTCAAAGCCATCATTTAAAAATATTTCCCTTGTGAGGTGCCAGCTGCTTATCAGAATGGGGCACCTCAGGCAAGAAAGTCTGATTTTTTTCTAAGTTACCCTTTCCTTGCCAATTCTAATATTTGGCATCTTTAATATTGAATCTAGGTCTAATATTAACTTTATGCTGCACTGTAATATAAAGAGAAATTGCAAAAATATTTTGGACGTGCAAAGTTTCATTTCTGTTATTAAAAAACTCAGCCTGTGCTCGCTTTGACGGCTGCTGGATAATTTCCAGGGCTCTGGTTGGGGATGACAGGAGTGAAGTGCACTACAGCAGCAGATGTGCTATTAGAATACAGCAGGAAAAAAAAATAAGGTATTCAGAACTCAAAAAAACATGATGGAGTGGATAATGCAAAATAAAAAATTAACAATCTCGTCAATGAAGGCTCACCAACACACATTAAAACACAAAGTGCATCACATGAATTGACCTGTAACCCCGTTCAGAAGAAAAAAAAAAATATACAGAACCAATTCTGCTGCTTTCCATTTTAGTGTTATTAACAGATCCCAGAATCACTTTACAGCCCAATTTCTTATTTCAAAACCCCTTAAGCCATGTTCTTTCTCCAAGCATTAAATAAATTCACACGTGGACCTGGTGCCAACAGAAAGCAACAGAACAATTGTACAAATTTAGTATTTCTGCACAGCACAGGCATAAAGAAATCCATAAACAAATTCTCCCAAAGTCCAAGGCTTCAGAAAGCATTCCTGGAACAATATTGACCCTAGAAACTAAAGAAAATAAAAAGGAGATAAATCGGCAGGTTCCATCTGCAGGGACGTCTGTTCCTTTCGGAGAATAAACAAACTCTTCCCTAAAATACACACAAACACAGCCCAGCCCAGGCTGTTGTGGCACACAAACACAATCAAATCATTAACCTGCACAAAAATATCAGCAGAGTCTGGGTGCACGGATTTGGAGCTGTTTTCTCCATAGAAACAGCACCATAGAAAATCTACACTTTTAGAGCCAGAAAAGCGTTTTTTAGAAATTTCGTATTTTTTAGAATTATTACAAATGGGAAATAAACAGCTTTGAGTCTCTCCATCCTTGACTGCCATTTGTTCTTTTAGAGCCAGAAAAGCATTTTTTAGAAATTTTGTATTTTTTAGAATTATTGCAAAGGGGAAATAAACAGCTCTGAGTCTCTCCATCCTTTACTGCCATTTGTTCCTCCTCACCCTTGTTTGGGTGGACACTCCCACCCTGCAGCTCTCCAGGCTGCAGAACTGTCTTTGCTCCTGAAGCTGCAGAAACAGAATACAATACAAAATTACAAATACAAATTAAAATACAAAAATACAATCTTTGCACAGAAAACTGGAGAGTCCAGAACTATTTTTATCGCAAATTCATTGGAAGTGCAAAGGCTGGAATATTGTGGTAAGGTTTCAAATTGGAAGTGTTTTCCCACTCACCTTGGACCAACAGGGTGGGAACAAGATGAGCTTTAAGGTCTCTTCCACTGTAAATCATTCCGTGGGTCTATAATAAAATAAGCAGCTGCACCAGAGGATGAAGAAAAAGAAATGTCCAAGAAGGGCTAAAAGAGTGTAGCTTAAAATTCTTAATAAGCAGAGGAGCTTCTTTAATTTGGAGCAGCATTACCTGCTAACTATAGTAATTAATTACTATAAATAATATAAATTAATAATATAAATAACAATTAACATAAATATACTTATATAAATATATAATAAAACAATATAAATTATAAATTATATTAATTAATATAAATACAAACCAATTACAAGCCAAAGGATTCAAGACCATTTCCCTGAAGCTGCTCCGATCTAAATATATATGAAAAAAAAAAAGTAACATATAGAGAATTTAATCAACTAAGACTTCAATTCATTAGTTTATTCTTTTTTACATTAAAAAAAAATTACAACATAAGGGTTTGAAAAGCCAAGTAAACCGGATTTCACACGCACACATTTGCCAAGTCACAGGGTTCAACCACCTGGAGTGATATTTGCTGATTTTCTCATTGAACAATATACGCAGTTAGAGCCTCAGGACAAAGCCAGACACCTTTTTTCCCCCCCAGTCTTAAAGGTGTGCAAGTGAATATGCACAGAATTCTGTGGAACTTCCAGCTTCCCCCTCAGTTTTGTTCATCAGCCTGCAATTCCAGTGGATTTCCACTCAGGAATTCTCCAGCATTCCACACCTCCACCCCCCCAAGCAAAGTGAACATATCCCAAAGTATTGCAGTTTTGTTCGCAGGGCCACAGACAAGAAAGGAATCCCTCGGTGGCTTCGGCCACCCTGCGGAACAGAAGCTGACGGAGCTGGAATCAGGATGCCACAAGGAGATGGAGAAGCAGGGCACTGAAAAAGGGAACAGCTCCTGCACAAAGCAGGGCTCTCCAGCACGGGGAACTGCTCGAGGTGGGACAGGTCACCAGTGCCCCTGGCTGAGCAAAAGCAAGAACAGGACAATTTTAAGGCAAGTCCCAAAACAGGGAGCTATTTACTTTCTAGGCACGATTTCAAGCTATGCATCAAGGCTCCTGCTTTATCCTTTATATTGTCAGTAATTTATAGGTTAATAATGATACAAAAAATAGTCTAAATGTCATTTTTAAAGAATCAACTTTGAGCTGGATTTTTATTACTTGCAGCTTGTGTTTTGTTACTTGCAGATTTATAAACATTTTTTAGCACTACTGCTGTTTGTCAGGCCCACATAAAGCAGTTCTAGATCTATATTGCTCTCATTTCTTCAAAGTAATTTTGGTTGGAAATGGTTAAATTCAAAATAACTCGTTCTACTGCAGAAGTGTCTACATTTAAGATGTGTTGTACTTGAGAAATGAGGGAAGTTGCCTCTTTCTCTGCTGTCTTTGTTCAAGGGGTCATTAACAGCTTTCCTTCTACGAAAAGTCTGTAGGGTAGAAAAGGGGCAGAGCACGACCCTACAATGACAAGTGTTTGAGTGAATTCCCCCCAGTTTGTCCATTCACTGTCACCTCACACAGCAGGACAGTCCCACTCACCCTGCACAGTCCACACTCCACTTCCTCTGCAATCAACGCATGCAGAATTGGAGATGCACATCCCAGGGCAGGATTTGGCCCCAGGCAGCAGTTCCAAGTGTTGAGTGAAGGTTTAGCCTTTCCCTAAATGCCACACAGGATGGACACTGCCAAACTCTGATGCCTTAAGGATTTCTAGTTTTTCACTCTTCATGTGTCTGTAGCTTTGGTGTAGTATAAAACGCTAAAACCTCTGTTCCCAAAACAATTCCTCTGAATGGAAATCCAAGGACACATTTGTTGCCCTAGAGCCTGAAAATATGTAAACAGTGAATTGAGGGGGAGCAGGCCTGGGGAGGTGAACATCACCACCTGGGGGTGTGATTGGAGAATTAAGGGCCAATTATACTAATAGGACAGAACCTAAAAAGGTGAGGAGCTCGTGACCCACACATTTCGGGTGCAGCCTCACCAGAGGGCTTTGTTTGCCCTGAAAGTACCACAAAGGCCTTTAACAAATTTTTTACTCTCTCTTTTTACTCTCCTAAGTTGTCTTGGCCTCTTTCACAGGCGACCCTGCTTTAGGCATCAGCACGAGCCATGCTGTAGTGAGCCTGGGAAGACGTGGGACAGGCTGTGACAGTGCTGGGCTGGGCTGGCACCAGTCCTTGGCATCACTTGCATATGAGGAATGTGTGCCTGGAGTGGGACACGAGCAGCTCTGTTTATCAGGACAAGCTGAAAGAGAAAGAAGAACTGAACAAAGCACTATTCCCTGAAATCTGGATCGAGAAGGCTGCGTCAGCTTTCACCAGAATGCTCCTCCTTATGATTGACAACTGCACCCAAGGACTTACACTTTTTATAAAAACACACAGGTAATTCCCCAAACGTTTATCAAATAAAAAGGGTTTAACAAAAAACGGGGAAGTAATCTCAGAAAATAAATTACAGTAGCATGACAACATTTGGCTTGGTTAGTGTGACCACGTGCTTTTCCTCTGGTATCCTGCTAAGAGCATGGCAGATCCAGTTCCTGTCTCGGAATTAATGAGATGTCTGTGACAATAAACGTAGAAAACTCTGCTTGCTACAAGCAAATGTCTGACATCAGTTTCACCTGGTCACAGATTATATGTAGACAGCCTTCTCTGGCCCCAAAATAAATATTATATAGGATTCTTGCAAGTTCCAGCATATTTCGACTCAAACAGAAAACTCAGGTCCTCCTTTCTTCCCTCGCAGTAGGAGGCGCCTGATCCGAAATCCTGCGAAAGGATTGATCCACAGGAGGGAGGGCTGGCCCCCAAAAACAGATTTCATCCCTTCCCAGCGCAGCCTCCGCTCCCACGTTGGCTTTTCACTCTTCAGTCTCTCAATCTCCTGTAAATAAACACAGGCAGGGAGGCACTGCTGAGTCCAAAGTTTAGTTAAATCTAATAGTGGCTATAAAAACTGGGTTTGTGTTTTTATCGTATTCTTCCTCAGCTGATTAGCTTCTTACTGTTTTTTAATTATTTGCTTAATTTTAAAAATTATTCTTAAACTAATTTAATTAATTTAATAATTAAAATAGCAATTAATATAATTGCTATTAATACATACCAATATTATATAATATATAATATATAAAATATATTATGTAATATAATTGCCATTGTATATAATATAATATACACTATAATAATTATATAATTAATTATATAATTATCAATAAATAAATTTATAGTTTACTTTAATTAAAATTTATGTAATAATTACAATCTAAAAACTCTTTTAGCCCTGTGGACACAGGGCAGAAGATTTAGAACACAAAGTATGTACAAGAAGGTTGATCTGCCTCTACCTCTTTCCCCCAAAGCTAAAAGACAAAAATCCCAGAGAAGCTGATGGATCCATGTGCAGGACAAGTTGTTTACTCAGTGAATGAAAGCAGACAATGAGGCTCCTGCTCCACAACTACTGGAGCCAGGATTACTCTCCCAAATGCATTATTTTGATGGTCATTTTTTTGTGCTTCCCACTAATAAAGGCTCAATATTTACCAATTGTTTTCCACTTACTCCTCAGTACAGAAACACACTTTTAAACATCCTCGCAGGAGAAAATATTGAACAGTCACAGGACTCAAATTCCTTATTTTTCCTGTCAATTATTCTCTCAAGATGAAACTCTGCAGATTTAAGGGCAAGGGAGCCAAAGGCCCAAACTGTATTTTACCCTCAGATAAAGTGAATTAAAGTGAGGTGAGAAGGTTTAGGACAAGACAGTGATTTTCAGTGAAAACCTGAGAAAAGCAGACATTCCCATTCCACCCATCAGGACCTTGTGACAGTTGAGAAGGGAAAGTCAAAACTCAAGTCAGAAGCTTTGCATTCTTTCTCATTTAAAACCAAATTACAAAATGTCAGAAAAGCAAATAGTGCAAGAACTTTTCTCAGAAAGCAACCCCCAATAAAATACTCCAATCCTTCCAACTGCAGAAAATAAAAATGATGAACTATTGAAGTTTTGCAGCTTTCTCCAAAATAAGATCCTCTCCTTATGCAAATAAAACAACATCTAATCACATCTTCCCAAAAGAAATTTTACAGAATACAAAAAAGTCCATTTTTCTTACCGTTTCATCATTGCATATTGAGTGGATTTGGGTGCCAAACATGACTGCAGTGAAAGTGAGAAACAGAAAACCCTCAAGGCACAAGAAGATCATCAGGATCACAGTTACAGGTGGGGAGAAGTCACTGCACTCTGTGAAAATGAAATATGTAGTTACAAAAAAAACCAACAACAAATTCGAGAGAATGTTCTAAATGTCTGGCATGTTCTAAAATGTCTGACACTTGAAATAATATTTCACAATTAAAACAAATTTCTGATTTTGCAGCAGCTTTATTTGCCGACCGAGGAAATAAAGAATTTTATGGAAGTAACACTTGTGGCTTCCTATAAAGCACATGGGAACTATTTCTGCAATCCCAGCCCAGGATTTCAAGGATATCAAATAAATGTTTGCACATGAGGTGACTGAAGTGCTCAGAACTGCACATGTGGAGCTTCCTGCATGGCAGATTTTGTAAAACCATCCCCACTGTCAGCCCTGCCTAATACAGATGTTCCACTTGGCTGTGATTGCTTTATTATTCTTTTTTTAATTCACCACATAAAGTAATCAGGTTCTGCCTCACACTTACAGCCACATCTCCAGAGAGCCTCTGATTAACTCAATTATATTTAAACAAGGAAGTCATGGGATAATACAGAGGAAGATGAATGTTTCAAGTAAAAAAAGAACTAAGATTCCATCCATTTAATGAAATATTCAGGGAAAAAAATTACATGGATTTCCCTGTTGCTTCATATATTAAAAGAACACATCAGCCATCTTCTGTCAAAAGCACAAGATCAGAATGAGCTCTGGCACATTGGAACATTAAGAAATGCAAGCCAGAACCCTAAATAAAAAAAACTGGGACAATTCAGGAACTTTCATTTCTGCAGGAGCCCCATAGCTGGCTGCAGTAACGGAATGAGGGAGAAAATGATTTCTATTTCAGATGTCATTCGCAGAACTGAGGTGGGGCACACAAAGCCCAAATTTAGGGGATGTGGTGCTGAGGTGGTTGAGGAGCAGTTCTGTTTCCTTCCCATCACAGAGATAGTAAATTACTCCTGTGTGTAAAGGGAGTGAGAATGTCCCTGACAGCCACAGCTCTTACAGAGAATGGCTGAAGAAAAGAGGGAAAAACCAAAAAAGAAAAAGGAGAGTAATGGATAAACAGATCTGAAATGTTTTAAACTAAAATACGTGGAATGCTATGACTTTTCCTTAATATCTGCTGGATTATGACAATGAAATGTAAGTATTCATTTGCTCACCAGTCCACTGCCCTCAGAGAGTGATGGATAAACAGATCTGAAATGTTTTAACACTAAAATAGGTGGAATGCTATGACTTTTCCTTAATATCTGATGGATTATGATCATGAAATTTAGGTATTTATTTGCTCACCAGTCCACTGCCCTCGGACACAGGAGAAGAACTGAAACCCACAGAGTACGAGAGCATGAGCTGAAATTAGGGCTATGTACATCTGCAAAGAGACAGCACAATTTCACTCACTGCACCACATAAAACACAGCAAAATGAAGAAAAGTTTCAAATACCAGCACTGCACATGATTAAAAAGAATTTGAGTAGAAATACCTTGCACAGAAGGAAAAAACCCACCCAACCAAAACAACACAATTGTGTCCTAAAGCTGTTATTCACTAAGCACAACCAGAATTGTTATAATCAAGGTGGATCCAGGCTAAAGTCAAGCTGCTGTTGATGCTCACTTACCGTAAACAGAACAAAAAATCTCTGATTTTTCTCCCCCACACAATTATTCACCCACGGGCAGTGGTGATCCATCTTTCGGATACATCGTTTGCAAATACTGGAAGAAAGGAAAAGGAGATTCTGTTGAGAAATTGTATTTTTATGCAGAAACAAGGGCAGGCAGTGGTCACAGGATGATGTGCTGAAATATTTCTGGACAAGCTGCAGACAGGGATTTTATTTGCATTTCTTTAAAGAAATTGTTTGTTCCCTCTCACAACTCAGCTTTTGGTTGCTCCAAAACTGACTGTGTACAAAAAATATTCCTCACAATAAAACATAAGCACTGCATAGCCAAACATACAATCAAGCAAATCCAGAACTTCAGACACTTGTGGCACTGAATGAGCAAAGCTTCAGCTCTCTCTAGATTCAGTATGAATAAAACCCTTTTCCTTCTGGAACAGTTGTAAGATAAAAAATATTTTTTTACATATACAGGCCTTCAAGTTGTAAATTTAGTTTGTGTATATTAAAAGAACCACCAAAAAACTCACACCTTCAAGAGAAAAATTGTCATTCTTGAGGTTTCAACTGAACAAATTCTAAACTTATGCAATCAAAATCTCAACTAAAGCACAGTTTACAGTGTCAAACCTCACCTCCTCAGCAGAAAACACAAATATTGAAAGTAAAAGCACTTCTGCTTAGTTTCACACTTATTGAGTGTCTACTTGTTCATGACTTCTAAAGCACTCCTGCTCTCTGCTGGTTCCCTTGGTTGCTGCCCAGTTTTGAGTCGAGGCTGCAGCCACAAAAGTCAAATATTGCATTTTATATCTGCCATACAGCACCTGAGGGCTCCGTTCTGCAGCCAAATATGAAGAGTTACACACAAAAAACAAAACAGCTGCAACACCTGTTGAAGTTCTTCATAAATCAATAGCTTAAGCAATGCTGATATTCCATTTTCTCAGCTTTGTACTTAAGACAGTCACACATTCAGCGCTCCAGATTTTCCTGCAGAATACTCACAATATTAAACATTTTCATTTCAGCACTTACCAAGCCGAATAAGCCTAAAAAATGCAGGCACTGTTTAATTCCAACCCCTTTGTTTTCACCACAGATTTATGTGTGGTACCTACAAGTGCAGCAGTGAGAAACCACGAAGCAAAGCTGGGTGACTGTCACTGCAGTGACAACAGAGGGAGGTGTGGGGGGAAATCATGAGGCAGAAAATCATTTTAAAGTCATCACATTTGAATGATTCGAAGGTAATTCAGCAAGAGGCAGAATAGATTCCTGTGCAGGTTATGTGGAAGAATCCCAAATGAAGCTGCCTTTGACCTGAGCTGCCCTACATCACCACTGCCTCTTGGTTTTGTGGACATTAAAGAGCATTCATCCCCTGATACAAATCCCAATAGCAGAACTAAACACCACAAGCACTCTCTGGAGCAGGAAAACCTGGAGGAGACATTCAGGAGGCTCCTGAGAAGATTTTTATTTCCCAGCCTGCTGCCTGCCAGTTCAGCCTCTCATTTTCCTGAGTACCTCACCATGCAAAGCTCCTGATGTGACACACAATCCATGCCAGCACTCTAAAAACAATATTAATGTGAAGCGCTGAGTAAAATCCCATCCAGGCTCAGTCGAGCTGAATGCTGGAGGATGTGAGGTGGGCAGGACTCACTTCTGCTCATTCAGAATTTCTCACAAGCCCACACAGAGCTCTCTCCAAGAGCTCCGATATTTGGAACCCTGCCTTCATTGCTAATCTCCCACCAAGGATCTCACAGCAATGCTTTGAGCAGTGGTTCTGCCTTCTTCCTACCCCATCCCTGGTATTTTATTCCTTCCAGGGTCCAAGCCCAGCTGTTTATGCAGCAGGAGTTTGGGGAAATCCTTCCCTCAGCTGCACCCTGGGTCATTCACCCTACAAAAGAGAGAAGCAAAAGGAACAAAGTCTCTCCTCCAGCCTGCAATTGCTGCTGCCTGAACTCAGGTGCAATTACAGCTTTAATGCCAAAGATAACATTCACAAAGAGACAGCTAAGGACTCCAGAGAAATGGGTGTGGATAACAGATATTCCCAGGGAGCCTGATGGAAACATCTCTGAGTGACTTGATTCAGAGTAACGGCTCCCCACACACAAACACAGAAATTCAGAACAGGCAGAAATGATGACAGCTGTGCTCCTTCAGTGAAAATGAAATCCCATTCGCTCAGGACAGGGCTCTTCCTCATGCTGAAAATGTTAACTGTTCAGTAAAATAACAGTTTAATGCATTTCAGAGATACTTAGCTGTAAATAAAAGGTTCTCGCTCTTTTCCCCATCACTAATGTGTATTATGAAACTATTTTTCATCCTTAAAAGAACTTCTGTTGCAGTGTTGCACAACAATTTTCGTAATTACATCCTAAGAGTCTCTTCTGTTAATAATTTACAACTCAAAACATGCACTGTGGCTTTCAGTGTAAGTATTTCCCAACAGGAACCAACTTCAATTTCCATTTTCAAGTCTCTTCTATCAGCAAATTGCCACTTTGAATACTTGGGACTAGCCCATCCTTTAAATGTCCTTGGAATGGCTTTGCAAACCAATAAAAAGTTGGCAGCATAATCAAACAAACCCTTTTTCTACCAGGTAGACTCCTGCAGTGATAAATTCAAGGCAAAGAATCCGATTAACAGAAACATAGACAGTTAAACCAGAGATCAACTGCTGAGAAAAACATGACAGGAGCCTCACAAAAGGATACCACAACACCTTCAGGCTCTGCCTTTCTCTTTCAGAGGTTCTGTGGAGCCAGGGATGCACTGAGCAAGCCCCAAAATGCATCCTTTGCCCTTAGGTAGAACATCCGACAGAATATTTGACTGAGGATTAAAAGAATTCATAAGACACACAAATCTGGATCCCTAAACAGGTGCTTAGGGAAAACAAACACTTGGAAAATATCAGATATTTCCTTTATCACAGACACTACCCATTCTTGCTCTGCTTTAACAATAAATTCTTGCTATAAAGAAGCTATTTGAGCTTCAGGCTCTTTGATACTCCAGTTCTTTCTCTGTCATATGGAGAGCTCAGCATATGATGTCTTCATTTAGGGCTCCTTCCAAATTAGCAAATCCTACGAGGACCAACGATGTGGCAAATGCTTTCCATAGATACCTGCAAGGTCTCTGTAGGAACCAACCTAAAGATGGGCTGAGCAAATGAACAAGATGCAGCCCATGCTCAGTGGGGGCTCCCAGGTGTCCCTGTAGTGCCATGGACACAGAGCCAGGCCACGGGAACAGCCCGCACAGCTACTCTGGATTTGCAGGATTTGCACCTTCCGTGCTGCCACAGGAGCAGCTGTGCTGCCACTGATGTCTTCAAGTATTTCTGGTTTTTCACTCTGCTTGTATCTGTAACTTGCTGCAGTTCTGTGCTTCTTACAAAGTGCTAAAATCCTCTGTTCCAGCACCTTTAGCCAAAACAAAGCTCTCTGAATAGATTCAAGGCCATATTCATTGCCTTAGGGCCTGAAAATATGTAAACAACAGTGAGATGGGCGAGCAGGCCTGGGGTGGTGAACATCATCACCTGAGGGTGGATTGGAGAATTAAGGGCCAATGTGCTAATGGACAGAACTTATCAAAGGTGAAGGGCTCGTGACCCAGGGTCCATTTTGGGTGTAGTCCCGGGTGGGACTTTTGCTTGCCTGAATGTACCTTGAAGGCCTCGAATAAATTTGTCCACATTTTATACTCCTAATTTGTTTTGGCCTCTGTCTCAGGCACCACCACCACCCTGAGCCACCCCCGTGAATCTCCAGAGCTGATGGAGCCAGCAGCACCACCCTCCCTGCTCAGGAAGGCAACCCTGGGATCTGCACCCGAGCAAACACCAACCTCAACCACACACAAAAGAACTGGAGATCATTCCATACTTGCCTGTTTATCCATGGAACGTCTCCCTTCACACTCCAGATACAAAAACCCACTCACAGCTGAGAGGAGAACAAGATCTCCGTGCCAAGGCTGAGTATTTATAACAGGAGCAGCTTCTCAGCCGTAGCATTTGCACTGAGCAGTGACACACACAAGGTTTTTAATTTAGAGCCCACAAAGCTCCAGAATCATCTCAGAGTCCTGACAAGACTCTGCTCTGTTCTTTTGACAGGCACTAACTCAGAGACTTCAATTTAATACTCCACACATCACTCCCCACACCTAGAGAGCCACCAGAAGCATTTGCATCTTTATGTAAGCCCTGATTATGCAGGCACAGCTATTTTCAACTGGCACACAATAAACACTACAAAAGCAAATCCACAGTGCCTGAAAACTCCAAAGATTGAGAATTAAAAATATACATTTATGATCTCTTCCATAGCACGTCTAGTTCAAATGATCATCACTTCTGACCTCATTCAAATGGATTTGTAATTAGCTGAAGTGCATTTAACCAGAGAAAATAATCTGCCAATTCACATATAACTTCAAATGCACTGCAAAGAAGAGATGACACAAAGTAATAATTTAAAAGTACTCTGTATTTTGCTAATATAAGACTGCAGGAGTCATTTCTTAAATCAGCTCCTCTCAGAAATTTGAGATTCTTCTCTTTGCCCTGCATTACCCCCAGAACAGCACAATAACTGGAATGAAGTACAGAAAAAAATATTCACAGATCAAAATTATTTAAAACACCAGAGCACAGTTATTTTTATAAAATCTTTGAATCTCTTACTTCTCTCCCCTCACCCACAGTCATTTTTGGCCATAGTATACTACACTCATAAAATATTCTGCAATGTAGGAATTTGAAAGTTTAATGGATACCAAAAGAAATCTGTGGGGGAAAAAAATGAACAGATAAATATCAGGAATGTTATTCCAAGCCTCCATATGCAGAACTCTTGAAGGAACTCTGGCATACCTGCAGTGGTGTGCACGCTCAGGTTTGATACTACAGCACTTGGGACATTTGTAGATCACTTCTCCTGGTTTCAGTTGCAAATTATCCATGTATTCTTTAGTGGCATTTCCTTTGGGCACAGCCCCCTGAAATCATTTCAATTAGAGGAGAGAAAGCTTCTTAAATGGCATGAGAGCATTTAAAAATACATTTTATAGACTTCATACCAGTAACCTCAGGATAATAGCTGAAATAAGTTCATTTATTCAAAGCCAGTCTGCTATAAGCCAGAATCAATTCTAAACGAATAAATTACCTCTGCTTGACCTCAAATTCAGCTTTATTTCAGCAAGACTCATCTCTGGCCAAGTATTAGCTTAATTCTCATAGAATATCCTGTCAGCAGCCCACAGAAATGAAGAGGGAGACACATCTTTCCCTGCAGATACAAGCACTGCTCATCATTTTCTGGGAGGTTATGCTTAACATTTGTTGTGACATTTGATTAATGGGCCAAGCCATCCTCAAAAGTTAAATCAGCAACTGCCTGAAAGATGTTATTTCAGCTCTCTGAAGCCAGGGTTTCACCACCTGCCCCATGTACACAAGTTTTTGAGGACCAACTGTCATCCTTTTTGTCATTTTTTTTTCCTTAAACCTTCAGCTTGGACACTGTTAGCAGGAACCAGCATTGGCTTCTTTATTCTTCTTATTCTTAACAGTTGAAGGAACTGATTCAAAAGAAAAACAACTGATTGGGAAAAGAAATTAATTTTTAGTGATTAGTTCCTGATCTGACTATCACAGAGCTACATCAGCCTCCTGAGTTCAAAATCTGACTTTGGATTAGTAAAAAGAAAATAATGGACAGCACCTTGTTCATTTATGGAGGAAAAGGCTTATCTGTGAGAGGAAGTGACTGTGAAATCAGCTGGGATGTGACATCCAAGTGCAATGGCCTTTCTGTACCAAGGCTCCAGGTCAGCACTTCCTTCACAAGGGAGAGCCTTGGTCAGCCAGAGCCAACTCAACATCCTACAACTCATTCTCATTCAGAAAAAGTCCCCTGCCAACATCAGACACCTTCAGAAGTTCTGGGGCAGAATTAAGAAGCCAGCAGGCATTCAGATTCCACTGCAGAACACCCCTCTGCTTGGGCAGGGAGATTTTGTTGCCCATGGCCTGGAATAATAAATCTGTGTTTGTGCTGCCCAAGACACAGGTCCTGCCCCAGGTGTGCTCCTTGGCTGAGTGGTGCTTCAAACCTGAGCTGGTCCTCACAGGGGTGCAAACACAGAGACTTCCTGGAACACTCATGCTGTACTGAAGTGTATTTTGCAATCTGAATGCTCTTACTCAAGTTAATATTTTGCTGTAAATATCTCCCATTCCCCTATCTACCTGTCAGAAGGATGAGAACCTCAGGCCATGCTTTTAGCATTTTGCTGACAAAAATATGCTCTATTAAAAAACATCATTCACAGTCTCAGACAGCCACCAAAAATCTATTTTTGTAGTTACAAGAGTAAATTTAATTCACATATGTTTTGAGGCAGTTCGCTCCTTTCTTCCTTTAATCTTAGTTTTTATCACATAGTTGTGTCTTCCATTCTGGGAGTCAGCAGGAAAAGAACAGAGGGAAAAAGCAGTGACTCATCTCAATTTGGATCATGTTTTATCCATAAAGAACAATACAGGTCTAGAAAGACACCCAGTTTTACCAGCTCGTATTTTTAAGCAATAAATCCTTACACCATTAACTATCTTAACTGTCACAGTTTGTAGGAGTTGTAATATTTCATCACTGGGCGTGGGCAGAAGTAAATCAAAGACCTAGAAAATCATTAACTTCTGCTGGGTTTTTGAACACTCCCATAACTTCTCTATTCACTGTTGCTGTCTCAAAAATTTGGAGAAAATAGATGTTTTTCCCCTCACCCCTCCTTACCCAGATTTATACCGTAAAAACAGTAATACATTTTAGTAAAAAATAAACTATCTCATCTCTTGAAGTCTTGAAGAGTAAAAGTCTTAAGAAATGAGCACTTTCAAGACCTCTTGCACCTCCACTGCCTCAATGTGTGTTTAGCTGAAATCTACCTTCCCTCTGACTCCAATGCTTAAAGATAAAAGTGCAGGAATCACATAGGACAGTGGTTTTTTTCCATTATGCCAATGTGTGCCTGAGGTTTTGCAGCACATCCACCTCTAGAAGTTCTTCCGTGTGCCACAAAGAAACATTTCAAATGATACAACGGGTGAAGGCACAAATTTTGAAAATATATCTGATGAAAAAACGTAATAAAAAATAGGACAGAGAAGACTAAACTTTATTAGTGTTTTCAGAATCTGGGGTAATATTTTACTGTTTTTTCTTCAGTCTAACACTCCTATAAGTTTTATATTGACTGTTCCTTTATGGTTTCATTAATGGAACTACAGGACAAGTAGAGTTATCATCCTGATGGTAAGTATAGACATCATCAAAACCTTGAGGGTTTTGTGTCTGACACAAGGATTTTGACTTTTAACACTACTTTTCCCAGCAGGAGAAGACTGGTATCACTTCTCTGCAGACGGAAGGAACAATCCAACTGGTAATATTTTACTGTTTTTTCTTCAGTCTAGCACTCCTATAAGTTTTATATTGGCTGTTCCTTTATGGTTTCATTAATGGAACTACAGGACAAGTACAGGTATCATCCTCATGATAAATATAAGCATCATCAAAACCTTGAGGGTTTTGTGTCTGACACAAGGATTTTGACTTTTCCCAGCAGGAGAACACTGGTATCACTTCTCTGCAGGAGGGAAGAATCCAATGCCAAGGAACTCTTGAATACTTACTGGATCAGTCAGCATCGTCCTCAGATGCGACGACAACGCCAGCACTGCCAAGCAGTTGAAGAGAACCCCGTTGATCACGGAGTACCAAAAGTCTTTGGAAGGCAGCAACATGACAAAAGTCACTACGAAGTCTGCATAGACCACCAGGAGCCAGGTCATGATGGCACAGACCATGCCACAGCCATCCCGGATGAACCAGACCCTCTCGGCCATGTCGGCCTCCGAGGAGGAGGAGGAGGAGTCGTAGCTGTCATTGTCAGCCAGGAGCGGGTGGTGCTCGACATCGCGGAACCTGTGCCCTGATGACTGCATGGTGTGCTGGCCTCGCCCTGCAGGGACAAACACAGCGTTCTTACTCTTACTCTTATTCTTACTCTTATTCGTACTCTTACTCTTATTCTTACTCTTATTCTTATCCTTATTCTTACTCTTATCCTTACTCTTATTCTTATCC
This sequence comes from Acanthiza pusilla, assembly GCA_036630365.1. Classification (NCBI taxonomy): domain Eukaryota; kingdom Metazoa; phylum Chordata; class Aves; order Passeriformes; family Acanthizidae; genus Acanthiza; species Acanthiza pusilla. The sequence goes on from JAXCHO010000016.1 coordinate 17,567,813, forward strand.
TTACTCTTATTTTTATCCTTATTTTTATTCTTACACTTATTTTTATCCTTATTCCTATTCTTATCCTTATTCTTACTCTTATTCTAACTCTTATCCTTATTCTTACTCTTATTCTTATCCTTTATTCTTACTCTTATTCTTATCCTTACTCTTATTCTTATCTTTATTCTTATTCTTACTCTTATTCTTATCCTTACTCTTATTTTTATCCTTATTCTTACACTTATTTTTATCCTTATGCTTATTCTTATCCTTATTCTTACTCTTATTCTTATCCTTATCCTTTATTCTTACTCTTATTCTTATCCTTACTCTTATTCTTATCTTTATTCTTATTCTTACTCTTGTTCTTATCCTTATTCTTACTTTTATTCTTACTCTTATCCTTACTCTTATTCTTATCCTTATCCTTACTCTTATTTTTATCCTTATTCTTACACTTATTTTTATTCTTATTCTTATCCTTATCCTTATTCTTACTCTTATTCCCATTCTTATTCCTGTTCTTATTCCTATTCTCATTCCCATTCTTATTCCCATTCTTACTCCCATCCTTATTCCCATTCTTACTCCCATCCTTATTCCCGTTCTTACTCCCATCCTTATTTTCTTATTCGTATTCATGAAGAAATTGAATACAGGTGGCTCTGGGTTTTCAATTCTGGGAGATAAAGGACGTCCAAGTTCAAAAGAGATTACTGAGATTTCATCAAAATCTGAAGGATTCTATGACTACATAAGGCTGAAATATGAAAGAAGGGGGGGACATTTTTTAAGGTTTTGTTTTTAAGACTTAGTTTTTATTTCTTATTATTCTACTCTAATGTCATTAGTAATAAATTAAGCTCATTTCCCCAGTCAAGCCTGTTTTGGTAACTGCTGAGTGATCTCTCCTGCCTGTATCTCAACCCACAATCCTTTTTTAATATTCTCTCCCCCCTTTCCAGCTGAGGGGAGTCACAGACCAGCTTTGGTGGCCATCCAGTCAGGGTTAACTCATCACAAACATGCAACTTCAATGCCTGACAAAGGGATTTTAGACTGGTTTCATTTCCATCATGCTGCGCTCATAAACCACTCCTCCACTTCTGTTAAAAAGACTTCTCTCTTTTATCTCAAACTAAAATGGCAAAGTCTTCATTAAATTACAGCTCATGTCTCTCTGAAAACAGCAAATTATGGCACCAGACTGTTGACTTTTCATTCTGCTCCAGCAAGTGAGGGAAGAGCAGAAAGGAAAACCAGGATGGAAATAAAGCTGTTCTATTACATTGCTCATAACAAACAACACAGCAAGTTAGAAAGCAACTAAATTTGTTGACAAAAGCTCTATTGTTTTGGAAAAACCACAAGCCTGTAAGGAAGATATATTGGAAAACTTATAAAATAGTCTCAGATCAGACCAAACTTAAGGGAAACAAATGGTTGTGGTTAAATTAACGTGGCAACGGATTACATGAATCAGATTTTCAAAGAACACATTAATTATTTTAATCTCATGAAAACTCTTTTAGGGCTTTGTTGTCCTTCCAACGTAGAGCAAAATCCAGAGTTGAAGCCTAAACAGTTCTCAAGAAAACAGAATTATTGTCCAGATATCTCTCACGAGGAAAGACATGGAATGGCAGAACTGCAGTGCTATCAACAAACAGGAGGTAAATTAAAGCTTAAACATTAGGCCTCGAGAATATCCTGCTGCTTTAAAAGTATACTGTGTTCTAAAAATCATATTGATTCATGCTATTAAAGGCCATGTCTGAGAGGAACCTGAAAGCATTGCTATTGATTTATGACAGGCACACAGAGGTCTCCCTTCTTCCCCCTTATTAATGGCAGCCTGTATGTGACTGGAGGGATTATGGCACTTCAATTTCCATCCCAAGACCTTGAATATGGGATCACTTTGTTTCTCTAGAATGGTCCAAGTGACCATTATCAGGTGAAGGCAGTGGCACTGAGATGGTTTTTGATGAAGCTACCTTTGTCTAAACCCTTTAGAAACTCTCTCTCAGGAATCAGATAAACGCATTCTGCCCAGGAAATCCTTCTGATCCTTCAGCCTTGATGTTAGAACCAGGCAGGGGCAATCCAAGAAAGCAGAAATGAAAATAAATATATGCAGATGCAGCATGGAGATGTGAGAGCAACTGCGAAAACAGCTGGGAAGCTCCCAGGACACAGTGAGGTGTCTGAAGGACGCATTCTCTGCTTGTGGAACAGAACAAACTGAAATTCAGCTCTGCTGCTTGGATCTATTACAATTCCTAGGAGCTAAACTGTGTTTTCTGTCCACACATTGGGGGTTTTTTGGACTAAAGTTTCCTCTCTCACCAGAATGCAGCTGCTAAGCCAAGGATGAAGTTGTCATACACTAGAAAATTACCTTAGGAAAGAATGAACTCCATCTCCCTTAAAAGTAATTCAAGCTTAACTTTACCTAGATAAGGCTCCCTTTTCATCCACTTCAAATTATCCCAATCTTTCTAAATGTTCAGACTTAAAATTACAGTCAATTCCAATTAAGTACAACAGCACTTCGGGACATCCACCAGCCCTTGTGGTCAAGAAAATTCAAGTTTCATGAAAGTACATAATTAGCAGCTGGAACATGAAGATAACTATGCAAATCAGCTATTACTTCATCAAAAAAGGGCTTATAAAACTTTTAAGGAATGTTTTAAGAATGGAATGGCACAGAGTTACTGCATTCATTTTGCTTAAACGTCTTAAAGACAACCAAAAAAATTTTAGCACAACAAAAGAATCCCAAACAAAACAAATACCTCAAAAATGTTTTGTATGTTATTCTGACATCCTGTCCTGCCTTTGGGCTATCCCAGGCTATTCACATAGTCATATCTGATGTAATCTGAAAAGACATCACCAACAAACTGATTAGTAAAGCTGCATCAGGAAAATGCTGTTAAATACAAATAATAAACACCAATAGTAGCACTTTGACACACACTGTGCGTGGTTACAATGAAAAAGTCTGTATTTTATTTAGAAAACCAGGTACTTGAAAGCTTGACATTTTTAGCTGTTAACTTTTGGAAATCACCACATGGCACTTGGAGCAGGATTGCAGCACAAAACCTTGCATTACATTTCTATTTGGAGAAGAGAACAGAAGAGGTGTGGGCCTGAATTGCTGTCTGATTAAAGCTGCCTAAACAAGGACCCAGGGTTGTTTCCCTCACTTGTTTTGTTTTCTCGGATTTGAAGTAAATTTTGTGACATGGAAATCACTCTTATTTGCAAGGTTACCTTCAATTAATATATTTTGAGAGTAACATAAGGATTCTGACATTTAAGAGCTACAGAAAATACAAAGTCACTTTCTTGAAAAGGAAAGCTTTTGAAACCAGCTTGCTGGAAATAGATACACCAAATACAACGTTACTGATGGGAGTTCTTCAGTACACCTTTTCCCATTTCCCACTTCAAGGGGAATTGAAAAGGAGAAATCTCTTATCTTACTTCAACAAACATTCTACTGCAAGACTAAAAGGTAACGCAAATGTTTATTATGCACATATCAGAATTATTGAAGAGATTGGGTTGGAAGGGACCTTGAATTGTCACCTGGTCCAACTCCCCTGCCATGGGCAGGGACACCTCCCACTGCCCCAGGTTGCTCCAAACCCTTCCAACCTGAGCTTGGACATGTCCTGGGATGAGGCACTCACAGCATTTCTGAGCAACCTGTGCACCCTCACTGTGAAAAACCTCTGATAACAAATCCCAACTGACCCTCTTTTAGTTTAAGTGTTTTAAACCCTAATATTCTGTATCACTGCAGGAAGCTGCGATTGCTTTCTGGTTTGCTTTACAAATAAGCTTTTCGACTTTCCCTCAATTTCACAATATTGTGAAATCCACAACGATTAAGGTGTCACTGAGGTGGCATTTGGTGGCAGCTAAGCAGAGACACATGAGCAGACAGATTTGAGTGTCTCCCATTAATGTGCAGTGTCACCCACCCGTTTGGAGCTGAGCGTGACAGGCAATGGAACACGACACACTCAGCCTCTTCAGGTGAAAGACTCAAGTCAGAGTAATCAGCTGCAATTGCTCACTGAGAGTTTATTGATGAGACAGGGACGTGATTTGTTCAGTCAGCGCCTAATCCCAACTGCAATCCTCTGCAAAATCTGTGTTTATCACAGCCTCACCAGTTACTGGTTGATGTGCAAGTGTCCCCTCAGATCAGCTCTGCACGAAAAATGGATTTAGTCATTCCCATGTGGTTTCCCCTGTCCTTCCCCTCTCCAGCTGCCCACACCCTGGTCCCTCCAAGGGAAGAGGATCAATTTTTGAAGCACTCCCTTCACGAAGAGCTCAGCATCCCCACTGAGATGCTCACAGCTTCCCTCTACTCTTCATTTATTTGCTTCAATGCCTGTCCTAACCAAATTTACTTTTCACTGCATACTTGGAGTACAAAAGGACAAAGTATTACACTAATACACCAAGCAACAGTTTCTAATTTGACTTTTTACAAATCTTTATCTAGCAGCAGAAGATAACAGCAAATTGTTCAGTGCTTCATGCACAATTTCATCTGCACACATGGTTATATTAAACCTGACCCAATCCAGTTCCCCTCTTAGGTGTTACTTGAAATTCTCAGGTTGGGAATGTCCCACCTGATCTGCACCTCCCTGGTACTGAAACTCAGGCCTAAAATGCAGATGTAGCTCTGGAATTTAAAAAAAATTTTAAAAACCCAAACAACTTTTGAAGAAGTTACATCATAAACTCATGATCGCTAGAAAAATGGTCTTGTAAAACAACTGGGTTTAGTGGAAGGAGGTTACCCAAGGGCATTGGAAGACAAATGACACAACATAACTAATTGTATCATAAGGCCCCTGAGCTCCGAACTAAATTAAAAACCCAGGCACTTCAGGGTTAAGAATAGTCCTTTCTCCTGCTCTTTTTTGGGGAAGAATGAAAAAACGTTGTTGTAGGAATAAAAAAAGCTAATTTCTCTGTAATTATTTTAAACAAGTCAGAATTTATATACAGGGTAAAAATCCATCAGTTGTCAAAGCATGAAATTTTCAGTTGCCTTTTCCTTCAAGCTACACAATGGACAGTTCCTAAGATTCCTCCCATTTCAGTGATGACATAATAAAGAAAATGCCTTTATTTCAACATTTCTGATTGCTCACAATAGTTGTGAGGACACCAACACGTATTGCATATCAGAATAATAATTCTGCAGCACTTACATACAATGGATTTAAATCCTACCTGGAAGCAGAGCACTGGTGGCAAATCAAAATCACAGCCCTGGAATCTCCCTAAGAGGTTACAGTATAAACATTAACTCCAGGAACTTCTGCATTTTAAGTAAACCAGCCAGGCACGCTCCCTCCCTCCTCTAATTCCATGGGCAATTTGGGATGTTCATTGCTGGCAGATAAATACCCATCAAATAATGTCTGCACATGGTCATGCCTAATTTAGAAGAATCACCTACTTTTTACTACAGATCCAGGCAAGCCAAACTGCAAAGCCATTTCAAAAGCCAACTGTGGCTTGTTTCAATTCTTTCCCAGTGACTGGTCTAGCAGCCAGCCTCACAGCAATGCAGGAATCTGGGATGTCCTTATTCAGGAATCTGGGATGTCCTTAGTCAGGAATCTGGGATGTCCTCACTCAGGAATCTGGGATGTCCTTAAGGCAGCACACAATTCAGGAGAAGAGCAGCTGAAATAACTTGGGATGGAGATCCATGATACAACTCTGAAATGTTTGAATGAACTTATACCCAAATCCATCCTCAGGGGCACAGCTCACCATCTCTTCAAATCCCTGCTGCTTTTGCTCTAACTTAATGCATTTTAAGGATTTATTTCTTGAATTTCCCACTTATACCTTGCAGCCCTTTCCTTGTGCTGGTCCATCTCTGCTCTACTGCAGGCACACGTCACAGTGGGAACATGGAATTAATGTGAGATTGTTTGTGGGCAACACATTGAAGATAATATTCACTCAGTACATACTTAACACAGTCAAGTTTCAAGCTCCTGTAATAATTCTCCTTATGCCAGTCCATGGGGAAACACTGGAATGACTCCTTTCCTGCTCTGAAAAGGGGATGTGCCGTTTCTAAATCATCTCGGACTAAGGGTATATAGAAATACTTCCGCATAAGTATGAAGGTCTTATTGGGAAGTTGGTCATCTAATTACTTATGTCTTTTTTCAAACTGAAGGAGAAGAAATTTAGGTTAAATATACAGAAGGAATTGTTCCCTGTGAGGGTCAGGCCCTGGCACAGGGTGCCCACAGAAGCTGTGGCTGTCCCATCCCTGGAATTGCTCAAGGTCAGGTCAGATGGAGCTCTGAGCAATCCCATCTAGCTGAAGATGTTCCCAAGGGGGTTGGAACAAAATGAACTTTAAGATCCCTTCCAATCCCAAACCATTTCTATGATTTGTATCAGTAGCATCTTTATAAACATCCTCAAAACCCAGAAATTAGAATTCACGGTAAAAAAAAGTTACGAAAAATGAATGAGAACACTGCTACACATGTATTCAGAAAACATATTTATAAAAACTATTAAAAAGCTTTGCTACCAGACACAGATTTGTGATACCAAGTCACTCTTCCATAAGCACAAAATAACATCTGAGATGTTCAGCACGATATCTTTTCAATAGCATGTCTTTCACCCAGAGACGTGAAAGTCAAAGAAAAAATATTACGCAAGACTTTGCTGCCCAGCAAGGAACCAAACCCATTATCTGATACACCAAGAGTTCAGTGGGGTACAGCAGCAAGGACAAAACACTCCTGGATTAAACAACCTTCACCTGAGAAGGACACAAACACAATCTATAGCTGGGCTTTGATTTCTGCCTCTTCTGGAACAGGGCCACAGGTTCAAATTCAGATTAGACTCCAGAAGGCTGCAGGCTTACACCAAAATCAGCACTGGTATGTGAAAACTGAAAGTTTTACTTCTTCACCAACAGCGATTGGATGAATCACACCCTACTTAAGAGGGCAATTTTTTTGTTTCTGATTTTTGCATTTATCAGTATACGCTCTATCCTCACACTCAGCTGTAGAGAGCTCAGGTATCAATACAGTGACTGCACTGTGATATCAAGCTGGCAAGCACATTTTTATGTCAGCTCTTATATCCACATCCATATCCATGTCCATGTGATTCTTCCTCCCATGTTCCAAAAAATAATGCTATTGGTGAAAGTCAAAGTATTCTCACTAGCAACTTTCAATATTCATTAGAGGAATGTTCAAGCCTTGGTTTCAATTGTTCCTCATATCAGACACATAAATCCTCACATTTCCTCTATGTTCTTCAGCTTCAGCTGTTGAACCACTGCAGAGTTCCATCAATTCACTTTCCTTATAAGTTCTCTGTCCTCATAAAAGGCATTAAAAAAAAAAAAACATCAGATCTGTATGATACATAATATACTATGCTAAAGGAAACCCAAGAAGCTTTAGAGAGATAAAAGTATTACCAATTCCTTTCAGCCACAAAGAGCTCTCAGCTATTTAACTCTAATCTCCAACCGCTAAAATTTCACATCAGTTTCATCTCCTAATGAACCAGTACGGCTCCTTTTTATCTGTAAATTTTCAAAGTCAGAGAGCATGCACTTCAAAAGAGCTAATTTAAGTCTGTTAATGTGAACAGTCGCGGCGACTTCAACCTAATTATGTCTCCAGCAAAGCAAAGAGTTACATCACTGTAATTCTGCATCCTGATACCATCATACAAGTGAATATTCAGTATAGAAAGTAGCCAGTGATTTCCCAATCCCCTTTTTTTTTTTTTATGGCCCAGATCACACACACGCTGCGCCGTTCGAACCCACCCTCTCATTTGTGAGCTGCTTGCATTCGCACTTCCTGCAAGCGCTGTTCTTCCCTCCTAGAAATAAGGAAAAGCAGAGCTACATAAATCACGGAAACTCCCTGGGGCAAACGCCAGGGCACGGCTGGAAAGCTGGGACTCAAATGGGAGCTGCTCCTTCCCTTCCAGCTTCCCAAGGAAGCAGCTCGGACTCTACAACACCCCCGCTGGGACACAGGGACACATCCAGCCGCTTCTTCCCATAGCTGCTGATGGATGATTTTTAGTTTGGTGGGTTTTTTTCGTGTAAATAACGCGGAAAGCGACAGGAGACGCAGAAACACCCCATTAACCGAGCCCAAACAGCAGCCCAGCCCCCAGCCCGGCCTGAGGCGGCTCATCCCCGCTAACCTTCCCCGCTCGCCCTTCCCGGAGCCACCGCGCTCCTTCCTTCCCGCGGGGACCCGCCGGGGCCAGGGGACGCCGCCGCGGGGAGGAACCGCGGAGCGCACTTACCTCAGCAGCAGCAGCAGCAGCAGCAGCTGCAGCGGCGGCGGCCCCGCTGCGCTCGGCGCGGTGGGGCGGTGGGGCGGAGGGGCGGTGGGGCCGGGCCCCGGCCGCTGGAGTTCCGCGCCGCCGCCACCGCGCCCGCGGCTCCCCAGGCTCCCGAGGAGCCGCAGGATCCCGGAAGCGGCGGGGGCGGTGCTTCCGCGGGAGGCGGAAGGGACGCGCGCGCAGCCCCGCGCAGGCGCGCCGAGGGGCGGGGGGCGGGGCGGGGCGGGGGGCGGGGCGGGGCGGGGCGGGGCGGGGGGCGGGGCGCCCTTGGCGCGCGCCTGAGGGCAGGGGCGGAGCCGGGCACCGCCGAGATCCCGACATGGATCCGCCCCGACATGGATCCGCCCCGACATGGATCCGCCCCGACATGGATCCGCCCCGACATGGATCCGCCCCGACATGGAGCGGCCCCGACATGGATCCGCCCCGACATGGTTCGGTCACGACATGGATCCGCCCCGGCGGGGAGTGGCCCCGGCGGGGAGTGACCCCAGAGATCTTCCCGTCCCACCCCTGCCATGGCAGGGTCACCTCCCACTGACCCAGGGTGCTCCAAGCCCCGTCCGGCTCGGTTAGGACACTTTCAGGGATGGGGCAGCCTCAGCTTCAGCCAGGGCCTCCTCACCCTCACGGGGAGGATTTCCTCCTAACATCTAATCCAAACGCACTCTGTCAGTTTGAGGCCATTCCCTCTGCTCCTGTCACTACATGCTCTTATCAACAGTGCCGCTCCATCTTTCCTGTGGGCTCCCCTCAGGCACTGGAAGGCCGCATTTGGGTCACCTTGAAGTTTCTCTTTTCCAGGTTGAACAACCCCAGCTCTCTCAGCCTTTCCTCCCAGCAGAGCTGCTCCATCGCTCTGATCATCCTCTGGACTCTCCCCAGCAGCTCCACATCCTTCCTGTGCTGTTTTTCCCCAGGGCTGGGCAGCTCTGCAGGTGAGGTCTCACCTGAGTGGGGCAGAGGGGCAGAATCTCCCCTTTCCTGCAGCCCACGCTGGGGGATCAGCCCAGGACATGGAGCTTAAACAGCAGCACTTAAATCGTTTGATATGAAAATAATATTACGTGACACTCATTCAGAATTTCCCACTGTGTATTAAGAGAAATACAGACCTGGTGGCTTAAAAAATAAGAGGCAAAACAACAAACCTTGCAGCGTGTGAGCTGAGGATATTTTTTAAACACATTAAAAAAAAAAAAAGCTGAAGGATGACAAACAGAAACGGTGATAACTCGGGCACACTTCTGCATCCTTTTTTTCTTGTAGCATGACCACCATCTAGTGGGACACGAGTAGCCAGTGCACAAGGGTTGTGTGTGCTGGTAAGTGCAATAAAATACAGCTGCTCACATGTCTGTGTTTGTCTCTTTCCGTGATGAAAAGCTTGATTTTATGTATTTTCTTCTATTTTCCAACAGCTGGTTGCATATGCTAAAAGAAATCACTCAATGTCAATGTCTCTGCTGTTCAAATGCAATTATGTAAATATCTACAGACACAAAATCATAAGAGCCAATCTTTTTCTAAAACTTCCTTCTCCTTCTTGTGTTTCCCTTAATGTAACTAATTTGTCATTTATGCACAAATGAAAACTAAATGAAGATTATATTATGTTATTTCTATTATTTATATCATATCATATCATATATTATATTGAGCTTAACCCTTGAGGAAACACCATTCTTGTGCTTTTTTCTCAGGATGGCTGACATGCCACAATTACCCAGGAGTTACAAAAACGTTAGGTACTGTGTTGTCTTTTTTTAGCAATATTGCAGATGCTTAAAACCTTATGCAGAAGCTTAAATTTAATTTAATTTAGCCACAAATTCAGCTTGCTTTTTCTTTGTGTTTTAGCACTGTGCATCAGTCCCAGGTTTCTCATTTCCTCCTGATCTTAAAAACAATTCAGCTGAGTATTTTCCTCCCCACACTTTTACTAAACATGTGGAGCAGTTCTTCTTTTAATACACACAGCATTGGTGTTGTCAAGCTAAAAACATTCCCAGACATGTCAGGACTTGGGTTCTTCTTCAAGTCCCGGTGGTTTGGAACCCATTTCCACCACAAACAACACTGCCAAGATAAATTGTTTGCCAGAGATAACTTCAAGTCCTCAAACAAATTACCTAAGAAATGTGGAAACAGAAGGTTGCACGAAACAAATTGTTTCCACGCTCGCTGTCCTCACGGGAAGGAATGGAGCTTATCTGTGTCACAGATTCCACAGGGACACACACAATGCCTTCGTGTGGGTTGGGGAGGCTCTGGGAGCTTCGGAATGCTTCATGTCAGAAGAATACATGGAATATTCACACCCCATTTCTCCTCCCCCCAGAAATGCAAGTGCTGAAATCCAAATGATTTGTGTAGGGACTCACAACAGTTTGGTGAAGGGCAGCAAAGCTCATGGGTTGCATTGGGGGAAAAAGGAAGAGTTTAGAAGAATCTGTGATTTGTTGTCGCCACTTTCACCTCAGGCAGACTCGAGCTGCTGAGGATTTAATTATGTGCACGTTTTTAAAGTCCCAAAGGTTTGTCACTTGTGTGGATCTTTCCCCATTGACTCTTGCTTTGTGTCAATAATGTGTTTAAATTCTAGTGAAAAAGAAAAGCTGTTTTTCATAATCCATTCCCTTTGCAACCTTTCTGTGGACTGAGCCACATCTGCTGTGCTGCAGGTGCAGGGTGATAACATTGTGACACATCTCCTTTTTTTTAGGCTGTTTTCAATCTCTCCACAGCACAATCTGAAGTATGAAAACAGCCTTATTATCCCTCTGGCTCTCTGCCTACTCTAGGTGCTTAACTTTAAGATGTGCCCCTTCAATATTAACTGAAGCAATGGTGATTTACAGAAATTAATTTCTGAACATCATTGAATCTCTGGTGCCTTGTGCCCTTCTCCTTTTAATTTGATGTGGCCCAGGGACAGCAATAAAACAACTCAGAACAGTTGTGCCTGGACTCAGAAAAGAGATTGTAAAACTGAGGAACCTTTTTAAGAAAGTAAAAGGAACAACTTAGGTGCTAAAAGCTTGTGAAGGACAATAGAAACATGATCATTGAGGCAGTAAGTGCACATCAGTATCAGGTAAGACTGGATAAAGGGCAAAAAGGAGCAGCAGAGCTCAGGAGGTTATTAAAATCAAGTTACATTCAGAGAAGAAAATCGAAAGGACCATGAGCACTGATCCATTAAACGCAAACCAGGGCAGAAGTGGTTATAAAACCAAACTGAGGCACAACTGAAACAAGGCATAAAAATGTACAATAAATGGTTTTGCAAGTAACAGGGAGTCCACTGAGAAATTTGTAAAGCTAACAGGGAGTCAAAACACCCAGGAGACAAAGAAAGCACAGGTTCTGAGAGCCCCAGCTTTCTCCAAGGTGAGATTAGCTGCACTTCAACCTCTCCTGAGAGGCTGGGTTTGTTTTACTGCAGGGAAATGAGACTAAATGCTTGCTATTTGTACAAGGAATAAAAAAATCTCTTGTGCAGCCACCAAAAGCCTCCAAAAATATGGCTTCTAGAAATGGTACCTACAAGAGATGCTGAAGAGATGCTGGGATGCCTTCTGTGGGTGGGGTTTTTTGGTTCTTGGGTGAATTTGGCTGCTGCCTGCTGGCTGGAGCCAGCAGTGGGACCTGCTTATGCCAAAACCCCAATAAAACAGCATCAAAAATCACAGAAACATAGAATAGTTTGAGTTGGAAGGGTCCTTTTAAAGCTCATCTAGTCCAAGTCCCTCCTGGCATGGGCATATTCACCAAGACCAGGTTGCTCAAAGCTGCATCCGAATGTTTCCAGGGCTGGGGCATCCAGCGCCTCTCTAGCAACCTGTGCCAGTGTTTTACCACCTCCTTGGAAAACACTTATTTTGTCTATCTAATCTTGAACTGACTCTCTTTCAGCGATCTGCGTCAAAGAGTTGGGAGCCTCGGGGAAGAGAGCCCAAACCCCATTTTCCCGCACCGCATCACTTATCCTGGAGCCTTTCCTAGAAACTCGGCTGCGTCTTTCCAAGAGAACTGCCTGAACTTCCCTTGGAGTGCGCAGTAAATGAAAGCAGCAACTTCCCAGAGCCGGACAAGCCCCTCGCGGAAATGACCGCCATCCGTCCCGGGGCACGGCGGGGAGCGGCCCCGAGGCGGGGTTTGGGGACGGCCGGAGCCAGCCGCGCTCGGCGCCCAGCATCGCTCCGCTCCCCGCATCGCTCCGAACCCCGCTCGGCGCCCAGCATCGCTCCGCGCCCGCATCGCACTCAGCATCGCTCCGCACCCCGATCCGCGCTCAGCATCGCTCTGAACCCGCAGGGCACTGAGCATCGCTCCGCACCCGCTCCGGTCCCCGCGTCGCTCCGCACCCGCTCCGCGATGCCGGCGCTGGCGGCGCTGCTGGCGCTGGTGGCCGCGGCGCTGCTGGCGCTGCTCGGGGCGGGACGAGCGGCCGGCCTGGGCTCCTGGGCGCTGCTGAAGCGCTGGGCCCTGGGCTGCCTCCTGCTCTGCCACGGCGCCTGCAGGCAGCGGGCAGCCGCCGGAGCCTCCGCCGAGCCGCGCCGGCCGCGCCCGCTCCGCGCCGACCCCCACGTGAGTGGCCTGGGACCCCCGGTGCTGAGATCCCCTTCCCCGGGACCCGCTTGTGGGACACCCCACTCTTATGCCCTGTCTCCCCCATGCCGGGCATTCCCATCTCCCTCTTCCGCTGGCACTCCATCCCCAGCATCCTCACGTTCCGCCAGTCTTGGAACTTCCATCGCCAGCATCCCCACGCTCCCTCAGAACAGCTTTTCCCCTTGGATCCATATTTCCCTGGACCTACACCACCTCCATCCCCACCCCTCTGCACCCCAGCGTGTTGCATCAGCTGGGCAGTCGCTCAGGCAATCCCATTCCCTGCAGCTGGTGCCTGGCACCTCTCGCTGCCCAACCCCATTTTTTGAGCTCTGCTGTCTCTTGACTGAGGTTTCACCGCTGCTTGCAAAGCTCTCTGGCTGTTCTGGGGGTTCCTGCTATGAAACACAAAAAGCGAAAGTAAAATTTGATCCCTGAGAAGAAGCCTATGGAAAACAAAGGATTGCTGGCCTTCTCCCCTCCCTTTCCTGCCTCGGGCCGGAGCTGAAATCCATTTCCCTTTCCCCAGGCACTCGATTCCTTGTACTTCACTGGCTTTGCGGAGACCAACAAGACCTTTGTGATCGCCCGCCTGGCCAGACGTCCCTCTGGGCTCTGTGAGATGTGGCTCTTCCTGAGGCTGGATGGGATAGGGCGGTTTGAAGTGAGTGCTGGGTGTGGGGTGACATTCAGGAGCAGTGCTTAACTCCCATCCTGAACCTCTGTTAGGATCCCGAGCCAAAATTAATGTTCTCTGCATCTTCACCCCATCAGCATCCCACAAGTAAGGCGCTGGTGCTGTGTCCAAAGGCAGGGGTAGGACTGGTCAGAGTACTGAGCATGTCCCTTTTTCAGTAGGATCTGACACCCATTCCCCTTTCCCAGAATGTGCACAAAACTGCATATTTTCTAAAAAATGCTTTACTAAGTGTCCCAGGAAGAATTCAAGCATCCAGTCTTTCCAATAAGGGGCAGCACATGGTTAATGAGTTATATTTTCTGCTTATGGTTGGTTTTCCCTCCTTTTTTTTTATTTTAATGCTATAAAAACCATTTGGAATTGCCTCTTTAAAAGAGAAGGGAAATCTTCTGGGAGTTATGTGCACATCTGCTTCATTCTTGCTGAAAAGAAAGCTTAATCAGATATTATTAATCAGATATTTTGCCTGAAGGGTTTTTTTTTTTTGTTAATGGCTGGCTACATAGTAAAGAAGAAGACCTGACATAAATCCCTTTGCACTCAACTCTGTGTTCACAAATCTGTTTCACTAAGTAGCCATGACCAGAAAAAGCAGGAAAAATCCTATTTGCAGAATATAGGAAAAAAAAAAAAAACCAAAGAGAGGATTGATGTGCATTATTTTGGGGTTTTAGTAATATTTAGTATAACAAGACTACTTTGTGGCATCCTCACAATTGAATTAAGCAAATGTTTTCCTGAAATGCTTCCTCTTTTTAGCACCCACAGCATCCAAACATGATGGTGAGAGATGAATCCCGAGACATCTGGAGTGGAGGAGGGCTCACTATGGAATACTTGGAGCCCCAAATGTGCTGGAAAATAAATTTTGATGGATTACTCAGGTATTGCAGCACTCCCTAATTTGATTTATCTACACATAAAACCAAGGGTTTTTCAGCACTAAATGCATTTAACCAACTTGAACCAAAAGCTATTTGGTAACTAAGACACTTTGATTTTTGAGGAGTGAAATTATATCTGATAGTGTACAGTATTATAGATTATTCTGCAATGTCTCCTATTCCATCCATTTCCAAACGTGTAAGAAACATTTGGTTGTTTGTTTAGGAGTGATATAAAATTATAGTGCTTTGCCTTGCAGGAAAGGACCCTACAGACAGCAGTGGAGTGAAGAGGAAGGAGAACTTGTACCAGTTAAATTCTCTTTGCAGTAAGTTTTTCATCTCTGCTTTGGGATGTACAGCGAGTTCACGGTTCATTTAAAATGGCAAAAATCAGAATTTTTCCATTAAATTCAGAGATTTCCGCTGTGAAAGCCGCAAGTGCAGAACTTAGCCTAGTATGAGCTGAATGCTAATAATGTCTTTTTTTTTCTCTCTTTTTTTCCTAGCTGGGAGAACTTCACAGAAGTTTTTAACTTTAATGCTGACAGTAACCCCAGCACATTTGCACGTGCTTTAGCCCAAGAGCCATGGACCATCGAGCTCTTCCAGAGGGTCAAAAAGTGAGAGGCAAGATTAATGTCTTCTGGGGTTAATAAGAATTTTTTCTCCAGATCTCTTCCAAGGTCTGTTGTGTGTTATAGTTGATTTTAGAAGCTGGGCTTAATTTGAAGTGCTCTAATAAAGGACACGGCTCCTGTTTTCAGTGCCACTCCGGAGCTGGAGGATCCTGCACACAGATGGATTTTCCTGATATGTGGGTGAACAGACCTGCCCACAGCTCCGTAAAACCTTCAACATCAGGAATATTTCTTATTCTGCCTTTTTTCATTGATTTAGGCAGCTTCCAAAGGTCCAGATATAACTAAGAAAATGATCAAATATAATCCTGTGAAAGAGGAGCTGACGCAGGTGTTTTAAACACACTTTTAAATACACATTTCCAAGCTTTGGAGAGCTGAAAAACATGAGAATCAAGAATATGTTGTATAAATAGAAGCAGCAATTATGGATATCAATAACGTGTGGTCTTTGGCGATACCTGCTGAGTTCTGAGCAGCAGCTGTTTGGCAGCCCAGCATTTCTTCAAGCACAGGCTGTTTTTATAGTCTGTCAGAGTAAAAATCTGCTGTTGTTTCATTCTCAGGTGTCTCATTATGTAACACTAACTGGGAAATGTAGAAGAGATTGCTGATGTGTAAAATCTGGGATAGCCATGGTGCAGAGGTTCTGAAATCTCCTTCATTTTGGGGTATAAATCCATCAGATTGGCATTGAGGCTTCTTGAGGAGACCTGGAGATCTTGCCTGTGCTGATCCACTCTTCTTTCTTCCAGACAAAGGGAGCAGCATTCCCGACACGAGCAGTGGGGCCAGTCTGTCGGAGAGATTGAAATAGAAAATCATGGCAAAGTGGAACTTTCCCTCAAAGGCGTTCGGAGCCACTCCTATGGTAACAGCTCCAGAAAGAACTCCCTCCCCTGGGAATGCCTTCACTGTAGGTGAAGGCAGGGCAGTGAGACTAAGGATTATCTGTTAAAATAACCAGGTCCAAGATAAGACACTTCACAGGAAATGCCATCACTATTTTGGGGACGTACATTGCTTACCATGTTATCAATTACTAGCTATTTCTTTATCCAAAGTTATTGTCAAGTCAGGTACTGTTAGTTCACATTTCCCAGGAATGGTGAACTTTAGGTTGGGAGATTTTTGCTCTCTTTTTGCAGGTATCCGGAATTGGACTGACATTTACCGTTATGTCATGATTCTGGCACACTTTGAGGTAGGTATTAACATGGAAATGTGCAACTTAACCAACAACTTTTTTCTCAGCTTGTCAGGCATATTTAAGTATCCAGAAATAAGGATTTGGAAGCATCTGTGGTGCACAATCAGAAGTGCTCACTGGTGGCACCATTAGCCCAAATCAGTGTTGGGAGCAGCCCTCAAAAGCAGAGCTGTGTGTGTAAAAACTGAGATTTTGCTGCAGTGATTGAACCAAAAGTTATTTTGATAACTTCAAATTGACTGTTTTGGCTTTTTAGAGAAAAATTAGGCAGCTTTACAGCAGAGTTTCTCAGCTGCTGCAAGTCCCCAGCACTCAGTGGAATTGCTGCAGTGCCGATTCACATTAATGGGCAGCCTGAGGTGTTTGAAGTGTCCTAAACCTTCGTGACAGCACTCAGCAAATATTTCTGGCTGTGCTGAGCAATCATTCCCTGCTCTGCTGTGTGCAGGAGAGGCCCTGCTGTGGCTGCTGGGAGCTCACAGCCCAGGGACATGCTGAGGGCTGGCCCTGCCAGCTGCCAGCCAAGCCCAGCAGATGCTCCTGAGAAGGCATTTCCTCTGCCAAGCCAGGCATAAATCAGAGCTCTCTGTTGTAGGCAGCATTGCAGGAGTTTAGACTAAATTCAGAATAAAGGTTTGTCCCCAAATATATGGGGCCAGCACAAAAGCACAGCTTGGATGTTGGCTCTGATTTTCTGATATTCGTGGAGATTCGCAGAAGCTCACAGGGAAGTCAGGCAGGCAGCACACAAGATGGCGAAAAGAAAAACTTTATTTACAAAACCTTCTCTATGTATTCATTAATAATCTAATAATTATTGGTCGATAGTTTTTCCACCCCCTATAATGATTGGTTACAACTCTAGAGCATCCAGTACAAAAAGAAAGAGATTAGAAAGCACAAGAATGCAACTTATCTCTATTCTCCATGAGAAAGAAGAGAAAGATTTTTAAAACAGTGCAACTACACTTGGAAAATTCCACTTGTGTGCAAATCCTGATTTAAGAGGTGCTTGTGTACCTTTTAATATGGCTGTGCTTTGGCCCCACAATTTGTATAATCAGGTAGCAACCTCTGCCTGTTCTTCATAGTTATTCAGGACTCAAAGTGGCTGTGGTATTTCTGTTCCTAATTAAAAGCCATCTGACT
The DNA here is from genome assembly GCA_036630365.1 of Acanthiza pusilla. Classification (NCBI taxonomy): domain Eukaryota; kingdom Metazoa; phylum Chordata; class Aves; order Passeriformes; family Acanthizidae; genus Acanthiza; species Acanthiza pusilla. The sequence goes on from JAXCHO010000016.1 coordinate 17,585,411, forward strand.
TTGTTAAGAAATTTATTGAAGTTTGGAGTCCTCTTATCCTGAGAGTCTGTACATTTATAGCATCACAGAGGAGGCTTAAATTTGCCTCAGAGCAGCCCAAGTGGAGCATGAAGAGCCCAGACTCGAGGATGGAAGAGAAATTAATAAAACAAGCACATTCCAGTTCCTTCTTAATATTTTTCCCTTATGCTGCTCCCAGACATAGACTAATGAGGGTTAGAAGAGAGTTCTGGTCAAACTACATCAGTTTTGTACTTCTTTGCAGGCATTGTTTCCCTCTTGTGTCCTCTTGCTGTGGACTTTCTGTCATCCCCATTGTCCTTAATTTCTCCTGAATGTGTTGGTTTTATATTCCTGGACTCGTTTGCAGCCAGATTTTCCTGGAAGATGTAGTGAGAGGCTTTTAAAGTACAAAGCCATGGCACATTGCGTAACCTGAGCAATATCCAGTGTTTTCTTGGTCCAGCCAGTGAAGGACCCTCAGGAATGACTCTGACTTTGGCTGTTTTTCCTTTCTTGCAGGATGGGACTGCAGCACATTTGACACTTATTAACATGCCAGCCACCACAACTCAGTAAGTGACCAAAGGAGTTTAGGTTGCTAAAAACGCTCACCTTAAAGGTTGGAAAAGCTCTGCAGGACACCTGTGAGCACATTCTTGCTTTGAACCTGTCCAGCCCAATTTCCATCCACACCCTCTTGCTCCCTGCTCCATCTGCAGTCAGTCACAAGATCAGCTTTTACCTTCCATTGCCCCCTCTCCCATCATTGCTGAGGGCTGATGCAGCAGTCTGACTGCCTGGGTGATTTAGAGACACAAATTGGGCATTTCCAGCTGTTTGAGAAGGTGTTCACCTGCAGTGGGCACTCCACAGAGAGCCCTGCCTGGCTCACTGGTGCTCTCTGCATGCAGAAGATTAAACACCAATGTCCATGGCCCCAAGGCTGCTCCCAGCCCCATCCAGCCTGGCCTTGGACACTCCCAGGGACCCAGGGGCAGCCACAGTGTGTTGGTTTTCTTGGCCCAGTTTTTGATAGTGCACAGGGTAGGGTACCAAGATGGCTCCTGGGTGAAGGTTCTGGAAGTTTTTCACTGTGTCCAGCAGAGCCAATCTCTGATGGCTCTGGAGATGATGGACATGCTGCTGGCCAAGCCTGGGCCCATTGGAGATGTTAGTTATGCCTCTGTGAAAACATATTTAAGAAGAAATCAAAACAATATGAGCACACACTTCTTTTTAGTCAGAGGAGGAGGAGGAGGTAAAAGTATGTGAGGAAAAACAACATGGAGGCACCAAGGTCAGTGGTGTCAAACCTTGGCACAGAGCTTCTCTGGGCACCCTGTGCCAGGGCCTCCCACCCTCAGGGGGAAGAATCCCAGTATCCCAATATTCCTTCCCAGTATCCCATCTAACCCTGCCTTCTGGCACTGGGAAGCATTTCCTTTTGTCCTGGCACCACCACGTCCCTCTCCAGCTCTCCTGGAGCCTCTTTAGGCACTGGAAAGGTCTCTAAGGTCTCCCCAGAACCTTCTCTTCTCCAGATGGAACAATCCTGATTCTCCTGGCTCTTGTGCTGGTGGTTTTGAGTTTTAAACCTGCTCCATTCCTCTCCCCTGCAGCCTCACTGTAGGTTATGTGTTTTTTCCTGACGGGAGGAAGGCTGGCATTGAGTGCTCCAATGCCTCCCTGGCTGAGATGGCAGAGGATGGAGTTATCCAGGATGAGTATGGAGTCAGTTTTTCTGCTGGTAAGCTCAACACAGTCCAGCTACGTCTGCCTTCATTTTTTGGGATGCAGTTCCTCTAGCGGAGGAAGGATTATTCGGTGATTCCATGTGATCGCAGGAAATGCATCAATTTACACCCTGAGGAATTTACCTGGAATCATAAAATCATGGCATGGTTTGGGTTGGAAGGGACTTGAAGATCATCTGCTTCCACCACCCCTTCCGTGGGCACTTCCCTGCCTAAATTAAATGATAGGAGTGGTGTGTCCTGGGTGAAATGTGTCCAGTGCAGCATCAGAGCCACAGGCTCCAGAGGGAGAGTTCCAGATTCTGTTTGTGGTGGCTGTTGCTTATGCTAATCCACATAAAATAGGTGATTTCCACTTTTTTTGGGTGTCAAAACATCTGTCATGAGGTGGATTCAGCTGGAAATATGACTGATCAGTTCTATTCAATTTACAAAGCAGCAGGGGATCTATTACTCTTCAAAAAAGCATAAAAAACCCCATACAAAAAATAATAAATACGGGGATTTTTGGAGATAAAATACTACTGAGATTTGGTGCCATTGATCTCTTTTTCACTCCTCTCCAAGGTGGCAAGAGCTTTGATGTTTCTGTGGCTCTGGATAAGCAGAGCTGCCCCGTGGTGTACAATGGCCTGACGGGGACTGGAGTTTTCCACGAGTGCATTGCAGATTTCCAGCTCAATGGGTTAACACCAGGCTGGGGCCTGGTTGAATTTTATTACAGGTAAAATAATGACAGGCAAGAAGAGGTAAAAACCCCCCATCCTCCTATATTGTTTTATGTGCTGCAACTCCATAGATATTTGAGGCATAAATGCAGTGGTTTTTTTTACCTGATCTAAAGAAATGTTATTCATTTAGTGCTTTATGTGTTTATTAAGTTGACAAACACTCTGTATTTTATTTGAAAAGGAATGATTGCACAAGCACTTCATGGATGCAGCTGGTTTGTTTGTTATATAGGTTTATGTGGGTTTTTATATAGGTCTCCATATAGGTTTGTGAGTGGAGGATGGTCCATTTTGGAGATTCTCTTATTTAGGCCATCTGTCCCATTATAGAAATTAAGAGTTCTCCCCCCAAAACGGAGGCTGTTTATAGGGTGAAATGCTCACTCAAGGATTTGTGTGGACAGGATTTATTTGAACAGGTAAATGTTGAGAAAATCCATCCAGGATGTTAGGGGTTTGGGGAAAAATTATATCCACAAAGAATATATTTCTCTTCTCAGTGAAGTGCTGTTTCTCCTGCCACATGATTCACTGGAGACTTTTCCATATGGAGCGTTTGCTCTCATGAAAGAAAAAGGCAAATTTCGTTGTTTACATTTAGTTTGCTCTTTAAAAATAAACACTAATCCTTGGCTGTGAGAGGAAATGCCATAAATGACTTCCAGGAGATTGGGAGCTCAGCTCCCTCTGAAAACCAGACATATTTAAAGCACATTAAAAAGTGCCAAATGCCTGCTGGTTGAACTTGAACCTGCAGCTGCTGCTAGATACCTGCTGCCCTCCTCTCTGGCTGTCCCAACCTGCCTGGTGGAGGAAATGACCCAAAAGCCTCGGATAAAACCCAAACAGGGCACGTTCCGCAGGTCCGGACAGTCCCGGCCGTGTCTGGATCTGCCCCAGGGAGGCTCCATTTGGCAGTGCTGACACAATTCCTGTTGGCTCCATCTCATATCTGCCTCCAAATCAGCCCCGTGGTGGAAATGAAAGGGTGGGGGTGTTGTTCTTGCTCCTTGCCACGAGACACGAGCTCAGCATCGCTGTTCTTCCCGCAGGGACGAGGCCGCCCAGCCGGCTCTGAATCTGCAGCTTGGCTCCAGAACAGATGGAGCTGACCCTGCCACCGCTGGATCCCCTCCATGAGCATTCACAGCCCTGTCCCAGCAACGTCAGCAAGCAGCAGCTTTCCAAAAAAATATCATTCCCTGCAAAACGTGCCGGTTTGAGTGTGGAACTCGTCACAGGATGCTGGGGAGGTCGAGGGTATAAAAGGATTTGGAGAGAAATAAGATCTATTTTTATTAGTGCAGCTTTCAGTGGTTGCTAACCAGGGTGGTCTGGAGGCAATTTGAAGGAAGTCAGATTGCAGGAGGAGTGCGCAGGGAGGGATCGCTCCATGCTCTGTCCTTTGGTGTTTTTGCTAAATTTCCAGCTGCTCCCCACCGTGACCGCCAGGACCTCAGGTTCCGTGGATCTCTGACCCAATTTAGCAGCTCCTCTCTTCTTTCAGATTTGTTTTTGAAATAAAAGCTGTGTCTTTCTGAACTCTCTGGTTGTTATAGCCATTGAAACATGGGAAAAACCTGTCACAGGAAACTGCACAGATTTGATAGTTTTGTCTATGGCTGCATAAAACATGAAGTGGAAGGAGCAGGAGAAAGGACATCTAAATGAGGTGTCCTCTTAATGGCCAATGAAATAAGTGGTGCAAACAAGTTTTGAAGGAAAGCAAGGGTCTGGTAATCCAATTTAGAAAGGGGTCTGAATTTCTCATCATTCACTTGTGGGTGCCATATTAATCACAGCATCCACAATAGTCATTGGCCCAAGGTGCCCTACAGTGTAGTCCTTACCTAGATGCATTTTGCCATTAAATACTGGAAATTAAATATAACTTTAAATATGTCCAAAAAAACCCCAGCAAAGTGGAAGGTCTGGAGAGGAGAAATTAAGAAAAGATGCCTTGTAATTAAAATAGTACCACCCTTCCATTTCAGAAAATAGGAAAATCTGAGTGCATATCTCTGTGTTTCTACAATCCCTGCTTAGGCTAACACTGGAGAAGACTTTAATAGGATTTAAAAAAGAGTTTTTCCTCTCTGAGGCCGTTCTTACATTTATTACTACAACAGCTTTATATGCATGAATATAAAATTATTCCACCTGTACACATGGCGTGCATATCCCAGTCTGGGATGCATCACTGAGCGAGGCTGGGGTGCTGCAGGCTGATTTTATCAGCTCTCTCCTGCAGCTGGGAGAGATTCCCCTTCCCAAATTTCCAGCCTCATCCCTGCTCTGTGCTGTGCCCTCGAGCTGTACCCCAGCAGGTGCAGGTGCTGTGCCCCTCCTTCCACCCCAAAGCCCTGCTGGGTGTGCCAGGCTGATTTCTGGGTGTGCCAAGCTGATTTCTGGCTGTGCCAAGCTGATTTCTGGGTGCTTTTCCTCTGGGAGAGGCATTGATTCAGAGCTTTGGATTCTGCTGGGTTTCTACAAACACTTCTCCAGTTACAGTGGTGTTCAGAGCCACATTCTTGCGAGCCTTGCACAAACCCAGCGATGTTTTAAATCTGTCTGTGCTCTCGTGGTCTCAAGGTGCTGAACCAGGGAGCTTCTAAATTACTCCAGACAATGGTACTTTGACAGGAGGAGAGGCCTTACACCTCTTTTTACACCTAAGAAATCAGTCAAAGAGGTAATTTTGGAAAGGTTAGAAAAATAACGATGTTATACATCACAGTTTGTTCCTATTAAGTGTGTGGCTTGTTTTGCTATGATCTCAGGAACATCTGTTCCTTTTTTCTCTGGAGTTCTTGTCATCTCTTTCCCTTTCACTTATTTCTTGAAGGCTAAAACATTAACATTTAGAAGGAGAAATACAGGCACATAATAAAGCAACGCCTTTGGAGGTGTCAGAACATGTAGATAATGAGAAAAGTTGTTAATTATTACTCTGGAATGATAGAGAAATCCATGCTCAGGCCAAAAATTAAAAAAACATCATATCAAGGAAGGGATTGGTCTGACTGTTTCCTAATTCCAGAAACTGGGCTGCAAGTAGGGATGCTGTGGGGAAAAGGCAAATGTCTCCCCAAATTATTGGAAGTTCATGTTCCTGCAGTGGAGGAGGCAGAGATAAAGCCTTCATCACTCTCCTTTTGTCCTCTTTGCTTGGTTCTTTGGTGGGTGGAGAATCAGAGCACTCCTGAGTTCAGCTGAGAAAAGTTCAAGCAGGGTCCAGCAAATGATTAATAAAGTTTGGAGCTGGCAGGTTTATTTGCCAGGTGATGAACTACTGCAAGGGTATTTCAGCTCTGAGGGCTGAAAAAATTGACTGTCGGGGGTTTTCTCCCTGGATTTCAAATTACTTTATAGCAAGCTTGTGTCCAGGACACATGGAATAACTTATTTAATTTCAAATAAATCTCCCAAGCCCCACGCTTTGACCATATGAAGTGGTCCTTCTCTTGCGGCTCCTTTCTCGGTGGAAAAATCCATCTTGGGAAGTGCTTCTGCAGCCCGAGAGCATTAATTTTGAGCCAAAAAAGCAATAAATGGAGGTGAGGCCTGGCCAGAAGTGAAATGTAGCATGTGATCTGCATGAAGGGGGGGCAGCTGGAGCCTCGTTGGGATGAGCTGCTTCCCCAACATCTGGGAGGAGGGAACACCTGGAATTCCTGCTGCTGGCAATGGGCCAGCGCCTGACACGGCAAAATGCTCCCCCAAATCCCTTTGTGTCCCCCCAGAGCTCCCCTGCATGTTGGATTTCAGGATTCAGGCCTCGTGAAGAGGTCATTTAAAGGCTGTCAGCCCCAAACTGAGCATTTCCCATCAATCTGCCCTTGGCTACTGATGTCTAGAATGGTAAATATTTTACCATGCTTATTTATTCTCCTTCCCTCTCGCAATTTTTCATGTGTTCACAGTATAGCTATAAAGGCCATTTGCAGTGACATTGTATTTCACTGGCAGAAAGGAGGGAAAAAAGTCTTTTTTTTTTGTTTGGATTTATGTTGTAGCTTTACAGTTGGTGAAGCAAAGTGTAGCCCAGGGAGCTCTGTAATTTATCAACAGAAAGGCACTGTATGGCCAAATTATCTCTGCAAACAACTAATTATTTCAAAAGTGGACTTTTCCCTCCATAAGGACGTGCTCAGCAGGCAAATAACTCACAGACATTCCAGCCAGAGTGACTGATAACCACTCACTCCCTTCTCCCACTTACTGGAACCCCAATTCCCTCACGCTCTGCCATAAAAAGTCGCATTGCTCTTTCTCCATCCAAAATTGCTCTTCCCTAAATTGTGATTTTTTGCTCTCCCCACAGACTCCGAGCTCAGGTGTCTGAAGCAAAGCCTCCAAAGGGATCTGTCCTGGGGGGCTTTTTGGTTCCCCCCCTTTTGAGGTACTTTCCTCTCCTCGTTAAAGCTGTAATTAGTTACCACATCGAGTTTCGCTTTTATTCAGCATAAAAAACTTTTATTAAACCGTAGTGCAAGCGAAGTTCATTCTAATCTGGCCATAAAATTTTACGAGGGGTGTAAATCAAAGGCAGGAGTGGCAGCAAATTCTCTGGAACTTTTGAGCCCTGTTCAGGCTCTCCCAGTGGAGTTAAATCCCTCCAGGAGCAATTAGCCTAACGAGCTGCTTGGTCCATTTATAAATAACGTCACATCTGGAGGTGTCTGCTCTGGGCACAAGGGACTTTCCAAATATGCTGAGTGGTGAATGACCTTTTCTCTTCATCCACAGGGTGGGGGCGGAGATGCAGATCTGACATGTCCTGGCATGTCACGTTCTTATCTTGTTTTCCAGGAAAGATGAAGAAAGGAAAGTAGGAGAAGGAAGGGGAAGGGGAAGGGGAAGGGGAAGGGGAAGGGGAAGGGGAAGGGGAAGGGGAAGGGGAAGGGATGGGATGGGATGGGATGGGATGGGATGGGATGGGATGGGATGGGATGGGATGGGATGGGATGGGATGGGATGGAATGTGAGGGGATGTGAGGGGATGTGAGGGGATGTGAGGGGATGTGAGTGGAGTGGAGTGGAGTGGAGTGGAGTGGAGTGGAGGGGAGGGGAGGGGAGGGGAGGGGAGGGGAGGGGAGGGGAGGGGAGGGGAGGGGAGGGGAGGGGAGGGGAAGGAAGGCAAGGCAAGGCAAGGCAAGGCAAGGAAAGGCAAGGAAAGGCAAGGAAAGGCAAGGAAAGGCAAGGAAAGGCAAGGAAAGGCAAGGAAAGGCAAGGAAAGGCAAGGAAAGGAGGACATTCTCAGGCAGTCCTCTTACATTTCTTGGTAGCTGAGCATGGGACAGCGTCTCTGATGTGCTGACTGCAAAGGATTTCTGCAAAGTAGCCTAGAAATGGCCCGAAGTACAAGAATCATGGCTGAAGTCCTTGTCCAGCCCCTGGGACATCAGAGACTGGCAGGGGACTGCTGGCTGCTCTAGGTGTTAGAAGTGGATCTGCAGAAGGAGATCCAGGTGATCGATCACAATTTTTTCCTTCTGCAAAACGTCCCAAATTATGTATATTTGATACATTTTGATGAACCTTTTTTGACCTTCAATCCTCCCTTTTGGATGAAGCACAGGAAATTCCACTGTTTGTTGCTTTTGCTGTCACTCCTAAATGTCCTTTGAGTGAGGGCTGGGTAATTGGTTGATAAAGAATGGAAAAATTAATTATAAAATCAAGTTTAAGAATATTTACTAGTGTTTGGCAGAGGTGAGGAGTGGGCAAAGCTGTGAGGTTACACAATGTGCAGTGCTGCTGGTTGTCTTTGCTAAAGCATCCAGATCCCTGTGTTTCCTTCCCCACTCTTGTTCCTGCTGTTATTCTAAGGCTTGTAGGCTTCGACCACATGTTTATAAGCTGATAAAACCATAATGCCAGGAATGTTTTCCTTCCTCTATTGGATTAACAAAATAAGTGACTTTTCAGATATAGCCTTGTTTACCCGACTTCCTACACCAAAACAATAGTTGTGAGGAGATGTCATAACCCATGGAGAGGCGAGAAAAGAAGACTTTCTCGGCCTAAATGCTGATGTAAGAGCTGTGCATCTCAGTGTGGATGAGAAATGTTCTGCTGTGCTGTCACACTGGTGCCACACCGCTGCTTTGCTGGGCTGGCAGCCCTCCATGGTGACAGCAGGGCTGACATCATGCTCAGCCCAAATATCCACGAATAAATCCCAGCAGACATTCCTTGTGCGGCCGCCGCTGAGCAATTCATAATTGGACATGTCAGGCAGCTTTCTGACGGCACGGGTTTGACTCCCGGCGAGGCCGAGCAGCCACACAAAATGCTTTTCATAATGTAGAGGGAGGATTTTAACTGATCTCTGGTGAGATTTTCCCAAAGCCATAAATATGCTCCTCTTGATGTGCGGTGCACTCGGAGGAGCCGTGTGCTGTGTGAGGCTTTCAGAACAAACACCGACACAGAGCAGTTTGGGGATGGGGAAGAGCCTTGAGCCATCACAGCCAATTACGCTCAACTCCCAAAATACATAAAGCATTTCATCAAGGGAGATCAAAGTGCCTTTCATGGAAAGGAAGAGCTATGATCTGTCTTTTACCCACGGGAAAACTCTGGGGAAGGAGCTGTCTGGCCAATTCTGTAGCAGCATTCTTTAACTGTTAACCCCAGAGTTTGCTTTCTGTTCCTCACAGCTTCCGTATGCCCTCGCAGCCTCCCCTGGGCTCTGCCCACCCCTACAGCAGCCTTTGCTCTTTTTGGGGTGGGACACAGAGCAGGCAAAGTGAAAAAAGGGAGAGAAAGTCGGCAAAACCCCGAACCATGGTCAAACTGTAAATGAAACCTGGCAGGTGTGATGCTCCATTGAAATGCTAAGCTGTGACTGCAAAAAATAATGGTGGGCATGTTGGACTGTGAAGAATCTTCAGTTTTAATGCACATTATGAATATGCCATGAAGATAATCCCGAGGTTTTTCCTGCAAATCACTGCTAGGCTTTGGGTTTCGTAGTTGCCACTGGATCAGCTCGGTTAGCACTGAATGGATATTTAGTGGAGCTCCTTGTTCCTGGGTAATTTGGTATTCCAGAAATGATGGAAAAGCACTGAAATGAGTGAGTATCAGAGCAGTTATCCCTCACCTTAATGAGCTGTGGATAAATTGTTCCTTCAACTTTATTTCTGTGTTTTTCCATTTGTCCTGGAGAGAAAGGAACATAGTGGCAAAGCACTGTGGGATTATTTGGGTTGGGGGGACATGAACTGTGGATAAATTGTTCCTTCAACTTTATTTCTGTGTTTTTCTATTTGTCCTGGAGAAAAAGGAACATGGTGGCAAAGCACTATGGAATTATTTGGGTTGGGAGGACATTAAAGAACATCTCATCCCAGCCCCTGCCAGGGGTGGGACACCTTCCCCTGGAAGTCCAGCTCTCCACACAAACACACACGGAGTGATGCTCACAAGAAACTCAGGATCTGCAGTCTCATGTGATCTCCAAAACACGAGGGTTTCCCATGGAGAATCAGTCCTGATACAACCAGAATGCCAAATATTTCTGCTGTGGGCAAGGATTATGGAGTTTGGGATCACTGGATCCTGACTTCATCCCCTCAGGAGCTCATGTAACCTTTGGGATGCTCTGGAGCACAGAGCTCTGTTGGTATTGAGGCTCTTGTGATATAAACTGGATAAGGAAAATCCATTCCTAACCATCCTTTTCTCCCTCAGTGTCGATGAGCTGTGACTCTGTTTTGCATGGACTTGGCCAACTGTCCCAAGGAACAAATATCAAACCATTTCTGCATTTATTTTATTTAAATCCTTCCTCACTCACACCAGACATCTGACTTCAGCTCTATTTGCTAACATTATTCAGCAATATTTCTGAGGAAAGTTATAATCTATGGCACTTTATTAGTTGCCACTGACTGAGGAGTGAGGGCCCTGGGAGCAGGATTTTGGGGATTTTGGGCAGGATTTTGGGCAGGATTTGGAGCAGGATTTGGAGCAGGATTTTGGACAAGATTTGGAGCAGGATTTTGGGTAGGATTTTGGTCAGGATTTGGTGCAGGATTTTGGGTAGGATTTTGGGTAGGATTTTGGGCAGGATTTGGTGCAGGATTTTGGGCTGGATTTTGAGCAGGATTTTGGGCAGGACTTGGAGCAGGATTTTGGGCAGGATTTTGGTCAGGATTTTGGGCAGGATTTTGGGTAGGATTTTGGGCAGGATTTTGGGTAGGTTTTTGGGCAGGATTTTGAGCAGGATTTGGAGCAGGATTTTGGGCAGTATTTGGAGCAGGATTTTGGGCAGGATTTGGAGCAGGATTTTGGGCAGGATTTGGAGCAGGTTGATGGGCAAATGGAGGAGGAAAGCCCCAGATGTGTTGGGAGCCTCCACCATTTGCTGGAGCTGCGTTGACACAGCACAGTCACTCCCATGGAAAGCTCCTGTGCATCCGCTGGCGATGCAATCCCAGAGGAAATCCTCCTCTTTCCTCCCCTCAGGATGCTGCTTTCCCTTTGCAGGAATTTGGGATGGTTTCTCTGTCTCTCCCCCTTCACTCTCCCGAGACCAGGGCTTCCAATTTGTCTTCTCAAATGACTCCAGAGGGTGTTTCCGGGAGGACCTTGTCTCTTGAATTTGTTTCCCCTGCCTGATTCACAGAGCCCGGGTTTGTTTGATCTCCCAGGGCCGGCATTTCCAGCAGCTCCCTGGGGCTCCATGAAAGGGGAGCAAGGAAGAAGAGTTCACATATGCTATGCAGAAATCTCCATATTTTAAAGGGTATCCTGTATCCCTGCTGGAACATTTTTAATGGTCCACAAATCAGGAGGAGGGAAAAAAAAAAAGTTGAAAACCACACTTAAGGCATTCATTGTTCAAAGCTCAGATCCCTGGGACTGCTGGAGGCTCCACAGGCTGTGATCTGAGGAATTCTGTGCTGGGATGGACTCCGGGTGCTGCTCTCAGGCACTCACTGTTTGCCTTTCAGGGAAATGTTTCCATTTTTGGGAAGGGAAGCAAGCAGGGAGATTTCCAAGGAAGAATATGCCATTAGGTATGGAGATTTATGCCCTGCTTGTGACGGGGGATTGGTGAAATATGTGTTAGGAGAGGTAAAGACTGATTTTATTCCTCTTTAAATCTCCTGGAGCAGAATTCTGCTCTCCTCATGGCATCCTTTGATGAGACTCAATAGTCACTGAGGCTGGCCAAGCCAAAAGTGGTGGTTGGGATTTCCCAAGAGGTAAAACCAGCATTAATCCACATATTCCAGCTTTTGTCTTCCCTTCAGCTTCTCCAGTCATTCCCTCTGCGATTCCCCGTCACTAACACAGAGAAATGGAGAGTTCCAAAAATAAACTCTGCTTTTTTCTCTAAGTGAGCTGTTTAAATTGTGTGTTTCGCTCTAGTGTTTGGTGGCAGGGCAGGAAGAGGAATCACCAGGTGCTGAGAAAGCTCCAGCTCTTCAGCAAGGAGGTGTATTTTGAGGGAATGATGTGCAGAGAGTGGATTTAATCTTACCTGGAATCAGAAGTGCAGCGACTGAGACTGAAAAAACAATATACTTTGTTTTTTCTTTATGAGAAAAGTACTTTACGAGAAGTAAACGATGGGACTGAGCAACAGTTTGCAGCTCATTGTTTAGACAAGGAGAAAGAAACATAAACTTGTGGAATTGTGGGAGCGGATTCTCCAGATCTTTCTCCCAATGTGTCCATGATCAGCTCGAGATCTCTGCCCACCCTTCCTCCTACTCCTCCTCCTCCTCCTCTGGCTGAGGAAGCCCAAAATGTGCCAGATCCAGAGGGGACAATGAGCTGGTGAAGGGACAGGAACTGCCCAACCTCTGTCTCATTTCAAAGCAGGAGCTGAGGAATACATGGAAATATCCTGTGATTATCAGGGCTCTAGAGACCTCTCGTGGACAAACAGATTTGCTTCCTTCATGTTGCATGTTTATTTTAGGGAGAGAGTCCATTTATTTTTATTTTTATTTTTATTTTTATTTTTATTTTTATTTTTATTTTTATTTTTATTTTTATTTTTATTTTTATTTTTATTTTTATTTTTAATTTTATTTTTATTTTTATTGTTGTTGTTATTAATATTTTATTATATATTTTATTATTATCGATAATATTTTGTTATATATTTATTATTATTATTATTATTACTATTACTATTACTATTATTATTATTTTACATTGCTATCATATTTTCCATTGCAATTATATATTCCATTGTTATTATATGTTCCATGGTGTCACAAAGGTAGATTCCAGTCTTATAGAGATGATCAAGCAAATAACATCTTAAACATTTCCCCACTTTCTCACTTTGCTGTGTTCTCTGTTGATATTTTGTTAGGATTTTTGTATTCTGGAGTAGTGTTTGGCAGTGGAAAATCATTTCAATTCACATTGGGTTTGTTTTTTCTCTACTATTTGAATTTATCAGACAATGTAGATGCTACAAAAGAATTAAACCAGCAGCACTAAATTCTTCCTTCCTACATATTTATTGTTGACTGGAAATTATTTGGAATATGGTTTTTTGGGTTTTTTTCCTAATCTGAAAAATGTATCAAGATTTATTGATTTTATTGGCTCTCTTCCCCTGCAATTTTAATGACCATTTTTTGTCACAAAGCAGAAAATTTCCGTAGAGCAGAGAGAAATCTGGGCTTTGCTGAGCATTTCTGGGGCTGGCAGGGGGAGTTCAACGATTGAAACTCACCACTCTTAAACAAGGAATAAATCAGCCATTGAATTTTTATTTATTGCCAAAAAAACTTCAAATTTTTTCCCTGAGAAATGAGTTGACCTGGTTGGGCCCAGGCCCCAAGAGGTGACTCCCGTGAGGTGAGATTTATCCCAAAATCCCATATCTGTAGCCATCTGCCAATGCAGGGATAAATTGCTTTTTCCACAGAGATTATTCGATTTTTTCCACGATCCGCCTCATTTTCCAGCCCCATCCTTTCCTCACTTGGGTGAGTTATTGGTGGCCCTTGATGTTTTCACTTAACAAAAAGCATAAGGAGAAATCTCTGTTTACTTCCCCGCCCTGGCTTGGCATGAAAGTGCCGTAAAATTAAAGGCAGACAAAGAATTTGATATTAAGGAGATGTAATTAAAGAGGGTGCTCAGCCCTCAGTGCTTATCTCCAGCCCCCGTGAGCTGTGCAAGGCAAAGGTAATTTTTCTTTTTAATATTGCAATAACTCTTAGCTCTTTTAAGAGAAAATCCATGGACAATTTGGGACAAAAAGCTACATTTCAAGAATAAATTAAAATCTTGGCAGGCAGCGCTTGATTTTGCAGGAAAATTTCAACCTACCAGAGTACTGAAAACTAAATATATTTCAGCTGAATACACTTCGATTTTTGCAGGGGAAAAAATTAATTTTTAATTCTTTTCTGCCTCTTTTTGGCAGGGGAAAGGCCTGGCAATATTTTTTTCATTATTCTTCATGACTTTGGTTGTAGGTACAAAGATGGAATTTGGGAATTGGGGAGAGAAGGATGAAGATGTTTGGTTCAAGGTGAGCTTTCCTTTTCCCAAACTGTGCTAGGAATATTTTATACACTGTATAAAACTTTATGTGCAGATTGTAAGTGCATTTTAAAGTGGATTTTAAAGGAATTTTTAAGGAATTTTGTCTTCAGCTGGTTGCTCTGCTCATCTCCAAGACCTTATGAATTTTGATACACTTTTTCATTGATTCTTGTCCTCGTGCTGTGTGTAAAGAAGCATCTTCTCACAATCAAAGTCTTTTTCAGACATCAGGCAAAACCTGGAGAAATGTGGTAGCAGTGGATTTTAATTTGGGGAGGTTTTCTGTTTTTTCTCCCTGTTACTAATGGATATCTCTATACTAATGGATATCTTCAATTCTGGATATCAGCTGTATCCAGGCCAAACACCAACCTGGAACCCCAAACTCTTGCCCCATTTTGCTCTCTCTCACTACCTAAAGCTTTCCCCTTCCACTTTGACAAACCACCAAGAACTTTGAGGCTGATATTATTTTTCCTGGTACATCTTATCGGCCAATTAGAGCTTTAATTTAAATGTCCGAGTGCCTATCTCTCTGTTCACAGTTACTCTGCCTGATATCAAACAATTGCTGGGTCACAGACTCCAGGAATCAATGTTATCACTGCTCGTGGAGTATCTTATTTGCTTTGTGATAGCGACGCTGAGCGCATTCTGAAATTCTATTTTCTTGCTCTGGACTTCCATGTGCCATGCGAAGCAGAGTGATCTCAGCAGGCGATTTTCCTGTTGTTGAGCCCTGAACCCTAATCTGAAGGAAACAAACCCAGCTCCTCTTATTTTCGAACAGATAAGATTTGCGAGGTTATTAATCACGGCCTCAAATGGCCGCGCTGGGATTTGGAAATGATCAACGGTTTGATATAAAACTTGTCAACATTTATTCCAGAGACGGACCATCCGTCCAGTGGGAGCCTTGGAAAGTCGCTGTGTGTCTGGTGGATGATAAAGAGCCATTTAACTGCACAAACAGCCATGACATCATGCTGAACCTAAATGTTCTTTCATCTGCCCCCGACGATACCCGTTCGTTTTGCCTGTGGCCCTGAGCTTGGATTTTGGAGCATTTTCTCCTCTCGTGTATCATTTAATTTATTTATCTTTTTTTTCTTGTTATTATTTTTTAATAGAACGAGTCACTGTTGTTGGGTTTGTTTTTCTCCAAGAGCTTTAAGGATTAACTCCTGGGCAGGTGTAAATCAACATCAAGTTGGCCTCCCTCAGACAAGGGTTTAGCTCATGGGGTTTAATCTTGGTGAATTTGTGCTCTGGAAAACATGAAATTACATCCTCCCCCATATTAACAGATCCTGGGAGTGCTGAACACACTGAGAGAAGATAATTTTCAAATTTCTTTATTTCCTTTCCCAGCATTGCTTGCTGAACACACTGAGAGAAGATATTTTTCAAATTCCTTTATTTTCTTTCTCAGCATTGCTCCTCAGCCACTAAACCTTTTTCATGGGTGAGTGATATGCAGGGCTCCCCAACCCACCAACAATTAATGATATAAATAACTTTAAAAATAAATTCTTTTCTTTTTGCTGTAGCTTCCATGAGCACCATGAGTGCCCAACAGCCTTTAGTTGGAAGAGCTTTCAGCATGAGGTGAAACCTATTTTTGCCAAATTGAGGTAACCAATAACCTCCATTTTTGCCAAACTGAGGTGTAACATTACCCTCAATTTGCCCAAATAGGTTTAAACCCTCATAAATATCCCATCAAAACCTTCCAGTGACCATTTTGTGCTGAAATAAACTGCCAACATTGCTTGAAAGGGATGGGAAATACATATATGTAAAAAATAGATAAAATAAATTTATATATAGCTACTCCTGATGGGAAGGGATGCCATGGTGCAATTCCTGCCTCCATGGGACACCCATTCCCTGCCAAGGGCTGTGCTGGAGGAGCTGCTGATAAGATCACAGAATGTAATAAACCTCTCAAGTCCCTTCCAAGGGATAAAAGATGGGAAGCAAAGTGTTTTAAGTGCAGCCAGATTGCTGTCCCAGGCTGGGAGAAGAGAGAAAGAAAGAGCAGTGAGGTTGGTGTTTGGAGAAGTGGTCACTGAACCGTGGAGGATTTTGTTTGGCATTGAGAAATTAAGCAGTGGAGATGAAAAAAATGTAGATTTTTGTAACTGGTGGTGCCACAGCCCTGAACTGGCACTGCTGGGGCTGCAGACACCGAAAGACAAAGGTGTGGCATGGGTGAAGAAACTGAGATAAGAGTCTTGCAGAACTACAAAGATTTCTCTCGTTCCTCTCTGTGATTCCTCACTCCCCGAGAAGAAAGCACAGGAAGACTTCTAGAGAACTGATGGACTTTGCCTTGTGTGTACAAAGAGGTTGTGGTTAGAGCAGAGAGGAGCAGAATATTTTACGCCAAATATGTCAGGGTAGGAGGATTTTGGGGTTTTTTTGGGGGGGGGTTGTTGTTTCTGGGGGTTTTTTTTTGTTTTTTGTGGGTTTTGTTGTTGTTTTTTTGGGGTTTTGGGGGTTTTTTGTTTGGTTGGTTGGTTTTGGGGTTTTTTTGTTTTTTGGGTTTTTAAAAAAATTCATAAAGGAAAAATAAAATTAGATTTATTTATTTTTAAAAATCCTCTATCTAAAACAATGATCCCTGAGCACCAGGGGTTGTGCCCTGAGGTGTATATTTATTAAACACTGGTTAAATTGCTGCCTGGAGCTCCTGTGCTCCACTCCTATCCCTAACAGGTTTTGTGTCACTTCTAAATAGAAACTTTTTCACACATCATCCTGCATCATCCTTCAGAGCAAAGGAAAATCTCCATTCTCCATTTTTTTCTGGATAAAACACTTTTCCATTGCTGTCCAAACCTGTTGAGCATCTAGTCCCTCTTCCCTGCACGCCCCTGCAATGGCAGAATGTTCTCATAAAATCAACCATAACCTGGCAGGAAATATCCCCAGTCTTTACAAATTTTAAATACCAGAAAAACCAATGAAAGGGGAAGGGACAGTTACGTGTAGGTGTAAAACAGGAGTAGAGAGCCCTGGCACGGAGCAGCTTTTCTCTACATTGTCTACTCTACCCAGAGTAGACAATCCCCCTCAGCCACCAACTGAGCTTTTCCTGCTGTCAAATTGTTTTCCTTGCTGTTATTTGGGAGAAGACTTTTCCATGGCCTGGCTGCTCCTGAATTCTCTGCTGGCCATGGGTAGTGAAATCTCTGCAGTGTGGATAACTTTTCTTGGGAATAGGAGTGATTTTCGTAAGTGAAGCATCTACAAATGGACTTTATCAAAATCCACACCCTGTGTTTGAAGGGAGAAGATTTTATGTGGGCAGAGACATTTGTTGGGGCTTTTTCTGTTCGTGTTTTGGTCTTACCATGGGTATTTTTCCCTGGAATGTGTATATAATTTTGAATTTCACAATTATTTTAATACAGAAAGTGATTTGATTACTGGCTAAAGCTGATGTAAAACTCTCCACTCTTTGTTAGGAAAAGGCTCGCTGTTTATTCAATTCCAAATTCTTCCTTTTAAAATAAAATTTACAGCCTCCTGAAATGGCTCCCCCAGACCTCCCAGGCTTCGATTTCTCTCTGAGTTTTTGAAATCCCCCAGACTGGGAACAGCCTGGAATAATTACACCTGATGGGAGGTGCTAATTCCTCTGACACTGCCTTCCCGTGCTTGGGAGAAATTTATGTGCCAACTGCCCAGTGTTTTACTGCCAGGCTGTATCCTTCCCTCTCCTCCGAGGGATTACCCTCCACACCATGAATCTGCTCGTTCATTTATCAATTCTTCAAGTCAGATTTATTCCAAAGAGGAGAACAAGGTGTGGCCGTGGTGAGGTTTGCAGAGGAGGGGAAGGCACAGCTGGGTGGGCACAGCAGTGCCTTGTGTGTTTGCTGGGTTGCAGGATTGAGGCAAAGCTGGGGAAGAGGATGTGGAGGTGCCATAAATTCAGGCAATTTGTGGAAAAGCTGCCGCCAGCTCTGCTGAGATGTGGATTTGGGAATATGTCTGAGAAGAACAGCTTGGTAACCTCCACCTCCCAGTCTCTGTCTTGGCTGGGGTGATGCCTTAGGATTTTAGCTTCTGTGTTTCTCATTATCTGTAATTTAGTATATAACTCTGGAGTCCATACAGGGTGCTAAAGCTCTTCTTCTCAGCATTTTTAGACAAAACACTTTCTCTAAATCTTGGAATCCAAGGACACCTTGCTCAGGTAAGTGTTCTTCAACATGGACAGGTCACCTCACTTGGAGAAGTCAGAGCTTGCTGAGGTTCTGCATCACATCCTGAACCCAGAAGAACTGAAAAAGCTGATTTTTATTCCATGACAAGCAGCCCTGAGGTGTGGAAGCCTCTGCCCTGCTGCGTGGCAGAGCTGCAGAGCGCAGTGTGAGGCACTGACATCCCTGCAGGAAATGCTGATTTGTGCTGGGCAGAGCAGCTCTGGGATTTATTTTTCCAGGTGGCTGCGGAAGAGGCTGGCTCTGCACCTCGTGGTGATGAATGCAGCAATTTCCCCATCAGGTTCTGACAGGTTAAACTCTTCTGGGTGACGCTGAGAGGATTTAAACACCCAAACACTTCTAATTATCTGCAGCCAACACACTGATCTGACAGTGCTGACTCTCAAAGGATAAGCGCTGAGTGAGGAGCGAGCGACAAGCAGCAAAAAAAAGAGACATGGAATAGGAGGAGCAATCCCCACCCCTTCTGTGCTCATCCCAAGGGATTTGTTGGGTCTGTGGCCCATCCAGCAGCATCTGCAGCCCACGTTTATTGCCCTGGTGTGTTTGAGAATGTGCTCTCCAGGGAAA
Source organism: Acanthiza pusilla (assembly GCA_036630365.1). Lineage (NCBI taxonomy): Eukaryota > Metazoa > Chordata > Aves > Passeriformes > Acanthizidae > Acanthiza > Acanthiza pusilla. The sequence goes on from JAXCHO010000016.1 coordinate 17,604,242, forward strand.
ATAAATACAGCAGAGAGTGTTTGTCAGCTTCCCCCAGAGCTTCACCAACTGCTCTGCTTCTTGTGATAAGTTTTGGCCACTAGCTGAAAGAAACCTGAGGCCTTGCCAATGGGCATGTGCTGCTCGCCAGGTGCTTCTTCTCTTTTTTTTCCTCTAATAGGGAATTTTCCAGTCTCCCTGGGATTTAATTATGTCAGTGTCTACTGCTCATGTACCATGGGTAACCCCAACCATATTTTTGTAGTCTATTTCCAGACCTTTCAACAAAATTTGAAGTTAAAAAAAAGTTATAACAAGTGTTTCATAGCCCTTGCTTTTAAATTAATCAGAAGTGAGGAAAGGGAAGATCAGTGGAAAGCTGTTTTCACCTTGGTTCAGGAAACTTTGAAGAGTTGTGCTAAACCAGTTGAGTATTTAATAAAGTTTTCAGCTACACTCCATCAAATATCATGGCTAAACAGGGTAATGGGCAGACCTTTGAACTGTTTTTGTGTCTCCTCATCACTTACTTCTGCACAGGACTCTCTCCTAACCACCATCCCAAACAGAAAGGCAGGAGACAGAGTTCAGCAGTGATTCCTGCCAGTGCTGATCCCAAAAACCCAAGTGTCAATGATCCTCCATCCAGGCAGAACCTTGGGTTTTATTTTCATTAATGCCTGACTTTGGCTCAGGCCTCTGCGGAGGCTGCCACACAGAGGGAACCTCCCTGAGCGCTGAAAGAACCAAAAACTTGTGTGGTTTTTTTTTTTTTGTGTGTGCAAAAATGAGAACTATCCTCAGAGTAATTTATCTCCCCTGCAGTGGAAGTGCTGCTGAGCTTTGGTGACTTTGAAGTCGGACTCGAGAGAGGAGGGGGAGGTGGAAATTTGGGATAAGGCACTGACCAAAGAGTGATTTCTCCTGGGCTGGGAACAAAAAAACAAAGGGTGAGCTGGTGAGAAAAAGCTCTTTTTGGACAGGGGACACACAGGGGGTCACACAGACCCAAAAAATCTCCAGAACTCCTACATTATTGTGCAGGAGGGTTGAGTAGAACTCCACAGCATCCCAGTGCCCACCTTCCATCTCTGCCCACTGAGCACCACACTACCTGTGAGCCTTCCTGGAGGAAGGAGACCCAAAATATCCCAAAATGAGCGAGGTTTCACCTCAGTTTGCATTCCCAGGCTGAGGCTGGGAGAGGTGAGGTCCCTTTTGGGAGCTGGAGGAGGTGCCCAGCCATGCTGATGGAAAACCAGGCAATGCCTGAGCGCTTCAGGCCTGGTTATATGTGAGGGTGGGCCCTGAATCTTTGTGTTTTACACAAAAAAATCATCTCCTGTGGGACACAGGCCAGCAGGACCGAGCTGGGAGCAGCAGCCAGCAGAGCTGTGGCACATTTCCCCTCACAGATGAAAAGCCTTTTCTGTAACCTCAGCAACACCCCCGCCACAAGCTTTGTTTTACACAGCGCCGGGGATGCCGCCCATTAAACTGCAATTAGGCCTTGCTGCATCCAAAGCCCGCCCTCTCTCCCTGATGGCCACTTATTAAGATATTTATGGTTAATATGAATTTCCCCTGCCGTAAATCAGCGGCCTTTATACCTGCAGGGAAGTCAGGGCAATCAGCGACCCGGCTCAGCCGGGCCGGGCAGCGAGCGCGGCCTTGTAAAATAAAGGTTGTAACAACTTCTCCTGGTCGTAAAAACAACAGGAGAGGGGAAAATCCCAGCGCTGGGATCTGATAAGGAGCTGCAATCAAGCGCTGGCACATCCCCCTCGAGGAGGCTGGTGAATGGAAAGTTACACGGATTCATTTGTCACTCAGATTCATTTGTCACTCGGATTCATTTGTCACTCGGATTCATTTGTCACTCGGGGCCTGCTGGACGAGGAGCCTGGGCCTGCTGGGATGCCATGGGTGTGAGGGTGGAGGAGAAGGGATCTGGAGCCATGGGTGGGAGGAGAAGGGTCTGGAGCCATGGGTGGGAGGGTGGAGGAGAAGGGATCTGGAGCCATTGGTGGGAGGCTGGAGGAGAAGGGATCTGGAGCCATGGGTGTGAAGGTGCAGGAGAAGGAATATGGAGCCATGGGTGTGAGGGTGGAGGAGCAGGATCTGGAGCCATGGGTGTGAGGGTGGAGGAGCAGGATCTGGAGCCATGGGTGGGAGGGTAGAGGAGCAGGGATCTGGAGCCATGGGTGTGAGGAGCAGGATCTGGAGCCATGGGTGTGAGGAGCAGGATCTGGAGCCTGGCTCCAGCCTGGCCCAAAGGTGCCCTGAGGTGTGGGGAATCACAGAGGCACAGAGGGATTTGGGTTGGAATGGACCTTAATCTTCATCCCATCCCATTCCATGGGCAAGGAGAGCTTCCACTGTCCCAGGCTGCTCCAAGCCCTGTCCAGCCTGGCCTGGGACACTTCCAGGGATCCAGGGGCAGCCACAGCTTCTCTGGGCACCTGTGCCAGGGCCTGCCCACCCTCCCAGGGAGCAATTCCTCCCCAATATCCCATCTGTCCCTGCCCTCTGGCAGTGGGAAGCCATTCCCTGTGTCCTGTCCCTCCATCCCTTGTCCCAAGTCTCTCTCCAGCTCTCCTCGAGCCCCTTTAGGCCCTGGAAAGGTCTCCAAGGTCTCTCCAGAGCCTTCTTCAGGCTGAACACCCCCAGCACTCCCAGCCTGCCACACCACATTGTTTTGTTCCTGTGTTTGGCTTTTGGGTCTAGAGCAGCTGTGAGCAATATGAAAATATTCTGTGTATTTCTACCTTTGGGGCAAATCTCATTTTTCCCCTGCAATTTTGGTGTTATTTGAAAATAATGTTGATATCAACACTGACAGATTCCAATCTCGGATCTCTAAAGCAAGGAAATCATTCTCCTTTTGCCCCTGTTTTTAAGCTGGCAGGGAAATGTTTCCTCTGTGAAGTGACTTTCTCCAAAATGCCTGAACTGACAGGAGGTGTCACATCCTCCCTCCCGCAGGTGTGCAGCTCCCAAGAAGGAATTTTTTCCCCTCTATGTAAGACAGGGATGGCCCCACTCACATGACAGCCTCAAGCTGCATCTCTTTGTCTCTGGTCCTTCCTTTCAGGTGTTCCCTCATCTTAAATCCCAGGACAAGGCATTTCAGTGCATCTCACACAACACCAAAGTGACTTTTGAGCACTGCTGGAGACAACTCACCCTCTTTGCATTCCCCAGGATCCCTTCCTGTGTTTCACAGAGGAAAATCCAGCCCTGCACAATATCCTTGCCTTTTCATTCGGGACTTTCCATTGACAGCAGTAGGTTTAATCCTTTACTAACGTTGGGATGATTTCTTCCAGGATGAGTTTACAGCTCCTTTAGAACCCTTGGAGTAGCATATCCTGGTTAGAGAGTTAATACAATTGATGAAGGGATAGAAAAATCAGCTTTCAAGGTAAAATCAGTACATTTTCAACAGTAAAATCAGCTTTTTTGAGTACCCAGGAGCTGCTAAAATACATCAGTAGATGGCACTATTTTATACTGTATGAGGCCCCAGGACAGGTAGGGAGGGAGCAGCAAAGCTCAGGAGATGTTGTGAACAGAGATTTCCTTTCTCCATGCAAAAATGCTCCACCAGGATCAGTGCAGAGGAGGTGAGGAGTTTCTCTCTCTGATTTCCTCTCTTTCCTTGTCCTGAGCCTTTGGTAAAGTTTAAAGTTTAAGGATGATCTCTGTCATTTATAGGTCTTCGGATGATAAGGTAGAGATGATAATCTGGAGTTAACCCTGCTCACAAAATAATCATATCACCCCAAAACTCTGCCTGTGGTCTCATTTGCTCCCCAAAATTGCTCAGTTGGGGTGACACTTTTATTCCTCTGGGCCCAGCTTTGCTTATGGAGTGACTGAGAGCGGCTTTCCTTTCAGCTGGGCAGGATTCAAAGGTTTCTCTACTGTAAAATGGCTCTGGGTGTTTTGGATCTTGGCATCATTACTCTGTTATTAATGCAGTGTTGTAACCTCACTTGGGCAAACCAGAGGAGGGACCAAAATTGCAAATTGGGGCAAAATGTGACTTTCCTGGTATCTGTTGGAAAGCACACTCTGCCTCCCCAGCCTAATTCTATCTCCCCTGCCAGAACGCCAGGATAATCCTGTAACAACCCACCAGGATTTTTGCACCTCCAAACTCTGGTTGGAGGCTGGGGCATGGAAGCAGAATTTGGCCGCTGTCTGTCTGTCTGTGGTGCTGGGTGCTGCCAAACGATGCCACAGGGGTGTGACCAAAGGCACCCAAGGGACCAACTCTGCTGTTTGTTGCCATTTCTTCGAAGTTGGCCAGGATTTATTTTGGAGGCTTTAAAGGTCAGAGAGTTCAAAGTTCAAAAACGCTCACTGGAGTGAATGTATATTTTGCCTTTAAGTAAAAGAAAAAAAAAAGGCATCTGTCCTTTACCGCTAAATCCCTTATATTAGGAATTCTTGTCACCCTCTGACAGTGATCTTTTTATTCCTTTTGGTAATTGATTTTTTTCCCTTTCCCCAGAGCCTCTCTTGTTTTGATCCCTCTCATTTATTACTTTACTTTTCACTTGGCATCTCGGAGAGCTGTCACCATTCCACCAGTGTGCTCCTCTGCCCTTCATCCCTTTTTTGTCTGTTTTTCTGTGCTAAAACCAGACCAAAGCAGTGCCTGAGGGGCAGTAAAACCTCCTGTTTTTCGCTAACACTGCTCAGCAGAAAGCCCAAACTGTGCCCATTTACACCCAAGCCATTTCCCTCTCCCTGCCCTCCCTCCTGCTCCCTTCCCGTTGCTGATGCAATGCTGGATTTGTAAAAACCCCTGACTACTATGCTGTTTTTATCTGAGGGAACATCTAAATCACTTAGGAGTCTGCTGGCTGAACTCAATAAATAAATAGCAGCAAGCTCAGTGGTAGCAGTGAGTTATGGCTGTGTCCAGCAGCTGCACTGCAGCCACCCCTCCACCAGCATGGGCTCCCTTTAATCCCACCCCGAGGAATTCCAGCAACATTCCCAGTGTTGGGAAGTGAGGAATTGTATAAAATATCCAGGTCAAGAGCTGCTCAGGCAGCTTTAGCTCCTGGTGAGAGTGACAGGGGTTTGAGACTCAGACCTCACTGAAGGTGACTGAGGTTGGAAAAGAGCTCCGAGATCATCGAGTCCAACCTGTGCCCACCTTGTCCCCGGCCCAGAGCACTGAGTGCCACATCCAGGCCTTCCCTGGGCACCTCCAGGGGTGGGCACTCCAAACCTCCCTGGGCAGCCCCTGCCAATGCAGATTCGATGCAGAAAATCATCCACTCTCATGAAAATCTCCACAGAGCTGTTCAATCCCCAAATCAACCAGAAAGGGAACCATGCAGCTTCATGAGAAAAGGAGAGTCATGCCTGGTGCTCTGACTTTGTCTCCATGCCTCGATGTGTGTTAGCAGAAAAACAGGCTGGAGAGGGACTTGGGACGAGGGATGGAGGGACAGGACACAGGGACACAGATAGATGGGATTTTGGGGAGGAATTCTTCCCTGTGAGGGTGGGCAGGCCCTGGCACAATTTCCCAGAGAAGCTGTGGCTGCCCCACCCCTGGAAGTGTCCAAGGCCAGGTTGGAGCACCCTGGGATAATGGAAGGTGTCCCTGCCCATGGAATGGGATGAGCTGTAAAATCCCTTCCAACCCAAACCATTCTGGGTTTTTGTGCTTCCATGCAGATGCAAATGTTGGCTCAGATGTCATTAATTCTGTAGCATAAAGAGAACACAACATCTATTTATTCCCACTACGTCCATGCACACAGATCATATAAAACAGGGATGATCTCTCTGCCACACATCCCCTACATTATAAACCATTCTGTACCTGTCTATACATGATACAGGTTCAGTGTAACCTATATTTGTATTATATATTGTCAAAACATTATGTATTGTGCATTATGTGTCAAAAACTCCTAATGACATCTGTGATTTAAGGAAATAACCCTTTATTCACTTCTCTATACTGATTACAAACCTTTAGTTTTTATTATATATAAACCCTTAGTTTTTATCATATATATATCTATATTCTAAACATGTTCCCTGTGCCACTGAACAGTAATGGCTTATTTTTTTTTTTTGTGTTCTAAATGCAGAAATCACACTAAGATATAAAATATTCTGTTGATTTGTTTGTTGGTTTTTTTTTTAAATCCAGGGTAGCAGCATGACTCGGTCCTGCTCTCAACTTGTAACAAAGCTCACAGTTTTAGGTTCATTAGGGTTTTTTATTACAACCTCATAAAAGTATTTACAATATTTCATTATATTTTAAACCAAAAGCACTAAGAGAAAATGCCTGAAATCAAAATGCCCATAATTTTCCTGTTGCCTTGTCACTGTCTGAAAACCTTATCAGAGTTCCTCGTTATTTTAATGGTGTGGGATTAAGGGCAATGAAGAAACATTTAGGGTTCTGCAAATCACTTTGATTTCATTGTATAACGTACCAGCACTTCTCTGTGATTTACTGCTCAGTTGTTTGAAATAGCCTGTGGGATTTATCAGTCTTGGAGGAAACTCTGTTTCCTTGAACAATTAGCTCAGACTAAAGTTGTGTAACTCTTATTTTTAATTGCTCTTTTTCTTTCCCAGAGCATTTGTGGGTGGGAAACAACAAACCCTCCACTGGGTTCTACCTCGATGTTTAGTGGGGGAGAGATGAGTTCTTTTATTGCAAATTTTCTTCCAAACATTCTGATTTTCTAGCTATTTTCTCCCTTTTTAAACATTAAAGTCATTGATCATTATTAAATTGGTTTTATGTCTATATTTTGGGTCATTTTCATTTTCTCTTTTCTCTTCTCATTTTTCAATTGGTTTTCAGCTCAGATCCGTTTTCCTTGTTGCCCACAGGGATTTCTCTCTTTCCTCACTAACTGGGGTGTTTCTTAAGGTAAAAAATTGTTTTGGCATAAACCACTTGCGTTCAAACAGAGCAATAACATTTTTAATTATTACAATGCCCCTACAGTAAAATAAAAAACCCAAATAACTCCAAAATCACCCATATAAAAAAGCTTTTTTAAATGGTGTCATTTTCATGACAATTAATGCTGATCTTTCAGCTTTTCCTGTTCATTAAAGAGTCATTTCCCCGTGGAATTTACCAACTTCTGCAGGAAAATCCAGATGAATATGGTAGGATAACCCCAAACCTACACTTTTTGGGTGACTCCTTGGCTTCTATTCCTCTCAGCTCAATCCCTGGCACATGGATTTCTTCCACTCGGGATCCAAGCTCTGTGCTGCTGCTGCATGATCTGGGATTTGGGAAGGTTCACGAGCAGTTCAGGGCATGTGGCAGCAAGCACAGCTTCAAATAAATTGTTGGCATCGTGTCTGAAATGTCTCAGAGTTCCCCAGTGCCGACACCTCCTTTGAGCGATTTAATAACTGAGGATTAAAAAGATGTATCTGTGGTTTGGCTTGCACTAGAATGGGATGAAGGTGAGGCTAGACCAGTTCATTAATTCCCTTTGATGAGTTTTTCCCAGGAAAAAATCCACTGTCAGGTGGGAAAGCCTTTATGGCAGTACAGCCTCACTCGAGGTTCAGCTTTTCCCAAAGGGATGATCAGGAATTGGCCATGACAAAATTGTGGATGCAGAAAATTCCTACTGTGGGATGTCCCCAGCCCCAAAGGTGTGATCAGCACAACATCTCCGGAGCTGGGGATGATGGAAAAGGGCACCAAGAATAATGAAATCATGGAATCATGGTTGGAAAAGACCTCCAGGATCATTCAGTTCAACCTTCAGACAAATCTCACCATTCTCACTGAGCTGTGTCACCAAGTGTCTCTTCCATTCATTTTTTAACCCTTTCAGGGACGGTGACTCCAACACTTTCCTGGAGAGCCTGTTCCAATGCTTAACCGTTCATTCAGTGGCAAAAGTTTTCTTAATATCCAACCTGGAACTCCATTGGCACAACTCGAGGCCATTTTCCATTATCTTTAGAGATCCAGGCATGTGTTTGAAGCCTGGAAAGTGGTGAATGTTGTTAATGAGGCAGATGTGAATAGTGTTAATGAGGCAGGTGGGAATACTGTTAATGAAGGAGGTGTGTCCTAAGAGGCACGAGAACTTTGGTTTGGGCTGGACATGACTCTTCCTGCTCCATTTTCTTAGGGCGCAGCTCATGTTGCAATTTCTCCACTTCCCAACTGTGCTTTTAGTCCTACAAATTTCCTAAATTCCAGAGGGATTGAGACACAACTGATGACACTGATGTGATGCTCTGTCACCTGGCCAAGGTACCATGAGGAGCATCCATCCAAAGCTCTCAGAGCCACTGTCCACAAAAGGCATCCCAGGCATCTCATGGCAAGTTTTCCCCTCAAAAAATAAGGAATATAGACCGTGGTCTCATATCCAGCCAGACCTCTCTCAAACACACATGAGCAGTGTAAGAACTCATGATCTGCACCAAGCTGAGCTTTGTAAGACTTGGAGAGGTTTAATCCCTTGTCTGCTGTTTGGAAGTCTCTTGCCTGGATTCACTGAGCTGGGATTAGTGTCTGTTAGTTTTGAGCTGCTTGCTTTATATATTTCCAGTGGCTTCTTTTTGCTCTTGTTAGCACAGCAATAACATAGGAACCATAATATATCGTGTGCTATATTACACCAGCAGTATAATCCTATATTTCTATTGGGAGATTCCAACAGACTTAGGAACTTAAGGAATCACTGAACAATTCTGCAGTGTGATCAGTGCTACCAAAACCCCTCTCTCAACATTTTTTGGGGGAGGGTGGGCAGGAGGAGGGGGAGATTTCGAGCTAATTCTTTCCATCTGGGCTTCATTTGCAGATTATGTGGGAAAAGGAGAGATTAATCCACGGGAGGAATGAGCACACATTAATTTGCCATCTGGGGATGTAAACAGGAAGCCCAATGCGTTGAGCCTTAGTGGCTGCTTATTGCTTCAGTGAGGAAAGATGAGTTGACGCCGTGGGTCTTATGCTGAAAATATTTTAGTAAATTCAAATAAGATATTATAAACAAATGTCAGTCCAAAGCTTTTCTGAAAAGGAGAAAAGAACGTTGTCCTTGGATACAAGAGGAGCTGATAGGAGGGGAAAAAATATCCTTTGAATGAATTTGGCAAGAAAATCTCACTTGTTTGAGATTATTTTTCTTGAAGTTTGATTTATTTCTTTGGTTAAATTTTCTTTGAATTGAGCATGTAAATGATCCCCCTGTTCAGCTTTTGAGCATCTGCCACCGGTCCTTTTAAAATTTAATAACTGAACTCAAGGACTGACAAGGCTTTTAAAGCATAGGTTTAATCCTTTTGTACTGGGATGGTTGAGCGAAAGTGAGATGATTTTCTCCTCTGGCCTTTTTCTTTTGTCTCCCACGTTTTCATTAAGCCCAGCCCAGACCACCTCAGTGTGGTGTAACCCGGAGGTCTCCCTGCCTTGAGAGGTGACAGGATCCCATCTCTACCTCCCTGAAATATATCTCCTTATCACTCCTGAGCGTGTTTCTCTGGAGAGGCGGGGGCTGAGTGTTTATACAGAGATGACACTGATTCTCCTTTCCCAAGGCCCAGAGCTTGACTCCCACCTTCCTCTCCCAGGCCAGGGGTGGCTGCTTGTCTTAGGTTACATGGAAGGTGTGACCAAAAGTCTGTATTCTATTCCCATCTCCATAAGCTGTTAAAAACAGGTGGGGCAATCTTCTTTGTGTTCAGCATGACCCAGCCCTGCTAACACCATCGGGGCTATCTCTGCTCATGGCCATCAAAGTGTCCATGAGTGACCCAGCCCTGCCAACACCATCGGGGCCGTCTCTGCTCATGGACCATCAAAGTGTCCATGAGTGACCCAGCCCTGCTAACACCATCGGGGCTGTCTCTGCTCATGGGCCATAGAGGGCTCCAGGAGTGACCCAGCCCTGCCAACACCATCGGGGCTGTCTCTGCTCATGGGCCATGGAGGGCTCCAGGAGTGACTCGTTGGATACCATCAGCCATTGGGATATGCCCTGCCCAGAGGGGAGGAGCTGAACATTCCCACCTGCATATAAACTGAGACTCTGGAACACCGGGGTACCTTTCCCGCTGATTCCCAGAGGAGAAGAGCTCAGGAGCCACCACTGGACCTCCAGAGACCACAAGACCTTTCCACAAGATCACCACTCCAACAAGAGCACATCCATCACTCCAACGGGACTGCAGCCACCATTGAACTGCACTGCAGCACCACCCTAACAGGGTGCAGGTTGTATTCTGACTTTGTCTATCTAAACTATTGTTTCTGTATTATTGCCTTGCTCTATTTGTAAAGAACTGTTATTTCTTTTTCCCCATATCTTTTTTCCCCATATCTTTTGCTTGAGAGCCCCTTGATTTCTAAGTTATAATAATTCAGAGGGAAAGGGGGGGGGTCACATTCTCCAGTCTAAGGGAGGTTCCCACCTTCCTTAGCAGACACCTGTCTTTCAGAGACAGTGTGATGAGTGACATGTGCGCAACGTGTGAGTGACACATGTGTGACACAGGTTCAACACGCATGTGACATGCATGTGACACGCTAGTGACATGGGTCAAACACGCATGTGACACGCATGTGACACGCATGTGACACGCTAGTGACATGAGTCCAACACGCATGTGACACGCATGTGACACGGGTCCAACATGCATGTGACACGCATATGACACGCATGTGACACGCTAGTGACATGGGTCCAACACGCATGTGACACGCATGTGACACGCTAGTGACATGGATCCAACACGCATGTGACACGCATGTGACATGTGAATTACACGTGTGTGACACGCTAATGACACGTGAGTGACCTGCCACCCTTTGCAGGCTAGCCCGGGTGAGCCCATCCTGCCTCTCCATGCTCCTGCTCCATGCTCCATCTCCCTGCTCACGCCATCCCTGCCCAGCCCATCCTGCTCACGCCATCCCTGCCCAGCCCGTCCTGCTCACGCCATCCCTGCCCAGCCCGTCCTGCTCACGCCATCCCTGCCCAGCCCGTCCTGCTCACGCCATCCCTGCCCAGCCCATCCTGCTCACGCCATCCCTGCCCAGCCCATCCTGCTCACGCCATCCCTGCCCAGCCCATCCTGCTCACCCCATCCCTGTCCAGCCCATCCTGCTCACGCCATCCCCGCCCAGCCCGTCCTGCTCACGCCATCCCTGCCCAGCCTGTCCACCATTACCCACATGACACACACATGACCTCACTCCACAGTGCCCCCTGAAGGCTCATGGGAGTCACTGCACCTGCCCCGCCCAGCCAGGAGCCAACAGCGCCCCTGCTGGCTGTGACCGGAACTGCACCAAAGGGACAGTGCTTGGCAGCCCAGGGACATCTGCCACCGGGTTTGGGTTTGTTTGTTGTTGCTGCTGCTGTTGTTGATTGTTTGCCTCATTATAGATATCAGTAAAGAACTGTTACTCCTCCTCCCATATCCTTGCCTGAAAGCCCTTGATTTCAAAGTTATAGTAATTCTGAAGGAAAATAAGTCATATTCCCTGGTCTGCATTCCTTGGCAGACACCTGTCTTTCAAACCAAGACACTGCTCCAGGTTTTCCATCACCTGCACAGGAGGATTCCAGCAGCTCCCTGTGGCAGGGCAGGGACAGAGGCTCAGCGAGGTCCTGTTGCAGCATCACAGGCAAAAATCACTTCCCTGAGGCTACAAAAGCCTGGATCAGCGGGGTTTTGCTCCTGGATTATCCAAAGGAGGATTTTTGCCTGCCTGGGCAGCAGATGCCACACTGGGATTTATAAATACTCCCAGCGAGAGATGCTTCCAGGTCTCTGCAGACAATGGATTCTCCCGAGCCAGGAGTGTTTATTTGCTGTCCCTTCTTCGAGCCAGTGGTCAGGACTGTGGAAAATCAATGTCAAGCAATGGCATTCATCATTATTATAAACTTCATTTGAGAAATTAGGGCAGGTTATTTTTATGTCTGGCTACAAAAACAGCACAGCCCCTCCCAGAGAGACTCGTCTCTCGAAGTTTTAGGATCAGCTGTGGATGTGGGCGTTCCCATCCAGCAAGTTTGGCAGGGTGGGATGTTCCTCACATGGGATTGGGGCACCCTTCTTCCACCCCAAAGCACACCACGTTCCTCCTTGCCCAGGAATCTGCTGCAGGGGTGTGCTTCTTGGTGATACAATATAAATTTAATTTCTAAGGAATGTGTGAGATGTCTCAAGACTACAAGAGCCTGTAAACCTAGAAGATAACTCATTTAAACCTCTGAGCATTCTCCTTCCTGGCCCATAGCCCATATTATCCTCTATATTAACACTTTTTCAAACACATCTATGTGTGTGTGTGTATGGACTCATCTACCATTAATTGCGGGGTTTTATAAATTTCCGTTCCTGTCTAATGACTTTTTACAGGCAGTGCAATTACCAGTTCTTTTTATTGCCATTCTAATGATTCAAACATGCATACAAGAAAAGCATAGTCCAGCTAAAGAAATAGCTGCTGTAAAATTCTATATATATTTTCTCCACATAGCTTTAAATTAATCCATTTTTATTAGGGTGCTTGGCAAAAAAATTAATCAGAAATTGAGTCCAAACAGACCAGGATTTACTGCAGCTCTATAACTCTGAAGAGTGACTTGATTGATTTAAACCATTTTTACAATAAAATAAAATAAAAATAAAGCAAGCAAATTATCTTGGCTTAAAAGCTGGAAAACCATTCCCCTTTCTTGTGCTCTGCAGTTTGAACCAGCTGAGACAGTGAACTCCAGCTTGGCTTTAAGATGAAAGAAGGTAGATTTTGATGGAATATTAGGGAGAGATTTTTCCCTGTGAGGGTGGGGAGGCCCTGGCACAGGTGAGGCTGTGATGCCCCTGGATCCCTGGATGAGTCCAAGGCCAGGTTGGACAGGGCTTGGAGCAGCCTGGGATAGTGGAAGGAGTCCCTGCCCATCGCAGATGAGCTTTAAGGTCCCTTTCAACTCAAATCTTCTGTGATTCCATGATTCTATAACTTTGACAGAGGAACTCAGACCAAATGGGGTTGGGACCTCAGCTGTCAGCAGCTGGTAGGACAACTGATCTCCCCACAGATCAGGGTGGCTCCCTCTGGACCTGTGGTGGATAAATTGTGGGACAGAGCTGACTCCCTGTGGGCAGCCTCTCAGTCCAGGAGGAGATTTGCTGATTTCAGTTTTGAAGGTGGTTTTTAATCAAATATGTGGGAGGACATCTAAGTTTAGCCACAAGCACTTCAAGCCTCGAGGATGCAAAACAATTCCTTCCTCATGTTTTTAAATATGTCATAATTTTGTGCCCTTTTATTTTTGATTTTTTTTTTGTGCAGAAAAGCAAACCCAGTGAAAGCAAGGAGATCTCACTGTATCTGTGATGCCCTGTGAGATTCAGTGCCTCTCTTCAGCCCTCCTGGTGAAAGGCAATCCTGCTGGAAACTCAGTGGGTGCTGAGAGCTCCCAGCACCACCCATGGTCACAGTGGGCTGGGCAAGTGTTAATGAATCCTCGGCTCCTTTGGAGGAATGTTTTCCAAGACTCATTTTACACACTTTAAATCAAAGCACAGAGAGTTGCCTTTGTAAGTTTTGATAAATGCTTTCGTACTATTTGTGTTCCTGTGGTGTTCAGAGGCTTTAGCAGAGATCGGGGTCCTGTTGCAGAAGGTGCTGCACAAAACCCTCTGAAGAGCTGACAATGTAAACAGCCACGGCAAAAATTTGAGGTATGGAAATATGAGGTGATTTGCCAAAAATCCAGGGAAGCTGGGAGCAGCTCCCCCTCCCCAGTGCTTTGGTCACCCAGTGGTCCAGCTAAAGACAAGACCCAGCTGCCACAGGTGCAGCTGTGGCCAAAGTCATTCCTCTTTCTTGGGTGTTGACTTTAATGCTGTGCTTGGAGAAAGCAAAGTCTGGCAATGCTGTTTAGCTTGAGTGAAAATTCAGGAGCCACAGAGCATATGGAAAAGGGTCCCCAGGGAAGTGGTGGAGCCACCATCCCTGGAAGTGTTCAAAAAATAAATAGGCATGGTACAGAGTGCTGTGGCTTAGTTGGGAAGGTGGTGATGGCTCTAAGGTTGGATTTTGGAGATCTTTTCCAACCTTAATGATTCCATGGTTCAACTCTGGCCCGTAGCAGAAGGAAAAGAGATTTACAGCAGACTGGGAGCCACCCTGCTCATCACATCCCTCTGAAGATCTCATTTTGGAAAATAAACATCAAGATTAAAATACTTTTCAACCATTTTATGGATTATTCAAACTTTGGAGAACCAGAAAACATTTTCTATCCACTGTGAGCAATTCTTCACCAAAAAAGCAGTCACCAAATCTTTTGTTTCCCAAAGGCGACTCCCTGTCCCTTCTCCTTGTCCATAGCAGGGTGCCCTGGGCTGTCCCATGCTGTCACTGCTCTCTCTCTTACAGCTCCAAGTGAAGTCACTCAGCCCTCCCTGGGCCCTGGTGTCCATGAAGGAACCCCAGGTTATTTATAATAATGAGCAAACGTACATCTGCCCATCCTGGTTTGCAAATGATGTGTTCTTCTCCTTCCCCCAGAGCTGTCCCTTATCCTGATGGTGTGGACAAGACAAACGGCACCACACCCCAGCGTGCCTCTGTCAGGGACAGAAGCAGGAATGAAAGCTGCAAATGCCTTCTCAGGAGTCACTGCTGACCTCACTACTCACACAGACAGTTCTGATTCAAGAGACGACTCCCTCTGTGCTCCTATGCATTCCCAATCCCTGTTTGCTTGGTTATTTTTCTTCATCTCCCTGCTTTTCTCTGTTAACTTCTCCCACTGGCAATGGCCATCGCTCTCTGGGTCACCCCAAGTCATCCTGAGTTGGAGCATTGGCAGCACTTCCCTTATTATTCAGCCAACTCATGGGATCCTGGCAACCTTTTTCTCTCTAGAAGGATAAGGTCCAAGCTGCTCTTTGATGTTGTCAAACCATGACTTCCACTGGTCTCCCCGCTGATTCCTTTGCTCTCTCTCCCTGGGAGTAAAAAGCCGCAGGGAAGCTCTGAGTGTTGTGTCAGGCACCAGGCCAATCTGGTTTCAGGCTTTGTTACTGTGTGGAGCAGACAGCCTGTCCAGTCCTGGATCTATATGAGGGATGCTTTCATCCTCCAAGAATGCTGTGCATTTCAGGTTGTTCCACCTATAGAGCCCATCCAGGCAAGCTCTGTAAAGTCAGCCTGCCTGAAAAATGAGGGAATAACAAAAATCGAAGTCAAACACAGAGATCAAAGTTCGCCCAGAATTTAGGTTTTATGGATTCAGAAGCATAGAGGACAAGGTGAAATCTGCATTTCTGGTGGGATATTGATTTATTTCTGTTCCATTTGCCTCCTAAGGCTTGAAAAATGTGGACAAAAAGGAGTCATTCACCATGTCTGAGGCAACGCGGGTGAAATTCTGGCCACCACTAAAGGCAATGGCAAGACTCCCATTGACTATGGTGGGGCCAACATTTCACCCCATGATTTCTCATCTTGCTTTATTTTATTGACCTTTCTCTTGAATACGAGAGAAATGCAAATATTTTTTTCCAGCACAAGTCTTTGTACTCTATGAACTCTGCTGGATCCAAAGCACTTCATATGTATATAAGAAAAACAGCTAAAGACGAAAGGCAGAGCAGTTAACTGTGCAAATAATGATCTCCACAATCTACAAAATATGGCCATGTTCAAAAAGAGATAGTGGTTTAAATGGTCAGGATAAATAAAACAGGCTCAAGGCTGACTTTTGGACCACAAAGAGCATTCCCAAATCTGCATGGTACAGACCACACATCTCAGGAATGTGGATCACCTCCGAGGCCACCTCAGCATGGCCCTGTGGTGGCCATGAAATCCCAGACATTTTACTCTCATTTTCAAATCATGCTGATGTACAAAGCCTAAGGAATCCAGCAGTTCTGATGTGAGACAATGGGAGATATCCCTATTATCCTGGCTAACTGCTCACAGAGGGGAAGAAAAGATGTTTCTTTCTCTGTGGGTTCAGTCTCAACATGGAACAAAAATAGCTGATTTCAGAGACAAAGATTTGCCCTCTTTGATTTCACCCAAAGCCTTCTCTCATCCTTAAAATACTTTGGGATAATCCCCTCTGTGATTCCACTGTGAATCCAGGTAGTGTTGCAATCGATGAAATTATCATTTTGTCTGCTTGTAGGAAAATGCAAACTGTCAAAGCTGTTTTCCACAATAATCTCACCTTTCCTATGCCCATCCCTTGCCCACCAAATCCAGAATTTTACCACAAACCTTTCAGCCAGCGGCATTATATCAAGGGCTGTGTTGGATGAGAGATTCAGGCAGCAGGATTGGCACAGACCTTCCAGCAGCATCTCAGGCACTTGCAGAGGGTTTGGATGGTTTAGTCAGTCCCCAACACAGCAGAAGGATGCACTGTCTATAAAACAATCCTGATTTTACTACAAGCAGAGGTAAAAGAAGTCATGTAGGGTGACAAGGCAAGGAAGAGCACCTGTGGTAGGAAGAGAAGAGCTCTTGACTCGCAACGTGGAGATGGAATTATAATCAACACCTTGATGTGATGCAGAAATGAGGAATTATATGAACTATTCATTAGGAAAGCTTGCCGTGACTCCCAGAAGGAGAAGGCTTCCCTCGTTCCAGCCTTCATCTTCACCTGCTGCCCCCGTGTTTTTCAGCAACCTGGTGTAGTGGAAAGTGTCCCTGCAGGAGTTGAAATGAGAAGATCCTCAAGGTCCCTTCCAACCCAAGCCGTTCCATTTTTCTATGATCCTTAAATCCATGGACAACCTCACTACTGCAGGATGTGAAATCCAAGGCCCCTCCTGTGTGGTGCTGCTGTGAGGCCTTTCCTTTATAAACCAAATAAAAATGAGGGTAACTTTTAAGTGCTCTGGGCTTTCATTTTCTCCCCTTCCATTTATTTTTGTTTCAGAATGGGCCTTTCTATTAAAAACAAAAACACAACAAAGACATTTCTATCATCTCTGGGGCCGTGTTCTGATGCCTCATGGACCACCAGTGGTTCACAGACCACAGGGTGAGTAATGGTGCACGAGAGCACATGGAGTCCTCTGCTCGAGCTGCCTCTGCCAAAGGAGCTCTGTTCACACCAACGTGCTCACCCGGGCTTTGTCAGACCCAATTCTGCCTGACTTGAGTTATGGAGCTTCCACCACATCTTTGGGGAAAATTATTTCACTGTCTACCAGGTCTCTCGGGCTGGAATGTGGATTCATGTAGCCCGCGGTGTGTGTTTAGTAAAAGAGCACTTTGAAATTAATAAGCTCGAGGAAACGAGGCCAAAATTCTGTCCTCAGCCTCGCTGGTGTGGTGCTTGTTAGAACACAGAGGAGCCCGTTGAATGACAAGGGGAGGAGGATGGGGGCTTCTACAGGGGCTGGTGCATCACCGAATTTTGGGACCTTTGGGAAGCCCTTAAACGTTAATCACCCCAGCTGGGAAACTGAATAAACCATCAAACCCTTGCTAAAAAGTCAGCTCTGCACTTAAATCGGTGTTATCACTTACATAAATAACAAACAAATCGTATGGTTTGGGCTCTATTTCCTGCCTGGAAGGAGGGTGAAGACTGATCACTCACAGAAAGCAAATTTTATACAATTTTTGCTTTATAGAAAGTGGTGGGTTGGACTTGTGAACACAGATTGACAATATTGTTCTTTCTGCAAACGTTAGCGCTCACTGAAACGTTTCAGACAAACATCCCATGAAAATTTAGTGGCCTCAGCGTGTTTGACTTGGAATTAGACTTGATTTCCAATTAGCCAATCTTCAGCAGTCTGTCAGAAAATGCTGCGAGCTGCCAATTTTCACACCTTAGCCAAAAAGAAAAAATCCCAATAAAACTCTTAAGAAAAATGGCCTATCACTTGTGCTGCTAGGAAATTCCCAGTGTGTCCAAGGCTCTTCTCCATTCCCCCCACACACACAAAATGCAGGAATCCATATGTATGTGCCTACACACTCACACATGACCACCACCCAAATCTCAATGTATATAAGCTTGGACTGCCCAAACTAAGAACTTTTTCTTGATTTCCTATGATTTTCCATTGGAAGGGGAAGTTCCATGTAGTTAAACAAACCTCAAGTGTTAAAAAACCCGAATGTTATACCAGAATTTTAGCTGTTTAAGTCAAAACACATGCACTGATGTTTTTGTAACAAAAATCTATAGGGAAATGAAAAAAATAGAGGGTGGCTAAATGATTCTGAAGTCTAAGCCATCAAAAAGTTGTTTAGGACAAGCTTAGAAGTGGAATAAGCTCAGTGGAGCTGAGACTGCACCCATTGTTATTTTAAAAGCCCTAGAAGAAATCCATTCCAAGTCCAAAAAGCATCCATAGCCTTTTGTTTCCAAATTTTATCAGTTTGGCTTCATTATGGATCATTTTCCATGGTCCCCAAATCTTGGATGAGAGTGGCTTCTGGGAGGACCCCAAACTACAGCCTCATCCAGGACCAGAAAAAGTTAAAATGCTGTTTCATGGAAAATTAGGAAGAAATTCTTCCCTGTGAGGATGGGGAGTCCTTGGCACAGGGTGCCCAGAGAAGCTGTGGTTGCTCCATCCCTGGAAATGTCCAAGGCTGGGCAGGGCTTGGAACAACCTGGGATAATAGAATGTGTCCCAGGGGGTGCAATGAGATGAGATTTAAGGTCCCTTCCAACCCAAACTATTCCACGATCCTATAAAATGGTAGAAATGGAGATGAAACAGCAAAATATGTGCTCTTAATGTTGTTGGCAGGCCCGGCGAGGTCTCCAGCTAAATTTTTGCTTGTACTTCACATTTTTAGGAATGGTTCTGTCTTCTTTCCTCCCTCTAATCGTGGTCAGATATGAGGGAAAATATTGTTCCCTGACAGCCACAGTGCTTGTTCAGCTTTGAGCTCCTGCTCTTGGCTATAAATTGCCTTGTGGGGGCTTCCTGACACTTAATCAGAGCATCTGCTCCAAGAAAGGGCAGTGGGGTTTAGTCCTGCAGACCTTTCTCAGCTGGTGTGGAGCCCCTAACCCAGGCCAATTCCTTCAAGAGACATCTTGGCCAATTAAAGTCTAGGTGAGAACTCCCAGATTTGGCCAATCCTAATAAAATCAGAGAAATGTGAGTCTCTTCCTCGGCTAATGGTTTCCTTAAAGGCACCACCAGATGCTGCCACACTTCTCTCACCTCTGGGGGCAGCCCAAAGAAGCTCCCATGGATGTCAGTGGCAGCCATGTCTGTTAGGGATTATTTGCATTCCTTAAGCACTCAGCCCATAAATTACGACAAGAAAGGCTCTTCTTGGAGCCCTCATCTTTAAATTCCTCTTCAGGAAGGTTTTCACTCCTATCACGACCCATTAACTAAGCCATATGTAGGATCCTCCATCCAGAACCATTCCACTCCCAAAAACACAACTGCTAGGGAGAAATGAATATTTGGATCTACTCTTGTTTTCCTTTCTGGCTGTTTGTTTAACAGTGGAAAGATTATTGAAGATGTTATCTCAGGGAGAGCTCACTGGGCCATGTTTCTGTGACAGTATTATTGCAAGGGCAGTTGCCTGGCTCTTCCCTACAGCTAATAAAGGTGTGTTAAAAAGGAAAAAATTATCAAATGTGTCCTGACCCGAATTTCATGAGTTTTTTAAAAAGTAAATATTTTATTTCTTACATCTTTTGTTCAGTTTTAAATGGTGACACACTGCTTTTCCTATCTCAGAACTAGAGGGGCTCCAGTTGGGAAAGGAATATTTGGGTGTCTGCTTTTCACAGCCTTGCACCTATGGAATTGTGCATAGCCCAGGAAAGTCCATATATATTCACTGGGAAAAAGCTCTCCAGCACCCCAGGGCAAGCATGAAGTACTTGCTAGGAGAAAGGAAATAATTTATAAATGGAGGGAAATGCCCACATGGGACTAAAGCATGATTTACAGTCCAGGCTCCTGCAGAAAAAAATGTCATTCTGCACCTCCAGTCTCCCTGAAGACTCCTGCCTGTTGAGGAGAGGGAAAACACCTTTTCAGTTGCCAGTCTGGCCATTTGCAGCCACTCCCATCTGCCACGGACTTGAAGGCATTTTTGGTGTCCCTCAGAGCTCCATCTCAGCCTGGTCCAGCTGTTCTGACTCTTCCACAAGGGATTAATCCCTGCAGCAAGGAAACACAGGATTATTCCCCTCAACATCATACAAATAACATTCAGTGACTATCACACAGACTTTAAGCAAGTCCTCAACATCCTCTTTGGTGCAGATGAAGTCGAACTGTACTTTTTTTTCCCACGTTTCCAGCGTTTTCCCAGACCAAAGCCTTCTTTCATGATCTGTTGGTAATTTGCGTGCATTGTTACCACTCAACGGCCGTACTCTTTCTGCTGACCCCACTTGAACTCACCTCCCCCGGGTCCGTGGCACATCCAGGAGGCGAGGGCTTGGTTTCCAGCAACGAGCCCTCGGTGGGGCTACACCTTCAGACCACCCAGGATCAGCAGTGGCACGGCTCGGATCTGGAGCCCACCTGTGCTCCTTGACCTGCCTTGGCTTCCCCTTCCTCTCTGCTCCCCTTCAGACCCACCATGCCCCTCGTAATTCAGCACTTAGAGACCTCATCTCTCTCTCCCTCCTTCCCTCTCCTCACAAAATCAGTGGTGAAGTTGGCTTTCTTTGAGTTCAGCGGGAGCGCAGCAGGCTGTGCTGGAAGCCATGGGAACTCCCATGCCAATTCGCATCCTCCGAGAGGCTGGCCCAGGATGTTTTCTATTTTAATTTTTATGTCTGCACCTAGCGTTCCAGTTGGATGTGTTTTAAAGTAAACAGAGTCGATAAATAAGAAATGGTGCATTTCCCAGCCATCCCGGAATATTTCTGTTCCCCCCTCCTAGTCTTTTACTGCTCTCATAGATACAACAATTAAATATTCAGTTTCCTCTCGCTGGGTCGATCCATCCCAAAATCCAGTTTTTGAACCGACTTCTGCTCAAAGAAGTAGTGCCAGAGTGGGGAATTTACGCTCTTGGGTGGAAAACTCCTTATTCAGGACTTTTCACCTCAAATTAGTCATCAATCATCAGCAACCAAGGATGTTTTACTCTGCCCTTGGGAGCCAAAACGCAGAGGCTTAACGAGCAGGACGGGAACAGTCACACCCAGCAGCAGCAGCCGGCAAAGAGCCCCGAGATTTCTCCTGGATCTGGATGGTGGAAACATGAGGGGAGCGTGCCCACGTTCCAGGTGAATGTGAAAGGGGGTGGGGATGGGTCTGAGCTCTCCTGGTGCTCACCTTTCCTGGCCTTCTGTGTGTTTGGGAGCTTTTCCAGATCTGTGACTTCAAGGGAATTTGCCTTAGTTTGAAGCACCAGCCTTTGATCCCAGGAGCCAAGGTCTTTATTAGTTTGAGATGGTAATTAGGTGAAATTAGTAATGGAAAGATTTTTTAACTTAATGGGACCTTAAGAACTTGAAAAGTGCTGGTGGATATATATTTTTTTAAATATAAATCCCTTTTTTTCTTATTTTGTGAAGCTGTTTTCTGTTCATCCTTTTCATTAAAGACCTCTGAGCTAAATTCTCGGGCTTGTGATTGGGAAGCATGGGATTTTATGGGATTTTACAACCCAAAGACAAGGAATTCATCTGCACAGCCCGCTCCTGTTTGTTTATTGTCCCAGCCATGGGACTTCCTGGCTCGGCAGCCATCGGAGCGCAGGTTCCAGACTTTTCAGGCTCTGTCTGTGTGTCCCAGCTGTGTCCAGACCCCGGCAGGTCCAGTTCTTCTCCACGGCCACTTTCCTTCCCTTCAAAGAAGCGTGGGGATTGTCCAGCCTTGGTGCATTTCCAGAGTCTGTGAACTGAACCTGCAGGGCTCAGTTCTGCTCACACAGAGGGAACCCAACTCCTGCCGCTCCCTGCAGCTGCTCTGCCTCTTGCAAATGTGGAGCACATGCCAGCCTCACATCCCTGCGTGGGAAATAAGGGGCTATTCCCAGCCTGGAAGATCTAAAAAAAAAAAAAAAAATTTTTTTTTCAAAAGAAGGTCTCATTCAGAGTCTGTTTCCTGGCTATGAAGAAATTATTCCTACACAAAAATCGTGTTTGTGTCCAAACAGAGCTGTGGAAAGGGCGGGATGAGAAAGAAGCTTCCTCAAAGGCTGGCTGAATAAATGGAGATTTTTCACACGCTGACATCTGCTGCCCAGAGTCCATCCATCCCTGCCCATGGCCAGGGAGTGCCTGGGGACAGCCGGGCAGGGGGGACAGGAACTCATTGCCTAAAGTGACCCTTGTGGTGCAACGTGTCATAGCTCAGACGTGAGACATCCTGAAGCCAGCAGAGAACCTCCAGAGGCTTCTGAGCTGCTTTCTCACTTCTCCAGAGCATTTTTGTAGCTGTGGTTCACTTTTTTTCCAGACAGATGTGAAAATAGAAGCAGGAATTCGGGTTTTGCGTTGTATCTGCTCCAAAGCAGGGCTCGTTCTGAGGCAGGGCAGAAGAGCTGCAGGTTGCTGCTGAGTGAGGACTGAGCAAAGTTGTCCTTTACCAGGGTCCTCACTGCTCTGAGGAGAATCCGTCATTTCTGGTGAAAGCAAACCCCTCCTGCCTCTGTGTGTCGTTTGCATTTTCCTCTTTTGAGCAGTGGAATCTCTTTTCTGTTTGTCTCCTCCAGCTGGGGTTTTCTGAGTCCCCACATTTTCGGAAGGGCTCAAGTTATCAACCCACACATGGCTGTTTAATGCTGTTTGGGACCTCCTCGGGAGTGTCCCCGGCCCCAACAGCAGCCCCCAAGGACAAGGGTCTCCCACAGATCCTGTAGGGAATCTGTCAGCTCCTTGGAGAGCTCTCAGACATTTGAGGGTGTCTCAGGGCAGTATATTCCACCCCAAAACTCTGGGGCTGGGTCACTTGGTCAATCCTCCATCGCCCAGCTGGGATGGAATTACTCAATCTCCATGACCCCTTGGAAGGTTTGGTTCACCTTCCAGGCTCGCTTGGCCCCAAAAAGCTGAAGGTTCACTGAACAAAAAGGGGGTGAGAGGCAGGCACGGAACTATCCCACTCTTGGGGAAGGCAGGTGAACCACCCCCATCAGCCAGGTAGAACCAGACCCCACAGATGATTTGGGAAGGCGGAGAGCAGGAGGCAGCAAACACACAGAAAGCCATTTGTCTGCAAACTGGGACACACATCGACTGCAAACATTCTGCAGCATACACCGAGCCCTAATAGGAACTCACACATTCCTTGAAATGGGCTATTCATTATACAGCAGCTTGTAAAAAACAAGGGCTTTTTTTTTTCCCCCTCACCCCAGCCCTTAAACATAAGATTTTTAGCTCCAGGCAGGACTTTACGGAGTTCACCTGGAGAAACTCGGCCAGGGCAGCGTGTGCTGCTGTCGGGGCTGGGACACTTGCTTGGGGCACTTGCCCTGGTGCAAAATGGTGTTCATGGGCCCCTGGTGCCTGCGAGGTTGTGCCAAAGCTTTTATTAGAGCTAACTTTCCATCGGCTCGGGAGGGACCTTTCCATTCGCTTCCCCGGCAGTGCAGCGCTGGCTCCACCTCAACATTTGCACCTTATAAAGTGTTGTCATGACCCGACTGGAGCAGTTTATACAAGGCCCTTCAAGATCCCCGGTAATGAAGAGTAAATAACCGAGGAAAGCTTTCTCTCACTTTGCAGCTTTCTTTCAGTCTCAAAAGAAATAAAACAACTTACTTAACAGCATTCTTTAATCTTTTGCACCAGTGGCCTCCTTTATAGGGTGTTATACAGAGCCAGTGTAAATCCAACCTCTGTAATGGGGTCAGTGTTTCTCAACAGGTGTTGGGTGGATACAGTGTAAGATCTATTTTTTCAATAAATGTCAGGCCAGAAAGCTTGCTGTTCATACACAGGCAACGTGAACATGTGGTTCTCTCACGCGCTCGCCCTCCCCTCTCCAGTACCCCTTTCCTAATTTTTTATTTTTTTTTTCCTTTCCAGCAGCCCACCAAGGTCTCCAGTTTAATGAAGGAAAGCAGTGAATGCCCATTGCCTGGTTGTAGGGCACAAGAGCCACTGATATGCCATGCTTTGGGCATACCAGACCCCAAAAAGATTGAAGAAATCCTTAATTTTCTGGAAAAAAAAATATTTTCTCCTGCTCTCTTTCCATAGAAGAGCTGAAAAATGTTTTTGATCTTGGGAAAGTACAGTAGACAGTGATCCAGAAAGATTTGCTGTGTTGTTTGGGACTAACCCTGGGCCTAATCCTGAAGTTCTTAATTCTTCTTTTCCAAGAGCAAAATGCTCTCTGGAGCAGAAATCTCACCTGAGTAAGGATGACAATTGTGAGCCCACTGCTGTCGAGTTTGTTGACAAACAATTTGCTTTTTTCAGCAAGGCCACAATTTAATATCTCCTGTGCGATGGTCCAGGAAACTTTATCATAACTACTTTAAAAATATCCTAAGCAGCAAAACAATCACTACCAAATGAAATAAGTTATCCAAATAATGTAAATTTTTGCTCATGGAAGACCATTATTTTAAATGGGTCTTCTTAACTATCTCAAAGCCAGCTTAGAGAGAACTTTTTAAAAAATAAGAAGCTTCTCACAATCATAACAAATTCCACCAATACTAAAGTTTGCAGAATCACAGAATTAGAGTTGCCTAAGTTGGAAAAGACCTTTGAGGTCTTCAAGCCCAAGCTCAACCCAGTTGGACCATGAGAAAATCACCCCAGAGCACCTAATGGTGAAAGTAAAATTAGTAAAGGAGTCCTCAGGGAGAAGGAATGAGGTAATTAACAGCTGTGGGATTGAGCCCTTTCTTAGTAACTTCCAAGAATGATTGGATGACATCAAAATCAGGAATGGTGTCCATCAAATTCTTCCACAGTTGAGCAATGATCAAAGTGATTTATTTCTCATGAACAGCACCAGATATTTTGAACTCAAATGGGACTGTGAGGCAATCCAGTCTGCTATTGAAATAATTTAACTTTCAGGATGAAGTTGTGCTCGATTGGAGAAGCCAGTCTGGATTGGAAGACTTCAGAGTTACAAGAGATGTGAGAAAATAGATTTGAAGTTACAGCAGAATGCAGTTGCTTTTAATTTTAAATTAAACATGGATTATTTGTAATAATCCTAACAATCTTCATCATGATGCTCTGTCAGTAGCAGGCAGTTATTGGTTAAGGAAAAGCAGTTAAAAACAAGGACAAGAACAGAATGATCCTTTCCCTGGTTTGTCCTTCCAGCTCCCAGCAGCCCAGGAGTGAAGTAAAAACCAAATATTACATCCAGGCTCCCATTTTTGGTAGCCACCAGTGAATTTATTCACCATTAATTGCTCTAATCCCTTCCCGAACACATTCTTTAGACCCCCACAATATTCTGTGGCGGAGGTGCTGAATAAATATGATCTCTGGATATGTGTTCAGATTTTGCAAGCCTAAAACAAATAGTGCCAGAGGATGAAATCCTGATTGTGCAACCTCAGCCCTCGTGTCTCTCGCTGGGAGTTTCAGCTGTTCCGTTTCATTTGCAGTTTGGCATTTCTGTGGGAGAGGAGCTGCGTGTTCCTCTGATTTTTGTTCCACACTGGGCGAGCTGGTGGCACTGGGAAAGAAAAATGGAGCTCGCTTCAGTACAGGATTTCAACAAGGGCACATTGTTATCCCAGGGACGTGTTTGTAAAAAAAGAAAGAAAAGAAAAAGATGTTTGTTTTTCCTGAAAATTACTCATGCGTGTACAAAATTCCGCCACAAAAGCAAAAAATTATGCAAAAAATTGCAAAATGACTAAGAGAGCCCACATCTCCCAGTTTTCATTGGAAATATTGCAGAGACCTTGCAAGCTCCTAAATTAAAATGAAGGCAACCAAAACAGACACCTTTTGGAAAAACTCACTGAACTACATAAATTAGCCTTTCATTTTTGGTTAAATAATGGTTTACAAAAATGCTTTCAGGCATCCCAAGAAATGAGTAACTTTCATTTCTTTAGCTTTTTGCAGGGATCAAGCCCTCAGACAGGGTTATAGAAGTTTCTTTCAAGCAATATCATAGAAGATTCTCTGAAGGAAGAAACTCGTTCCTGCCTTCAGACAGTGGGAATTCTCTGAAGTCAATAATTGCATGGCTTGGTCTTGCCGTACACATGGAAATGAGAGATGCAGAGAGTAATTTTGTTTATTGTCGAAGCAATATTCCATTTCCTGTGGATGTAAACAGCCACATAAATGCAGGATCTTCCCAGGTTCAGTGCTGGTGTTGCTTTAATTTATTGATTTTATGACTCTCCAGTTCATCCCCTGTAGTACCTTAGTGTGTTGTTTTAGCTATGTCATGTTATCCATCATCATGACAGCAATGTCAAGCTCAAATTGATGTTGTATCTCTAATTCTCAGAGAATTGTTCAAGTTTCAGGGTTTGAATAAAGATCTGAAATGGTTTTAAGTAATGTTAATACCACGAGGAATTGTTTGGACATGTGAGACACATGGAGGTTGAACACTATCAGTAATAGCAAACTATTTCTACCTGGGATGTGATCACCAGCAGACACCTTGACCATAAAATCACAACAAGTAAATGCATTTTAAACCGCCCCCCCTTTTTTTTTTTTTTTTTTTTGGCACTTAGAGATGATCTTCTGAAAGAGGAGATTGAGAATCAGAATAAATCTTCAGCCACTGTGAGCTGATAAGGAATAGAATAGGTAATAGAACCCCAAAGTTTGTAGCTGTGAGGATTGCTTGTTAGATTAATTTTATTTCAAAGTGTGATCTCTGATTATGAAAGGCTCTGATAAGGGCAAGCAGCTCCAGCTAAGATTTTGCTGACCTGAACTTGCAGGATGTTTGAAAATTCTTTGCACCACAAGTGGAAAACTGATGTGG
This sequence comes from Acanthiza pusilla, assembly GCA_036630365.1. Lineage (NCBI taxonomy): Eukaryota > Metazoa > Chordata > Aves > Passeriformes > Acanthizidae > Acanthiza > Acanthiza pusilla. The sequence continues at coordinate 17,631,149 of JAXCHO010000016.1, forward strand.
GACTCACGTTGCAAACAAGGGAGGAAAAACCTGAAGGGTTTGGAACAAACTGGGCTCACTCCATAGGGTCTGTTAGGGATAAGAGTGGAAAAAGAGATGAATCTGCAAAGGAAGCTGCATTTTAGAGGTCAGCAAGCACAGGGGTAAAGTGAGAACTGCCAAAAGTCAAGCTGAGTTAGACCTTGCAAAGGATATTAAAATAAACAGCAGAAGTTCCTCAACCAGAAGAATAAAAAGAAAACCAGAAAAGATGACGTGGGTTTGCTGTGCAGTGAGGATGGTGCTGGGATTGAGAGAAACTGAGTTTAATTCCCAAAATTAAAAGAGTTCACTGAAAGTGTTTCCAGCAAGGAAGAGAGAGTGTAGGGAGCATGGAGTAAAGGCTGGATGGATTGTGAGTGAGTGGGAATGGAATCTCCCACATTGGAGGGGGAAGAAAATTCAGAGGATTCACTGTGGTGAAATCAGGCACAGAAGTAACATCATCCAGAGGAGGGGAAAAACTGGCACGACAGAAGGAAATGTTTCCAGCTGGGGTTACCTGAGCAGCTGCAGCTGTTCCTGGGCATCTGAAAACTTGAGCAGACAAAGGAGAGAATTAGGGTGATTAGAGACATCTAGGTAAAGAAAGAAGCAAAATGTCATATGAGTTTATCTGAGGTGATTATAACATGAATTCTTCCCCTGATCTTTTTACGTTCTCTAAACAGCACATTGTGCTCCAGAGGAAGACTTTGGTTATAAAATGAAGAAGAAGGGGCCAAATTTTAACCCAGTGAGAAACCCAGGATGAAACATGCTAAAGGGAAGCTGATCCCATTGTCTGGTATGTTTGGAGTTTATATCAATTCCAAAGATCCATCCTGAGACCAATTTTAAGTGACGTTCTCAAGAACCACAGCGCCAAAGTTCAGATGAGATTAGTCAATAGAGCCAAATTAATTCTGGAGGCTTAATCCTTCCAAAAGAGGCTCAGTGTGGCACATGGAAAGAACCAGAGGACCTCGAAGGCTGAAGTAATATAAAATACATTAGATTGAAGAGTGGGAGATATCAAGTTGAGGGAATGAGAGTGAGGATTTCTGCAAGTCAGAGCCCTGCTCTATTCTATTCTATTCTATTCTATTCTATTCTATTCTAATTCTGTTCTATTCCATTCCACTCCATTCCATTCCATTCCATTCCATTCCATTCCATTCCATTCCATTCCATTCCATTTCGTTCCACTCCACTCCATTCCATTCTGTTCCATTTTACTCCATTCCGTTCCATTCCATTCCATTCCATTCCATTCCATTCCATTCCATTCCATTCTCATTGAATGGAATAGAGAGGAAAAGGCAGACCTGATGTCCACATGGGAAGTCATGAGAACATTCCATGGAAGAGGGACCTCGCTCTCCTTAGCTCAGCCAAGCATCCCCAGGGAAAGCATCCAGGGAAAAGTGCCCTCCTGGAAGGAGAGAAAACTCACTGCAGACAGGGCAGTATTGACTTACACAGTACATGCTGGCCAGACAGGCATTTGTGGATTTAGAGGGGAAATAAATGCTCTGAAAATGTCCACTTTGCTGAATTTGGTGGTCTCTTTAGACCGAGGCATTTCCATTGGCAGCAAACGGCTCTGGAACAAACTTCCTGCAGGAGTAGCAGAGTAAGGAGCAAAGTAATTAAAAAGAGGAAGCAGACCCCAGAAGTTCTTTGTAGTTCCTTATTTCTGGACAGGTAATTTGAGGCTTTGTCCAGAGCTTATTAAATTGTGCAGAACTCCCCATCAAGGCCAGCATTTAATACTGTCCTCAGAGCAGCCCTTAGGGACCAAGAGGTACTAAATATAAATATTAAATAGCCCAGGGCTCTGTTTCACTGGGTTTCCATTCCACTTGAAACTTCCCAAATCCTCTCCTTCCCTCCCAACCCTACTTTTCAAACACGCTTTTACCAGAGAATCAGGACTGAGCCATAAACTTATTTTTCACAGTTTCTAGGCCAGCTGGCACAAGCCACGGCCACCAAGCTGCTGACCAAAAGAAGCAGGTATTTAACAGATAATTTTTGTGTAACTCAGTGATAGTCACAGTTTGACAGAGCCACATAATTTTAGCCTCTACCAAATTTCACAAGGAAGGCTTTATGCTATTTAACCCTGAGTCACTATCAAGTGCTAATTTTTAATGTGTTTTCCTCTGTTTACTCCCCTTTCCAATGTCATCATTGGTTTTCAAAGAAGTCTGTTGAGCACTGACATGTGGAATAATAAAAAGATCAGTTTATAAACACAGGAAAAGAATTTATTTTCATTCATATGCAATATTTTCAAATTAAATAAAACACTTTACTCTTACCGAGTCTGGCTTTGGTTTTTCCCAGTTTACCTTTTACGAGCAGCGCCTTTCAGTGTTGTAAAACTCATCCTCTGAGTACTTTTTAATTGAGAGAAAATCTTATAAAATCAAGTGAACGATGAATTAAACCCAAGGTTTCACTGACCTGTTTTTGCAAGCTCTGTGCGAGTCAGGATATGGGACAGTCACTTCCTGCCCTGAAAAAGCAGTGAAACACTGTCCCAACACATATAGATATAATGAATCGCAGTCTGATATTAAATCTGAGCAATTTCCCAAGCTCCAGATCTGCTGACCCAGCCATATGACCAATAAATAAAGAGGAAAAACCCAAGGAGGATTTCTCAAGAGAAAGCACCTAAAAGCTGTTTAACTCCAGGCAGGGCACAAGGTGCCTCTCGGTGATTAAAAGTTGTGTTTCATTCTCCCAGGCTCAACTCTGACTGACACAATGAGCCAGATTCCACCCAGAGCCTAAATTAATCAAATTTCAGACCAAGAGGGACCATTAGATCATCCAGAAGACAACTCAGACTCTTGCATTTCACCCCATTGCTCCGATATCAAGCCCTAAAGGCGGAGCTTGGTTAAATCCTATCTGTGCTCGCATCGTCCTGCCCCTGCTATGACACCACAGAGATCTTCAGTTCACGAGATAAAACCCTTTGGACTTGAGCTCTTGGGCTGGTGGCTGCTGCTTTATGGGATGGCAGCTTTAAAAAGCCAAACCCAGCACCAGCTCTGAGGTATGCGGTGGGGCATGGTGGTGGACACGAATGGAACCCCTTAGACAAATATTTCTTTATATGGCCAGTGCTGCTGTAAAGATCCACAGATCCCAGCGCCACGAGACCCCAAGAGTGTCCTGATCTTTATCTCTGCCTGGGAATTAAAAACACTTCGTGCAGGGCATGGAAATGAAATCTCCCCACAAGAGGATGATGGGCGTTTGTTCCACGAATTTGGGGAACGTGCCTTGTGTTCTGCAAGGGCAAAGGCCATCGTTAACCTCTCTTTTTAAAAAAAAAAAAAATCCGTAATTAAGAATATCACTCAACTTTCTGCTCTAAAACAGCATGTTCTCATGAGAGCTCCACAGGTTGTTTGAAATCTGGGCCTCTTCCCAGTATTTTTCAGCCAGTTTCCTGAGCTTGCTGACAGAGCTGTCTGGACGGCCACTGGCTCGCATTCCTCGCAGTCTCTGCTCCAAGCCAGCTTCTTTGGGCCCAATTTCAACAAATACAGACGGACCACCACAATCCAGAGCTCAACGTGGGACTGGCACCGCATGCCTTTGAGATATTGAACATAAATCAGCTGTGGCCAGCACAGACAGATGTGGGCGTTAAGGGAACTGCCAGCTCCATAGGCTAAATCCGGAGCGGGACGCGGAATGCCAAGGATCGCAGGTCTTTCTTTAATGCAAATTCGGCTGGAGGAGCAGGAACAGCAGCCAATTGAGCAGCTTTCAATAGAAAGCAGGTATTTTCTGTTGAATTTGCAGCTGGGAGGCCTGGGTTCAATTCAAGGCAGGGGACAGTGTCACAATGTTGAGTTGCTTCGCTCCAGACCCAGGAGAAAGAAGTGTTTTGTGTTACAAGAGCTCACACTGGGAAAGCATCGCTGCTGGGGACCCTCCGGGGGTTTTCTCTGTCCCCTGGGCTGGGGGAGCTCCTCTGAGCCCCAGGAGGAGGCACAAACACAAACCTGCTCCAGAAACCTGCCCCAGGGGACGCGGCTTTGTCGAGTGTGACATGAGGCTGGAGCACAGCATCAACCCCACCATTCCTGGAGGTTTCACTGGCACAGGGAGCAGCCCTGGCTCCCATGGGAAGCCACAGGTGCCACACTGTGGGCAGCTGAGGCTTTGGGGCACACACTCTTGGCTATCCATCCTCATCTCAAAAGCCTGTGAGAGTCGAAAGCAAACTCCTTGATTTCCTTTCTGAATCACTGCTGAATTTTTGGTCTTCATTTTCAGTGGTGTCTTGCTCACATCTCACCCCTGTGAACACCAAGATGTCAGGCTGGGCTATGCCATTAAAGATTGAATAAATATGTTATTTAATATTAAATAAAAACTCCATCAAACAGCCACTGTGTCTCCCAATAAAATAACTCAATAAATTTTGAATAAATACAGTGCAGAACCCATAGATAGTTTTCATGCTGCTTAATTATTAGTTCACTTATTGACAGTGAATAATGATAATGACAATGATTCTAAAAAACATAATTTCTGAACACACTGAAGGTCTCACTTTTAAGGATTTCTGCATGTGAATAACCTTTCTCCTGTGCCTCAGTCCTGCTGAGGCTGACAGCTTCCTGGCATTGCAGAAACCTAATCCAAAGCTCATGGATCTGTATCCACAGGAGTCGGCCCGGGATGCTGCCGAAGGCGATAAGGCTCTGGGATGCATTTTGCTTCCAAGATACTCCAGCTGTGCTGGCTGCTCTCTGTTTGATATCTCACCTGCCAGCTCCATCCTGTTTCAAAACATGTTAGATGACAAAAAAAGATTAGGAGCCGCTCTCTTTTCCAGCAAGGCAGGGAACGTTACGCTCCGAGAGAAAACGGAGCGTGTTTTATTCAGGAACCAGCACATTCCACCAGATTTTCTATGGGAAGTTTACATTGATTACAGACCAGAAACATCTTGTCAAAACTCCTGAATGCAGAAGGGCTGGAGCAGCCAGCAGCTGGCAGGTTTCAGAGGTGGCAAAATCCCCATCAGATGGTGACACCCAGATGGTGACACCCTGTCCTCAGTGCCACCGCAGGGTGACAATGCTCCACAATCACATCTCACTCACTGCATTTCCCCTCACAGGAAGGTGCCAGTGCTGCAAAAGAAGAGTTAAGCTGACAGATTTTTTAGGAGAGGTCTGCATTTGTGGGACGGAGAGCGCTTGGAGAGCAGTCTGGCCTCGTGGCAAACGCTGCTGGTGTCTGGTGTCAAATTTATTGGAAAAGTATCGCTGCCAGTGTCAGCTCCAATCTGTGTCAGTGCAGAAGTTGGCACCGGTGCCGGCTCCTGCCAGAGATGGAAAGCTGAGAGCTGCAGGGATCCGCGGGGGGCTGAGCATGGAATTCTGAATATCCTCCTTTTAATGAGACTACAAGGTCAGGGGAAGGCGACCCTGCCCTTGGAGCTTCTGGAACTTTCTCACCCGTTGCTGCCCTGCCCGGGACAAAACGAGTTCCTTCAACCTTCAAAACTCATCCCTAAAAACTCTCTGTCTTCATTATAGAATTTCCAAATTTTCTGTGGTATTTCTACTTTATGGCCTAGAATGCAATAAAGAAGGAGAACTCACGTGAAATGCATTTTTCCCTCATGGACAAAACCATTAAAGTTCTTTGGGCATGAGGATGGTGTTATAATTTCTAAAATAGATTCTATTCACAGGGTGACTTCCTCACCCTGTGCTCTCTCAACACCAGAAGAATTTATCTGAAATATTCAATCTGAAGAACAGGAATCGCTCCACAGAGAATTAAAAAGGAGGTGAATTTGGAACCCTCTGTCTGTAATTATTCTGAGACTTACACAGCTCTGCAGTTTGAATCTGACACTCTCTCCTCAGCAGTAATAAGGTTTCTTGAATTCTCAGCAAGTGAGCAAAAAAACATCGGAGCCTTGACTTCAATATCTCTTAGCAAAATATTTTTTCTCTTTAAAGAGGACAGCAACAAAGAAATCTGTCCTTAGGAGAGCAAACTTGGTGTATGGGATACATTCTGCAAGCTGGGAGGGGATTTCTGGCTGGCAGAATAAATCCATAATCTTAATCCTGACAATATTTTTAATATTGGGTTTATTTTCTATGTACAAGTGTGGAGGATATTATGGTTCAGAATTACGACAGCGGACAGAACTTTTTTCTAGTATTTAATAGTTCAATTTAATAAAAGCCAAATTTTGTAGGCAAGGGCTGAAAAATAAGAGCAAGATGTTGGAGTTGTGAGGGCTCATGACGAAAGCCGAGCCCAGCAGCAGAATTTCTGAAGCAGTAAATGTTTTCCCTAATTTTATCTGTTGAGAGGCATTGCTTGTCATCCTTTTTAAGTCAGGAAAAATGAAAGTACATTTATTTTTGATTGGAAAAGGTGAAAGACTGGAAGTGGCAGCTCCATCTTTATTTTTCCCAGAAATAACTTGCATTTTCCTGCAGCCAAACTCTCCCCACCACCTCATCCCTGCCCTCTGAGCACCCTTATCCTCCTTTAACTTTTCACATGTTCCCTGAACTGAAATTTCCCTCCAATAACACATGTGTGAGACACAGGGGATAAGATAAGACTTGTAATATATCTGTCTCATTTCTTTCCTTCCAGTGAAGATAAAGAGATACAGCTGAATTCTTTCCTCACTCCCATATCAGCAAAAAGGGAAAATCTTGGTAAAAAAATAAATCTCTTTTGAAGAGGTTGTTGGTTGTTAGAGCATTGCTGGAGCTTTGATGAAGCTGGGAAATGTATAAATTAAAATCAGAAAAACAAGTTTCTGAGGTTTTAGTTTTCCACATTAGGATCATAAAAATCTGGTTATTTCCTTGGAGACAGCAAATAAAAGGAATTTCCTTTGTCAGAAAGGAGGAAAAGGAGAGGAGATCTGGTCCCTGCTTCCTGAAAGCTGCTTATCAGTTGAAGAAGGGACCTGACATTAATTTAAGGGTAATCTCAGGCAAAAACTCCCACAATTAATTAAGATAACTCTGCCACAGCATGAATTCACCACAGCTCTCTTGGTCAGAGGCACGAGACCTTATAAAGACCTTGTAAAGTCCAGGCACTGGAAATCATGGAGAAAACTCAGGAAAATAAAGCCTTTTTCCTGTCTCCCTTCATGCAGAAATGGGTGAGGGTTAGGATTTTTAATTAGATTATCATGATGGTGATAATAATAATAATAATAATAATAATAATAATAATAATAATAATAATAATAATATAACTTGCAAAGCTACCCTACGCAAGGAGTGGGGAGCCTTCCACAAATAGAAGGCTCTGCTCACACCTCTGCTTAAAACTTAAGTTCTTGTGCTGAAAAATGGCTTTTTCACCAGGGTAGAATTAAAAAGAGAAAAAGGAAACAAATAGATAAACTTTTAAAGTAATAATACTTAGTTAAATAAGGATTCCTGATGAGCAAATCCACTGCCTCACCACTCTGGTGTTAGAATTAGGAAGGCATAAAAAATGTATTTTGCTAAATTGATCATCTCTGCTTGCTGGACTTCTCCTGATAGTGGACAAATTTCAAATATTATGAATATGTTTAAAACTCTTCAGGAGTCAATTGCAAGATGCTAGAGGGGCTCGGTCATGTGATGGATCTTTTAGGTTGAGACTCCCATGTAATTTAGGAAATATTTTCTCATCCTATGGCTGCAACAGAACGACCTACAGCCTCAGAAATCCCATTTTTAGCTAAACCTTGTCCCACCTTGCTCTCTTCAATAAAACAATTCTAATTTTTAATGTTTGCTTCTCCCCATTGCTGAATTCTTACCTATTACCCTCAGAGCTACAGAAACGAGGTCAAAAATGCTGTCTCCTCCTCAAATTTTGTGGCTTTTTTCTCTGCTTTGTGCCATTACAGCACCACCAAATATTTCGAGCGACTGCACTATTTCAGCTGCAGTCACAAAGCATTTTGGATTAGGAAGGCGAAGGAGTGATTTATTTCAGCACCATTTAGGAGCATTAGGTGTGCCAAGAGATTGTGATATGCCAAAAAGTTGCAAACATTCGGAACAAAAACAAAATCCGTGGTGCTGCTGCTGCAAGTCGGGTTAAATATAGAAACCAGGTTTGGTGGGAAAAAAGCAGCCAGCCAGAAAAATGAGTGTAATGTTGGACTGGGCCATGCAGAGGCACAGGTGCCATGAGGAGAATTGTTCTTTCCTTCCAGTGAAGATAAAAAGATACAGCTGAATTCTTTCCTCGCTCCCATATCAACAAAAAAGGAAAATCTTGGTAAAAAATAAATATTTTGGGATTTATTTGGTTTTGATCTGTTCCAGCAGATCAAAATAAAGTTCTTGCAGGTTAAGGAGGTTTCGTAGGTTGAAACACCCATCAGGATTTAATAGTTGCATTTTAGTTTAATATTGAGCTGGTGATGCTGAATTACTGTTAATGGAAATCTTTAGTGAATCTCATGGATAATTTGTGAGGTCTGAATCTTGGATCAGCCACTCTGTTATCACCAGCTCTGGAGGCCAAACCTCTCAATCTTTATCTTTTGGTTGAAGTCTTAGCAAATTAATCATCTCCTCTAACCCTGCAAAAATCAACAGCACCAAAAATCTCTTCCTTTACCCACATTTGATGTGGAGCTCATAAATCGATGCTCCACGAGATCTCAGCTTTAGCCTTCCCAGCTTTGAGCCCTCTTACATTTCTAATGCTCTTCTCCAGTGAGATTCCTTCATTTCTGGAGTTCAGGTTTCCCTCTGCAGTGTTTTCAGCTGCTGCTGGTTTTATAGAGAGTATAACGGAGCCTGAATTCGCCATGAGCACGGAATTTCCAGTTTGAGCTGCCTGGGAATAACTGGCACTCCAAAATCCAAAATGCTCGTGGCTCTTGCACCTCACAGACCGCTGGCAGCTCGTGCTGCCTGCCCATTTTTCTTGGGAGCATTCATGGGGAAAGGAATTTTATGTTCGCTAGAGCCCCTGATGGCGAAAAGTAAAACACAACCCCCGCAAGAGGTCAAGAGGGCAGCGAAAAAAGTCCTGACACCATCGTCCTCTGGAAAGATCCCCGTGTGAGTTGTAAATACAGGCTCTGTTTCTCTGCATCTCCCAAGCTCACGATTCGCAGACTGCTTGGAAATTGGGTAAGTGTATTTTTTTTCTTTTTTTTTTTAATTTTTTTTTTCTCTTACCCAAACTTGAGTAACCACTTTTAAATGTATGGTTGGAAAATCTGGCTTGCACAGCAGACCTCACAGTCATTCTCCCAGTGAAATTCAATCCTCTTGGTTTATTTCATTTTACCTAAGACACCACTGAAGGAAAAATGGGTTTGGAGTAGATAAATCTCTTTCCATCCATGTCTATATATATTTTTATTTTTTACAGAAAATCTTGAGGTTTTATTTTTTTTTCCCCCTTCAGCTGTAATTCAGAGGCTGTTTTCAACCCACGGAATATGAGGAAAAAGCGCCTGGTGAGGAACAGGTCCCAGGACGTGCGATTTCCTGCAGCTCTGACTGGGTGTCTTTGCTCGCTGGCTTTGATAAGAGATGCAGACAGCCAGGAAAGATTTCCTGCTAGTGTCCCTCTGCCCTCGTGCTGGGATTACAGTCTGGGAGGTTTTTCAACAAGCACTCGCAGCCCCCATTTTTAATCAGCCTTTCTTTCACCCGGCTAGGCCAAGAAAAAGTTGTAAAGTCAGAAGGAGCGCTGGCATCGGTTCTGTGACTCAGAACAGAGCAGAGGTTGTCTCCCTTCCATTTTCTGCAAACTCCCCCTTTTTTTTTTTTTTGTTGACCACACACAAATGGTTCTAATCAGCCTCCAAAAGGCTCTCGTTGGCATTTTAAGATGTTTGCACTTTGCATTCTTCTCTACATCCCCCTTTCCCTTCTCATCTGAAAGCAAAGAGGATGTTGAAAAAACGGACGATTTTTTTCTTTTCTTTCTTTTTTTTTTCCCCTTCTCCCCAAGCAATTTCGGTTTTCCATTAGCTGAACACTTCTATTGAAGGGTGTTGTGCAACGAGAGCGCAGCGGATATGGAAACCTCTTTATTATGCTTGGAATGTCAGCTCAGACATTTGTTTGAGTTGGAGCGTGCGAGGCGCGGCCGTGGCGAGAACAAGGCAGGGGTTTGCTTCTCCAATGACCCTTCCTCTCCTAATGGGGCTGGGGCTGTCAGGCTCATTCCTGTCCCTCCCTCGCAGGTGAATCCAGGTGCTGTCCATCCAGCTGGGAGCTCACAATGCCCCTGCCAATCAATTAGCCGCCAGGGATAATTGGCGATGGCCTCCCAATGGAGCAGCCTTCAATTATGCCACAGAGGAAGCTGTGAAAGGCCTTTTTCCTGAGCTGTCGAGGACTTTGAGAAAAGTTCAAAGCTCCTCAGGAAAAGGAAAAAAGAAGGATGGTTGTTGGCATGAGGGCTGCTGTGGCTTCCCTCGGAGCTTGCTGAGGAACAGAAGGCAAGGAAAAGAAGAGGATATGATCCCAGTGACTGAGCACATGTGTCTCTTCCAAAAGATTTCCTCCTCTGCTACAATATTGACAGTGAAATATATTCCTTTGTACAAACAAAAATAACCCCCAAAAAATGAACCCTTGGCATAGGCCAGTAAAATCACACGTTCTGAGCAGGGCCAGGCCAAGATGGAAAAACACTCCGTCTATTTTTCCTAAAATCTACCATGCTCCTTCACTCTCCTCTTCCTTTTTTTTTTTTTTTTTTTTTTTAATCTCTTCTTTCATCCCCCTGGCACGAATGTGTCAGCAAAATGCTTGGATTTTGCAGGTGTGTTCCAAGCCCTCCAGGTGAAAGCACAGTGGTCTTCAGTGGATTGGCTGCCATGAAGTGAAGCCCAATGGATCTTGTTTGGGCTGGAGGAACATCAAATTTTAATAACAAACACCTCCAGAGAAAGGATTTCCAAACCCTCAGAGGCCTGGGGAGGATTTCCACAGATGGTCCCCATGGATACCCCCGTGGATATCACATGGAAATCACAATTATTTTCTGAAATAATTTTTTTGCCTCGAAGATCCTTGGTTCCAGAAGGGTTTTGATTAGACTTTACACATGAGCTTCTACTCGAGCAGATAAAGTCCAATCACTCACTTACAGAATTGATCCAAACTCCAGAGAACCCTTGGAAATGTTTAGAAGTTGGTCCACGACGAGATGGCACAGACTGATAGGAAAAACAAGTAGAGAAGCTGGAGTTAATGGCTCAAATCAGTGTAAATTCACAGCCTTGAATGAGGAGAAATTTTAAAAGAAAAAGTGACTTTTTTTTCCAAAATTTCAAAGGTTTCTTTGCACATTTGCAATGCTAGAAGAAGCTCAAGCAACAACAAAAAGGCAAGAGCAGGAAGGAGCTCTTTCTCTCTCTTGTCTGGAGACGTGACATTTTGAAGGAGAGAATAAAATGAGTTCTACTCAGACCTGTAGGTGATATTTTGGCACAAACAGATAAACATTTGGCTTCTTCAGGTTATCCAAACTGGAAAAGGTTAAACATCACCTTCAGGACCAGGAAAATAATCAGGAAGAGACAATTTTATGGAGTAGTATCCCCAAAAACCTATTGATCCAATGTCCAACAGGGATAGTTAATGATCGGTGCAAACTTGACAAAGCAAAGGAGCTGCTAAAATTAGGAGGAATTATTCTCATGCAATAAGAGCATCTGCTCTTGTGTCTTCCTGCACGTTGAAGAAATCTGGTTTATCCTGCATGAATTTTTTTCCCTTTTTCCTCTTCCTCAGGGCCAGCTACTCAGCAGCAGCAGCGTAGGGAACATGACAATATAAAGCTCTGTTTTCATTATTTTGAGCTAATTTTGCTTTGCTATTTTTAACTACTGTAAATGCTACTGCCACAGGGAATAGGTAGAAGCGTTTTGCCATTTTAGCAGACTGGAAAGAAAGGGAATGAACTTTCGCATGCAGTGGGATGTTACCCTTGCCAACACTTAAACGAAATGGGTTTGCTCTGTTATTGTAGGACCATAATAATGTAATTACACAGCACTAGCAGAGTGTTTTACATCTCTGCAGCAGCCTGACATTAATCTGTGCAGTGGCTAAATATTAGATCCTTTTCACAGGCTAGGGGAGTGAGGAGAAGAGTAAATCTCTGTGATCATAAAGAGGATTATGGCTAAAATGCAGCTGGGAGGAGGCAAAGAGCTCTCCCTGTAGGACTGAAAGACAAGCCCTAGGGATCCTCTACTGCCTTAGGTAATTTTTAAGGTAAAATATTCATCTTGATGCAGATAAATCAACCTGATCCAGGAGTTTACAGGGCTGGTGCTGCCCTTCGTGGTGAGTCCTCTACACTCTGGGCCATTGATAACCTACCTGAGTTTAATGCATTTATAACCTACCTGAGTTTAATTAATTTATAACCTACCTGAGTTTAATTAATTTATAACCTACCTGAGTTTAATGCATTTATGACCTACCTGAGTTTAATTCATTTATAACCTACCTGAGTTTAAGGCATTTAGAACCTACCTGAGTTTAATGCATTTATTATTTCATCTCTGCGTGAAGGGACACGTGGGCAATGAGAGACTGTGGTTTGCAGAGTCCCTGAGATAATTGGTTACAGGGATCACAGGACTTGTGTCCCTCCTCTTCCACAGCCCCACAATTATAAGGTTGTCCCTGAAAAAACAGAGGGGTTTATTCCGTTTTCAAGTATTTGGGATTTTTTTTTTTTTTCCTTTCATGGTCAGCACCCATTTGTCCAGCACTGCACAAAGCCTGTGGGTCAGCAAGAGCTTGGCACCCATGAGGAGACTCCTGAAAGTCATCCTCACAAATTCACATCCCTTCTCTGGGGGTCACTCCCTCCACTCCCCAAACACAGCCACCTTCCTCAAAAATCCTGCCTGCCTTAGCTTCAATCACCTTCAGAGGCTCGGGATATATTCCCTCATCAGCATTTGCACAGCCAAATTGCATCTTTTCCTTCTTTCCTGGGCATCAACCAGAGGGATAGTTAGGAAAATTAACAGGATGCCAGCAGCCTGCTGGAAGGACATGGATGGGAATTTCTTCTGCCTTCACTCATGGATGAAACAGCCTCTGTGGATCTATTGATGTTGGTGATTTTTGTATTTTCTTTTCATACCCTTTTAGTACATTTTTTAATACCCTTTTCCTTCCCTGTTACCCTCTATACACACTCCTTGTACCCTGCACGAACACTCCTTGTACTTTAGCCCTACATGTTTATAACCCTGGTTATATTTAGCTTTGTTTGGGGTCTTGCAAAGCGAGGAAGACCAAACATTTTCACTATCTCAGAACTAGAGGCTCCAACCTTGGGCAGAGCCTTCTCTCTGGAACATGTTTTTGTAAATTCGGCTGTAGTCTCATTTGGGGGGGGGGTTTGATTAGAATAGGGGGCAATTATTCATTTATTAAGTTTCTTATTGGGGATTTTAAGTAGATATGCTAATTTTGTGAAGTCCATAAAGATCCAGTCCGTGGTGTATGGGCTCTCTTGCTCGGTTCTGGCTCGTCACTCACTCCTCGGTGTGTTTTCCACCTTTGATGAGTCTGGGCACCTCGGATCCTATTAAACCAAGGTAAATTCCCTTTTCCCTGTACTGCTGTGTCTGCTTCATATTTTTACCAGCCTGTTTAAGGCATCACTACAATGCCTTGTCTTTTCCTCGCTCCTGCAGTCCTGCTCATCTCCAGATCCATGGAAGAGCCCATTCCTATTAATAGCTCTCAGGCCTTGCATTTCCTGCATCCAAAGTGCACATGAAAACTCCTTCCTGCTGACCCTCCAGGGAAAAGGCAATTTCCTCTGTCTCCCCGTGCCTATCTGCACATCTGGCCATCCGACCTTCTGGATGTTTCTGTCCTGTGGCAGATTTACATCCAACATCTGCTGCTGCTCGCTGGGGCAGGTATTTCACAGGGAAAGCTGAGGGCTGACTCAGGACAATGAGGGCTTCTCCCTGCCCAGATGACTCTTCCCATCCTCTGGAAGGGAAACAGCAATCAGACCTTTTGCCCTTCTTGCCTTCTCTTCCTGCTGCCCCTGCCCGAGCCAGGCTTCCTCTGGGGGCTGCTCCCTCAAATCCTTCATCCTGCGTAATTAGAGCTTCATCCTCCTGCTCAGGGCTGCCCTGACAGCCCAGAGGATGGGATTTGGATCTCTGCAGATGTTGGTGTTGGAGTGCGTGGTGAGGATAAAAGTTTGAGATTTGTCCTGTGTGGGTACAGCTCCTCACCTGTTTGCCGTGGTGGCTTTGTTCTGTCCCTTTGTCACTGAAATCTTGGAGCACTTGGTGGGGATAAAAGTTTGAGGTTTGTCCTGTGGAGGTACAGCTCCTCACGAGCAGAGCTGTTTGCCAGTGGTGACTTTGCTCTATCCCTTTTTCACTGAAATTTTGGAGCACTTGGCAAGAATAAAAATTTGAGATTTGTCCTGTCTAGGTGCAGCTCCTCATGAGCAGAGCTGCTGCCATGGTCGCTTTGCTCTCTTTGTCACAGAAATTTTGGAGCACTTGGTGAGGATAAAAGTTTGAGATTTATCCTGTGGAGGTACAGCTCCTCACCTGTTTGCCGTGGTGGCTTTGCTCTATCCCTTTGTCACGGCAATTTTCTTGATTTAAGAGACAGATATTGACCCATCCCCTTCTCCACGCAGTGCACACAAAGGCACAGAGTGCAGACTCCAGCATTTTCCTGGGGCTGGACTGCTGGACATGTCCCACTGCAAACCAGGGGCTGTGCCACCATCAACACTGATTTCAGATGGGCTTTCATCGTATTTTGACTCCAAAAGAGGTTTGTAGAGCTTGTTCAGGTGATGCAAGAGTTAACTTCCCTCTGCTCCATCTCCTGTCCCTGTCCCAGCCTCTCTGAGCTTCCTGGAGTGGCTTCCAGGTCGCTGTGACCCCTTCAGAGGGAATCAGAGCTGGGACAAACCCTCACCACATCTCAGCCCCGAGACGATGCTGAGCCATCCTGCTCCAGCCTGGCAAAGTGACAGCTCAGGGGGAATGCCATGAAATCACAGGGAAGGGGCAATTTGCAAGCAATTTTTGGTTTCCACCCCTTTAGGAAAGAGGGGGTGTGTGCTGGGAGTCTGATGAAGTCCAGCGCTTTGGAGGTAAATGGAATAGCAAGTTTTTTGGGGGGCGCGTTTCCCGTTTTTTGCTAAGTTTGTATTTTCTGCAGTGATTATGATACATGAAATGCCAGCAGCATTTGGTTTCCATTCCCCCAAAGAGACATTTGTCTCCAGACTAATAAATCTGAATCTGAATGCGCAGCCTACTGAAAAAACTGGTGCCAGCACGACCTGTTTACGTCTCCTGCGTCTCAGTTTTCCTGTGTGAGGAACAAACTCTATGCTATAAGGTTTTTCAGGGTTTAAAAATGACAAGTTTTGGGTCTGTTAGGGGATCCAAATCCATGCATCCACCGAACTAGATAAAAAATGACACGCAAGAAACAATTTCTTGTGTAAATGGAAGTATTTTCATGAAGGATCTGTCTCCAGGATGGTTTGGATGGTTTTGCCTCAGTGAAGTGTTGGCTGCTGAGCTCTTTCCTCCTGACAAGAAATACCTCGACAGCAGCTAATTAAATATTGTGATTTCATCTGGCGCCTTTATTTACAGTGGGGCATTATCTTTAACAGCATCTATTTATAATGATCTCCACGAGATAATAAACAGTGCTATCCTATTAACAGGGAGCTCAGGGTTCAGCCAGCAGCAAGAGGAGCCTGCCAAAAGAGCTAGGTGGCCTCTGTGCAGCCCAGAGCGCAGCTGATGCTGGGTTTATGTCCCTGTATTGCTGGGTTCCTGTTCAAATAAATACACATTAAAGGTGTGAAGAGGAGTTCAGTGAGGTGTGTGCAACCCCGGGGCCATTTGGGGCACTCCCGAAGGGGAATGGCACCACGAAACCTTTCCCAGCAGGGAGAGTAAAGCAAAAGACTTGGGTTTTTAATGAGAAAAATAATCTTATTTCCCTGAGAAATCTCTGCTGTCCTGGAGCCATCCAACAGGGGGGAAGCAGAGTCCTTCACCTTCCCCACCCGAAATCTGGGAGGTTTTGGCATCAGGGAAGCTGAGGGTGAGCTCTGCCCCATCACAAATGTGGGGGCCAGATCCCATCTCCACACAAAACCTCTTCCAAATTATAAAATAACGAAAAGGAGGCCTTTCTGCCAAGCTCTGACCTGCCTGGGACAAGGAAGCTCCTCACCTCAACGCTGATAATTTGCTGTGAGTTCTGCCACAATTCAGAGGCAGCACCCGTGAGGGGTAACTGCTTTGGGTGTGATTCCCATGGTTTTGGGGCTGGGAGGTGCTTTGCTTACTCCCTGCCCTGTTCCCTGCCTTCCCTGGTGCTGGATCCTCCTGGACCCCAGCCCAAAGGGAATTTTGGAAGCTGATCCAGCCCCTGGAGCAGCTCCTGTGCTGGATGCAGCCAGGGCTTGGAGCCCTGAGGGCGGCAGACAGCAATCCCTGTGTTCATCCAAGTACAGGATTCCCCACAAACAAATCCCTTTTCATGCAAACTCTGCCCAGGAAACTCAGTGCCCCCACCAGGGAAAAGCCCATCCCATTCCAGTGCCCAGCACAGGGCACACCCCACCTGAAAGCTTTCCACTGCTTTCATCCCATTATTTATTGCAGTGTTCCGTGTGCCCTGGAGGAGACGGTTTTACCCAACATCTTCCATTTTCTGAGCCAAAGAAGGCTCTAAATTCCTCCTGTCACTGCTGGACTTTGTGCATGTTGTATTGGACATCACCACCGTGGCCATGAGCAGTAATTATGTGCCTAAATTGCTTAGGGACCGTTTTAATTACAGCCCTAATCCGCTTTGGATCTGCTCCTCTTTAAGAGTCAAGAAATCCAAATTTTCAGGAGCCCTCACTGTACCACACAGCGTTTTTGTACAGCACCATCCTCAATGCCAAGGTCACCTGGGAAGCAAGAGCAAACATCCTGATGGAATGGTTCAAAATTTCCAGCCTGAATTTCCAGCCTAAATTTCCAAGGTTCATCCTGAAGCACCAGCGAGGGGCACAGGAGGACAAAGCAGCCCAGGAGGACATGGCAGACGTGGGGCATGGGAAGGATTATGTGCTGTGTTTCTCCTCACAGATAACAGGGGAGGATTATCTCTGCTGTAAAATAAATTATGTTTTGGAGAATATTCCGAGAGCTCCTGTGCGTGCTCCTGGGACTCTGCTGGGATTTACAGCCTCCCTGCTTAGCTGGATCTGCACCACCATGAGACTCCCCTAAAGGTTTGATCAGAAGATAAATCCCAGCCTGGAAAAATCTCTGCCTCAACAGCCTGGGAGCCCCCAAAGTAGGATCTGTGACAGGGTGTGTGATGCTCAAAAACATGTGAAATCCAGTTCAGTGCTTCTGGATGAATCCCCAATAAAAATGAATTTCTGAGCACCTTCAGTTCCTGATACCTCTTCTCACAAGGATGTGTATGAATATTAATACATCATACATTAATCCCATTTTTCAAACTTTATTTTCTCTACAGTGGAACTATATGGGGGGAAAAAAAAGAAAAGTGTCACTTCTCAGTTCCAAAAATCAACAAAAATGAGCAGGACAGGGCGGCCAGCTCAGGCACTCATCTCAGAGGGGACTGAATGTGTGTGTGGGGAAATGTTCTCCCCTCCCAAGGGCTTCAAAATGCTCCTCAGGAACCCATGAAACACGAGATGCTCAGATAAGAGCTCTTTCAGATGGGCTGGGGGGGATTTATGGCCCCAGAGGCTTCACTGAGCCTTTCCATAGGTTTCCCTGCAGTTCACATAACAACACTAATTCACAGCCCAGCACTAAAAACTTGGACTTCCCTCAAAGAAAGTGGAGGGGAGAAAAAAGATATCAAAGAGATCAAAACCGTGTTTGCCTTAACATCAGAGATCAGATGGTGGCAAGGGTCTCAAAAGGAAAAAAGGCTTCGATTTTTCCCTTTACCAGGGTCCAGCCTGTAAAAATTAATGTGTCAACATCTCCAAGAAAATACTGTCCTCATGACCTTCCTATTCCCCCACAATTGGAGGCTGCTGCTCGTCATAAAAATGTTTTCTCTTGGTATTTCACATGATAGATTTGTAGGAAAAGCCATTATATTAATATAGCATTAATTGGTTTTCTGCACTGAATTACCTATAGAAGAAATCTTTATTCAGAGGCTAAAAACATCAAAATCCTGCCCCTACAAGCCCTCTCTCCTCTGCTGAAATCTCAGCCCTTTTGCTCCGTGGCTTGAAATATTAATTCTTTTTGGGGTGGGAGGTAAGTTTATAAAGTGGCTGAAAGGATACTTTTCATCTCCTAGCCAGGGGTATCTATTTATTTATTTTATTTTTTTTTAATGAGACTCCAGCTGAAGACTAACACTTGACTTTAGCAACTGCTGAGGGAAACTTATTAGCAGGGTGATATATAGGATCTTTTTACTTCACAGATGGGCTCTCCCTAGTTCAAAAGAAAACGAGGTCTCAAGTAGCCTGTTCTTTACAGAAATAATAAAGTTTGACTTCAGGACAATGGTATGTGCCCTCGGGGCCGCTTCCAGATCACGAGGGGGTTTGGGAGAGGCAAAGGATATGTCCTGAATACGCGAGTGAGCTCCTTCGTAGCCCTTCCTCCACAACACCACCAGGCAGTTTGGCAAAAACACCAGAAATCTGCTCAAAAACACTGGAGATCTGCTCAAAAACACTAGTTATGCTCAAAACCACCAGAGATCTGCTCAAAAACAGGAGATCTGCTCAAGAACAGTGGAGATCTGCTCAAAAACATGACATCTGCTCAAAAATACAAGGTTTTCTCAAAAACATGAGGTCTTCTCAAAAAACACTGGAGATCTGCCCAAAAATACCAGAGATCCACTCGAAAGCACCAAAGATCTGCTCAAAAACATGAGATTTGCTTAAGAACACTAAGATCTGCTCAAAACCACAGCAGCTGATGGTATTTGGCCATGGTTCCCACAGAGAATAAATCCCTCAGGAATTCGCTTTATTCTGATCTGACATGGATATTTCACATCTATGTTCCCCTGCGCTGCAAAGTTTGGAGTTTTAAAACTTCACCCACAAATTGCCAGCTCACTGAGCAGGTCACTCTGGGATCAAGGATTTAAGTGAAATTTTCCTCATGGAAAGGGTTGTCCAGCCCTGCCAGTGTCACTCCCCATCCCCGAACAGGTTTAAAAGCCATGGGGATGTGGCACTTGGGGACACGGTTGGCCTTGGCAGTGCAGGGGGAATGGCTGGCCTTGATTTCCAGCCTAAATTATTGTACTTTTTAAACTTTTTTTCCTTTTTATTCCTTTATTTTAATTTTATTCGGGTCAAAGATGTTTGTGCCTCAATTTTCCAGCCTGCAGCCGGTGGGGCGGGAGAATTTGGATGCTCATGGAAATGTGTCAGGCTGTTCTCAGGGAAGGGGACACACTTTGCCATCCTTCACTGGTTATGGGCATTGGCAGGGAGCAAATCCAAAATTCAACATTCCTGCCCCAGCATAATAACCCTGTCCATTAATGATGCACTTACGAACTGTTAATAAAGGCTATGTTTATTTATATGCATGAAACGGCCATTTTAATAAATGGCAAATCATTTTTATAGAGAGCAGAAGTTGCTCCTAGCCCAGGTTTATAACCAGCTGTAAAACCTCGGATTGATGTGTTTTAACTGATGTTCGACACATTCTAGTCATGTTTGCAATTTTCTTATAAAAATCTCCTAAATATTTATTTTCCATTTATAAGTCATTAAGAAGGGGAAGCATTACTATAAAATATGACTGCTGCATACCCATTTAGGATGCCTGAATAATTTGTTTATTTGCTCTCAGTTCTCATTTCTAAATGAACTGGCACCATTTTTTTTTTTTTTGTTATTCATTTTTTATCTATTTATTTTTTTGTTTTAAGGACAAAGTCTCCTGTGCAAAATAGACGCAACATTTAAGGTCTGGATTGTGTGGTTTTGTGCCAATATCGTTTTTTATGGATGTGCAGATTTTCACCAATATTAAAGTAACCCTTAGTGTGCTGTGACCAATTTAAAGGGAAGCAGGAATGACTTTAATTAACACCAGCTCAAGCTCCAGCGCAGCATCTCCTGCCCAACCTCTGCCTTTGCTGTGCCTCACACCGAAACACCTCATTCCTCTCCATTCCCGTGGATAATCCCTGCAGATATCACTGTCCCCACGGATTCCTTATCCCATTTTAGCAGCTCTGCTGTCCTGGCCAGCCTTTCCCACCTGGCAGCTTCGAGTGCAGCCGGTGGGACGTTTCCACCTGGCCCCCACAAGCAATTTTCCACCCTCGTGTAGCATTTTAGGATATTGAACCACGCAGTTCCAGGGAAATCTGTTCTAAAGCCTCCCCAGGGGCTGCCCTTTGCTTCTCTTCGCTCTCCCTGGCTGCTGAGATGGATCTGACAGGGATCATCCCCCAGGGCAGGAGGAGGAGGTGGGATGGACCTGGAAGTTTGACTCTGCTTCTTGCCAGCAGCTGTAGAAAAGTCCTGGCTCAGGCTCTTTGCCTCCCGTTCTGCCTCTAAATAGAGTGATGGGACATGTTCTGATGACCAGAAAAGCCTTTTCCCCCCTCTGTCCCCTCCCCATGGGGAAGAGGGAAAAAATTGGCAAGAAAATAGGACAAAAATAAAGGAACGCAGCAAGAAAAAGGGAGAGGAGTGTGGCTAAGTCTCAGAATGCAAATCAGACAGAAAGTTCCTGTCCAGTTCTGGGAATAAGACAGAGAAGGGGAATTTCCACTAAATATATCCCTCCTTTGCAAAGATCCCAACATCTCCAGAGGCTTTTTCAAGCTGTTCCATTTCTGAAGGGTTTTGAAAAATGCCAGGGACACAAACAAGCAGTGAGTGATTTTCGTTTGCTACTCACCCCCTGTGTGTAACACTGGGAATCCTCCTGCTCCCATCCTCTGCTGCTCCAGGGAATTCAATCTGTCCCTCTCTAGACACAACCCAAATTTCAATTCTTCAAGAAAATTGAAGAGCTCAGGCTGCCTGGTGGACTCCTCTGTCTGCAATGCTCCCAAAGATGAGAGGGGAAGATGTAATTATTTTCAGGAAAACATAACGTTAAAATGTAATAATTTAATTCTTTACAATAAAATCTCACATTCAGCATAAATTATTTTTTCCCCCCATTGTGGACCTCAAAGAGAGGCACAGCTGGGAATGGACAGCAGGTATTGGGAAGGGTGTGGGTTTGGAAATTAGGGTTTTTGGGATGAGGATGGAAATGTGTTTTGAGATGCTGGAGCCATCTGGGGAGTAGGAAAAGCACAATAAACCAACACGTGTCCTCAGCATGCACAGCAGGACATTTTCAGGGAGGTTTTTGCTGCAGAGCTCTGGAAACGACTTCTCATTTAACCCTGCCAAGAGAGCCAACACCCTCAAGAACCTCTGATTTAATACTGCCCTTGGTGAAGGCAGTGGTAATTTTTTTCTCACTTGCAGTGGAGTTCATGACTCCATAACTGTACAGGGCTCGGAATTACAGAAAGAGCAATTTCAATAAAATGTCTAAAATGTATTTTCTGGGTTTGTCAAGGCTATAATCTTGGTGTCCTCCAGAGCTGCAAGTGGTTACAAAATCGAAGGAATTTACTCAACCAAATCTGACCTCTTGGAAGTCTCCAGTGGGTACAGGGTAGGGTGAAAACACCACATGTGAAAGAAATGGAGGTATTTTAGTGTGTGCAGCTTGTTCTTAAACTTCTGAAAATCATCAGTGCTATGAAAAGCTCTTTGTGAGCTCAAAAGTCCAAAGTGAGAAGTCGACTCTTCGTGAATTATTTAGCCCCGGACTAATAGTAACAATAACAATAAAAATAAACCTAAAAATGAAAATGGCTGCTAAGCTCTGTAATCAATTCTTCCCTCATTGTAAATCTTGTGTGGTCTCATTTCTGCTCGGCCTCGAAACAGGAAATGTTGTTTTCAAAGGAATGGTTACAAGGGAACTCTTTGTTATTTGTCCGTGAAACGCTTCACACAACGCAGCCTTAATCCTGGATTAAGTAGGTGCTGCTGCAGCCCTGGAATTAATTGCATCACGTGGGGGAGCATTATTATTGATGAGCAGAATGACAGCAGAAATAACAGTATTAATTAAGGATTATTAAGTAGGAGAGCTTCACCTTGGAAGGAGTTTCTCAGGAAATCAGGCTGTGGTGGCTTCTGAGCTGTTGCAGGCTCCAAAAAAAGGAGAATAAATGTCCAGAGGCTTCATGAATGCAGCGACTGCTGTTCCTGCTTCGTTTAGAATCAGTCACAGAATGGTTTGGGTTGGAAGGGACCTTAAAGCTCATCCAGTGCCACCCCTGCCATGGCAGGGACACCTCCCACTGTCCCAGGCTGCTCCAAGCCCTGTCCAGCCTGGCCTTGGACACTGCCAGGGATCCAGGGGCAGCCACAGCTTCTCTGAGCAAAAATCTCTCCTGGGATTTTACTGATAGATTTTCATTGCTCACAGTACCTTCTGGAGAACACAAATCTTCGGTGGCTCTTCATCCCTGTGTTGAGATTTTTGTTAGAGGGACAAATTTGCATGGAAAGCGCCTGGCCCAGACAGGATGGGAGAGCTCAGGAGCTGAGCTCGCCTCTGTAATTCTCTCCTAAATCTGGGAAAGGGGTGTTCGAGACTTCTCCCAGTGGAACTCTAAATATTTGAATCTCTTTCCCTAATAAACTGCTTTCCTAATAAACTGCTACCATATGTAAATGGAAACGTTTTGCTGACTCTCAATCCCACCCGGAGCCGCTCGCTGGGGTGCTGCTACCCTCGTACACGGCACATACAGAGCTATAAAAAGTAGCAGACTGTGTCCCTTTAATAAATTACACCATAAATTTTACAGACTTTACCCCAGTGACTTTTTAAATCTTGCTTCGGTTATGCAACATCATCTTGCAATAGGAAACATCCTTCAAATGTTTAGGTTAGAGGAGCAGATTCTAATCCACTCGAGTTGCTTTAGAGTGTAATAAATAAATAAAATGTACCCTCTCTTCAGGATGAAATATGACACGCACAAAAGGGAGACAAGCAGCTTTGATAGCTGATGATAAGGGTCAGTATTTCATTTTCATTTTGTTCAGCATCTGGTTTTTGTCCTGAAAATCTGATGTCTACAACACTGACAAATTAACTTAAAATAAGTAAAATGCTGGAAAAGTTGTTTTGCCCTGAAATCTTCTCATCCAAGAATTAAGAAGAAAAAAGAATCAAGTTGATTCAATAGTGATACAGAACTCCCACCCAGAAACTTCAGTAAATGTCAGTGCCCAAGAACTGAAGATGAAAATTGAAAACCTTCAGATCTGAACAACTATTCAAGATCTTTTTCTGCCCTCCTTTTAGTGACATTGTTGGTGGCTGTCAACCAAAAATTGAGCAGCTTCTTCTGCCAATATGGTGATAAATTTGGGGGCTCTGGATAAGCCCATTCTGCCTTGCTAGAAGTGTCCACAGTGGAACTGGAAATCCACAGAGAAAGAATCATTTGTGCTGACTCCAGAGGCAGCTGCAAAACTCATCAACCCCTGGAAAGGCTTGGAAACCAAGGCAGGGCGCTGAGAGGAATAATCGCCACAGTAAAAATGATTGGCAGAACAGAGCAGAGCTAACACCAAGGTTCATACACAGGGGAGGTCAGATCTGAGCCTGAGGAAAGCAGGAGGTGCCCCATGAAGACAAGTCCTGAATTTGGCCACGATTCCTGAGCTTTGGAGAGCGAAGCACAAGCTCTTCAGCCATGCAGGAGTGAACACCACTATTTTTGGGACTCCCAACCCAATCCTGTTTTCCATCCCGCTGCAGTTGCACAGTCAAGGTTTCTGGGCATGTGTCCCGAGACAGGGAGATGCTAATTCCTATTTAGGGTTGGAAGGAGGGAGGGAAAGGCGCTTGTTAAACACTACTGCCCACACAAACACACATGTGTGAGTTCCTCCCCACTGCGATCATGGCACCACCACAGCCTTCCAGGGTTTTTCCGTGTTTTTCATAGGTTTTGACCATTATCAACAATATTATTCATAAAATGACGTCACTGCCAAGGGGTTTTCCTGTAGTTTCATGAATACAGTTGAGCAATTTTTATTTTTTTTTTTGCCAAAAAGAAATGAAGAGTGAAAGGTTTGCTTTAGGAAGATGCAACAGCTGAGTGTCAGCAGAAGACACGTCAAGGTTGCTTCCATAATAAAATCTAAGAACCACAAACAAATGAAAAGAAACCCTTAAAAAGACAGGAAAACTGGAGAATTTGCCATTAATGGGGAAAGGAGAAGCCTGAAAATGAGTGGGACATCAAAAACGAGCCACGTTTCCCATGTGGGTCCAGCATGGCTGAGCCCTGCCTGCTCCCAGCCAGAGCACAAAGGGACCATCCAAACTGGCTCTGGAGACCCTACAAAGGGCAGTGGAAGAGCTGGGATGGGAAGGGAATCCTCAGAACCTCCATGGACAGCACAGCTCACCGCTCATACCCCAAAATTGTGAGCGGTGTTGGGATCAACCCAGCTTAACCCAGCTCCGTCAGCCTGGAGAGCTCGTGGGGTTTCAGCAGCGACCCCAGGGGAATTTTTGCTTTGCTTCAGCAGAGAAAGAGGCCTCACCTGGGGCTGTGAATGTGGCCCTTGACATGGCAGAGTTTATCCTGATTTGGGCGGATCCATTAATTTAATAAATTTTTGTTTACCTTGCGAGTGAGCTCAGGGCTCCCTTTGAGTCCCGCCCTGGGTTTTTGACTGTCCTTTCTGTGTGCTGCACACAGTAGTTGGACACGGTCTGGAGGCCTCTGGAGTTGTTATTTTTCATCAGGAAGATGGCTTTTAGCTGCAGGGGTAAACCTCAGTCCATGCTGGGCAAATGTTGGGTGGAAAAATATTTCACAATAGGAAACAAGTTGGAATAAGTCAGAAAAGAGGAAGTCAACCAATCCACGGTGCTGTTTGGGATCGGTGTAATATTTCAAAGTTCCCTGTTTTGAAATTATTAGACCACCAAAAAAGTGAAAGGCTGCCAAAAATTACTGTAAAAGGTAATAATTGTTAATAACTTGGCATCTGCTTGCTCATTTGAGCTGCATGGGTTTGGCATTCATTAAAGACAACATTGTAAGCAAATAAAAGAGCAACTGCCTGGCACATAACATTTTTAACCACATCATAACTAAATATTAAATGTGAGGTTTTAATTCAATTTATAGTTTAAATAAGGATCCTTGCAGTGACTTTAAGAAAAGGGAAAAAAATAAGAGTCAACCCCATAAACAGTGAGTCATAAGAAGATTTTAAAGAAATAATTGCAGTGTCCTTGACCTTGAAATGATCCTTTTTCTGAATTAGCACAGGAATTTAATTAAAGCTTCAAAAAAAGCTTTCATTTTAGATTTGAGTTACCAAATATTTAGAGATCCAGTGCCCAGGCAAGCCAATGGAAACATTCCTGCTCATTTCAGTGAGCTTTGGATCAGGCCCCGCACAGCTTTGGGTGTCTCATTTCACAGGATGGACCCAAGGTCACTGCAGGAGAAAATGTTCTCCTTTAACCCAACGCTCTCTGAGGTCGCACATCGCAGGGACCCCAAAGCAGCTGCACAGCACAGACAGGGCAGGGAGGAGCCACCTCTGTGCCTCTGCAGTCCTTTCAGGTGATTATATTACCCTGAGGTCTCTTTTTTCTGTCCTGTCATGTCCATCCTGACCTATTCCCAAGGTCACTAAATCTCTGCCCTCACCACTGCCAGAGGTGCAGCACATCCCTGCCAGCCTCTGCCTCCCTTCTTTTCCCAGCAGAGCTGTAGGAGTGACAGCTCCAGTGTGATGGACTCATCCAAAGGTCACCGAAGTCAGGGGACACCTTTTCTATTGACTTCAGTGGGCTTCGGACCAGGTTCTTACTCACCACTGAGTCAGCATTTACCAGAAGTGAGATCCAGCAATTTCCTGTTCCCAGTGTAGGCTGAGTGGTGATAGGTGGGGT
This sequence comes from Acanthiza pusilla, assembly GCA_036630365.1. Taxonomy (NCBI): domain Eukaryota; kingdom Metazoa; phylum Chordata; class Aves; order Passeriformes; family Acanthizidae; genus Acanthiza; species Acanthiza pusilla. Next base: position 17,657,274 of record JAXCHO010000016.1, read on the forward strand.
GTCATCCAGTGGCTGCATTTGGTGTTTCTGACCTCGAAATGAGCTTCTCCATCCCATCCCTGTGTATCCAGGGCTCTGTGTTCATGACTTGGGACGCAGGAGGGAGGGGAGCAGGCTGCAGGGAGTGCAGCCTTCCTTATTCCCCTCCTTCTCATCATGATCCCAAGGAGAAGATAATTTTTATGGGTCTAAAAATGTAAAATTTTGAAAAAAAAAATTAAAAATAAAAAAGAAAATTAAAATTAAATTGTCTTTCTAAGGTGCTGGTGAAATTCCTGTCCTCTTTGTCAAGTCACAATGGAGAGGGTGGCAATTTTGCTTGAGTCAGGAGAAAATAAGGACAAACTGGAAAAGAAGTCCTCAGTCCCGGCACACAGTCAGCAGTGTCATCTTTCAAAAGAAATTTCTGCACGCTCAGAAGGATCAATGTCTTCTTATTTTGGTTCAACAGAGGCTTGGTTTATTACACAGCTTTTGTTTTTATTAGTGAAATGCACTAAACTGTTTTCTCAAGACTTGCCAAACAGTTTAAAACGTAATACTATTAAATTTGAGGTCCTACTGGGAAAAGTAATGCAAACTTAATTAAAGTTCACCAGAGTTTTCTCTCCGTGTTTCTCTGCGCTGGGGTTTGCTCGTAAAGCACTTGTTTGCTCAGAGCAGAGCAGAGCTCAGGATGGAAAGGGTGGTGGAGCTGCCAGGGTGGGAGATGGAGAGGAGAGAAGCGAGGAACGAGCAGCAGGAATAGCTGGGAAAATAAAGAAATAACAAAACCAAGAGACTGTTTTCTTCCTCTGGTATAAAATATTTCGAGTTTCATCCTAGGCTTGGTTGCACCCCCACAGCTTTCCTGGGATGGGGTCTGGAACACAGTGTGGTGTCTCCAAGGGGGGTGAGGGCTCCAGCCCCAGAAAACAGCCACAGGGTTCAAACATCAACCTCTGCAATGTCATCTTTGCAGCCTTAATCTCTGTAATATTTCTTTTGCAGCTTCTCATTGTTTTTACCTTTTTGTCCCCACGTCAGCCCCGTGGGATGGCTCCTCTGCCTGTGGCCATTCCCTCTCTGCTGGCACGAGCCCAGCAGGGATTGAGGGTCCAAGGGAAGGATGAGTTTTGCCTCCAGGAGCTGTGACACTGTGCCCTCAATTCCTGAGCACGGTGAGGTGAATGTCCCATTGCAGCTTCGACTCCGAAACAAATCTTGTATCCTGGCTCCTTAAAAAATGCTGTATGTTCTCTACATATTCTTAGGAAAAGGGTGAGAATCCAGCATATGATATTCGGCTTGGTGTCCATGTGGGTAATTGGATATTTTGCCCATCAAATATTTTGCCCATCAATTTTGCCCATCAAATATTTTGCCAACCAAATATTTTGCCCATCAATTTTGCCCATCAAATATTTTGCCCACCAAATATTTTGCCCATCAATTTTGCCCATCAAATATTTTGCCCATCAAATATTTTGCCAACCAAATATTTTGCCCATCAATTTTGCCCATCAAATATTTTGCCCATCAAATATTTTGCCCATCAAATATTTGCGTCATGGTTTGTGTTGAATGCTTGTCCTGGGTCCTTCTCAAAATCCTGGTGGGCTCCACCCCAGAGCTGCAGTATTTGAGTGGAGGAGGAAAAGGAAAAAAAAAAAAAAAAGTTAAATTCCTCTTGAGATTAATTTTGACCTGGAAACTCAGATTACAGAAAAAGGTCCTCTAAATGCCATCTTTTTGGTCAGAATAGGCTGGAAATTTGGCAGCAATACCGAGCCGTGCAATGGGATTAGGAGGGAAATCCAAACTGACTGATCCAAAAGTCCAGGAGGCCATTCCCCACCATGGCTGGGATGGGCTCAGGAGCAATGATAGAAAACTCTGGGAATATAAAAGGGTTTTTTGCCATGATTTTATTCTGGGATTTTGCCTCATCCTGGTCCTCCATCTATTTTTAATCTCCTGAACAAAGCTTATTTCTGCCTCAGGAATTGTAATGCACTTTCTGCAGCCTGAATGAGTTTATTACATAGAGCATTATGAGAAGCATTGGCAAGAAGGAAAGAAAGAAGTGGAAAGTTTCCATAATGAAGACATTTTTTTGAAAGAAAACTTTTAGTGATTGCTCATATCCCTGCTCTTCATCACCAGCCTCAGGGATGAGTTTCCAGGCTGCACATCTTGCAAAGCAACAGGTAGAGATGAATGTGGACATGGAAAGTGTAATCTTTGAGTTGTTGAATTACAATTCTGCTGCTCAGGTCAGAAAAAAATGAAACTTCCATGTGATTTATTTGTCCAATCAAGATTCCATTATGTTTGAATAGTATATTTAAACTGTTTGTTTGTTTGTTTGTTTGTTTTAATTTTAGCAGGAGTAATTAACTATTTACCTTAAGCAACAAATGTGTAGAAAATAAGCACATAGAAATGGAGGCGACATGGAGCAATGGAACGATTCATTATGCATTATATAGCATCTTTTAATTTTATAGAAGATTCTTTATTGTTTTCCATTTACAGCAGATATCAGTAATAGATCTGACTAGTAATTTCCCAGTCATCACTATTTCTCCGATACAGTTTGGAGTTCTAAAAGCATTCACAGTATTCTATTTACAGACAATCTGGAATATTGTCGTGCAGAAGAGCTCCACTCCTGCGAAGCCTGAGATGGATTTTTTATTAATCAGATGGAAAGTAAAATGATGAGGCCTTAGGCCACTCGTTCAGTCTCTCCTTTCTCTCCCAAATTTTAAATTAACTTCACTCCCTCAAGGTGGGGACAGAGATTGGCTTCAGGTCTGCCTGTGAAGCACTGGATGCTTTTAAAATGAGGATATAAATAAGGGTGAAATATTTACATAGGCAGAAAATATCCTGAAATTAAATTCTTGTAGAGGAGAGAGATAGTTCACAGGACCTTTTTTTTTTTTTTTCCCTGCTGCCACCTCATGGAACCCTGGAGCACCAGCAGTGGTGACTTATTTTTGTTTCCCCTCGCAGAGCACTTCGACATGAGCCCCGCGGAGATCACCACATGTACCCCGGTGTTGATAAGAGGACAAGAATAGCATTTCGGTCCTAGGGGAATTCATTTGTTTCCTAAAAGCTGCCCTGGTTGTGAAGCTCTCACTTTCCCTTTTGTCCAAGCCTGGGGACGCCAGACGTGACCAGGCCTGGAAAGCCACACAAAGTCCCTGTCCGCGGGGACACTTCCTGACCAGAAACGAGCGCTGGGACATCTCTTTATTTCCACTACCCCTGGAGAACAACAATTTTTTGGGAGCAAACTACGCCTACATGGAAAGTTCCCATTTCCTCCCCAAAATAACAAAAAAAAATTATTAAAAATTCCCCAAAAAATAAGGCTCTTGTGTCTGTTCCACAGCCGGGGCAGGTTCCCGCTTGCGTGGTGCCGTGGCCCTCGCCTTGGCCGCCTGCCCAAAACTCCCGTCTGTTTTCCAGACAGGAAATATGAATCAAAATAACATGACATAAAAACAGTAATTAGCTTTTGTGTGCGAGGCTGCTAAGGCCCTAATGAGGAACAGGCTTGTAATAAAACTCTTGGCTACTCTCTCCCAAACTCACTCTGCCGCTCGCTCCCCTTTCCAGTTCATCATTTATTTTCTTGCAGGGAGAAGTGAGGAGAGAAGGAGACACTATCTCCAAATTGATCCTCCCCGCCCTTGTTAAATTATCAGCGAGCCCATAAATGTTTTGACAGTTTTTTTCCATTTGTTTTGGGCTATTTCTGTCCCACCCACAATGCTCATCTTTCCCCATCATCCTCTGCTGCCTTTCAGGGCATCTTGAGAGCTGTGGCTTGAGCAAGAGCTGAGGTTTTGATGAAAATGTGGAATCCCGCAGGTCACCTGGGGCTGGCACTCTATTCCAAGGATATTTTCTGGATAGTTTCTCCATCAAGCAACCCATCAAGCTTTTGGAGCATCTTTGTGGTTTTGAGCAAAGTGAAGGACACTCTGCAGGGTCACCACGAGGCCGAGGGGACTGGGCTGGCACCAAGGAAAAACCCTTGAGCAGAAAACTGTGATCTAACAGGGAAAATACCTCATTTCTGCAGGAAGAAGCTTCAGGTGGTGGTGAAATCCTCTCAGAGCTGTGGCCTCAGAGTGATGTGTAAAGGCAGAACTGTGCTACACTGCGAGAGCTCAAAGGTGAGCAGGAGTGTGAACTCCTGGAATTTCCTGCATTCAGACAAGTTTGCTCCTGCAAAGAGCTGTGTCCCTTGACCAGACAGATGTATTAGTGACAAGTGAGATGATATAATTCTCCTGGAACTGAGGACCTCCAAATACCCCACTGGTCTTGGCCAAAAGCATAAACCTTACTTTGATACCACTTTTCCTGATAAAACCATAAAAAAATCTCTTTGCGTAGACACCAATAATTTTCCTGTACAGGTCTCTGCATGTTTGTAGGTTCCCCACTGATTTTGATGACAATTGAGATTGAATTGACAATCCCCACTGATTTTAATGAGTTGTAATTTAAAGTCCCTTTGCAGTCAGTGCATTCAGAGCTGCAGAGCAGTGGTGGAAGCCGCGGATTGCAACGGATTTTAGCAATGAATGCTAAAATTTCTTTAGGATCAGTCATCATCCATGCCCATAATGCCCCACTGGCAGCAGATCTGATGGGTTTCATCAAATGGGAGGAAGGAGAGAAGTTGTGCCTCTGCTTCCAGCGGCTCTGCTCTCATTTCCCACATCTTTATGGGCACAGAATGGAAAAGATGGGGTGGGAATGTTTGGAGAGACAATCCACAGATATTCTTCTGTGGAACTAACCATGGAGCCTCCTGGAAAGCTTTCTGATTGGATTCACCTCATGCCAGCGCCCTGTAAGTGATGCTCACCCATGAATTAACAGCTGTAGGCACACCTTGGCTGCTCGTGGGGTTTTTTTCCATTTTTCAGTGCTCATATTCACAACTGGCACAGCCCAGAAGTGCTGCTGGAGTCAGGGAAAATAAGTTCTGGGAGACCTCAGAATGTGCAGCAATTTTTGACTCCAAGCGCTGCTGTTCGTGCTAACATCAGATTAGAGCTAGCAGGAAAAAACCTTTTCCCTGGCAATTTTTCAATGGAAAATGCCATCCAGTTGAAATCCAGACTTCCGATCAGAATATGTTGTTGTCAATGAGATTTTACTTCAGTTTTTTAAAAAAGATTTGTTTTGACTAGGTTGAAGTATTGTGTATGGACCTTGTTGGACTAGTGAAATGACTTGATTTTCTGTCCTAAGTGTCTTTTCATAACAAAAATGATTTAATTTTATGCTTTGAATAATGTATGTTAAAAGGGAAGGTATTTTGTTCTGATTTGGTTTTATCAGAACAGCCTATTTTATTTCGTGTGGTTGAAGAGAAAATGTGGCTTTCAAAAGTTTTTTCTCCTGATTTGGCACTAAACCAAAATTTGAAATGTCAGAATTTCGAGTGGCCTTCCAGTGAAGTACAACCCATTCCATGGCGTAAAGCAAGAAGAGAACCCACATAAAACAATCAAATTGATGTAGACATTTATTACTTGTGAGAGTTGTAAAAGCATCACATGGCTTTCTCATAAAAAGTCATAAACCCTATTTACAGTCCCTGCATTATTATTCTAGTAACTAAAACCAGGGACTCTATGAAGCACAGGAGTGTTCAGCAAATTCTCTCCCAACTCTGTTGGAAATGCAGAAAACGCTCCCTGTTTTCAGAGCAGGAGGATCGTATTTTACATGTATTTATTTATTGTGTTTACCTCTTACACTTACAGCTTGGCCCCCACCCAAGAGGTCAAAGCTGTAATTACTTGCATTTCACGATAACAAATGCAGAAATTAAATCAACAAAGTGCCCTCATGTTTTGGGGAAAACCGGTGGTGTTTAGGTTACATTTCAACATTCAAGAGGCTTAAATGCTTTAGTAAAAAAAGCTCAACCCTGTCTACAATGGAGCATCCAACATTTAGAGCCTCGGGCAGTGTGTGGTTACAGGTGAAATTTATTTGAAATGATCATAAAGACCATAAGGCACGTGAAAAAAAAAATTCCACGAGGTTTTGGATCAAGTACAGAAATACATAGGGGAAAAAAGAGATATTCAGAAAGATTTGTTTGTTCTTCCATGTTCTGAGCTCAGGGAAATCAATGAAAAAGGGTCAGCTGCCAGGAGGGAGTTGGGTTGTCCCGAGAACCAGCAGCGTTGCTATTGCAAACACATTGTCTTGGAGTGTTGTCATCCCTGGAAGAAAGAGCTGGAGCTTTAGAGCGAAGCCAAAGCTTCCCTCAGACTTTCTAACGTGAAGAACCTTTATATTGCCTGCAAAAATAACCCCCCTCTCCTTCTTTAGGGAAAAACCAAAACTTCTCCAAAGCAGGATCAGCTGGAGATGTTTGCGAGTTTTTGATTTGTGGGGAAGGGGAAGGGAAAAGAGGAAGGGGAAAGGGAAGGGAAGGGGAAAGGGGAAGGGAAGGGGAAAGGGAAAGGGAAAGGGAAAGGGAAAGGGAAAGGGAAAGGGAAAGGGAAAGGGAAAGGGAAAGGGAAAGGAAGGGAAGGGGAAGGGGAAGGGGAAGGGGAAGGGGAAGGGGAAGGGGAAGGGGAAGGGGAAGGGGAAGGGGAAGGGGAAGGGAAAGGGGAAGGGGAAGGGGAAGGGGAAGGGGAAGGGGAAGGGGAAGGGGAAGGGGAAGGGGAAGGGGAAGGGGAAGGGGAAGGGGAAGGGGAAGGGGAAGGGGAAGGGGAAGGGGAAGGGGAAGGGGAAGGGGAAGGGGAAGGGGAAGGGGAAGGAAAGTCCCGCTCCTTGCGCTGGCTTTGAACCTGTAAATCTTGGTTTTCTGGAATATGGTCCTCTTGACTGTAACATAACTGCTGGAGTTTTCTTGTTTTTATTTTCTCTCATTTGTCATCCTTTACAGGTCCAACAAGTTCATCTGTGAGTGTGAGTGAGCTTTCCCGAGCAGCAGTGCAGGATCTCTGTGGAAGTCTCTCCCTCACAGGTTTCCCACTGGTGTCACCACACTGGCTATATCCAGCTAGGGCAGCTTTTTATAACTTTGCCATGGTTATTTTCAACTTCTTGCTTCTATACAGGACCCATACATAAGCCCAGGGCTAAAAATACTTGAATCCAGCCAATTTTTCCCTAACAGATCTGGGAACTTGCATCTGTTGTCTGAGCTCAGCCAGAAACTGATTTCCAGAGTCTGAAACTCAGCTCAGCCCAGTGTCTCAAACAAAGGAAATTTTGGGAGATGGCCCTGGGTAATTTATAGATCCATCACCACTCTCCCATGGGTGCAGTGAAGCCACACCATGCTGGCTCACCTCACCTGTGAGCATCTCCAACAACAACCTTCAAAAAGCTGATTCAATTGTTTTTCTGGCTGTTAGGAAGGGTTAAAATATCCGAGTCATGCAAAGAAAACACTCATTTTAAAAAATCATTAAACAAATAGCAGCGTTTCCTTCTCAGAGAGGAGATGACTCTTGGGCTGCCAGAGGACATGTGCTGCTTTCCCATCCACTCAGGAAAATTCCAGGATATCTGTGCCACATCCTCCTGGACCCCACAGCACTCCCTGACTCGTGCACAGGCTCGGAAGACACATGGAATTAGACTTTATGATTCAATTATTCTGCGGTAGAGCTTGGACGTGTGCAATACATTGAAAGCCTTTGGGAGACTATCAAAATTTAATAGGGAAAGTATGGCATTTTTAAAAAATTTTTATTCCCAACCCTTGCTGTCAAATGATTTGTTTATAAACATGCTGCTGTGCCATTGAGGAGGTACAGGGACAGGAATGAACAGAGCTGTTTAATCCAATTGCAGAACAGAAGGGAGATTAACCCCTTCAGTACCACTCCTTGGGTTTCCAGAAGACCAAGGAAAACAATCAGGTCTGACTGGCGGTGGGAAAGTGCATTTCCCTGAGGGATAAGAGCAGTGGGTGCATTGCTTTGTGTCTCAGATGCCCTGGTTGCTAATTTTGGGGTTCACTGTCCATACAGAGGATATTTTGGAGATAATTTTTCTGCAGGTTTGGCTGTGCTCTCGCTCTGGGTTTCTTGGAAATAGCATTGGGTATGGAGATGTTTCCCTGTTGTGCCATTTCTACCACTGGCACATCCTTTATTCCACACTCTTGACCTCCTCTTTGGCTTGTTTCTCTTGGAATTGTTCATCCAAGTCTTCGATCTCTCCCGATTCTCCAAGGATTTTTAAGATCAGATATTTAATCAGATATTTAACTGCCTTCATCATACGTTTTCCAAGGCCCTGGAGCTTGTGCCTTCCTCTTCCTCCATGTGCTTCTTACCTAAGGGCCCTGGTCATGCAGTCTCCTCATGTTCTGCATAAATAACTCAATCTGCCCATTTATTTACCAATCCAATTTGTCCAATTTTTTCTTTTCAACCCTGTGCTTCTGAGTCCTCGCTCACCTGCCACACAGTAAAACTCACCTCTGTCTACCTCCTCTCCCTCAGGGTCGCATTTCTACCTCTCGTCACAGCTCCTCAGTCAGCACCTGCAGCCCTGAAGTTGTCTTTTAAGCAGCTCTGATTTCAGAGTTCTTGCTCTATTTCGACCTTCTGCACTAAACATCTGGCAGGGACCATGTGCAAACCAGAACTGTATTTCACACTGAGATATCCCAAAGCCCACCCCCTCACTGTTTTAAGGATTTTTCTTTCGAAAAAGCACGAATCCTCCTTTCCCCTGCCTCGATGACTTCTCTTTTATGCTCGGGACAAGTGCTATTCCTCAACCAAACACTCAACACTTCCCCCTTTTCCTTCTTATTCCATTCAACTCCTAAGGAATTCGCTGCACACTTCCTTTCGGAGGTCCAAAAGCTACACAACACTAATGTAGCGTTGAACTCGTCATGGGCTGGCAGCAGTGAAATGCCTCTCAGTGTTCCCTGGGTTTCGCTGGCTCCTTCAGCACCACCTGCTCTCCAACCCGCTCCACTTACGCACCACGATTTATTTTTCTACTAATGGCAAAATACACTGAAAAATAAACGATGTGCTCTTCACCTACAGTTATTTCCTTGAAGAGATGGCTTTGGAAGAGAACTCGGAGTGGATCTTTACCTATGAATCACTGCGAAGAGTCTGCAGCTCCCACTGCCAATCCCAGGGTGGAAAGAGGAGGGGCGTGTGTGTCGTACAGAAACCTTGACGTTTGCATCTGCCTTTGATTCAAGGAAAGGGCAAAAAGGAGCGATATCACTTTACACAGACGGGAGAGGGTTCCAAACCGTGTTACATTCTGTACAATAATGGTTTTGAAAGGTGACTCATTCCAGCTTGTCAAATTAGCCATTACATTTGCATAGCTCCTGCGGGAGCTGTTTCAGCAAGCACGGAAAGCTAAAAGACAACTCACACCCACGGAAAGAGATGGAAATTCCTTTTATCCCTGGCGCTTCATCTCCCGTCAGAGAGACAAAGGCATAGGCAGTCAAACAAGCCTCCCAAACGTCTCCTTCCTCGGAGTGCACTGGAGATTGGAAAACATTCTGGCAAAGTTCATTTTGTGTCACATGTGTGTAATTAAATAGCATTTTTTCGAATGAAGAAGGAGTTTGGTGAGGACGCAGGCGCTGATCACTCCAACACTTGTCCAATATTCCTGGTGCATCCAAGGCATTGAATCCATTCTTGGCTCCACCACTCCGGGATCTGCAATCCATCTCCAAACGCTGCTCCCCAGTGAACCCCAGCTCTCTGCCAAGGCTGCAGTTGAAGTGTTCGGGGCTTTCCGAAGGCAGATGTCTCTGTAATCCTTGATTCCTGTTAACCTCTGCACTCGAGCATCCTTGGAATGATGAGAAAGCTTTTCCCGAGAAAGATGACAAGCTGACAAGAATTGGGCCACATGAAAAGCAGATCTGAAGGGGAAGAGGAGGGTGTTTAGCTGAGTTCTTTCACTCAAATCTGAACATTAACACATAGATCCAAACCAGTCCGTCCTTTGCACAAATGCCTGAGTTTCTGCCTCGGAAAGATCATTCCTGCACCCACTGTGGTGTGAAGATCCCAAGGAGCATTCACTCAGCTAGCTCTGTTCCAAATCTGTTTTAATTACCTTCAGTTCCCCCCTCACAGCAACCTGAGTCTCCGTACAAGCAGCAGGCAGAAGAAACAGAATTTTTTCATCATGTCTTGGCATCTATCTCTCTTTCTCTCTTGTTCCCAATCTCAGTTCTTGTAACTGGGCTGGGTTGGGGTTTTTTTTCCCCTTCTTTTTTTCATTTCAACCGTGACTTGAAAAAATTAAAACCTGACGTTACTACTTAGCAAAAGGGAGCTCTGCCAGCAGTGTCCTGCAAGATGCAAGTGTGAGACTGAAGGGGTTTGAAACAACAGCATGAACATGTGGGGATTGCACTGCACGCAGTGTTGCCTGAGGATGTCAGGGCTGGATTCTCTCCCCCTCACTCCTGCTGGACAATTTTTTGGATAATTTGTTGGATGATAACTTTTGTCCATGACTAAACCTCAGAAGGACAACTTGCAGAGCGAGGCAGCAGGTGGAGGCTGCCAGGCTGTTAAACTTTGTGACTTTCTTATTTAATGAAAAGCTTGGTCCATTTGAGACCTTTTATAGCGTGCACTCATATTTATGTAATAATGTCACTCATTTTTATGTCCTTTTAGTGCAGCTGCTTTGCTTAACCTAACACATGACTGAGCAGCCCCCGCTGCAAGAGCCAGGAGGCAAAACTGATTTAATCTGCACAGAAACCTCTCCTGTTCATATCCACCTTTCTCCTGCTTGTGAAAAAGGGTGTCTCATGCTGCAGATTTCCCTCTGACACCCTCTGGTTTTGCCCTGGCAATGGAGGGTCTCTCATCTGCCCCAGGAAAGAGTGGGGAGCAGTGCAGAAAAACCAATGAACAGTGTCAGTGTTTGGGGAAGATGCTGTAACTGCCCGGTCCTTTCCATATTTCTAGATTTTCCCCTTTACATTCACATATAATATTTAATTTACGTATTTACTACAAATCTTCATTTTAGATGCAGAGCTTTAATGAAGATGCTCTCCTAGAAGGAAAAAAATATATGAGCATGTGCTCACCACCTGTGAGAAGAGGAAGACTCTTCAGCAAGAGAGAGAAAAACCTTTTCTTTTTTTTTTGTAATTTCCTATAAAATTAGGCAAAACCACTGATGACTCCCAGTGGCATAGGGGTTTATTACAAAGGCCAAGGTTTATGCTCACCTGGCCCTGCCACAGGTCTGTTTTTCATGTTTTATGCAGCTTTGCATCCACCAAGGCTCCCCTTTGCCCACCAGAAGAGCCTGCAGTCACACTATTTAGACGTTCAGCAGACAGACTCTTTCCTTTTTTTTTTTTTTTTTTTTTTTGGTGTGTGTCAGAAAAACAAGCAGTCTCTGGTCCACGCTCACAGTTTTATTTTCATGTTGCTCCTGACACACACAATCTTGACCAGTGAAGTTGTATTAATTTCCCTGATTGGCATCAAAAGTCAAATTGCAGCTTGTGTTTTGTTTCCAGCCTCCTGTTCAGAATTCCAGCCCCTCCATGGAGCAGATAGAATCAGAGGAACTTGACTTACCTGATACTTATTCCTTTGGTTTTCCTTCCCTCAAAAAACTGGGATTGCAGATCACCTGGGCTGAGGGGGGAAAAAGCCAAATAATGACAATAAAAGACTTCTTTTTCAGGAGAAGAGATTTTCTGTATTTTACATTGCAGCAACTGTGGGTTTCCTCGGACCCTGGAGATTGCAGTGACCTTTGAGATGGATTGTGGCCCATCAGAAGCTAAATATGCTGCCTCTGGTTAGCTCGGCATGAATTATGGCTCTGGAATGCTGAGGCCCATATTCCTGATATATTTAGGTATAACCAACAGTTATAGCATGAAATTAAATCAACAGATTGCTGGCTGGCAAAATGAAGGCTGAGAACTGGAGTTACAGTCAGGGCCTGGGCGCTCACTTGCCCACAACTACAAAATCTGCAATTTTTGGAACCGTTTTCCCCAAATCCTTCCTCACTTCCCAGTAGATGTGCACAGATTTGGAATAGCACAGCCCAAAGCCCAGCGGGGACACGGGGCTGAGAGCAGAGTGCTCCAAAACCCCTCCAGCCTGGCCTTGGACACTGCAGGGAATGGAACAGCCATAGCTTCTCTGGGCACCAGTGCCAGGGCCTCACAGGAAGGATTTCTCCCCAATATCCCATCTGAACCCTCCCTCTTTCACTTAAACCCATTCTCCCTTGTCCTGTTGATGCCGGTGATTTTGGGGGTTTTTTTATACCCTTTTTATATATGTTTTATACCCTTTCCCTTCCCTGTTACCCTCTATACACATTCCTTGTACCCTGCACAAACACTCCTTGTACTTTAGCCCCACATGTTTACAACCCTTGCACTCTGATATTTAGCTTAGTTTGGGGTCCTGCAAAGCGAGGAAGACCAAACATTCATATTCTCTCAGAACTAGAGGCTCCAACCTGCTCTCTCTTGGAACATGTTTTTGTAAATTCGGCTGTAGTCTCAACTGAGGGGGTTCATTAGAATAGGGGGCAATTATTCATTTATTAAGATTTTTATTGGGGATTTTAAGTAGATATGCTAATTTTGTCAAGTCCATAAAAATCCGGTACACGTTGTACGGGAGTTCCCGACTCATCGTTCGCTCCATGGCGTGTTTTCCACCTTTGATGAGTCTGGGCACCTCGGATCCTATTAAACTGAGGTAAATTCCCTTTTCCCTCTATTGCTGTGTCTGCTTCATGTTTTCACTAGCCTGTTTAAAGCATCACTGTCACTGCACAACTTTTGAAAGCATCCCCAAATTTTTGTAGGCTCCCCGGGTCCAGGGTTGACTGTGATTTCTGAGGGTCCTTCTGACAGTTTGTGAGTCTAAGGTTAATTATTATTCAAAAAATCTGTTTCATGCTCATGCCCAGCATCTGCTAGGGCTGAGCTCTGCTAGGAAAACATTATTTTCCTTGGATTTGGGAAGGTGCTAAAGTTTCCCAAAGCAGTTGTGACTGCAGTATCTTCGCAAGGAGCACCAGTTCTGGCCTTTAATTTTGGCAATGAAAGTTCTTCCCCACACTCCTGTTCTGAAGTGTGCATGTGAGTGATTTAGTGTTCCATGTCAGCAAATCAGGATGTTGACCTTAACTCTGTTTTCACTGTCCCAAGGCACTCTAAGAGACTCAGACAGGACTGCAGACACCTTTGTGTCAAGTAGTGCAAAAATATAATCTTAAAAATTGGTCTTTCCCTTCCAGTTTTATAAAGCAGATGCATTTGCTGTTGAGTCACCTCCGACATCTTCAGATGTCATTAAAAATCCCCAAGAACACAGCACGGAGCTGGGAATCTTTGTCCCACTTTGCCAGGAGTTTTCCTATAGAAACAAAAAAGGAAAACATCACATGTGGCACAAAGAAACATCCTCCTGGAGCCACTCATTTTTCAGCAGGGAAAAAGGGGGAAAAGACACCCAAGCTGAGCTCCTCTTTACTTCTTCAGTGGATTTATTTCACAGATGGATTTTTGATTGTGACAAAACAAGTTCTGTGCTTAGTGCTCAGTTCTGGCATTTGCCAGAACAAAGCCAGACTTTGGTGCCTGGGCAGGAGAACGACAGGAATTGGGGCAGAATTTCTCGTCACAGGCAGAGCTGTGTGAGTCTGTTTGCTCTGGCAAAGTGCCCTTTTATTTATATGAACTCGCAGCCGTTTTTCGCTGCGCAGGGCCATCCCCTGGAGAGTCTCTTTCAGAGGAAATCTGTCCAAATTTGAAGGAAACTGTCACTTTACCTCCCTCGCCTAATTCTCCTTGGCTGTATGGATCAGAGGAAAAATGCAGCCACCCACCAAAATGGTGAGAAGAAATTCGCCCACCTAAAATAAAACTATTCAGCAATTTCTCTTTTCACACTCCACATGTCTCTGGGTTGCCCCACGATCCAGGCAGCAGTAAAGCTGATTGCCAGCGAGCAGGGCTGGGGCCACCTAATCAACCATTTTTAGAGCCATTTGGGCTCCCAGTTTGGCTGGAAAATAAGTTTTAAATGAATTAATTAAGTATTGCTACCTCCCAGAAGCCATAAATAAGTGCTTGCTGCCGTGGCCATCTGCTGCTGAAGGTCACTGAAAAATAACTATTTCAGGAAAATGTTTAAATTCTTGTTGGTAATTCCTCTAACCAAAGCCAAGCCAGTAGGGAGATCATATGTTGGTTAGTGGGTGGCCTTAATGATTTTACCATAAAAGTAATTCCAAAAATACACATATCAGGTGCTCCAGCTAATTCTGCAGCTTGATTTGACAAGTATGAACCAAAATATATACAGTAACCAGGCAGTTATTAGTGGTGGAGCAGGCGGATTAAAAACTACTAAAACTGCCTTGGCACAAACGCCAGTGTGGTGCCTTTGCTTGAAATCATGGGGAAGCTCAATTTTTGTTCCATTTCCAACATTCCCCCCTCTCAGAGGGAAATCCAAGGAGACAGCACATGCTGTAGATCCCTCAGGTATTCCTGGAGTGCTTTCCCCCTTGGAAAATGATCACCCCCCTCACTGCAGGGGTGATACTGTGATGGAGAGATGGACCAGGTTGCTCTGAATCCCTTCCAACCTGGCTTCGATCTTTTGGTGATCCCAAATTTCTCTTTCTCCTGCCATGCTGTGTCCTCAGCCTGTCACTGGTTTGGTCCCTCCTGGGAAAATTAGGAAACCTAATCAAAGACATTCATGTGAACCCCACAAGCTCAGTAACAGAGAAAAGATTGAGAACTCCAAAAAATATGATGGGTTTATCTGCATTACTCAGGCACATGCTGGAGCAGGGCTGCTGGGGCTGAGAAAAGATAGAAAATCTGTCTGTGAAGGCTCATCCCAAACCGACCCGTGAAACAGACTTGAAACGTAAAATTATCTTCAAATACACTTCATTTTCACTGTTATTAAGCAGTGTGTGTGATGTTATGATTGCCAGGGTGAGAAATTATTGCAACAAATCAGAAACAAAAATCTGGCATCAAAAACTATTCAGTGCCAGCAATTAAAAAAGCAGTGGCTTTTCTCTTATAGCAGAGAGGTTTTGGAGAAGGAACAGCCCTTCAAAAGCTGTTTCTACCTTCCTTTCCTGCTATTTTGCAGTCCCAGTTCCCTGTCCCACACTTTTATAGGGATGGGCAGAGCCCTGGGTGCCCTGGCAGCTGTCCCTCTGTAGGGTCAGCAGAGCAGCAGGACAGGAGCCCCACGGGCTCGTGGTGACCTCGGGGCACACAATGACATCAGCAGAGAGCAGGGCTTAAGCACAAATCCAGAAAGGATTGTTTTGTTCAGCCCCTGAGCTGCTCAGTGCCACAGGATATCAGAGAGTAGACAAGGCTTGGAAAAGAATTTAGAGAGATCCCCGTGGGATGTATCCATCAGTGGCCATGAATAGCAAGGACACACAGGGAGCCTCCAGACGAGGAAATCCCCGTGCTGGTGCTCGCCATAAATGGGGAGAATACTCAGGACATTGCTTTTAGTTTTTCTTTTTTTTGTGGCGTTTCCCTCAGTGCCTGTTACCGGTCTGTCACGGGAAGCAAAAATGATCCTGTGTGGCCATTCCAGCCTCTTTACACATGGCTAAATGGTTTGAGCTTTAAATGTGCTGTCCTGCTTAGTGCGAAGAAGATTTAGGGCTAGAGGCATTTAGGAACTCACCCTCCCTCCCAAAAAAATTGTTTTCCTTCACCTTGAGGGAGCTGAAAATTCTTTGCCCTCCCCAACAGGGTAAGTAAAATAAAAGAAGCTTTATTGTTTTGAGCACCTGCTAATTTTAGAATGAATTAATGGGAAAAGGGCTGTTGCACTGGCCTCAATAACCCCTGGAATCAAGAAATGATATTAATACTTGCAGCTATGCTATGCATCCCATGCCTCAGGAATCCCCTGCTCAAACAAGCTCTTCACCTCCAGTTTTGATTCCATTCACAAGGTGACCTCAGTGCTATGGTTTTCCTTGTAATTCCTGACATTTTGCCATTGCAAAAGCCATGGGTGTATTGAAAATACTGACCTAATGTTTAATGAGGGATTTTAAGGGGACATATTACTGTGAATGTGAGTATGAGTGTGTGCATATATGTGTGTGTATATATATATATATATATATATATATGTATGTATGTATGTATGTATATATATATTTTGTGTATATATGTGTCTATGTGTGTATATATAAATAAAAAAATAAAAATAAAAATTAAAATTAAAATTAAAATTAAAATTAAAATTAAAATTAAAATTAAAATTAAAATTAAATATATATATACATATATAAAATTGAAGGGATATCATTCTGTTCCTAACAGCAAGACACTTTAGGCACATTCATGTGCACAGTGACAATCCTCTCATTTTCTCCTGAGATGCATTTTGCTGTCATTTGTGTAACCTTTCTTTTCAGTTTGTTAATCAATTACACTTCGGGCTTCACCAGAGGAGTCTGAAGTGCAACAGCAGCCGCTATTGTTGCGAGGGAAAGAACAAATTGATTGATGGAGGGTAATCAAAGTAATAGAGAGACTTGGCATGGGCAATATTTACTTTTCATCTGTCACTGAAGACATTTTACTGCCAATCAGTGCCTTCAGAAGGCTGGCTGGAACAATAGAGGTCTTTCTACTTAATTCCTCCTATTGACTGGGGCTTACACTGACAAAGTTCACTTGCTATGTAATCCTCAAGGCATGCACCGGCTGCCGCAGCCAAGTTTGGAGATATATATCCCCCTGTGTCAATGAATTGGAAAAAAGCAGCTCTTTGGAGCCAAAACGTTGAAGGTGGTCCCTGAACCACGGCCCACGACAGCGTACAATCGGCGTTGTTGGCTTTGGAGGTGTCAAAGTGATAGGAGCGCTTGCAGGAACCTCCCTGCAGCTGCTGGAGATGTGAAAGGCCTTTGATGGTTCACTGGTGACCACTGTTTGCAGGTCAAGTCTGGCCAGGAAGATCCTCTGCAATAACAACCGAGGGGCGCTGGTGGGAAGTGGGAGGAGGGGGTCGATTTTCTCCATTTCTGTCCCTTTTTTTTTTTCCTTTCCTTTTTCTGTCCTGTCAGTCCTGCTTTCTGCAGAGATTGGTGTTTATGAGCCAGAGACGCCACAGAGCAGGGGGAGCAAGGAATCTGGGAAAAAGATTCACCTGGGAAATATGGGGGAAAAAATATCGCCTCGTGCTGATATTTGGTGTCATTGGATGCCCAGTGGCAGGAGAGGAGGGGTGACAGCCACAGCCGTGTCACCTCGGGGGCTGGCTGGGGGCACAAAGATACCTTCACTCTCCCTGGTGAAGCTGAGGAGTGTGGTGAGAGCAGGAAATGTCCCTGTCAGCTGGAAGTCATCTGTACCTACAGCACATTCTACAGGGACAAGCTCTCCTGACCCTGACCTAGACCGGTCAGAGCAGGGAGAAGGGCTTCAAGCTGAAGGAGGGTGGATTTGGATGGGATATTAGGAAGAAATCCTTCCCTGTGAGGGTGCTAAGGCCCTGGAATGTATTTCCCAGAGAAGCTGTGGCTATCCCTGGAAGTGTCCAAGGCCAGGTTGGAGCAACCTGGGACAGTGGAAGGTGTCCCTGCCCAGGGCAGGAGTAGAACAGGAAAACACCTTTTTCCCTGGTTTTGTTCACAGCTCTCCTGCACATCCATCCAGAGGGATTTAGTGCACATCTTCTCTGCAGCTGCTGCTGACTCTGTTTCCCAACTTCCCAGTGCTCTTGTCACTTCATCCTTGTGACAATTCAACTTTCTGTGCTAAAAACCAGCGGAGAGCCTTTGGCTCACAGGCTTTACAGCTCCTTCTCTTGCACACCAAAATCAGATCTCTGCCTTCTCTAAAGCCCACACCAAACTGCCATAACTCCCTTCTGCTGCAGAGGTATCAGCCAGATTGCAAAGTTCTAGTGAACATTAAATTCAGTCAAAGAAACCACATAATTTTCATACATGAGAGACCAAAGAGGGTCTAGACCTTGTTGTATTAGATAGAGGTTGTTCTTATTAACAGATTTCTGTCTCACAAATTTTTCCTGCATGCACCATTTTGACTCCTAAATGTCCTCAAGGGAGTTAAAAGTGAAACACCAGTGGGGTTTCCTGGATTTCAAGACCCTCTGCTCCAAAGAGATTTTATCCTTTTTTTTTTTTTTTTTTTTAAAAGGGTGGTGGGGAAGCAGGGCCGGGGGGGTGGAAATCCTGGGTTTCTGCCAAAAGAGCTAGCTAACTTCCAAGACATGTCTGTCAGTAGGCTTGCTCTGGAATTTCCTCTGCAGTTACTGGAGGGTTCAATTTTTCCATAAAACCTGGTATTATGTAAGGGGCACTGACAAATGTTTCCAGTTGGACCCTGGGATCACAGACGTGTTTGACAAGAGATAACAACCCAAAAGGAGTTCCCAAATCACTGCAGTCACCCTGGAGCCAGAGCACACTTGCAGCTCTTTTACTTCTCTGTGGATCAGAAAGAACCAGAATTAAGGGTCTGAGATTAAACCAGATTCTAGTGGAGATAAAAGGGGCTGGGTCGGGTTGAAGTGTGTAAATGACAACACAGGGACAGGACAGGGTTATCACAGCACCTGGAGCCTTGGAGCATTGGCAAAATTATGGGAATTGTTCTGAAATGTCCCCAACCATTGCATGTCTGTGCTCAGCAGGGATCTCAGAGTCAGCACATTTTTCACGGAGGGCCTGGAATGGCAAAGGGTGTTCCAAGGTCAGGGCTGTGCGTGGGAAAGCCTGACATTGCGTTATGTCTGGCCATGGCCATTGCAGTCACACTGACCTCCCCAGGAACCAAATCCATCTTGTAATTAAGCAGGGCAAAGTAAAAGGAAGCTGGCATCTGTTCTGCAGCTCAGCAAAAGTCCAGTGTGTAATCAAATCTGAGTATAAATAGGCATACACGCCACTCCTCCCAGAAAAACCACACATCTGCGAGCATCAGGATGGTTGGAAAAAATAGAATTGTATTGGGTGGCTACAAATAGCGGAATAGCTGTCCACGATTCTTTGCTCACTTTCTGGAATAGCAATGGGCTTAGCTGGAAGGACTGAGCTGAAGACTATTTTTGGTGTATTTAAAGACACAGATGTAAATATTCATTACTGCATTACTTGCTAGCAGTTAATGCCTTTAATGTAGCTCAGGATGGGTTTCCCAATGTGCAGAGACACTTTGGTGTGTCACAGAGGAGTCTCATTTCCACAATGTGTTTGTCCTTTGCCACTTCAATGGACTGTCAAAAACCACTGACCCTTGACCCTTCAAACCACTCTAGGACAGTCTCCTGTCTCCTCTTATCCCTGGGATCGTCGTAGAATCCCAAAATGGTTTGGGTTGGGAGAGACTTTTCTAGGTCATTGAGCAGAGACATCTTCCACTGAATCAGGTTGCTCAAGGCCCCATCCAATTCTGGAATTTTCCAGGGATGGAGCATCCATCCCTTCTCAGGGCACCCTACACCAATATTTCACCCCCCTCGTGGTAAAAACTTCATCATCATCTTCAGGGATGCTCCAGCTGCTGGGGCTGCCAGGCTCACCCCTAAAAGTGAACAAAATGTGCTTGAATCTGCAAATCCATCTGATCTCCCTGCAATGCTCTCCAATATTTCCAGCAACAGTCCAGGATGAGAAACACAGCAGGGAAATGGGGTAGAGAGGGAGTCTTTGCCATGGAGCCACACTGGAGACCTTTCCATGATTCCGTGAGGATCAGGACTGCAGCACTTCCAGCGAGTCCGAGGGGAGGAAAGGGTGAAGGAGCTGCACTGCTGATAGGTAAAAGGTAAAAGTTCACAAGTCCACACGCACGCACGCCGAATATTTCATGAACTTAGAGGGATACGGTTTCAGATCACGCTGCTGGAATGCAGCCCTGGCTGCAAAGGCTCGGAGCAGAGAGGATGGGGGGGGACAGAGCCAGGGTTTCACTCGAGCACGTTGCACCCATGGGAGATGGGGAAAAAGCTGGGAAAAGGGGAATTACTGGAGTGGGGTGGTGATATCCTGGTAGATTCTCCCAGATGGAGGGGAAGGGCAGAGCAGGGAAACGCTGGCTATGTTTGCTCCGGCTCACACTCATGTTCTGGTGATTTTATTGATCCCTCAGGGAGTAGACTTGAGCCTTTCCTGTCTGAATCTACCTGGAATCCACACCCAAATACCTGCTCCTTGTCGCTTGCTCCACCAGCTGATTCCAGTTAAAAATTCAATGGCCATTTCTTCCCTCTGAATCAATAATTGTAATTCATGTGGTCATAAACGATTTTTTTTCCCCCTAAGAAAGCTCTCCTTGATATCCAGCCACTGGTTGTCAAACAGAGGCTTGTTTCCTTTCCCCTTAATAAGTCCCGTCTCTTTTTTCCCCAAACCAGCCTTTTTGGGGCATTACATCACCATGCACAAAGTTATGTCAAGGCTGGATGGAGATAACTCACATCCTGTCAGGTCTGACATAAGAGAGTGGGCGACCTTCCAGCAGGGTAAAATATGAAAGGGAAAGTAAAATGGATCTATTCTAGTGTAAATGAGGGCTAGGAATACCTGATGGACGGATTTGGGAGGTGATTGGGGAAGAAGGTTACGTGTTTAACTTCTGTTCGCCTTTTACTCCCCTTCACCTCTGCTGATTATGCCTTAAAAGCTTTGTGTCATGGCCAATTTTGATCCAAATACCTACCAGGAGTTACAACTCTAATTACTACTCCTGGGCCAGTAAATGTATTTGGGTAGTGTTTTGCCACTTCATTGCAAAAAGGGAAGGCAAGGTAAAAAACTGACCTAAAAATGATCAGGGGCAAAAGTTGTGACCCATAAACGACAAAAATGAAAATGGTCAGTCAGAATCACAAAATCATGGAATTATTTGGGTTGAAGGGATCTTAAAGCTCATCCAGTGCCACCCCTGCCATGGCAGGGACACCTCCCACTATCCCAGGTTGCTCCAAGCCCTGTCCAGCCTGGCCTTGGACACTGCCAGGGATCCAGGGGCAGCCACAGCTTCTCTGGGCACCTGTGCCAGGGCATCCCAGACCTCCCAGGGAAGAATTTCTTCCCAATATCCTGTCTAAATCTACCTTTGTTAAATTTGAAGCCATTTCCCCATTTCTGACCACTCCATGCCTTTGTCAAAATTCCTCTCCTTCCCTTTTCCAGAATTATTCAACATTTCCTTAGAGTTTTGCAGCCACTGTGTCACCCTTAGCATTTGGAAACTTTTACAATTTTTAATTTGAGCCTTTCTTGCTGCAATGCAATCTCACTTTTTCTTGTCCCATTGGCCCCAGGATCTAGAGGAGACACCGCTGCATTCTCTCTGAAGCAGTTTTTAGGTACTCAGATTTAATACACTGCAGGTATGGAAAACCTAAAGCCTAATTATAGTCCCGTTTTAATTGATGAACACCTACTATGAATTTAACTAGATTCAGGCTGAAGCTAAAGCCTGAAACTTGCTCTTTTTCCACAGTTACCAGAAACAGGCAACCAGAAACTGGAATTTCACATTCTGTTGCCCATGTTTGTCCCTCAGGGCACTGCTCTGCGATTAAAATAAGGAAGAACTGAAAAGTCACACTTTATAAAAATGACCATAACTTTGCATCAGGCCAGTTTGAAATACGAGCTGGGATTACTTGAAATAAACCTCTTTTCTGGAGATATGTAATTTGTTTAATGTCATTAATTAATTTAATATTTAAATTTATTTATGTAATTTATTTAATGAGAGGGATCTCTGCTCTGATCTGCCCTGAGATTTCCACTGTAGCAGTAAAAACAGCGAAAACTTCAGCATTTGAGCAGATTTTCTCTGGATTTTCT
This sequence comes from Acanthiza pusilla, assembly GCA_036630365.1. Classification (NCBI taxonomy): domain Eukaryota; kingdom Metazoa; phylum Chordata; class Aves; order Passeriformes; family Acanthizidae; genus Acanthiza; species Acanthiza pusilla. The sequence continues at coordinate 17,679,168 of JAXCHO010000016.1, forward strand.
CTAAGTAAGGGAGAAGCATCATTGCAGTTGAGTCTCGACTCAAAATAAATTTAGTAAGTGCTTTAATACTTCACATTTGGCCCCGAATTACTACTGTGTGACAAATTTCAGGGGCATGTGAAACAGGAGCAGCTTTAAAATGAAAAAATCTTGCAAGTTATTTCTATTTCATGTTAGTACAAACTCTTCAGAGTCCTCCACATCCTTTTGGTTTCTGATTTTTAATGAAGCCATCATAAACCCACAGCAAATTTAGCTCAAGGAATTCCAATAAAGCCTTTAGGAAAAAAAAAACCCTCCAACACATTATATCTGAAATGACAAGTGTGTTATTACAATCAAATGCAGACTGACTAATGTTTATTTGGGGATAGGGAAAAATGGATTTTAATTCATGGCAGCTGACTTTTATACTTTTTTTTTTTTGCAAGAATAAGACTTATTTACCTGTCTGAACCAAATTACGTTGTTTGAATTTGAACATTTGAGGACGAAAATGCGACTGAGAAAGGTTAGCCTCCCTTTTTAACATAAAAACAGTTAAACAAAGAGCCATGTATTTAAAAGTGAAAACAAGACTCTGTCATTATTGCTTGGGGAGAAATGTGCAAAATTAAGTAAAGGCGACGGAAAGGTGGTTTTTGCATGTGCAGCACATAGGGGTTTTTCATTGTGGAACTTTTCACTACCTCATTTCAGCCACTTTATTGCTCCTCCAATTTCATTTTCTGTGTAATTTGACAAAATTACAAGTTCCTTCCCGCCCAGGGATGGCTTTGCTTTCGAACTGTAAATGCGTAATTTCAAGCTCCAGCTTCATAAGGCACCTTTAAACCAAATTGAAGCCATATTGCCCCAGCTAAGGAGTGGAGCTGGAAATGAATAAAGGTTTCTTGCAGAAGGGTTTGTGTCTGTTCTTGTACCAAAAAACAAGTGGCCTCCACGTCTGATGGTTTGGCTGTTGACCACCACAGGCTCACTCTCTGTTATCCATTAATATGTCCATTAAAATAAGCCTTTTTATTATGATTACGCTTTCACACCTACATCAGACACAGAAAGCACAAATTTTTCACAAATGGCACAGAAAATATCCATCTCCCTCGTTCCGTCTGCTTGGTGGTGCTCAGCTGAGCGCCTCCAAATATATTCCTCCAAAATATTCCTCGAAATACTATTGGCAGAAAATGCTGCTTTCCTCACTACAATAAATGTACTGGAAATACTAATGAGTGGGGAAAAAAAAAAACCTTTCCAAGAAATGTCCATGTTTAAGGATGCCGGACCATCATCTCCTGACAGTGATGATGATCAATATTTATCTCCAAAGGTAATTGGAGATAAATATAGAGGTGGGTCCCAGTCAGGATTTGGGGAATCATGAGTAATTAGTGGCCACAATTAATATTGCAGATGCTGCTTCCATCATTAATATTGCTCCTATAATTGGAATACAATTAGAATTACAGAATCACAGAATAAGCTGGGTTGGGATCCTCCACAAGGAGGATCAAGTCCAACTCCCAGCCCTGCACATCCCCATCCCCAAGAGCCACACCCTGTGCTGGAGAGCCTTCTCCAAACACTTCTCTCCTCCATAAAAGCAGAAAAAATCTTGTCTTAATCAGGTAAAATGCAGTCCTTGCTGGTTCCCTCTGCTTGGGAATGTGCTCAGGTCTGCTTTCAGTGGTTGGGCTGAGCCCCTGACCTCTAGATGCTCACGGGGTGGTCTGACAGCCACCACAGTGCTTGGAGACCTTTCTTCTGACACCTTCTCCATCTCCTTTTTTCAGTGGATGTGATACAGGGCCTGGGAGTTCATGGGAGGATTTTCTCCTTGTCCCCAGATGTTTCTTTCAATTAAATAATCTGTAGGCTCAAAAACTGCTGGTGGATTTACATGCCATTAAATTACGCTGGGTGTGGATAATTGAAAAATGTGAGGAGTGAAGCATAAATCTCTAAAAAATCCCTCTACAGAACCTGCTTTGGAAATTATTACTTAAGCTGGGGATATTAAAACTATGCTGATGTTGTTGGCTAATCCACCAGCGTCCTGCCAGTGGGATTTCCTACAGTTCACCACCAGATAAAAAATAAGGTGATCCCAACTGGCCTCCAACTCCCTTGTGTCAAATGGAAGCCTGTTGTAATTACAGAAGAGAGTGAAAAAAAAGATTTGATTTAATTCAGCAAAAGACCAGCTCAGCATCGATGCCCTGGGGGAAATATTTGGTCTTAGACATTTGTAAAAAATTAGAATTAGTGGTAATGGCACTTATTTATACCTTTCTTCCCTCCCCCAAAATAACTGTAAAAGCTTCAAACCTGGATTTTACACCCTCAGAAATGGATCTGCAGCAGGTTCATAGGTCAGCCTGCAAGATTTGAGGTGATGTTTTGAACTTTGAACAAGTTACAAATACTTCCTCGAACAGCAAATGCAATAAATATCTCAGCAGAAGAAATTTCTTTGACTTCTTTCCCTGGATGAAATCCAGGGATGAAAGTGGGGCCAGAGCCGTTACACGATGAGGAGGAATTTAAAAAGTCAGCTTCAGGAACCTCAGCAGAAAGCTCATTTCAAGCTTCGTGTGAGTTTTTGATGAACATTTGTGGTGTCTCGAAGCATTTTACTCATCCCTGTTAAATTGGGGTTGCATCTGTTAAGTCCGTCAGCGAGGAGCCGCCGCAAATGTGAAAACCAGAAAAGCCTCTGCTGAAGGTTTGAAACCAGCCCTCCTTATTTATCATTTTAGGTGGAATTGAGAGCTTGTTTGCCTTCTGTCTGGAAATGTCACCTACAACATCTTCTAAATCCTCCATCCTTCGCCATTTGGGTTTGCATTTGATTGGAAATTTGTCTTCAAACTCAGCAGGGTGGGCTGGGATCGCCAACTTCTATGTGCCCCATGACACATAGTCCTTTTAGAGTAAATAGAGGGTTTTTTGCTGTATTTATGAATAGTGAAGGTGAATGATGAAGGGAGAGTGACACATTTTCCTCGACGTGCTTTGTCACCCGGAGCTGTTCAAGCTCGAAGCAGTCGAATTCGTTTAGACCTGCAAAGAGTGAGTGATGTGCCCTTTTCTCCGAGGTAAAGGGATATTTGTAGTGGCATGAAGCGAGCTGGGAACATTTCTTGTAAGATTGCCCAAAGGAAATAGCACCGTGCACAACTGGCTTTTTGTAGGGAAGACTATATTAAAAAAAAAAAAAAAAAAAAAAAAGAACATAGTCTAAAACTGTATTTATAAAAAAAAAAGAGACGACATATTTCAAGTCTTGCTGAAAAGCCTGAAAAGTTTCCCTGTGACACCAAAGGATCTAAGTCATGTCTCCAAAGAGTAGCTCATCATTTCTCAGACAACAGCAGGAATTTGTGGCTGACCTCCTGAGGGAAATGGTCAACTTTCTCCATCTTCCCTCCCCATGCCAATGTTTGCCTTTAATTTATGTTGGTCAGTTGAAAATGGAAAGTTCAGTACCAAAGCTGAACTGGGGGGGGTATAAAAAACACAGCCTGAGAAAGGACTTGTTTTGTGGGATTTATTTTCCACAGCACTCCGGTTTTGCCCGGGCTGTTTCTGTGTGTTTTCCAGCCTGTTTCTCACCCTGGTGCTGCTCAGTCCCAGTGCCCTCCCCAGATGGAGAAATGAAAGGCTGCAGTAATTGAGGTCAGTTGTCATTCCTGCTGACTGTTTGCAAAGGGTTTTTTACAAGCTGTCAGGCCGCCTCCATCTGCTAAAGAAGCTCCACATCTCTCCCAGCCACGGCAGCGTGTTTTCTTTCAAAATAGCGTAGAGGAAGCGCATGGCTTGGGGAAAGATATAAGGAATTTTCAATGAAAGATGGGAGCCTGGACCTGCTTTGGTATCTCACCCTCTTGTAGATTTGGTAAATTTAGTGGTAACTCTGCTGTAAATTTGTAGGTTCAGTAGGTTTAGTAGAACTCTTCTGTAGATTCATAGATTTTTGTTTAAAAAGTATCCCAAAGTAGCAAAAGTCATGCGTGTGCCTCAGCAATTGAGACAAAAGTGAGGTGCACCAAGAAGACAAAACCCAAAAATGGCCCAGGAGAAATTCATGCTCCAACTTATGAGAATCAGAGCGGGGGAAAAAGCTTCGTGTTGGGATTGTTGAGCCTGCTTTGGTGGGATCTGTGTGGGGTGACCATCCTCCTGCACCATGGAAGATCTGAGGGACAGCAGGGACCATCTCCAGAGCCACTCCCATGATGCTTCCAGAAAAACGCTGAGGTTTTGTTCCTCCAGCAAGACACAGCTGCTTCTACCTTTCCCAGGCTGATATTTAACACCAGAGCAGATGGACACTGATTTTGGATGGGCTGGACCTGCCCAACATCACAACAACATACAGGAAGCCCTTCTGCTCTGATCTCTTTTAAAGTTCTCTTAAAAATCCAAGTCTCAAAAAAAAACCCAACCAGAAGTTGTTGATTAAACTGCAATAGAAAGGGAAAAGATGATTAATATTTTGTGATCACTGGAAGATTTTGTGTCTGGAAGGAGCAGCACAGTGATGCACTTTGCCAGGCAATGTGAGGTACAGATTTTGTCAAAGACAATTTAGGAGAAAGATTTGAGATTTGTGCTCTAGCATTGTTTGGAACAAGTCCGCATCCTGCAGATATTTCTTATTTTTGCAATTCCTTTTCTGTCTGTAGTCTGCTTTTTTTTTGTTTGCTTGTTTTTCTGGTAAGGAGCCTTAATCAACAATCCGTGTAAGGTTTTTATCATTTCAAAAAGGCTGCTTTTGCAAAACACAGCTTCCAAAACTGGAGAAATGCAGAGATCCAGATTTTTCTTCCAGAACAAGGTATTTACAGGCACATCAAATGTAAATGCCATTTAAATTGAGTTTAAAATAATATTTAAACCACAATAATCCCTTGAATGGTATTTTACTCACTTTGGAGAGACCGTACTGTCATGAAAAGCGGAATTTCAGCAGATCACTTTGTGGTCCTGATGAACAATCCCAAATTGTGCAAACATGAATAGCAAAGGGGTTGGGTTGTCTGTCTGTCTGCTGCTGGTTTGTTTTTTTCCTTCCTCTGGACCCCAGACACACCATGCTGTCTCATGCTTTTCCACACCCAGGACACTGGAAAGAAATTGTTTTATACTTCAACTCCTGCCAGAATCTGTCAGAGATGTGGGACACGAGCTCATTCCCAGGGCTTCCACCCAAGATTGCCACTGTCTGACACCTCACTGGAACTCCTCCCTGATCTGGAAACACCTGGACTTCACTGCAGTGCACATCTGGATGAGGAACAGCTGCTGGAGGGTCAGTCCTGGCAAGGGAAAATCAGAGATGTTGGGAAGATCTCAGAGCATCAGCCAAAGATGTGACCCTGCTGTCCATCACCATCAGCCCAACCATGGTGGGCTCCTTCATGGCTGAGAGCTTTCAGCTCTTTCCCATGTGATGGGAAAGCTCCGAATATCCCAAACTGAATTCACCTTTAACTCCTCACATTTCCCAGGCTTTTCCTAGAAAAGATTCTCCAGCTGACGAGGGGAAGAAGAAGATGCTCACATTTCTCAATAAGACCAAGGAGAGGATGATTCCCCACCCTGGACTGCCTCCCCCATCCCTCTCAAACCCCAAAGCTCAGCCAAAGCAGAGCAGGCTCTGAGTCCCTCTCAAACCCCAAAGTGTAGTTGCACTGTTCTAGAAATCTTTCTCTTCTTTCTCAGGGAGAATAGAGATAAGCTGCATTCTTGTACTTTCTTAATCTCTGTGTTTGGTGCTAGGTGTTGTATAGCTGTGACCAATGGTTTTAGGAGGTGGATTCCCTGCTGACCAACAGTTGCCAGATTATTAATGAATATATAAAGAAGTTTCTGTAAATAAAGTTTCTCTTTTCGCCAACTTGGGTCCTCCTGCCTGCTTCCTCTGCCAGCTTCTGTGAATCGCAGGAAATCCAAACCAACACCAAAGCTCAGCCAAAGCAGAGCAGACTCTGAGTCCCTCTCAAACCCCAAAGTCCAGCTGAAACAGAGCAGACTGGGGGTCCCTCTCAAACCCCAAAGCTCAGCGGAAGCAGAGCAAACTCTGAGTCCTGCAGACCACGGGGCTCAGTCAGGGTTGAAGACAACCCTGTGATATGGAATGACATATTTTACACACAGATTCCTGGGAATGGCCAAATTTCCCCAGCTGGGAGTGGGCAGAGGGTGCTCCTGGAGCCCAGGGTGCCTGTGCATTGTCAGTGACAGCCCTGGCAGTAGCAAGCTGGGTCCTGTGTATGAAATATGGCATTTTCACACATCCAGGGAATGCCACAATAAAACAAGGAACTGGTGCAGTTTACGACTGGGCCTCACGCTGAGTCCAATTAAACCTACTGTTTCCAATCAGGTTTAATGTGAGGATAAAGTGAATGCTCCCTGAGATTTGGAGGAGGATAATTTGTCAGTAATAATAAGTGTAGACAAACAGGATGTTCCACAGTGCAGGGGCCTGATTAAAACCAAATGTGTTTCCAGGGATCCTCTCGAAACTCCTGGCAGCCAACGCGGCCAGCGTTGCTTGCAACTCGCAGCAGCTCTGCTGCAAAAGCTTGCAGCCTTTGCAATTCTTCCCAAATCCCATGGAAAAAAATCACAGCCAGGCCATTGGGTCACCCAAGAGCCATCTCTGTGCGTTGTTGTTGGTTTTTGAGGTTTTTTTCAGAGCGTGTTGCAGCTTTATAACCTGTCAATGCAAGGACATCCTAACAGGAAAGGGAAAGTCTTGGATTTTCAGCCTGGCCCTATCCTACTTCCTGAGAAGAGCCCGTCTAGCTGGACTTAACATTGGCAAAAATACATTTCCTGATCAAAATGGGGTTTCCTACAAAAGGTGAATTCTTTCTTGATGAACTTTACCATAGAAACAAAATTTTCCGTCATCAGACCACGATCCAAAAAATCACTTCAGCAAGAAAAGAAATACAGAAGGTTTTAAACTATCCCAGACTTCAGGTTTTAAATTAGACTCGAGATCATTCTAATAATTTTTTTCTTGTTTCCTAAGAAGGATTTTCTCACTTCTTGGCCAGATGGGAACCTCGATACCTCAGTGCTCGTTAGTCAAGCTCCAGTCCCTGGGAATCAGTGGTTACCTGGTGCTGCTTTTGTTCATTAGAGACAACCAGCCTGAGGTCAATGCGCAGAGCACTTAACGCGTTAACAAACCACTAATTAACCCAACACAGAAGCAGGAGCTGTTCCCAAAATGTGTCTCTAATTCTCTGTCTCTCCCTCTTTCCAGCAGCACAATGGATCGTGTGTGGAGCAGGGCAGGGGCTTGGATCTGATGTGGGAATGGGGTCCCACTGGGGCTCCATTGCTGGAAATCTGCAGAAATCGGGGTTAGGATTGGGGAAAATCACTGAAATAAATGCAAACCTGGGTGTTATGTCCTGCTAATTTTCCCTATTGTCCAGGAGGGAAATCTCCTCCTCATGTGCCTCCTTTTGGGCTGTAGGTCTCTGTCCTTTCAAATTTGTGTTTTCCTCAAGGACGGCTCAGGATTATTGGAAATCTCTCTGGATCCTCTCTCTCCATTTGCCCTGGAGGCACTTGCTTTGCTCAACAGCAGATTATGGGGAATGCTGCAATCCTCAAAAATGGGAACTCTCTAGGAAGTCTCAATGCTTTTTTGGTGTCACAGGCAGTGCCCTATTTCCAGCAACATCCCCAGAAATCTGCATTTCCTCCTTGCATCTCATTCCTTAATGAATTCTTGGTAGGAAGATCTGATTAACTCCTTCCAGTGCCCCCATGATCCCAATATATGTCTTTATATTGCTTTATATAGATAAACACAGATAATAAACCCCATTCTAGACTAAAAACAGGGAGACAACACCCTCACTTCAATCCCAAAGGCCCTTATGGATGAGTTCCCATCAAAAATGGAGCACAGGTGAGAAAAGGTGGAAGTTTTGAAGCCCCAAAATAAAGTTCTGATGTGTTTTTGGGTCATGCCCTCAGTGAGAAAGGCTGGACAGGCACTGAGGGGTTTATTTCAGTGTCAAAATGGATGGAAAATTCCCTCCTTCCTTCCACCTGGAAAAAATGCAGGTGAGTTCACAAGATTCTGTTTTGAAGAAGCCTGGAAGAAATCAAACTTTGGGAAGAAGATGTTTTGGGGTACCTGAAGATTAGCATGTCTCCAGCATAAAAAAATAGAATTTCAAAACGTCTAGGAATTGAGATGGGAAAATAGCACCAATAAAGAAAAGCAAACACACCCTGGATGGGAACATGGGTAGAAAAAAGCCCCAAAATAGGGATGCCAGTCTGACCCAGTCCTTTTCCTGACAAGGAGTGACAAACTGTCCTTTCAGATGGCAGCAACTTCTCCAAAAAGCCCTCGACGTCTCTGAGCAAAGCTGCCCCAGACAAATAAACTTTTTGATTTAATTTAGAGCCACAGCTTGTTCCCAGGGAAGGGTAATTGGATCCACGGCAGAGCTGGGAAGCTGAGATGAAACAAAGGCAGCTCTGCTGCTCAGGACACTGCTTTTCTCCAGTGGAAATTTCTTAGGGAACAAAACCCCTTCTCCAAACAGCAGGGTAATTTCAGTGAGCTAATTTCCTGCCACTGTTCCTTCTCCTCTGATAATGGGGAAGAACGTCGGTTTTCTCCTCCTACGACTAAACAAACAAAGCGTGAAATGAGAGGGAATGTTTAGTGCCAAAAGCCTGCAGAAGGAGAGCTGCTCCGGGCTGGAGACCTTTGCAAACACAAGGTGATGAGGTTATGATGTGATTGTTTCTGCTACTGCTGCCCTGCAACTTCCCAGCTTGGTGCATCCAAAATTCTGAGAGCTTCCTCGAGTTGTGAGGAGCTGGGAAAAGGAGAAGCTGCCCCACCTGAGCCCCAGGAGCAGCTGAGGGAGCTGGGGAAGGGCTCAGCCTGGGGAAAAAGGGGATCAGGGGGACCTTGTGGCTCTGCACAGCTCCTGACAGGAGAGGACAGCCAGGGGGTTAGGATCTGCTCCCAGGGAACAGCGACAGGAGAAGGAAATGGTGGAGGTGTCACCAAAACTGTGGGAAAAACAAAAACCGTCCAACAATGTTTTTAATGTTAGAGAGTCAAGGCATTACTTTATTTTCTGGCCAGGATGTTGTTCTGGCCAGGGTGTGCCACAGAAATCATCTCACCCACACACAGCCTGGGTGTGCAGAGAGAATCATTCCATGATGCACAGGTTTTACAGGATTTTCCCCCAAATTTTATACAGTCAAACCCACAGAGATGCATTGTTTCAAAGTTCATTGGTCCAGAGTTGAGCAACCCTCAGTGTTCAGTTTCCCATTGGATCCAGATCCCCTCACCTCTGATGTAAATTAGATCTTCATTTTTCAATTTTCTCATCAGTCCTTTCTGGGGAGATGTCTCCAGCTGTGTCCGAGGTGCTCTGGGGTGGATGTTTGGAGATGGCCACCGATGTTCTGTGGATGTTCCATTGATGTTTTTTACCTCTCTGGGGATCTTTGGGCTACTCCCAGTCTGTAGATATGTTGAGTTTATCAGACCTCACCTAGCAGAACAATGTCCTGAAAAGAAAATTAAAATTCCTTTTCCCAGGGTAAAGACAAACAAAGTCTTTGACTAAAGTTATACAAAATTTTTAAACTGGTGCCTTTTCCAACAGAGGGACCTAAAGGTTGCAAAGGTGTGACAAGTGGGGACACAGGTCAGTGTGGCCTTGGCAGAGCTGGGGAGAGGTTGGACTCGATTCCTTAGAGGTCTCTTCCACCCTAGGTGACTCTGATTCCACATTTGCCTCCACCCTGCCCGAGCCCAGGAGCCAAGGAGCTGCTGAGGAGGAGAGTTGGGACATCTTGGCCTTCGTTCCACACTGGCTCTTGGTGGGACACCTCTCCAGGTCTCCAGCACAGTGACATTTGGTGCCTGGCGTGGGCTGGAGGTGGAATTCAGTCCCTGTGGTGCCAGCAGGATGTGGCAGCCCCGCGGGTGGTACCATGGACAGAGTGTGCCCACCGCGTGCGGCTGCTGCCGAGCAAAATCTGACAGTAAAAAACAGAGAAAGGGAAAAAAAACCTCAAAAATCCCATCCCAACACGTGGCCACAGGCTGATGTTGGTATTCGCAAAGAGTCTGGAAAATCATGTCAGAGGCTGAATTTATTTGAATTTTCTTGGGTCCTTCTGACCACAGTGATTTGACAGTGACATTTCCTTGAGCTGCCACCACTTTGGAATAGCTGTGGAGCAGAGCTACCTGGATATATCCATAAGATAAGGAATTTACAGGGTTTTTTTCTGTTTTGGGATAGCTAGAGAAGTAATAACACTTGTTTGTAGTGTTGTTTGATGGTTTTTTAAAATCTCGATATAAATCATCACTATTTCCTCTTTAGACACTCAGCTCTGGACTGCTCTTCCCTACACCTCGCATACGTGTCCTTTACACCACTGAAAAGCAAGAAAAATCCACAGCTCCTCTGGATGAAAGAGCAGTTGTTTGAAATTCTAAGGCATAATACAAATATTTCCCTCAATGTTGGATTTCCTTTTTCTAATCAAGTGCTGTCACTATCATTGCTTTAAATCTGAGCAGAGTTTTTTGTAACTTTATGTACTTGTTTTGTAACTGTGACTGGCTTAAAACTCAGGGTGAGGATGGTAGAAAGCAAATTGGAAGTGTTTTTTTCATCTTTTTTTTTTTTTCATTCATTGTTTAAATTTCATACCCCTGAATAATGGAGCTGGTCCTGTTCGCAAGAATATTTCACCATTTTATATCCCCCCCGAAACGAGTGCTCAGCCTGGGCATTATTTTAAGAAGATTACTTTTAATAAGATCCATACATTTATAAAATATAACCCAAATATATTAACTCTTCTTTAGTCCTTTGCTTTAGGCTGGATTTGTGTCTGCTTTTTCGTGCCCAGAAAATGAAAAAGATGTTCAGCTTTCTTCCCAAGAGGAAAAAAAAGGTGTTTGTTCGTTTTTTATGCAGAGTTTTTAAAATTTCATTTAAATAAATATGGGAAAGTGTCACAGGGCTGCTCAGCAATGCGCTTGGCGAAGACGAAGTTGCAGATAAAACTCTTTTTCCGATTTTTTTCCAAAGGAAAATGCCCTTGGAGTCCACTAGAGGGTACAGCTCGGAGCCGAGAGCGGAGCGGCTGCGCCACTCGGGATGAGGCAGGTGGAGAAAATTCCCATTCCCGGTTGGATGCTGCTCCAAGCACACCCCAGGTGTGCAAAAACCACCTGCAGGTGGAGAAAAGGAAGGGATCAGTTGGGAAATTTATCCTAATGATCGTCATAAAAGGGTCAATTGCTCTTTGGGTCGGATTAATTAGATGACTATTTACAGGAACAAGAAGAGCCTTTTTTTTTTTTTTTCCTCATTTCTTTTTTTTTTTCCTCATTTCTTCTCCCTTCTCATTCCTTAAAAGGCTCTCTAGACTTTTAAAACACAGCTTGGTTTTAGTTTTGAGCATTCTTCTTACAACTCAGGGGCAGAAAAAAAAATCAAAAAGCATAAAATCACCTGGAACCTTCGGAATTCCAGCTGGACTGTGCTGCACTCAGCGAGTCAGCCTGAAATACCGAGCGGCAGGAAAATTGATGTCTTACCTTGGCAGGTTTTTTTTTGGAAAGCACAAAAAATATCTGTGCTGGAGCTTTCTGTGGGAGGCTGAGGGCTCACACGAGCTGATGTGATTGCAAGGCAGGAGGTCCTCAGGGCCATTGTGGACCCCAAATGAGTGATGGCAATAAATCACTTATTCGTCCCTTTTTTTGGCACCTTCGCCAAGACAAAACGCAGGGGAGGACCAGAATGGGAGTGGCTTTTATGGGAGCAAGAAGGGAGATGCCAGAGGCCCTCAGGAATGACATTTTGGGCAAGAAAACCCTGCTGTAGTTCAATTTTAGCAGTCAATCCCCCTGCTCCCAGCACTGAGAGTGTTAAATAAACACAGAGAGGTACAGATGGGGCTCCAGGAGGGGCACAGCAAATGTGGGCACAGGGGAGCAGCTCCACACTGTGCCCACTCCTTTGGCACCTCATGTCCCTGAGCTCTCGGGGGCCACCTTGGAAGGTTTCACCTAAAAAATGTCACCTGCAGAGCTCGGTGCCCCCAAATCTCACTGCCACGTGGGGGGGGAGGATGCCCTGGTGCCGCAATTCTGCTTTGCTGAGGAAGCTGAGGAGATCCCTGCCCCTAAATGAGCGATATCGTAGCAGGGCAGATCTCAAACACAGGACAGGCACTGGCCAAAAACAACTGCAGCGGAATATTGTTGTTTTACCAAGAGATTTCATCTCTTCTCGCTTAACTCGGTGGCAAATTTTTCCCCTGCTTTCTGGGGCTCTGGGTTTTGGTTTCACCATGGGGATAGGGAGATAGGGAGATGATATCCACAGCCTTCTCCTCAGAGCTGACAGCTACTGAGAAAAACCTGCTCAAAACGCGGTCCCATTACAGCGGGATTAAGTTAAAGCGTGTAAGATTTCTAAACCCTAAACCCTGAGTTTTGTGTGTGCCATGTCATGGAAACTTATGTGAATAATTCACTCTGCTGCCTCCAAACATTCTGCTGCCAGCAGAATTGTCATATTTTATGGAGGGATCAAAAAGTGCACCCTCCCATGGATGTACAGCTCCAATCGAGAGAAAAGGTTCGGATTGCAGCGGTCCCTGTTTGAAAATGCAGCCTGGAACACTGATTATTTTCGTTCCTTCTGCACTAAAGCATACCAAAGCTCCCATTTTTCTCCAGCACCCCCCACTCCAAAGGCCAGGCCCCAGACAGGGCTGGAAGAGTTGCTTATGTTAAATAAAAACAAAACACGGAGAGCTGTGTAGAAAGGATCAATAACAAGTGATCCTTCACCAGGCTGCTCAGCCTTTCCTTTAAAGCAGTGCTAAAATTTCCATCGAGCTCAGTAAAAAGCAGAGATTTACCTGCAAGAAAGTGTGGCTTTGGTGTAAATACACCAGGTGGGGTGTAAATAAAACTGTTTCAATCCTGCTTTTTGCCACTGAAGTTGCACCTTGAACAATCCTCTTTTTTCCCTCTTGCCTCAGTTTTGTCATCTTCAAAGATGAAAACAAGTGTTGCTAGTTTTGCATTAAACTTCAAAACTAGAAAAGAACTCATTAAAATAGCAGGTTATTTTCTAGTTACCTCCTGGATTCATTTTTTTTCTACAGTTATTATTTTAATTAAAATCTAGTCTCTGTGGGCTCAATACACTGCACGAGCATCCTTAAATTGACAAAACTCTTCTGAGGGCAAAGACTGAGGATCCAAATCAGGACCTAAATCTTGTCAATTCTGCTTAATCCATGCAATTCTCCATCCTAACAGCACGGACTAGAGCAGCAGTGTGCACAGTTCTGAGGGATTCTCCCTCGCTGTGAACATCTCCAGGGCCCGATCCTGGTGACACTCGGATCCGAGGGGCACTTGCTGCTGATTTTATTTTGAATTTTGCTGGACCACACAGCCCTGACCCAGCGTGCTCCAGCCTCAGCGACAGATGGCAGGATTGGCTCCTATTTTCCCTTTTTCGGAATATATCTAAATTTGCTTTTGTGGACAGCCTGTGTACATGAACAAATGACGAATTTTACTGGGAAGGGATGACAGAAAAGGCACCCAGGTGTAGTAAAAAGTTGTATTAAGACCTCAGTCACTCCACACAGATTATCTTTTATTTGTTTTGTGGGCAAACAGCAAGATTTTAAGGATTTTAATCCTCCAAATCACAACCCACCAAACAAAAACAAGGAAAGGGTTTCTCCCGGCACATCAAGTCAGGATTAAATCCTCCCGCTCCAAAAGAGACTGAATAAATATTTTCCTCCGGGAGTCGACACCCTCAGCCTCTCCATATGCTAAGGAGGTAAGCGTGGGTTTAATGGCCGCGGAGATAAGCTCTTATCTAAAGGATACAACACTTCACTTTACACTCTGCACACTTATTCGCCGCCTGCTAATGGCTCTGCCTTGGTGGCACTCGTGCCCCAGTGACGGTGACAGCAGCCCCGCTTATCTGGGGCAGGTAGCCCGAGATCACTGCCGTGCCCCACAGAGACACGAGCAGGACTTTTTTGGTAAAAAATGAGCGATTTACAGGGACCTGCTAGGGGGAAAAAAAAAAAAAAAAAAAAAAAAAAGGTGTTTTGCTGACGCCAGACGCTGCTTTAAGCAAGCGAAGTTTGCCCTGGGCGTTAAAAGCACCGTGAGGCTTCAGCTGAATTTCAGCTGCGATTGGGAGTTTGTTTGGATTTCTGGGTCAAAGCGATCACAAAGGTGATTTTTAATTTTTTTTTCCTTTTTATTCCTTTCCAGAGGAAGAAAAGCAAGGGAAAAGCCTCTGCCCCGCTTCTCCCTGATGCTGCCGGAGGAGGGATGCTGCCAGCCCAGGGACCTCCTCCCAGGTGATGTTTAAGGCACAGAAAAACCTCCTCATGCCGGCGCACAATGGCCACATTGTAAATCCGTCCCTTCCCATCGTGTAGGACGTCGGGACCGTTAGTTTTGGCTGGAAATAAAATATATATTGCTCGCAAAGCGCTCTGCTAGCGGGCAGAAAACGCGCGCCGCCGCTGTAATGTTTCTCATTATATTTCCCCTTTGTTCCTAAAAATGACTGAGTTATTGCATAATGCAGGAATCAAGGAAGAGGGAAAATACAGCATGAGGATGGAAACGAAGGCAGCCTGGCAGTTTTCTAGGCAAATGAATGCTCGATTTCTTTTATAAAGAAATTCCACCGCAGGACTAATCTTTAAAAAAAAAAAAAAAAAAAAATCCCATTCTGACAAGTAAATAGTTTGTTTCCTCCCCATTTCAAACAGCCTTGAAAAATCTCCAGCAGCTCGTCAGAGGATTTATTTAGGCTTTCTCGATCCTTGAGTTTTCCCCCGAATTGTGCGTGCGTGCGTTTTATTAGCTTAATAAAACTTGATTTCCAAGCTTTTGGACGCCTCGGGGGTACAATGAGCTCGGATGTCAAATGCATCAAGCAGCTAATGAAGGGATTTCAAAGGTCTCCAAAGTGTCCATTGCAGCAATTTGTAGCGTCTCATAAAGGTGAAGCCCATTTTGGCTCCGCCGTGTTTTGTCTGACAATTTTCCGTGTGCCCCAGCTCCGTTTTGCTGTTTTATTCCGATTTTACATCGTTTTCCAAAGCCCCGGTGTCGCTGTCACAGCGATTGTGGTCAGACCATCAGCCACAAACGAGATCATGCCAGGGGTACTGGGAAAGGGCAAACGCGGGGGAAATCCCAAACCTATCGTGAATTACAGGGATTTACCAAAAGGGATCCAGAGGGGAAAACGATATGGGGGAAAATCCTTATCCATGGAAACATTTTTCTATGGAAAGGTCTTGCTGGGAGTGGGGCGGGGGAAGCTCAGCCGCTTTTTGGGTTTTTTTGTTTGTTTGTTTTTAATTTTTCCCTATTTTTTCTTATTTTCTTTTCCTTTTTTATTGATTTGTCTCTTCTCTTCTCTTCTCTTCTCTTCTCTTCTCTTCTCTTCTCTTCTCTTCTCTTCTCTTCTTAAAACTGTTTTCCTCTTTTCAAAATACCTTTCCTTTCCTTTCCTTTCCTTTCCTTTCCTTTCCTTTCCTTTCCTTTCCTTTCCTTTCCTTTCCTTTCCTTTCCTTTCCTTTCCTTTCCTTTCCTTTCCTTTCCTTTCCTTTCCTTTCCTTTCCTTTCCTTTCCTTTCCTTTCCTTTCCTTTCCTTTCCTTTCCTTTCCTTTCCTTTCCTTTCCTTTCCTTTCCTTTCCTTTCCTTTCCTTTCCTTTCCTTTCCTTTCCTTTCCTTTCCTTTCCTTTCCTTTCCTTTCCTTTCCTTTCCTTTCCTTTCCTTTCCTTTCCTTTCCTTTCCTTTCCTTTCCTTTCCTTTCCTTTCCTTTCCTTTCCTTTCCTTTCCTTTCCTTTCCTTTCCTTTCCTTTCCTTTCCTTTCCTTTCCTTTTTTGTTTGTTTGTTTTAAAATTTCTCTTTTCTCCCCTCCCCCCCCCACCCCACTCCCAATTTATTCTTCTCCCCTTCCCTCGGGATTGATGTTTGTTCAATTCCTGGCCAAATAAACTTGCCGTTGCCGGTTTTCCTCCTCCTTTTCCCAAACACCGAGCTCGATTTCCAGAGCTCCCCTAAGAACTGACCCTCGCTCCCGTCTGAGACAGGGCAGGTTCTCTCTGTCCGGACACGGGAGGTCGGGGAAGGGCTCCTGCCAGCAGGGCCGGTGGCTGCTGGAAAACCGCTGGCAGCTCTCTCTGTCATTTGTTCCCTGGGCTCTCTCGGCCGCCAAATTAAAGATATCATCATGATAGTAATAATAATAATAATAGTAATAATAACAACAATAATGATGATGATTATGATGATAATAATAATAAAAATAATAGTAATAATTTCAAGTGAGCGGGATTTTTGATGCCGCTGATTCTGCTGGGAGGACACACAGAGCCTCTGTAACTGCCAGGCACGGGAGAGATGGAGATGGAGAGGGACTGAGGGGACATCCAGAGCCCCGGGGGGTGGAGAGATGGCGATGGAAGGGATTGGGGGGACACCCAGAGCCCCGGGGAGCAGAGATATGGAGATGGAGGGAGACTGGGGGACACCGAGAGCCCCGGGGAGTGGAGAGATGGTGATGGAGAGGGATTGGGGAACACCCAGAGCCTCGGGGAGCGGAGAGATGGCGATGGAGAGGCAATGAGGGAATATCCAAAGCATGCGGGACTCCCAGAGAGTGGAGGGATGGTGATGGAAGGGATTGGGGGATCACCCAGAGGCCCGAGGAGTGGAGAGATGGTGATGGAGAGGCAATGAGGGAACATCCAAAGCATGCGGGACTCCCAGAGAGGGGAGAGCTGATGATGGAGAGGCACTGGGGGACACCCAGAGCGCCGGGCTGGCCATGCATAGGGACCGCGCCGGGGGCTGTTGTCACCCCTAAAACAAAAGGGCTCTCATGGAGCCCCAGATGAGCAGCAGGAAGAGCTCTCGCAAGGCAGGGCTCTCGCCATGAGGTTAGAACAGCAGTGTTAATCTCGCAGGCTGTGTTTACAGAGCCAGCTCATCCGCGGGGCGGGTGGAAGGCGGCCAGCTCGCCAGAGAACGCTCTTTATTAAAAAATACGGACTCGTGTTGCTTTTAGCAGTGACCACGCAGCGCGTCCCGCATTTTTGGGGGAGGGCGGCTCCCCTCGCCCGCAGCTCCGCCGCTCCTAGCTCCGCACCCGCGGGAGATGGGAGGGCCCCGGCAGCCTTTGGCACCACCTGGGAGAGTCCTCGCCTGGGAGAAAACTCCTTGCGGGGGTTTGGGGTGTGATTTTCACCCGGACGGGAGCCTGAAGGAGCCCCCCAACCCACCCTGTCCGCGGGGCGCGTTCCCTGCGGAGCGCAGGGCAGCGCCGCTCCGCACAGCTCCGCGGAACTTGTAGGGATCCACCTATTTATTTGTTTTACCCAAGCGGAACACGGACGGGGGATGTGAGCATTTCAGTCCGCACCAGAGGCAGAGACCGTCATTTCGAGATGAGGGAGGAACGGACGAATTTTAGAAAAATCAGGAGAAGTCTGGCCGATAGCTGTGAGAAAAATATTTTAAAAACTCCCCCCAAACCTCTCCTTGCCCCTGGTCCTTGTGCAAACTGCGCTTGTGGCACAAATACCAGCACGGAGCTCGCTCATTTCTCCATCCCACTCATCCCAGGCGGTCGGAAGGGAAGATAATTCCTGGGAAATAGCTGTGCATCCCTCCCGGGCGCACAGGGAGCTCCTTTTGCGGACCCGTGTCGGTGTTTCTGCCGGGCTGGGGGGACACGGCACCCCCGGCCCTGCCCCGCGCCCTGCCGCACCCGCGGGAGGTGCTGGGGGTGCGCGGCCGTGTACCTGCCCCAGCGGATGGGTGTCCAGGGGTAGAAAAACCCCGGACTGGGAGGGAATTGGGGGTGGGAGCCCCGGGCGCGGTGCGCAGCTCCCCGCGCGGCTTGCGCGGCTCTGTCCTGCCTGCGCTGCCTGCGCTGCCTGCGCGCCGGCCCTCGCACCCCCCCGCCAAAGCGAATTTGTTGCATTTCCTCAATTGATTGTTTAGTCAGAGGTTTTGCCAACTTCCTGATGGTTCGTTTTCTGATTCTAAAAAAAAAAAAAAAAAAAAAAAAAGAAAGCAAAAAGAACCGCATTTCCTTTTTGACTTAAGAGGGAGAGAGAGAGAGAAGCGGAGGCTGGGGGCTGGTGGACGCATCGAGCTGTATGTACTGGACTTTTTCTCTTCTCTCTGCCCGTCCCGAAACCTCCTCCTCTTCCTCTTCCTCTTCCTCCCCTTCGAGCCCGGGATTTGCACCATCCCCTTCCCCGCTCCCGCGGCTCCGCAGAGCTCCGCCGGCTCCTGGGAGAGCCTGGGCAGGGAGAGCGGCTCTGCAGAGCTCGGCTGGCCCGGGCTGCAGCTCTTGGGTTTGCTTCCCTCGCCTTAAATTGCTTTATTTTTTTTTTTCTTTGTTTCTCTTTCCTGTCTTTTATTTCCCATTCCGTACCCTATCCTCGCAGTTCTTGTGGCTACGACAAGGGATCCAACTGCAGAAAGAAAAGTAAACACGGAAATCTGTTCCACTCGCTTTTATTCGCTTCGGGTTTTCTGTTGTGGGGTTTGTCTGAGTTTGGTTTACTATTATTTTGATGATTTTTTTTTTTTTTTTTTGAGAGCAGCAAAGCTCCCTTTGCATTTTCTTCCCAGCTGTACTGTCTTCAATCCTGCTGCTGAAAGTGTAAAAGCTGTGCAAGAACTGTGCAGTTAAAAACATGTAAATCTTAAAACTGTACTGTCTTTCTTGTAGTTAATTTTTATCCCTAACCTTGCCATACCAGAATATGCTTGAAATTGGTGGTGGTGCAGTGCAAAGCTTGGCATAAACAGAGCAAACTTCATAGAAAATTATTGTCTTCCTCTCCCCGCCAAGATCCTTTTTAAAAATCATTTTTGTGTGGTCTGATGTTTATCATTCAGATCAGCACTGATTCAGCCCTGGCTGCAGCAGCTCTGGAGCTGCAGAAGTGCAGGGCCCTACCCCAAACCTCCCCAAATCAGCGGGAGCTTTGGATCCAGCCCTACAGAAATAAATTAGAGGAAAATCCTAGGTTCGGTGTAAAGGAAAATATATTCGAGTGGGAGAGAATGGGGCTTTGTTCAGCTGCAAGGGGGAAAGGGGAGAACAAAATCCCAATGCTCGCCGAGAGTCCAAGGGTGTTTCACTGGGAAATCTCCAACCATCCTCAATGGGAACTCTCAAACCCCCTTCAAATTAGGGCCTGGTTTGGGAGTCAGTCCTAAAAGCTGATCCTAAAAGTGGTTCAGCCCTACATTTGTATGTGTGCATGGGTAACCATGCATGGTTAGTGCTGCCCTGGCCATGGGTGTGGGAGCGCTCCTGGAAGGTGCACAGGCAGAGATGTTCGGATGTCTGCAGTGCTGCAGGAATCAGATACAGCACGGGAAGGGCAGCAAGGGCAAGCGAAGATTTATCCTCAGTCCCTGCCCGGTCTCGGTGTCCCCACGCGTGAGCAGCGGTGTCCCCGCGTGTGCCTGGCCGTGGGAGCCGAGCCGCGGGGAAGATGCAAACGCCGACCACGCCTCAGGGCGCAGGGATTTGTGCATCCCGGGGGATTCCCACATCGCTCAGCTCATCTCCCTCCTGCCAGGAACGCGGGATTTCTATGGAGATCATAAATCCCAGCCGTGCACCCCACAGAAACCCCAAACTCCCTCTTTAGGGTCCGCGCACCTCTCTGTCCATGCGACAGGGACAGCGCCGCTCCTCGCGGGTGTTGACATCCAGCGAGGCAATCCAAATATTTGCGCAGCCTTTGCTGCGGGATTTTGTTATTCCACCATCATTACCATCGCTCCGCGGAGCTTTAGGGAAGCTGCCCGAGCCCGGCCGAGCTCTCTGCAGGGGCAAAGCCACTCTGGTGCGACGTGCGGGCTCTCCATTAGGTGGCATTGGAAGTTTGGTGGTGGGACGGGGCTCAGGCGATTGGGAACGTATTTATCTTTTCAGCACTTGTTAGATACTTACAGCCCAATTTGCTTTATCAACAGGCGGGTTCATAATTTTATCGGGCCGGGTTTTGTATCAGGGGTGAGAAGAGAGCCACCCCTGTCCCCCGCGCTGAGCGGTGTCGCTTCTTTTTGGTCAATTAAAGGCGTTGTGAAAATAATTGGTTGCTGTAGAACACTTCAAAACCATAACAGTCCAACGTGCAGTGCAGGGCAGATTACACACAGCCCTTTCCTGTTTTTCAGAGGTTCAAACACCTGAGAACTCAGCCGTGTCTTGCTGCACTCACTGGCAAAGGAATTTTACACACAATTTGTAGGTGTGTTGTCTGCTGAGCGATGGAGAAAATAAGAAAAAAACCCATTTTGTAATGTGTGTAGCACATTAGCATATGTGTAATGTGTATAGCACATATAGCACAAAGTAGTTTTGTTCCAACGGGTTATGGATGCAGTTTTAAATAGTAAAAATAATTTTAAAATCTTTTAAAAAGAAAATTCGATGTTAATCAATTAAGAACAATATTTTTTCTACTCAGAGTAACTTTGTGGGAGTTTTGCTGTTACATCTCCTTCCAGCAGTTTTTGTTAAATTAGGATTTTTTTTTTTTTTGCAGAGACAGAGATTGTTTTAATCATAGGATAATTAACATAAATCAATTTATATTGGTGAAATCTCATTAACTAAATTAGAGCCAGCCCCTTATTTACAATGAGCAGAATCAACCTCAAACTGTTTGCTATTGTTTGGTTTGTTTTGTTTTTTTTCCTTGACTTCTTGCTGTCATTTAATTTAAAGGGCAGACTTCACATTTATCCTCATTTGGGGAAAATGTTCTAAAGAATTAAATCTGGATTTTCATTTCAAGGCACTGTGTTTGAAGAGCTGAATGGCTTTAAAACCTCTTAATTCACAGAGACTGAACTGTATTATTTGTCCAAATTACAACTGATAAGTTCTATCATAAATAAAAATTACTTGAATATGTATATAAATATATATATAAATAAATATATATATGATTAAATATATACACATACTCATGGCAAAATATATGTTAAAGCACTTATTTTATGTAGTAAAAAAATAATTTATTTTAGACTACAAAGTTTTCTCACAATACAATTTTTTCTCCATTTTTGCCTTCCTTACTGTACCTTTCTTTCTGTGCATTAATTTTCAGAACAAATGTTCAAAGCCTGATGTGCTGAACTTCTTTTAATGACCCTTCCTCCACTCCCATGGGAGGGAATATTCTGCTTATTTTGACAACTGAAGTTTACAAATGCCCCTTTTTCTTTTTTTAGGTAGTGGGCACGTATCAACGTTTTTATTTCAATATGTGACTCAATGACAATTAATAAAAAAATTCATTGTAATGGATGAATTCTCTAGACTCCAGCAATAACAAACTGAGTGTTCATGTCCCTGATACACTTTAAAATGTAAGTTTTAACTACTGTCCCTGTAACATCCTCGAGAGCTCAAGAGGGTGAATTAATACCAACATTTATATTGCTATATGTGAATAAAAGTGGCTTTAACTCTTGGAAGCCCAATGGGAACGTCCTAATCCAGTTCTGCAGCAATTAAGAACATCAATGACTAAAATTTTGGTTATTTCAAGGTCTTTTTTCCCCTTGCAGAACTGGGACACGCACAGATACACAACACCATAAATTTCCATGGCTCATTCCGTCCGTTTTTGATGGAAAACTGGAGAAATCCAAACAATTTTCCCCCCTTGTTTGCAGCTAAGAGCAGAAGGGCTGAGGCCACGGAGGAGAGAGACCCTCAGCTAAACCCAACCCCTCCAGGGTGAGGGGGATTCCCAAAAAGAGCAATTAAAACTTTATCAATGCTTAATTCTGCCACGCCGAGCTCGTGATTCTCTCCCGCACCAAGGCACGGCCACGTTCCCTTCCCACTCCAAGCTTTCTCCAACTTTTTCTCCGTCTCTTTTCCCTTTTTCTCAAGGTGTGTTTGTTTTTATTTTTTTTTTTTCTGGGGTAGCCCCTGTCATTCAGCGCCGATCTGCAGCACCCTGGGATTTTCCCCCCGCGCTCCGTGTGGGAATAATGAAATCACCATCCTGAGCTGGAACAAAGCAGGGCTTCATCTGCAGGGCAGAGGGATATGATAATCAGGGAGAAATCAGAGACCAGATCTGAAACTAGGAGAAATTGGTGAATTTCCATGAAAAATCAATGAGGAGCTGGAATGATTTTTTTTTTCTTCTTTTTTTCTTTTCCCCCCGGGTGGAAGAAAACTGATATCAAAGTCAACAAGCTCCGAGCTTACCCCAGCCTGTGGAAACTTCAACATCCATTACCTGCTTTTGACCTTTAGCAGGGCAGCAGAAAAAGCAGCCCTCAAACACTCGGGAATGGCACAGCACCCACACAGAGCTTCTCTTCGAGGGGAAAAATTTAAATTAAATTTCTTTTTCTAGCTTGCAGCGGGAATCACCCCCTTAAAAACCACATACACAAACGAGCAAAGTGGTTGCAGGAATTAAAGTTTTTTCATGCCTTCTTTTTTTTTTTTTTTTTTTAGGCCCTGGGTTTTGCTCGCGGCTGAAACTCCTGGAAAGCTCAGGAGAAAAAACAAACAAACAAACAAAAAAAGGGGATGTGTGAGCCCCAGGGGTCAGGTTACCCTGCTTGCCTATTCATCTCCTCGAGGAATGTTTAAGCACATTTTAGGGTCCTCGCAGGCTGTGGATTGTTTGGTTCGACTCCTCTTGGTGACGGCATCAAATATGCGCAGCATTTCGGGGAGTTAAAGATCATGGGATGAGGCTTGGGACATTCAAATTGTGGTCTTGGGCAGCAATGAGAGTCTGAATAAATACTGAGAAACTGCAGCGAAAGCTCTGCACGGGCTCGTAGCTCAACTAAAACCGGAATAATAGTAATAATAAGGGATGGAGAATTAGGAAGGGCTGAACTCTGCTTTAGGCAGCCCTAATGATAATTGCGTTGTGGTAATGAGTGTGCAGGCCAGTTTTAAATAACATAAAGACAGTGGCTCTGTGGTTTTTTGTGTGAATTCCTATTCCTTCACAGCGTGGCAGGAGGAATAGATCCCTTGTATAATCCCATTGAAATACAGATGGTTCTGACCTGATGCTTTATTTAGGTGCATCAGGGCTTTTGGCTTTTATTCTCCCATCACTCCTGACCCCTTCGAGGCATTTTCTTGCCTTATTCACGGTTTTGTTAAAAAGAGATGGAAACCACAGACTGGCTGTGCTGCTGACATCCATCCCAGACTGACATCCACCTTCCAGCCTTGGGAATATTTCAATCTGATGCCTCCAAAGCTAAAATCCCATCACAGGCAAATTTCTGCACTCAGAAATGGGGGGTGAAGCATTACCTGATGAATGAAAGCAAGGATAGAATTTTTTGCCCATGATTGAAAAAATAAATTGGTTTTAAAAGAACACATTCTATTTATTCAGTTTGGAGTTTGGCTGAGGTTTGTTATAAAAATAGTGCCGTAATTTTTTAAGAAACATTTTCTGTTTGGATAGATTAACTGTACACGCAGGCACTTTAGCTTTTGATTCCTTTCAGTAATAGAGTAATATTCATCGCTGGCATCCAAAACTGCTCTTAATAAAAACAGTTTGGGAAATCTTCCATGCCAGACAGATAAAATCTCTTTGAAATGTGGGGGGGACGATGAGCAACCGTCAGAGAATGGGATTTTCTCTGCCCCCAGGTCCCAGCACCGCAAAGGCATCACCATTGCCTGCAGAAGTGCGTCTTCTCCAGTGCTCTGCTGCAAATCCCTGGGGGGAAAAATGGCATTTGGGAATGCTATTATTCTTAGTTGATTGCCATAGCCTGCATTTTGTGTATTTAGGACAAAAATAATATGGGTGTCACATCATTGTGGGAGCCTCCCTCTCCCCCCTGTGCTCTGAATCTGTGGCACCATTCTGGTTCCAAGCAGGTTCCTGGTGCATCCTTCCCAGCCCACCTTGCTCCTTGGATTCCCCCAGGCTCTCAGAGAACTTTTTTGCTTCCCTTTAAGTGTGGGAAAAGCCTGAGTGAAGCAGCAGGGCTGGGGATCCACTACCAGGGATCCTCTCCTCTTCCCCTCAGTGCTCGCCCTCAAAACAGCTCCTTGTGCCCATTGCTTTTAACCTCTCTGTCACAGGTTTTTTGCAATAATTCCTCTGCTGGCCTGAGAAGCTGAGTTGTTGTTTTTTATTTTTTTATGTCTGTTAAACCAGGGCAAGGCTCATCTGATTAAATTGTCACAGTTCTCTGAAAGTTTCCACTTCCCTGAGTGAGGCTGGGACCCCAAAGCCTCGCGCTGCTGCTGTCAACTCAGGCAGCAGAAGCAAAAACTAAAACAAGGGAGAAAAATAGCAAAATACTGGAAGAAACAAATATTTCTCTCCATTTTCTGAGTCAGTGGGAGAAGGCCAGCCTGGGATCTGGCTGAGTCCAAGTCTTTGGCACTCGTCTCATCAATTCAGCCTACAGAACTCATCCTAACCCCCGCACATTTGTACATACAGAGCTGTTACTGGTCCAGGTTTTGCTTATATTTGTTTCTGCCTTGCAATTCTCTTTCATAAATCCCAATGCGTTTCTGTGCCGTTCATTTCAGTCCTTTTAAAAGTTGCATTTTGGGTGTTTTCTTTTTCATTTGTAGTGTTTTCCCTTCAGCGCGTCCACGGATGTGCTGCCAACAGAGCCGTGAACGCACCCAAAACTGAAGGTTCAATTTAGCAGCTCACTGCTCTTTTGACATTTTAATTTCATCTCCCTTTTTTCTTTTTCTTTTCTTTTTTTTTTTTTTTTTAAGAGAATTAGTGGTAACTTTATCTCTCATCAAATTCCAGGATTTTGTCTAATTCAATTATACCTATGGAGGCTCTTTTCTTCTTTCTTTCGCTTTACTGAAGTGACACAGTCAATTGCAGATCTGAGAAAATCCAAATCACCCTGGAATTATCTGCATTTTTGTTTCTTTGCTCATGTCCAATAATATCTCTTATAATTCTTCAAGACTAGAAAGTCCTGTTCTTTTTTTTTATATATATTATAATTAAACCACTTTAATGATGTTCCAGCTTCAAAGATTGGTAATTTGGTACGGCAGCGGTGGTGACAATAATAGAAAAAAATATTAGGAAGCACCACCTCTGTGCTTTAGCCTTCCTTGC
Organism: Acanthiza pusilla; assembly: GCA_036630365.1. Taxonomy (NCBI): domain Eukaryota; kingdom Metazoa; phylum Chordata; class Aves; order Passeriformes; family Acanthizidae; genus Acanthiza; species Acanthiza pusilla. The sequence goes on from JAXCHO010000016.1 coordinate 17,704,440, forward strand.
CATGTTCCCTGTCAGCTTGCATCCCTTTCTCCTCATCTGTGGGATAGAAATAACCTTGGGACTGGGAGAAAAGTGTGTTTCTCATAAGAGCACAGGACAGGAAAGCCTTTTCTTTAAATCAAAAGCAGTTGGCTGCTGCAAGAGCCCGGAGGCAGAAACTCTGCTGCTGCTGTTGATGTCTGTCAGCCTCTCCACCTGCCCACAGGCAGAATTCTCTGGGGTTAATATCGACCCCAAAGTCCTTACTTTTAATACGGCTCTAATCTGAGACCTGCTGCAGAGCTCTGTGCTTTCCGTGTGGGAACAGCCTGCGCTTTCCTGGAGGCTGGGGAGAGCTGCCCATGGCAGTGGGACAGGGCATGGGACGTTCCCCAGCAAAGTCCTGACCTCCTGGGCTGGTTCTGCTGGGAAATTGGGCTGGGTTTTGCCTGGGGTGACTCTCCAGGAGCTACCTTAGGTTTTTTTTTAGGGGATGTGTCCAGCCTGCTTCTGCCACCGTCCTCTCCTCCATCAGGTTCATCACAAGGACTCATCCATGCTCATCCATGCAGCAATGCCTGAATGGTCACACCACTTTGGCTTTTCGCTCTTGGCAGGGAATTTCACCAATTTTCCTTCTGAAATGTCCTTTTTGGGCCAGCTGTGGATCTGAGATCCTCTTCCCCTGCACAACTCTTTCTTTCCTAGGTAGGTGGGAAGCCTGTGTGCGCCCCAAGGCAATAACGGGGATTATTCCCCCTTCTTTGCAACCCAGGAACCCCCTGCATCCACGTGTGCTGAAATACAGAATTTGGGCTGGGAAGGAGCTTCAGGATCACTTAGTTCCAACCCCCAACAAGTCCAACCCCTCAAGTGGTCCCACAACATTGTGGGTGGTGCTGCATTTGGGGATGATGCAAGCCTGTGAAAACCCATGCTGTTGGTTTAACGCAGCTTTGCTCCGAAGTTATCAAAACCAGGGATGGGCATAGAGCACGTTGGGAGCGCCAGGAATGCCGCGAACGCCGCCACTCATGGGCCTCATGGGCTGCAGGTGGATTGCTGTGTGGAAAGGTCACACCTACCAACTTCTTAGGCCTCTGGTGTGAAAGATAAAACCATCTGGTCACCATTTGACAGCTTAAATTGTAATTACACCATTTGGCCTAGGAATTGCTGGGAGCCACTGTTTGAAGCCGCGGAGATAGGGATCGAGCCATTCCACGGAAGCCGAGTTGCTGGAATTCATCTCTCCTCATCTCCTTGGCCTGCTCCTTACCTCCCCAAATTTATCTCCTCAGATCCCTCGTCCCGATTGTGAACTTGGCAGCGGTAGTTTGGCGTAAATAACCGCGGTGGCTGCTAACCAGGAACACCTGCCGGCCCCGTTACCCGGAACGGGAGGAGAAGATGGGCATCTCCAGCGGAATTCCACCGCGGCAATATGGAAGTGTTTAAAGGAAGACCTGCCCCGCTCAGGGTAGCAGAGATCTGAACCTTTAAATTGCAGCCATTCCCAGCCTGACGATAAGTAAATAAACAATTCACAGCTGCGAGGGCTAAACACAGAACACATCTATCTCTCCAAGGCCTGATTGCTGAACAAGTAATTAAGTGCGAAATGTGAGCCCCCAATGTCACCGGGAGACGATAAAGGTCTCCAGTTGTAAATTAACTGAACTCGATATTAACCCTTCAGGAGCCCTTGGGTGGCACTGGGTGCCTCAGCGTGACTCCAGCGCAATTTGCATGCAATTATTGCTGACATTTGCCCCTGGGAATATGGAGCTGTTATTTTAGCAAATTAAAGAAACAAGGGATGGAGCTGCTTTGTCTCTTCTCCCTGAGTTAGTTCAGGGCACCCTCTGAGTCCCAGGTCCTGCTCTGCCATGCTCGTCCATCACATTCCCGCTGTCACTGTCCCTCCTGGCGATACAGAGGTGTCACAAGCCCAAAATGCATTAGAGCCTTGGAGCTGCTCAGGCTCTGAGATAAAGGGGGCTGCGGATGGGGATGGGCAGATATCCATCAGTGCCTCCAAATTGTGCTCATTCGTGATTTACCTCGAGAATAAGGATGTAATGAATGACCATAAATTGAAGTATCACCACTTGTTAAGTAATTCATTAAATGGGTTGTGGGGGATTGTTTTTGTTTTGGTTGTGGCTGGGGTTTTTTTTTGTTTTTTTTTAATTTTATGAATTAATGAAGTTCACTTGTGATTTTGCTATGCATGCAATTTAATAATTATTTTAAGGGCTCAGCTCCTGCAATCCTATGACCAAAATCAATGCATTTTCAGACACATAACTAATTATTTTAGCACACAACGAAAACTTTGAAGATGTCCAATGAGTGTCCAGTTTTCAACCCAAGGGACTGCAAACTACAAGACAAATAAAAATAATTCAAAAAGTCGAACTTTTTAAAATTAATAATTTTTAAGCCTTCCAATAATTTTTGAGTGCTATTTACCAAGTTGACAACTTTTGGGGTTGGTTGAACTTAATGGAGTTTTGCTCCTTCATTGATTCACAAGCTTAGAGGACCTGTTTGATGCTGGAGCTGGATTTGATTTGAATCCTGGACTATGAAGCCATGAAGGGATGGATCTATGGATTTGGATCACACTCAGATCAATCCATAGTTAATTTTTATGTGTACTAAATGAATTCTTGGGCTCCCAGGGGTAGGGAGAAAAGTAAGGAGTGATCAGCAGCAGGGACATGGTACCTCAGCTCCTTTCTCACTGCAGCACGAGGTTTGTTTGGGACTGGCCTCATTATTGTGCATTTCTTCAGATTTAACTCCCAGACTTTCCTTCTTTTCCTGTTCTGAAGCAGCTGCTTACATTTTACAGCTTCACTTGAAGCCATGGCAGGAGCTGTGCTGGAAATGCTGCCGTGAGGGTTTGTGTCCCAGGTCAGGGAAGCAGACCCCAAATCCTTGGTGCATCCTGGCAGCTGGGAATGCTCCAGCCTGGCTGGCAGCAAACCTGGATGGTCTTGCCAAAACAGGAGCGCATCACCAGGGATGCAAATGGCAGATGGGATCATTGGATAACCAGCCAGGGATCCCCTCATCAACCAGAAGAGCCTTATCTTTCCCCTGTCCCAGAGAATCCATAAAAAACCCTCTCCATTTCACACAGCTGTTTATTTCAGAGCTGAGGCCATGCAGAACACGGCTCATCCATTTTAGATCCTACTTCCAGTGAGAGGCCCTGGGAACTGGGCAGGGAGACAGCAAACTTTCAAGCCCCAAGCTGTGAAGGAGCAAGAACACTCCTAAAATGTCCCTTCTGAAAGGGAGCCTCCCTTTCGGGTTTCAAATGCTATCTTTGTTACCACCCTTGGTAACCTCGTTAGCAATGAGCTGAATGTTATTAGAAAAGAGCTGAGCATGGGTGGGAAGACAAGAAAACAAAAGGAAATGGAAGTCCTGGAAATTGATTTTCCATTTGAAGCTATTATTTTTTCTTCTAATTTTTAATAAGACATTTTATGAAGTTTATTGCACTGCTATCTATTTTCTTTTAGGGTGTGTTATCTTTCGCGACTTAGTTTAGACTAAAATAAACTTCAGTTGCTAATTAAGGATAGAAATGGAAATCCAAAGATTTGCTTCTCATCAATGCCAAGCAGTAAATCCTTTAATGCTCTGGGATTTTGCTCCATAGCTCTAAATTTCCCATTGGTATTTAGTAATCTGCTGATTGCATTTACTTTAATTCTTTGGTCTTCAGAGTGTTCGTGTTGAGGCACTCACAGTAGCTCTGCGTGTTAAGGGCAATGAGTTAAAAGCTGTAGGGTTTTTTTTATTAAATTCCAGCTCTGTTTTTCCTATTGAGTTCCCAACTACTGGGTTATATCACACTAATAGGAGTTGTACTCTGGCTGGACAAATGGCAGCGTGTTGCAGTGTCCTGGGGGAGCCATGACATCATTTTTAATTTGCTTATCTGGACTCGGAAAAATAAGAGGGTGTTTGGTGAGAAAGTGAATTTATTTTTGCTCTAACTCACCTCTCCTTGCCGTGACGTTATGGGAACTGTGTTCCTGTGCAGGTTACACCCACTGGCTCCTCCAGATGTCCCCATCTGCAGCACCTTGGAAGGGATGGAGGGATTTAGAGACCCCAAAGCCCATTTTCCCATTCCCTAGGAGCTGTGAAGGAGAGGGACACGGCTTCCTTTAATGCACATCCCTCAAGGTTTGCAGGCTGAGAGAAGCCAGGGAAGCCTTCCAGGCCATTTTGTGGTTGGGTCTCACAACTGACTTGACATTGGGATCAGCAAGAGTTGGGACTGGGAAATGGTTTGGAGGAACTCGGTTACCTTTGGCTTGGTTTGAACTGCGTTAGCTCGAATAGGATTTGATTTTAAATCTATTTTTTTAATTTCCTCATTCCAACTGAGACTGGAAAAGGTGTTCTATTCCCATGGGAGCTGGGAAAAGGTTTCATAACAGAGCTAGTCCAGCTTTTGCTGTGTTTCATTTCTCGTGGAATTAGGACAGGAGGCAGGAACTTCAGAACAGGAGAGAGACTGTGACATTTTCCATTTTATTCATGCCATTCTGAGTAAACAGTTTACATAAAGAGGACCTTGGATAAATAGCTATTAAATCAGTAAATTCTTTTCTAATTTGACCCAAATTTTTGGCATTTTCTGAAACCATGGCTGCGTCTTCTCCAGAAGGATAATCTTGACATCAAGCCTTTAATAACTCTGTGGAATTCAGCCCACTCAGATATTTTATTTCCCCAAGTGCAGGTCTGGCCATTCTGTCCACTTGTTTTGCAGTCAGAACCTTCAAAGTGGGAGGACAGTGACAATTTTTGTCTTTTGCCTACTTGTTTCACTTCTTCCAGGGAATCCCTCGTGAACTATAATTTGTACTTGCACCTTCTCACTCCTAACACAAGCACACATTTAACTGATCCCACTGATGTTCTTTTAAGCCCCAAGTCTCAAAATTTGGGTAGTTAAATTCTCTTTACCAGTTTGGGTAAACCATGTTTGAAGAAGGGAATGAAAGCTGTATTTTCTGGGTGATGTGGGAAAATAAAACCACTTCATCAGTCTCAGTAATTTTTAGAAAAACCAGCACCATAAGCTCCTGGACACCTGGAACAGCTGACTTGGCATTCCAAGTGAGAGAGGACCAAAGGCTCCAGCTCCCTGCAGTGGGAATGACCTAGCAGCATGAGGAAGACCTGATTACATCACGGAGATAACCTGTTCCCTTAAAAATAGCAAGGTCAGGGAGGCAATAAAGCTGTCAGCAGGGCAATCACAGCTTGTGTTCCACCACCTCCCCACGCTGGGGACCAGCAGGGTGGGGACCTCACAACGAGGATGGCCACGTTTGGGTAAACAAACCCATGGCAATACCCCAGCTCTATTGTCTGCCCAACAGCTCTATTTGTGCCAGTGATATTTCCAGGTTAGCTCCTCCTAGGGCCATTAAAATCTTAATTTTATTCTTTTTGCTGTTTTTTTTCTTTTTTTTTTTTTTTTTCCCCTGGATGCAATGATGGATGGAGTGCCTGTAAAACCTCCTGGCTCTGTGTAGGACATCCCCAAGCTCCGAGCCAGGTGTGGAGCAAGTGGTCATGGAACAGGCTTCCACCCAGGCCTGGCCTTGGCTCGGGACTCTTGTCCAGCCCCTGGGGTGCCTCACTCTGCTCACATCCAGCTGTGGGAATATTTCCCACCTGAGTCCAGGCCAAGAATGGAAACCCATCCAACCTCCTCAGCTGAGCAGCCTTGGGAGGAGCTCACGTGGGGCAGGTGGGAGCACGGCCCGATGTTTTCATTGTGCTGGGATGATCCGTTTTCAGCAAAGGAAGATGTTGTGAAGGGTTCACATCCTGTTGGTGCCTCGGATAGGTTTCAGCTATTGCTGTTTTCCTCTGGATAATGCGGATTCCCTTGGCTCAGTCTCCAGTTTAGCCGGCCTTGGACAATAGGTCAGAGTGATGCAACTCATTTGGGGGTGTGGAAAAGATTCCAATATTTTGGACACAAATGTCAAACTGTGCAGTTCTGATAAGGATTGAATATGTGCAAAACAGTGTCTAGGAATAAAACATTTATTATTACATCCAAAATGAAGCATAAACTTGTGCCACTGATAATATACAGCAAGGTTTTGTCTGTTAAATACCAAAGTCTTCAGCACATTTTGGTGACATTTTCAGTTTAAAGCACCAAGAAAATGTCAGGGGTTGAGGTCAGAGACCAAAAGAGGCATTGGCCTCATGTGAGTGAAATGTGGTTGCAGTTGAGAGCAGCTGCCACTGCCTCGCACAGCTTTTCCCTTCCTCAGCGTCACACTCAGAACAGCTCCAGGCAGTTATAACCTGAAATTCCTGACAATTATATCCATTCTTCTCCCATCCTCTCGAAGAAATCCATTTGGAAACGAAGCTTCAAATCCAAGCTTCTACTGCTGTTGAAAAGGCTTAGAGGTGGGACGAGATTATGATTGATAGGATGGGATAAAACTGTGGTTAACCTGAAAATTTAGTTGCAACTTAGGCAAAACTTTTAGGAGTTTTTAAGTATCTTTGCATAGTATTTTTTATGTTTTCACATTTACTGATTTTGATGGGGACCAAAACCAGAAGTACTGTGCGACAAGGCTATTTCCATGGCCTATTTTTGTTCTGTACTGGAGGGGGAAAGCCTGTTCTTGTAAGATTTCCATCTCAGAAAGAAATAAGGAAAAAAATCACTTGTGTTTCCTAAATGGAATGGTTCACCCGAAGCTTACCTGTCACCAGTTCATGACCAGCTAATCCCATTGATTGTCCATAGGTGAGGCAGAGTTCTAAGGCCATGAAGGAATTTAATTGGAATGATATTTCAGTTTTTGGGTCTATTTACAGACTGTGGTATGTCCATTTGAACAAAAGCCAGAATGCGGAACTGAAACGCCAGTGTTTTCTTCTTGCTATAATTGGAATCTTTTAGACAACATTCCAATGTTTGAAGGTGTTCACTGCAAGGCTTTGATCCTTTCCCATCAAGTTTTCAATGTCAATGTATAAAACATTAAATTCAATGTTGGCAGCTTCCTCTTCCATTGAACACCACAGGGATTTAATTCTTTAATTTCAGTCAGGACAATGTTGAACACTTTTGGCTGCCCAAAAAACACCACTGTCCAATCACCTGCTCTGGATCCAGGCTGAACTCCACAGGTACCACCAGCCCTTCCCAAGACATCCCTTGAGTAGAAACAGCAATTTCTCTCTGGGTTGAACAATCATGGTGACCTGAAACACAACTTACATTTGGTGCTTCCTGTTGGGGAGGAAGTTGAAGGCTGCTAATTTTTGTGATGGCAAAAAAATCTTTTAATGAAGGGAGGGGTTTGGCCTCCCAGGCCTTTGCCGCGGGGAGAGGGTGTGAAGTGGAGCAGCCCCTGGGTTTGCCATGCTGGCTGGGAGGGCGTGAGAAGAACTGTGCTTGTCCCTCTGCCAAGCTCTTCCCTGCTGCTCTCCGAGAAACCGAGCTGCAAAAAGCTCTTTCCTGCAGAGTGTCGCAAGGACTGCCTTGAGTTTGGCTCCAGAAAATGTTTTTTTGTTTGGTTGGTTGGTTGGAGATTTTTTAATTTTTTTTTTTTTTTTTTAAATCTAGGTTGCTCCACACTTAAAAAAAAAAAAAAAATGATTTATATGGATCTGTTGCACGGGGCAGGAGACCTGCATCACCTACAGGGATGGTGATGGGGTGGCAATTTCTCCGTGCTGGAGCAACCACTCAGCCTTAGTTTAAATCCCTTCCTTCATCCAGTGCAACAATAATATCTTTTGGACAAGGGATTTTGGAAAAGTTGAAATGTTTGCTTTACAAAACAGACATAAAATTTCTCCTTCAAGGTGCTAAATTTGTGCTGAGCTGGTCCAAAACACGACTGCATCTGGCTGTGTCTCGTGTCTGCTGCTACTAAAAAAATGTCCTAAATTCCAGACAACCTCTGGGGCTTTGAAATAAAACTCATTAATCCTGCATTTGAATTTAATATTTGAAATTTTATCCTAATCTTTTTTTCTTCCACATGAATTAACTTTAGAATACTTGGAAAGGAACACAAGGGTGGGTTTTTTCCTTTTTTTTTTTTTTTTTTGAGGGAGCGAGAGAGAGAGGGAGAACATTCTTAACAAAGGGTATAAAATTAAACTAAATTTGACCTCTGCCTTTAGCAGATTTTCCACCTGGTCTGTGCAGGAAATCAACTTCTATATAGCAGCTCTTTCATAAGGAATAACATACATGAGTCTGTAAGTGACAGTTTTTCTTGGGTGGACAACAATGTTAGTTACTTTTTATGATTAATTGATAAATGTTTTGATATGGTGCCTGGGCTCCGAGTCAAAAATCACTCCAGTTAGATGATCCAGCACTTGGGAAGCTGAGCCAATTACAGCTCAGGCACAGTGAAAACAATTCTAAAATATTTGAGCCTAAAAATGTGCATAGTTGTTAAGGAATCTTACACGTGGGTGTACGGCGGTATCCTGAATTACAGCTACTTGGTGGGCCAATTTCTTGAGGAATGCAGGGAAGTGCAGGGATTCGAGACTCTTGCATCTATATTTCAAAAGAGTTGGGAAAACACAAGAACCACATGGGCTCTTGTGGCTGGGCACGTGCTGAGGAAAACCAGAGCATGGGCCAAAATGTACTTTTAGTCCCTCGGGTTGCACAAATCCCTTTGCTTTTTTGGGAAGGTTTTAGGTTTCGAGTCTCCTTCCCTTGACTCTTAACCTCCTCTGTGCTAGCTCTTTTCTTTTTTTAGGCTCCAGAACTTACTTTCTACACCAGGATTCCAACTTTCATGCTCAGATTTGCACCCTGACTCTACCCCTGATGGATTTTTAAACCATCCATGAGGAATAGGATTCCATGTCTGCGATCAGGTTGTCCCTACCAGCAGGGTGGGCTGGACTCAGAGGTTTTAGGTACAGCCCAGCACCAAAATTCTACATTAGACACAGCTCTTGGAGGTCCAACAAAAGAATAACCTCCTTTGCAATTAGAGTTTATTTTCTCGGATTATTGGTGGAAAGAAAAAACACTCTGTATTTTTCTTTCTGCAGGTAAGTGAGTGCAGAGGCATTTTTTCAGTAGGATTTTGGGGTCATTGGCTCAAAGGCCATTTGGAAAGCTCCCTGTGGCAGGTTGAAGATGGCTTTGTGTGTGACAGAGCTGCTCCCAACAAAGTCAAGGGAAATAGAATAACTGCTTTCTTTTTTGGTTCTTCGGCCTTCAGTTCCTAAAATTTTACATGGAGGGATTTTGAGGGATGCATGATCTGCAAAGTGAGGGGCAAACCCTGAACTCCAGAAATCTCAGGGGGTTTTGGCTGCTCATCAGTTTCCATGCAAGGATCTAATCCTAGACCCAAGCAACTCAACGTCTTCAATGGATTTTTATTCCAAGGTCAAATCGAAGCTTCACTTCAGAAAAATCATGGACACAGCTTCTGCTGGAGACTGTTTGACATCACTAAGGCCATCAGCCCCTGAAAGGTTTGAAGATGTTGGAATAGAATTAGATCTAGATATTGCTCAATGCTTTTAAAGCCCTTGACTCTCGATATATAGTGTCTACAGAAGGGAGTGAGGAGAGCTGAAGAATATATTTCCAAATGGAAGAGCATCATTCCTATTCTTGTTTTCCATTGAGGATCCAGTCTGCTACATGGTTAAAAGTGCAATTTTCCCAGTAACTGTCTCATTTCAGGTACCATTTGAATGACATGATTTTCCCAGTAATTTTCTCATTTCAGGTACCATTTGAATGACATGATTTTCCCAGTAATTGTCTCATTTCAGGTACAATTCGAATGCCATGATGCCCCTTCCCAACCCTCCCTCCACCCCTGACAATCTGTTTTGATCCTGGCTGCAGGATCTAAACACACTCCTGCTTTGACTTTATTTAGCACTGGAGGATTTCACCATTGTGGATCCAAAAGGAAAATTTCTAACAGTGCACTGCGAGCTTTACTGCTCGTGACTTCTTAATCATGCAGATTTTATTTCATGTTAAGCTAGCAACTGAACTCTTCTAATAAACAGAGTAAAATCTAATTAGGCTACTGGAGGGGAATAGAAGAATTTATACTCCTCCAGACACACAGGCATTAGGAATTCTTCCTCAAACATACACACAGGCTTCCTGGCAGCCCTCTCCCTCAAAGAGTGGCTAACGATCCTACTAATTTTCACTTTTAGCTGATACTGCGAGGAGTTCCTCACAGATGGAAAGTATACTTCTTCCATGAGATCATCCAGGGCTGCACGGCCTCGTGGATCGTGCATAGAGAAAAAGAAATCCCAGCTCCTAATCCCACGGCTCCCACTCCTCGCTGTGTGGTCTCTCTCTCAGTTTCTCCGGGCGTAATCTCTCTGCTCCGGCTCATTCATGGGATCGTGGTGATTACTCACTCACTCCTCTGCCTGTGTTTCGAAAGCACAAGACACAATTAAAGCACTGAAATTCTGTGGTTAGAGGGTCAACAGCACCTCCAGAACGTATGGAGGGAAGATTGACAGCACAGATGAATTTGGCTGATTTTTGGTCTTCATTGGGTTTGTAATTATTTCGATTGCTGGTGAGAGAGAGGTCAGAAACCACCTGGCCTGGGGGGAAGGTGACAATTTTCTAGAGGAGGGCACACAGCCAGGCTACACCCAACCCCTCAGGGACATCTCCATGCCCACAGTCACCCATGGTCCCTCCAAAGGGCTGATGCTCCCCAGGGAAGTGGTAGAGTCACCAAACCTGGATGTGTTCAAAGAATGCATGGACACAGCACTTTGGGATAGGGAGTGGTGGATATGGCCATGATGGGTCAAAGGTTGGACTTGATGGGCTGGGAAGTCTTTTCCAACATTAATTAATCTGTGATTCTATGATACCACCTCGAGTTTTTACCTCTTACAACCAAAAGCATGGCAGTGGGGTCAGGCTTGGCCTCTCTGCTCGTTGGGACTGGGGTGGATGGATCGCGCAAGGGGCAGAGAGTCCTCCAGCAAATTTCCTCACTGTTCCCTGGGAAGGACAGCCCAGTGTCCCACAGCAGCCCCAGCTGTCCCCTGGCATTGGGAACCATGGGATACACATCCAGAATTGGCTGGGAATGTGTGGACACCATGGCAGCCACAGGTAAACCCAAAGCACACACACCTCATCAGCAATCGTGCTCAAGGCTTTTCCCAGGAGCCTGTGGATTTTCCAGCAGCCTTTTTTCAGCCTTTTCAGCTCTCATGTCCTTTTCCAAGACTGTTTAGCCCTTCCAGTTTCCTGTCAGGATTGCTCCTATAAAACCATCAGTCATTTCTTTGGTTTGAATGAAAGGCAGGGAGAGAATATAGGAGTAATGCTACAATAAAACCAGAATAAAAGCTGGGGGTTGTTCCTGAGCAAATAGAATAATAAAATTTTAGGATCATAGAGTGGCTTGAGCTGGAAGGGACTTTAAAACTCATCTTGTTCCAACCCCCAGCCATGGGCAGGGACACCTTCCACTATCCCAGGGTGCTCCAAGCCCTGTCCAGCCTAGCCTTGAACACTTCCAGGGATCCAGGGGCAGCCACAGATCCTCCAGGTAATGAAATAGGACCTGACCCAGGCCCTGGGAATCTCAGGAGAGAATTTTCTACTGATGACATCAGGGCAGAGCTCCAACAGCTCTGGCCCCTGGCGATGTCACTGGCTCAGGAAGGATTCAGGTCCTGCTGAGCACAGGTTTGTTCAGGGTGGGATGCAGCCCTAGGAGCAGGAGGAGAAGACCTTCCTCCTCATATTTCAGATTTTTAAAAATCAAAACACAAGAAGTTCCAGAAAACAGCAACCCTGCAGTGGGCCGAAGCCGATGTATCTGTTTTCTAATACATGGAGGTTTTGTGAAATGAAATCCCTGGCCTGAAACCTGGAGGTATCGCTTACTTTTAACTTTTCCTTTATTCAGGCAAACCTCCAGTTGATGTGAGAGAGCACTGGGTCACATTAGGATTTGGCCCACGAGGGCGGAGAAGAGCCAAGCTCCGAATGTCACATAAACATATTAACTGGAGACTTGGCTTCCTCCAAGATCCCAGGGATGGAACAGGGCCGTGATCTGGTCTTCTGTGAGGCATACAAGGAGGTTAAACTTGTCCTGCCTGGAGCATTAAGAGAACAGGATCCAAACATCTGCACAACCATCTGTATCATCTCTTCCTCCTCCTGGAGATAGCTGGAATATTGTCTGGTTTGTGTGACAGGTAGAAACGAGCTCAGAACTGCCTAACCTGTTCTGTGTGGGTGAAAAAAATTCAGAAATCAACCCCTGGGTTGCTCATGCTGAAGTGGAAAGAGTGTTCTCTCTGCTGCTGAGGTATGAAGAGGGCATATTGTTCATTTAAACCACACTCTATCGTTTTTGCAGCAGTAAAGTATTTTTGAAAGTTTACAGCTGTAGGAGAAATTCCCTGGAGCTTATCCGTCAGTTTTCTGCCAATCAGAGGGCTGAAGGCACTCCGGTTTGGGCTCCAAAAGTGACATTTTAGTGTTACACGTCTGAAATGTGGAGCGGTTTCGAGAGAGCATCCTGACAGGTTTGGAACTCCGGAGAAATGATTTTCTGGTGCCAAGCTACACAGTCTGGGAAACGCTGCACGCCACACTCGCTCCCTGTCCCTCTGCCAGAACCCAAAATATAGATTCAAAAAAGAAGGAGAAATATGGCTCAGGGCTCTGGTTTGCGGATGCATTTCAAGCAGGAGCTCTCTCTAATATTTAATGTATTAACTGCTCTCGCAGCCATTGGAATTTGGGATAAGAGGAGGTCCACGTTCAAGTAGATCACGTAGCAACACCATGGAGAGAGGGAGAGACACTGCAGGAAAAGAAAGTGTCCCAGACTGACCAAAAAAACATCTCCAGTGTGGAGGAAATGGTAAAACTTGGAGCAATCTGCTCTAAGAACATTAATTTATAGATTTCAGAGTTGTTTCGCAGTGGTTTCTGAAAGGAAAACGCGGGCATCTGAGAAGGTGTGGATGCTAGAGCATTGATGTGGGAGCAGTTCTTCAGGGAAAGAGAATGCCAGGCCATGCCTGTCTCCACAAAAATGGTCAGAAGGATTGAAATTGATTGGAAGACCTTTAGAATTATTGCTTCAAAATAAACCCCAAAAGAATGGTTATGGGATGGGGAAAAAAGTACATTTGGTTTCTCAGTACTATTTTATTTAAAAATGTAGGGCAGAGAAGAGGAGGGAGAGAAACAGGCCACATTTTTGGTCTTAATTAATGTTTTTAAAACATTCTTTAATGGGATGATAAAACAGAGCACCTTTAAATGAAGGTCTGGGATGAAGCAATTTGCAATAACTCATTTTTTCTGGCTAGAGCAGGAGCTGCACTGCCATAGGCAGGTTTGCCTACAGGAATATCACTGGAATGTGATTGCTTCAACCCCAGTTGGGGCTGGAAACAGCTCCTTGGAGGGGAACAGCTCAGTTGTGGTTCTCATATCTCTCCTGAAGTGCCCTGCCAGGACACCAGGGGAGAGGATCTCTGAGCTCAGCCCCTTCTGAATGTGAGAAGCTTCATATTTTTCGAACACTCTGTCACGGATTCGATGACTTTGGCCCAGCACCTTCTGTTTATTGTTAATGAAAGTCAATAGAAGTGTGGAAAAGTACAAAATGTCAACGCGTGACCTTATGAAATCCATGGCAGGAGAGAGCAAAGAAAGAAAACCCACCCTTGGTACTCGCTCTGTCCCTCCTGCCGCCTCGGGATCCAGAAGTAAAAGGCTTTTCTCAGGACTGGGGCTTAGTAAGTCAGGAATTCTGTCTCTCCTTATTTTCCTTGCAGTTAGTTAAATCCTTAGGCTCCTGTTAACACTGAACTCCAAGTTGATTTTTGCGTTAAAAACGCTGAAACCTAATTTTCGTTTCACAATTTTCTCTTGGAGGCCAACATCAAATTAGTGCGTTTTCCACTGGCAGCCCCCAGTAATTTGGTAGGCAGGAGGCTCACACATACTTAAGTTATTCAATACATTTTGTTTTACTCTGTACAAGAAACTCAGTCAGGAAAGGCTGATTTATGATATTCCTCAGGTTTCCTGTTACTTTAAACCACCAACATCCTATGGCCAAGCCCTTCACGGGCAGCCAGCACATCTGGCCCAGGGTGGTTCTGCCACCTATGGCCAAAATGCCATATTTATAATCAACTCATCATAGAAAAGAAAGAATTGATTGTGATGAAAAGGAAAAAAAAAAAAAAGGAAATCTAAAAAGGCAAAGTTATCAGTGGGCATTTGTAAATATGGTCGGGTGGGTTTTTTTCCAAATATCCATCCCAGACAAAGAGGAGCCCACAGCACACTGAGCAGGAATATTAGATATGTACAATCGTCCCTTTTAGCCTAATTATAAATTACTGAAAACTATGATTTTCCCATTTCAATCATTTTTAATGCCTATTTTGTTTTTCATTTATGCAGACAACCCACTCCTGGCCGAAGTCAAAGGTCCACATGTGAAATCCCACCTGCAATTCTGCAACTGCCTGGAAAGAAGTGAGTCTGCTCCTCACAAAATATATTTTCACTGCCCTCCTTGGGGATTTCAGGCTTATGAGGTCCCTGTGTCTGGGTTGTATCTGTGTATCCATCTGTCAAACGGGATCAATGAGCCAAACTCTCCCGAAATATTAACTTCCTACATGTTTCATAAAATAGTTAGAGGCAGAAATTTGGCTTAACGTCCTCCTTGAAGGGAAAGCTGGATTGCCTGTCCGTGCTGTAAAAATCATACACAAATCCACAGGGCATGAAATGAGGCTCACAGCACAAATCCTTAATTTTCCTCATAAAACTGCAGGTTTCAAATATGCTGTACAATAAAGGGAGTGAAAGACTTGCAATGTTCAGGCTGTTCCAGGCACCAATTTGGGGTTGCAGGACATATAAAGTGGCATAATTTAAGCTGTGTGTACCCCAAAAGGGCACGGGCAAAGCTGTATTTCCTTCTCTGGAAGATGAATTTTACAGGGATTCATTTTTTATAAGAGAATCATAAAAAAAACCTATAGATGATAACGAAGAGAGTCCCATCTGTGCCAAACCCTGGAATGCTGCTGTGGAAATGGGAAGAGCTGCAGAGGTTCAACATCCTTGAAAATCTGATCGCTGAATATTTCTACTCGGCTTCCTCTGCCAAAGGAGAATGAAATTTTCCAAATCTGTGCCAAACTCTGACGTTCATGAGCAGTTCCTCCGGTAGGTTTGGATGATGTAACCAATAATCATGGATCCCTCCTCCACTTTCTAAATTACAGCTGGTTGAGATGAATTTTTATGTGGATAACACAACCAAAATCTGAGAGACCCTCTTTGTGCTAAACCTTATTACGCAGTTGCATTAAAACATGGAAAATTCAGGAAAAAGGAATTCTGCGCTGTGAGGGTGGTGAGGGTCAGAAAGACAAATCCATTCACATCTTAAATAGCAATACCAGAAATAATAATAATTGTTACTGTACAATAACAAAGAATTTGTTCCAAGCGAAGAGACAGCCGTTTATTGGTGTACAATTTGGAGTCAGGCATCTTTAATTTGACATTAAAAGCCTATTTTAACAAATAATATTTTGTTTTATACCAAAATGCCTGATCAGATGGGGTTTCCTGAGCTTTGAGAAATTCAATTTCTGGTATTTCACTACACTAAACTTTTCCCTTTGTAAGACAAATATTCATTGCTCCTTTATTTCAAGAAAGTGCTCAAAATTTTGCTTTTGAAAGGTAAAGTGAAAACAGAGGATCAAAATTAATTTGGAAGATGGGGGACTTTATCAAACAAGGACTTAGGTGGTGGTTCCACAAGCAGCAGTGTCTGTGCTGTGTGCTGATAATTCATTTGCAAGTCTATTTTCGAGCTGAATTCCCTTCCTGTTGACTTCCAGAGTCCCAGTTTTCCCCCCGTGGGCTCATTTCATGTCTCTCGTTAGGCAAACACAAATTTAGAAGCAATAAGGGATTCAGATATTGCTGTAATGTGGAGCTGGGAAGAATCCAAATAAAGTTATTCCTTAGGTTATTTGGGTTTCCATTTAGCTCAGCAAAATGACAAAGAGGAGGTGGAACAAACCACTACAGGACCCTTATTATTCACTTTTATCTTAGGTTGTGTGACCCCATAAATAGCTGGAGAAATGAGTAAAAAGAAAAATCCCAAATTTAATTTTGCCTTGGAGCCCAAACACACATTTCTATCTATGAATTTCTAGGTGAGAATAAAATTAAATCCAAATTGATGATGCCATTCATGGGGGAAGGAGGCTTTGTAATCTCTGTATGAGCCCAGCCAGGAACTTGTGGATCATTGGGAAGTACAGAATCAGCATTTAAATACAAATATGGATATTGCACACTCATATATACAAATCACCTTTGTTTTTTATTGATAGAAAATTCACTTTTAATGGAGAAGAGACCACAATGAGGCCACGTTGTTCCTGCTCCAGAGCTGAAGGGAAAACTGGGAGAGAAACTCAAACCTACAGATGTGAAAAACAGGAACACATCAGCAACCACTTGGAGATATCAGGGAAAGAGGAACTTGACTTAGGGGTCTAGAGAGAGTCTTATCACCCAGGAGGGGCTGATAGAGGAGGATTAATGCTGTTCAAACACTTCCTGGCAATGACCTTCCTGCAGCCATTCCTTTTCCTTCGCAAGTGCTTTGCTTGCCCAACAGTAGCAGGGATTATAATTTATTTCACTGTGATTTTACTTCTTCTTTTTATCAAAGGGTTTGAAGAAAATCAGAGCAGGTGGCAGTTCTTGGGCTGTCCATTAAAATGGCACAAGAAAGGAATAATTCCCTGAGATTTCTGCAGTTGAGGCAGGTTTTGTGTAATTGAATTCCTGCCATTACAGCAATAAATCTGGCTCTTACTTTATGAATCTTAGTTTATTAATCTGGCACTTCATGTTCATTAAATACTTTCAGAAATCAAGACTGGACACTGATGTTAATTAGAACATTAATTCTTTCTTTATTTAGAAGATTCTCTTGCTTTGCCTTTATATGACAGATCTATGTAAAAATGTGGGTGAAATTCAGGAACATGGGAGAAATTTCATAACATTTTGCATGTAATTAAAGATTTCTGACTGGAATCTGTGCTCCATCCAGGGCCACCAAGAGTCAGCATCAGCTTCGTCTGTAAAGGAGGTTGTAGCCAGGTGGAATTTGGTCTCTTCTCCCAAGAAAGCAGTAGAAACAGCCTCGAGTTGTGCCAGGGGAGGTTTAGCTTGGATATTAGAGAAAATTTATTCACTGAAAGGCTGGTGAAGCACTGGAAAAGGCTGCCTGGGGCAGTGGGTGAGGCACCGTTCCTGGAGGGATTTATGACATGTGGATGTGGCACTTGGGGACATGGGTGAGTGCTGGGAATATGGATGGACTCAATGATCTCAGAGGTCTTTCCCAGTCTAAATGGCTCCATAATTCTAAATTCTCAATTTTCCCTGTTTTTCTTACTTTACAGTAATATTGGTTTTTTCTCTGGTATGATTTTATTCCTTTCATTTTTTACTTTCAGTGACACACACACAAAAAAAAAAAAAGGCAGAAAAAAAAGGTCTTCTTTGAAAATATTTGAAATATTCTCCACTGGAAAAATAATATCCTTTAATAGATGGATAGCCATGTAATCACACTGCTGCCTAGCACAACAAAACCAGCCTGGATCCATGGGAATGATTTCGGATGGCATCATGGGGAAGGTTTTTCCAGGGGATTCATACTCCAGGTTTGAACCTCTGGGGATGAGGGTTCCAGGCTGGGCTCTGGTTGGGAGGCAAAATTAGACTGGGAAAATCAGTGTGGTGGTCTCATTAGCACTCATTACAGAAATCAGCCACATGATCTGGGACCATTGACAGCTTTTTGCTGGAGAAATCCAGGGCTGGAATCACAATGGATAAATGCAGGGCTGGGATCACAACAGGTAAACCCAGGGCTGGAATCACAACAGGTAAATCCAGGGCTGGAATCACAGTGGATAAACCCAGGGCTGGAATCACAACAGATAAATCCAGGGCTGGAATCACAATGGATAAACCCAGGGCTGGGATCACAACAGGTAAATCCAGAGCTGGGATCACAACAGATAAATCCGGGGCTGGAATCACAACAGGTAAATCCAGGGCTGGAATCACAACAGGTAAATCCAGGGCTGAAATCAAAATGGATAGATCCAGGGTTGGAATCACAATAGGTAAATGCAGGCTGGAATCACAACAGGTAAATCCAGGGCTGGAATCACAGAGGATAGATCCAGAGCTGGAATCACAACAGGTAAACCCAGGGTTGGAATCACAACAGATAAATCCAGGGCTGGAATCACAGAGGATAGATCCAGAGCTGGAATCACAGAGGATAGATCCAGAGCTGGAATCACAGTGGGTAAATGCAGGGCTGGAATCACAATGGGTAAATCCAGGGCTGGAATCACAATGGATAAACCCAGGGCTGGAATCACAGTGGATAAATCCAGGGCTGGAATCACAATGGATAAACCCAGGGCTGGAATCACAGTGGGTAAATCCAGGGCTGGAATCACAATGGATTAATCCAGAGCTGGAATCACATTTACTGCAGGTTAGGCCTGAGGAACCTTGGAAGAGGAAAAGGTTTGCACAAAGCCTGGCTGTACCCAGGCCAGTGTTAACAATCTCTTCACTTCCATTTGCTCTGAATTCACTCACATATTTGGATCAAAATAAATCTAAGTAAGTTTAGAGTTTTTTCTGTTAAAAAAAATAAAATGGAGTGAAAAAGAGACAGACAGGTTTGGAATTATAAAACTTGTAACAGAGCCCATTCCCAACAAGTTTTATTGCTGTTCAAATAAATCCCTGAGGTCTATCTTTGAATTAGCTGAATTAGGAAAGATGTAAAACTAATCAGAGTGTTGCCATCCTGATACTCCTTTGTCTGAAACACAGGAACTTTATCTTCTGGTCAAATCATTATAAATAACCTTTCACAAAGGACAAGTAAATCAAGTAGTTTACATTTCTTGTAAGAATATATGATCACATTATTTTTTTCCCCAATTAAACAACCTCAGCAAATTACATTTATAAAAAATTCCCTGGATTTCCAGAGCCTTTTGCAATGCAGTTTTCTCCACACCACATCTGACACCAAACCGAGGGGAATGGATGTGTGTAGGTATCCCCCTCTCCCTCCCAGGGGAGCCCCAAATGAGCCAAATATTCAGCTGATGTAAATCAGTGTTGTTGCAGAGCCTTTTGGACATGATATGGAGCATTAAATCAGCAGCCAGCCCTCCCCAGCCCACCCCATTCCTGACGCTGGAATTAAACCTGGGCTGCTCAGGGCTCCGTACCCAGCGGCCTCAGAGGATTAATTAGCGCTGATATTTATTTCTTTTGATACAAAACCCAGATGTGCTCAGTTAAGCCAAAAAGCAGGGGGAGAGCCATCCTGCTTTTTTTTTTTTTTTTTCTTCCAGCAGACAGGGGAAAAGCAGCATTGCCCACCCAGAATTAAAGAACAGGAGCAAATAATTATTAATCAGCACGGAACAATCTGGAGGCTCTGGGGTTTCATAATCTGCAGATCCACTTTACCTTCCTGATTAGGAACTAATTCTGATAACCTCCACTTTTTAAAAATTTTGTAAATATATTTGTGAGTGTTGATTTATTTGTCTGAAAACTGGGGGAAAAAACATGGAGGGAATACTCTCGCGTTCCATAGTTATAGAAATAAATCAGCTTGGATTTCACTTTGAGCACATGGTCTTCAATATGTCACTGGAATACCTGTCCATTCATTAAGGAGTTTACCTGAAAATTAATTATCAAGACTGGAAAATAGAGAGTGAAAACACTTTAAATCATGAGCAAGTTTGGTGGCCACAATGCCTTGGTTCCCACAGTGAAAAGGACATCTCCTCCTGGAAAATGTAGCTCAGGTTTTATGCTTAGAAAGATGTTGAATTCAGAGCATTTTTATTTTGAGTGCCATGGGCACCCCTTTGGCCATTTAATTTCACTCTGAAAATTCCCCAGATTGGGCTGGAATCATCTGATTTCACACGAACCATGGAGCACTTTCATATTTGTGCAGAATTTCTTTGTCAGCCTTTTCTTTCTGTGGGAAAAATGATCCAGTCCCACAGATATAATTTTGATTTCTTCATTATATAAAGAAAAGCAGCAAAAAAGAGCATTTCCAATCTTTAAACATAACTGAATTTTTTGTGTATTTAGGTTATTCATTCCCAGCCTGTAATTCCACTTCTTTTCCACTGATAAGATATAAACAGTAAATCTATAAGGAGCAGGGATCACCCAAAAAACATAACTGAAAAAAAAAAAAACCATGGAAAGATCAGACTTTTATATATCTCCCCTTATTCCATTGCAAAGAAACCTCTGAACATTTTCAAAATACTGATTCAATATTTTTTCCCTAATTTCTATTTGGTTTTTTGTGTGTACCTGAGTATGGATTCCCAGTAATGAGACTCCCACTGATTTCACTGAGTTTTGGATGAAATTCCTGGGCAAGATTGGAGCCAGTGATGTAATGACACAAAACTGGAGAGCCCATTCCTTTTCCCTGATGCAGCCAGCACATTATACTGGAGAAATGCAGCATTTTTCCCATCTGAATAATTCCTATAGAAATTTAAGGAGCCTAATTTTTCTCTCTTTGTCACTGATTGCATCAGTCTATTTTGCAGGACTTTAATTTGCAAGGCAAAAAATGGGCTGGAAAACAGTAGACCCACTTAATTTTTTTTTTTTTTTAATGTTTCTGATATTTGTTTTGGGGTGAGACTGTTGAAAGCAGAACTTTTCATCATTTTCTGGAGTATTTCCCTGCTCCTTCCCCGCTCGTGGAGCTCCGGGTTTTGTTTTGCTTTGGGGTTCCTCACCCCATTCATGGGGCAAATTCAGCTGAAAAAACAAGGATGCCCTTTTCATTCCCCCACTTGATGCAAGCCACGTCAGGACTGAGGGAAAAGGGGGAAAAAGAGGCAAACCCGCTATTTTTGGAGCTGGGAACTGCTACTGGAGGTGTCCTAGTCCTTCTCCCCCTCCAGTTTCTGGAGAACATCAGCCAGGCTGACCTGAGCCCTGGGCTCTGCTCCCTCCCTGCTCCCCCCAGGTCCCTGCTCCGCTTAATCCTGTCAGAAAAGTCTCCAGCAAACATTTGTAATTGCAGGGAGAAAGAACACTGCTGTCTTTCTTTTCTCCTGACTTGACATCTATCAAATTTAGTTTAAGTGTTCCCCTGGGTCCGGCGAGTTGCTGAGCTATAAACTAAAAATAATTAAAATAAAATATTAAAAAAACCTCAAGTCTGCTTGCCAGGAGGGTATGGTTGGGAGTTAGCAGCTCCCAACCATGGATTTCAGAGGGCTGGAGCAGCTGAAATAAGGTAGGCAGGCTTCATGCAACAGAAAAATGAAATTCTTTGATATTTTGATGCAGCAGGCTTGATTCTTGCACTTCAGGATGAAACTGGTTTTGGCAACATTTAGAATCTAAGTGTGGGGGTTTAAAAAAAATTTAATACCGCAGTTAATATAAATTTTATAGCAAAAAAGGAAAGGCAGAGAAATGTAGAATAGTGGAAGGAATAGTCCTGCTTAATATCTCAGATAATTAAACCCTCACCCTGACAATCCCTCTAAGTCCCCTTCCCATCCTATAAAAGATGACTCTGCCAATTTATTGACCCCAGCTGATGGATCAGCCATCCCCAAAATTGGAAATCCTGGTCACTATGACTTCAAGTTTGGCTGCAACCCGCCCAGACAGACAGCATGTTCCCAGACTGGTCACATTCATAAATGTCATAAAAAACATACTTGTTCTCTGACATGCACAAAACAAAATCCTCCAACAAGACATCTCTAACCAGAAAGGCATGAAGGAAAAATCTCTGAGCATGTGACAGAGAACGAGGGCTGCTCGGAGTGGTATTTTGACATGGGTGGAAGTAAAACCGAAATAAAACTTCTCCAGGCAGAACTGGAATACTTGCTTTATTATTTTTGTTATTCTTATAGCTCGGAGAAACCGCATTGGAGAAGAGAGGAAAAAAAAATCAGTCAAAACATGGTTCACAATTTGTGTGTGAGTTGTTCCAGTGTAAATTGGAAGAGAAAAAAATGAAGTCAAGGATCACGTTCAGGGGATCTGAGGAGAATCAATCATTAAGAGGTGCAGATAAGCAGGCAAAGAGTTAACCTCAATTGTCTAAACAAGTCCATTTGCACTTAATGATTTGCATCTCATTATGTATTTTCTGCACTTTACAGAGTTATTTTTACACCTAACGAAAAAAACCCATAAGTTCACCCTATCTTTTTCATGTTATCATTGCTAGCCACTCCTGGAGAATTAAATATTTTTAGAAAAACGGTGGCATCGTCAATACTTCTATGTTTCTTTCAAAAGCTGGTAATTTCTTGTTTCTGTGAACACTGTTAAATAGAACAGGATTCTCTATTTGCTGATGACAAAGCCAAAAAATGGAGAGGATTGCCTGCACTTAACCTCCCAAAAGAAAAAAATAGATCATTTCAAACCCTAAAAAACCAGGAATAATTTTATTTCTTTTTCAAGTGTGGCACTGTGACTCGCCCTAAATCAAAACCAGACACGGCATCATTATTCTGTTCTTGTCAGAAACGCCGAAGAAGGCCCTCCCCAATTCCAAACCAAGGCTGTCACCTCCAGAAGGATTGGGCACAAATTCCCTCCCAATTCCGCGGGGCCAAATCCCTCACGGAGGGGATGCCCTGGAGGGGCGGGAGCTATGCCCAGGGATGGTTTGGTCCATGGTTAGCCCAGGATTTGGGAATGAAATGCGCCCCGGAGCACAGGCTGGAGGTGGTTGGGAATTTTCCAAGGCGCTGCTTTGGCGGGGTGTCACAGAATGGCAATTTGCTGAAACTGAAACCGTTCACAAGGGAAGGTCTGTCTGAACAAAGCTCCCAGCTCGGGGGGGAAAGCAAAAACAGGAAAGTGAGTAAGAGCGCAAAAAATAATTTTTTTTTAAAAAAAACAAAAAGGGAAAAGTGGTTGGAGAAACTGCCCCTTTCCAATTATCGTGGAGAAAAAGTTCAGGGGTCTGACTTGATGTGACTCCTTCTTTTCTCACTGCAAATGGCAATTTATGCAGAACGTTTTTAGAACGAAATTACGAAGTCCATGTGGAATAGAACAACAGAAGGGACATTTGCTCTGTCTGATCTCCAGAAATGAACCATTCCCAGACTCTCTTAAATTATGATTTTTGACCCATTGCTGAAGCCATGTTTAGTTCTTAATGCCAAGAATTGCTAAAACACTACATAAAATCAGATTGACTGAAAATAACTGATTCAGCCACTAGGACATGATTAAACAACCAGTATTTGCAGGGAATTTTCTGTCAAATCCATTCTTTACTGGAAAATTTCTTCTGTTACAAGCCACTTTTTCATAAAATCTACCTAATTTTTGGGTTCACTCCTCAAAAAACCGAACATGACAAACCCGAATTGTTTTAGGCACAATGAGAAAGAGCAATTCCCTATTAGAACATACAAGAGCTGCATCAAGGATGGATTTCCTGAGTTAGTTATCGTAGGATAAGATAAAGTGTTTAAAAAACAATGCTAGAGATGTTTCCAGTGAGTAGATGCTGCTGTTTCACCTTTTTTATGGGCATCACAAAAAGTTGATGGTTCAGTCACGCCATGCTCGCTCTGCAGGCAGGAATAATGACTTGGCTGTCCTTTGCCACTCATTTCAGAGAGATGTTTTCTGTCCTCTGGGACTCTGCCTTCCAGTTCTGGGAGGAGAAGGAAAATAAAAGCAGGCTGAAGTGAACAGGCACATGGTAAAATCAGATTTGATGCGAGCTCAGCTCTCGTGGTAGCCAGGATAATTTATTCTTGAACCAGACCTGGTTTTGGTCTGGTGGAGGTTGAACCACAGCCCTAAAATAAGTCAGGCACTGAAGACACAGGAGTTAAAGGGTTGGGAGGATGGAGAGCTTTAGTGGAGGTGGGACGTGCAGAACTGGGATTGCACAGACCGTGAAAGATGCTGGACACCTACAAAAAAATCAAATAACCTGAAAACTGCAAATTTTGGCTGCTTAACAAGCTCTAAGTAGCCACAGCCAGGTCTGGGATGAGTTTAACCCCCCGGAGGAGTCAAATGGGCTTGAAGCAGCTCTTGATTTCAGAGGGAGCACCTGACCCTTGGTGGGTGCTGTCACCAACGCTGTGTTTGTTCACCTGAACGCTGTCACCAAATCGTGGATTTCTCCCTCTTTGTATCTCACATCCACAGGAGGAAAAAGTCAGGAATTGCTATCCCTCACCTCCATGTGCAGAAAGGGAGGCAGATTTTGGGGTGTCCTTCCTGAAGAAACACTCAATTTCCTTCCACCCCAATATTCCTTTTCCCCCTGTTCTTCCCTTACCCCTGGCCAGGAGAAGGAGAAAACAGACAGAAAGAAAAGAAAAGAGAGAAATTCGCTGCCTGGATTGGAAAAGTCATCTTTTCCCAGGAGCAGTGTAATAACGTTAATGGAAGGGAGAACGGGAAAGAGGAAATGTTTCGCTAACGTGGAGAATTTCTGGCCTGGGTTCTTTCTGAGGCCTGTTTGTCAGGGGGAAAAGGAAATTGGTGGCTGGATGAAATATGAGCTGATGCAGCTGCAATGCCTTTAAATACAAGCTTTTTTAGGCACACTGGTGCTTCAGTTTGGGGATATAAGCAGATGCTGAATGCCTTTCCCTACTTCACATGGGGCCTTTGCGTGCTGTGGTTTTAAGGGCAGTGTTCAGGTGATAAAAAAAAAAAAAAGGGGGGGGGGATGAAATGTCATTTTTGGAGAGGCAAAAAATACTTCAGGCTCTTTGGCGTAAGTCATAAAGGGCTTTTTGTGCACGGGCAGTCAGTGCAGTGTCAAGAGAAATCACTTGCACAAGGTGGAGTAACACTATCTGAAATTAAATTCTGGCCTCCATTTACAAGTAACACTTCAAGGTTTAAAAAAAAAAATTAAAAATAAAAGCTTTTTCTTCTTAAGAAATTGAGGAGAGCTGAGAGACGCCCCCTCCTCTTCAGCAAAAACATCCCCCCGGTGCTCTTGCCATCCATAACATGGCAGCCGCGAGCACGCGGTAATTAGCAGAGTTGATCAGGCAGCCCTAACGAGCACACTTTGTCCGTGCGGTGAAACCTGGCTGGAGGCTCAGGGCTGCTCTGATCTGCAGGGGTTGGAACTGAAAGGTTTGAACTCCCGTGCTGGGCTCTGCAGGCCCTTTGAGCCTCACTCCTATTTACTCTGAGTTTCCTCAGCATAAAGGGCCCTTCAAGTGGGCATGCAGCGAAGGAATATTTCAAGGCAAGGAGCTCTGGCTCCCCTCCTTGCACCTTCCCTGGAACAAGCCCCTCACTGTTTTCCTGCGAGGGGGAAATGCCAGATGGAGCTCCAGTCCGAGGTGGAGGAGAAAGGCTCCGGCTCTCAGTCCTGCTGAAGCTCTTTTGCAGTGCGCTGCCGCAGCTCTAGGACCTAAATAATTAGTTTTCTGATTTTTTTCTGAATTTGCTTTTTATTCTTGCTCCTGAAGGCCCCGTTTTTTACTCTATCTCCATTCAAAAGTCATCCCGAATTGGTCGTCCAAGGTGGAAGCTGTGCTGAAATGCTCTGGAGATGTCATTGAAATATAAATAGCAAATAAATGAATAAAAATAGTTTGTCCCCTTGAATGGTTGCTTTAGAATTTAAGGATTATTCCTGACTTAGGAGACCTCCTTAGCTCAGTCCTGGTGGGATATTTAATTTATTTTTAAATGCCAACCCATGTTCCTCGCTCCTAAGGAAATTAAGGCACATTAAACACACTGCAAAATCTGGCTTTTTGTCCAAAGACAGTCACAGAGTTTTCTGTGACAATATTTATGAACTAAGACTCTCATCCAGCCCCCCAAAGTCCCCGAAGAAAATGTCTCTTACTATTTATACCTGCTCCTTTGCCAATTCAAGGTCTTTCAGACCATAGAATAATCTCCCAAAAGATGTATTGGAAACCTGGTTTGGCCTGTTCAGTGTAGATGAACTGATTAATGTAGGTGGTTGTCATTTTTAGAACTAATTATTTTTAACAGAAAAGGTCTTCTTTAAACCCCCTGCAAAACTTTCAATACTTTCTTTCTTTCTTTCCACATTTTCATAATTTCTATTGAAGGGTTTTGCTATAACTTGCTTACCAAAAATATCCCAATATTTCATTTTAATCCAATAACCATTTCAGAACGAACACGAATCTGTTTCAAAGCACCATGAATTTGAAAGGATCTATTTTGACCTCAGAATATTGAAACCCCGAGTAATTGCAAACACAGGTTTTCAACAATCAGGTTTATTTTCTCTGCAGCAAACCCCACCCATGTGCCTGCAGGGAATAGCTGCATTTGCCAAATCCAACTTTTGGTGCACAGAAGAAGTGGGATTTATAAATAGAAAGTGTAAGCTTTTGGATATACAAAATGGGGTTGTAATTCAAGGCCTCCCAGCCGGTGGCAACAATTGTCCGTGTCTTGTGGGGTGTCAATTTTCCCTCTTCTCTTTATTTGGCTCAGCAAGTCGCCTTCTGCAGTCCCAGTTTGAAGTCTTGGCTTTTGCCTCCTCCGTCTCCCATCTCACGTGGAGCTGAGGTCGTCCTGGGAAGCTGAAGGATGGTGGCCACGAATCCCATGCTGCAGTTTCCAGGCCTGTGGTGGGATATGAAAAAAAGAAAAAAAAATTTAGAAAAACAAAAATAAACAAACAAACAAACAAAACCCCCCCAAACAAAACAAAAAAACCCGCAAAAAAAACCCAAAAAACCAAAAACCAAACAAAAAAAAACTCACAGAAAAAACAAAAAAAAAACAAACAAAAAATCCCCAAAACAAACAAACAAAAAAAACCCCACAAAAAAAACCCCCGAACCAACCAAAAAACAAAACAAAACAAAACAAAAAAAAGCACCTTTCTTAAATGATATCCCAAATTACACATTATTTCACTTGACAAACAAAAACCCTTCTGTGGCTGGCAGAATGGATCGTGTACATCGTAATTTTGACAGCGAGCTCTGAGGCTGAGCTGGCTCTTGAAACAATTTCCCTGTGTACGCAGAGCTGTTCCAGTTCAGCGCGAGCATATGGCAAACACAGAAACTGCACTGCCTGGTGCCAGGGCATGACCAAAATCTATAATAATGTTGTTTACTTTCACCAGCTCTGCGAGGAAGAATGTAGCCTCATGCACTGAGACGACCTCAGAGCGGCCACGCTTTTGCTTTGTCAATAATTTACCCAAAACACTCATTTTTCCTTCGAAACATAAGGACCTGCAGCAACAGAGTCAAACTCTTCTACAGAGAGACTCCTGGAGAAATCCTAAGGAAATTCTCTCCGTGACGTTGGTGAGAGTAGAGGGAGGCGGCAGAAAAATGAAGCTTTGGAGCACCCTTGGCTTGCACTCCTTTTGTTGTCATTTCTGATAAAAATCAGAGTGTTCCGAAATCTTTGCAGACAGAGCTCTGCCACTTTCCTTCTCCCACGAAATTGGCCCTTCCTGAGCGCTGCCAGAAGGAGCAAATTTCAGCACCTCGGCTCTGCGTGCTCTGGCGTTGGGAGGCTGAGGTGCTCAGCCGCTCCTCTGCAGGAGTTTGGAACACCCCGCGCTCAGGAGGGTTTTCCTCCACAGTTTTCTCAGGCACTAGAGCTGCCCTAAAGCTGTGGGGCCGCAGGACAGTGCAGGCTTTGAAATGCTGGGGAATAAACAAACTCAAAGGGCTGCCCTGGGAAACTGCGGCGTTCGCAGGGAAAGCATCCCTTTTCCCAAAATCGGAGCGTGCAGGAGAAGAGTCCTCATTTCATTGGAGTTTGGAACACCAGGGAAGAAGAGGGACAGCCTGAGGGGATGGGATTTCCTAAATAAATGTGCATTGGGGGCACAGGAGTCAAGGAATTTGAGCGACTTTTGGCAATTCATTGGATAGCTCAGATAAATTTGCAGTGGTGGAAATTGCAAAGATTCATTCTACAAATGTTCAGGAGATCCCATGGAAATGACAATGTGTAAAGTAGTTTCCCAGTTGCCTAAAAAAACCTGGACATGGATTCCAAGCATCGAAGAGTCTGTGAGGAGCTGAGCTGCACTAACTCCCATTCTATTCCTGAGGAACAGAGCTTTGCATCTGAGAGCACATTGCTAAAAATCAACATTACCTCTGCTGCCGACAGTGTTTGCACAAGGCTGTAGCAGGAGAACCTATTGGTGGAGCAATAAATATTTATTTATGGAAGAAGAGAACGTCACTAATTTACATTTCCTCCCTTTTATGGTCCCTAATTCACGGTGTCCTCTCCCGTTTCTGAGTCATCACTGCTCTATGGTATATGCACACAAAAAAAACCTGATAAAAATCAGAGAAACAAATAAACACAGTACTCAAATAGAAATGAGATATTTTTCCAGCAGTTAAAACTCAATTACAGTCAAGTCACGTGCTCACCCCACTCAATAGCTCATAAAATGGGCAATGAACTCACCAGGTTTTCAAGCACTGGATGGATGAGAGGAGGTTCCAGGGGATGGAATACTCCAGGGGCTCAAGCCTTTGGGATTTACTACCTGAGGTTCAGCCTTAGCCTTGATTCTCTCTATATTTTGGACTAATAAGCCCAGCTGGGTCTGTCTGGAAAACAGAGCATCCACAAGTGTTAGGAGTTTGTTTGTATGTCCCATTTTTAGGGGAAGCGGTAGAGCTTACATGAGAGTGGAAACATCCCAGGGCAGCCCAAGCGCTTAGCCTCCAGCAGTTCCACAGACAAAAAGAAAAAAAAAAAAAGAATCAGCTGACAATAGACGTTTACCCATTTGCCTGAAGGGGAATTTATAAATCTTTGCAGCCATTGCACTGCTGATGACTCCTTGCGAGAATGGGGGGAGATATCCATGTTTATGGGCAGAGATATTCATGAGAGCAAAACCCCAAAAGTAAGGGAGCCACTGAGAGCTCATTTCAAAGAGCTTTGGGCCACCTTGACAGGTCACTGAGCAGGTTTTGCTGGAGGGACAGGAGCATGGGAGGATCCACATCCCACCCTTCTGCTCCTCCTGGAACAAACCCAAACGCAGAGATCTCCACCCCCAGCCCCCCAAAGGATTGCTCAACATTCAGTTTTGATTTCTGCATGCGATTCGTGCCTGGCTGGGACACGGCCACTACTAATAACAGAAATGCAGGCATCAGCATGGATCATGGCCCTTCTTTTCCTTCGGTTTTTTTCTTCCTACTTCTCCTTTTTTTTAAAATTCTGAATACACAGTATTTAAAGCATAAGATTCTATTATTTTTTGGAGGTGCACACTTATATTGACATCAGGTTCTCTATTCTTTCAGCTCAGACCTCTACAAATGATGTGTTTCCAGATTATTAGCAAGGTCTTGCAGTGTTTATATTTTTCTTTTGGATATCCAAGGGTTTGTAGTGAAGGGATGATTCCAGAAATTCTAAAAGTTCATGTTTGAAAGCTAAACCACACTTTGCTCACTTGGACTTAAGATTAGTTCCTCTGAGTTGACGATTTACCCTTCTTTCACCTCTCTGGGTGAGTCCAAGAGGATTTAAACTTTCTCCTCAGCTAAGAAAGCCCCATTTTTACCAGCAAAAATATCGTTGAAGTATAGGGGATAAAGGGGGATCTGATTAATCCCCTAACAAAATATGCAACCAAATTGCAAAATATTCAACAGAATAAATACTGCTGAAATTAATAGACTTAAGAGGAGAAATGCATCAAAGAAATGTTGTTTCTCTGTCACTCTGGGGTTATGTGGATAAACCTACAGTCACATTTAATCTTTCTAGAAAGGTCACTGAAATGATTCCCAATCTCCACTTTCACATGACTTTGCAGCTTCCTAGTCCAACTCCGAGGAGAAGCAGAGGTGCTGAAATACAGAAAGATAGGATATCCTCTGTGTGTCGCTTTTCCTACTGGAAGGAGGAAATAAAGGAAATCTTGTGGGAAGTCCCATTTTCATGAGCCTTTCAGTTTCTTTATTCAGACCAAATGATCCTGGCCGGTTCAGATAAGGTTACTTTGGCTATTTACCCATTGTGAAGCAAATTATCGAAAGTCTTCAGGCTCGTCCATCATTAGCAAAGGTTAGAAAACCCACTCTTTCCCATGCCAGGGTTAAGAAAACAATGTTAAAATCTATTTCAGGATCGAAGGGATGCACAATTCAGCACCAAAAGCTTTCTTGTAAAAAGATAATATTTCTCTGCAGCTTTTCTACTTAGCCATATATTCGCTGTGAAAGTTGTAGAAGTTACAGGGAAAATTATTTCAGTAAGACATCCTGAAACTTTTAATAAATTGACATCTTTCTCTGGGGTGATTTTTCTCTTTGTTCCATTTAAATTGAACCTGGTGGCTTTCTTGGGGCAGTGCTTTGTCTTGGATGGACAGATTGCAAAGCGATGAATTCCCAGCGCTGCTGCTGAGAAATCCTAGTGCTAGAGGAGGGGATCACTGCTTGAGGGAAGATAATTCCCCAAAGTTCTCTCATATCCTTCCAGACAGTCTGACCTGTCTCTCCAGCTGCACCAGGCTGAGCTCCAACACCAAACCTCTTCTCCTGCCTCGAGGTGTGCCCAAAAAAAAAGAGTGATCACGGGAAGGGAACTGAGCTCCCCCAGCACTGCCTGCAGCAGAGGCCCATGGAAATACCAGCACAAGATTTGTGGCATCACTTGGTGATTTTTCACCGCTCTGCCGTAGCTCTGCTCTCAGTCACTCTTTGTTTATTGTGTGCCCTTCTAATCCTGGCACTGTCAAAGCCCTCCCCATTAGCTCGGCATTATTGGGATTTATTAGCTGTGCAGGGCTCACGCGGTGTTATGACAGTCGGGATGAGATTAGCTCGCAGGTCAACCTGCTCCACAGTCTGGAATATTTTCAGTTCTCCTCAGAGCTGAGCATGAGGTTCAGACTGAGGAAGTCCCAGAGGAGAAAGAAAGGGAGGAATGTGGTGCTCCTCCATCCTAAACTCACGGCACCTCTGACAAATGGCAGGAGAAACCTCCTCCTTAGAAAGCAGAGGTGGAAAAAGAAAAGGTATTTGATGAAGGTGGAGGCACAGGGCTCCTTCTCTCTGAACAAGAAGCTCCCAGACCGAGGGAAAACACACTCACACTTTCCAGTTCACGCCTAATTTCAGACATAATTTATGAGATCAAAACACCTTGGTGATCAAAAGTAGGCACTTCTTGTGTGTTTCTCATTTTTTCCCACTTCACTGCAAGCAGTTGGGGAGATGTTCAGTCAGACTGCTTTTTACATGCCAGAAATCCCAGCTCCAAGCTGCAGAAATTTCTCTGGATTGCAGCAAAAACCTTCTCTGGTTCGCCAAGTTCTGAGCGAATTCTTTTCTTTTGCCGAGTAATTATCTCTTTGTTTGTCCAGGGGAATATCTCATAACTCCCTGCTCACGGAAAGGCACTGACCTCTGAACGAACCAAAAATAGCCCGGCAAAAATTCCAGCGAGCTGCTCAATATCTGCTTTGAAGGCTCCTTTGGATCCCATCACATCCCACCGTGACCAAGCGGAGCGGGACAAGGTGGGGAGCATTTCCCAGCAGGAAAATCAAGTGTTTGCTGGGCAGGAGGAAGGAGGGCTGAGGGTGCTCCCCCATCAATCATCCAGAGCTGCTGTCGTCCAGCAAATTGTTCCAATCCAGTTGTGGTCAGGAGAAATACGTTCTGCATAATTCTCTGCAGCCTCCTGCCCGTGGACTCTGCTGGGGAGAGCAGGGCCTTAATTGCTTTTTTTTTTCTCCTCTTGCTCAACTGAGTTAATTTAGAAACACGATATAAGTTAATGATAAAATCCTTCACTAAACCACTGATGGCTGTGCGCTGCCTGGTCGGGATAGACAAATAGCTCCTTTAGCCTGGAATCCTTTATGCTTCTATGAGGGCTCTAATGTGTCTAAATTGTGCAATAATACAGTGCAGAGATAAATGATTTCATGGCAAAAGCCTGTGTTTTAAACCCTTCCAAAGTGCAGCAGAGTGTGGCAGGCGAGATGGTGAAAATAACTGGGTTCTCTTCCAAGCTCTGAAGCTGAATTTCTGCATAACCAGCACAGGGCATTTGGCCCCAGCAAATCCCAGTTCCTTCCTCCTCTTCTCTCTCTCATCTCCACACTCCTGTTCTGCTTCCTGCCTCTGAAGAATAAGCTACAATCTTATTCTTAGCCTATATTTTTATTATCACCTAAATAAGGCGGCTTTGATCTCATTAACGATTTCAGATGGTCTTGTAATAATTAATTAGAAATAGATTGGCTGATATTTTGACTGCCGTCTGCCCTAAATCCTTCTACCTAATCTTCCCAATCTACCTGCCTTGGGTATATCCCAAGGCACTGAGTGCCAAGGATTAACCATAAACTGCGTGGTATTTTTTTTTTTCCACAGATTTAAAAGTGTTTCCCTTAAAGCACCGCTGGTTTTTTTTTTTTTTCATTTTAATGGGTAAGCAGCCTCATTAGTACCAGGTGATTCATTTAAAGCACAATTACACAGGGAATTCAGCTAATTGATTGGATAACCCTCGATTCCTTTGTAAAAACACAATCCTCAAACCTGAAGTGCTTGGACTTAGTGGTAGTCATGTACCGAGAAGTTTACTTTGAAAGCAAACGTTTAGGTTAATGGGATCCATATGATATAAATTCCTAATAACTTTTCCATGGGTGGGCTTATCGAACTGCTTATCATAACACCAGTCGGGCCATTTCAAAGGAGCTTTCTTCTGAAACTTTCTGAAGACTTTTCTTTCACCCCAGAGCTGTAGAAAACTCCTCTAACTCTCCATTGAGAAAATATTTGAGCCCCCTCTCAGGCCATATTCAAAGGGATTCTTTTCCAAAGGGTTATTTATTAACCCTTTGCTAGCAGAGGTGTGGGATTTTGGGAAGGGGAAGAGCTCTGAGCAGGTTTGTGGTGCTGCTCTCGGATCCAGGAGCTCACATTTATGGACAAAAGTGGTTGGAATAAACCTGGTTCGTTTGGACACTAAAAGAAGAACTCAGTTTGAGGTCACTCAAACCCAGAAAACTCAAAGCTGACCTCTGTGAGTTTTGAATCAGATCCAGTTGTTTGCAAGAGTTTCCAGTGGTGCACAGAACTCACACCATTAATGATAAATAAGTCACTGTAAACAGAAACCCCCTGGGAGATTTTGGCACAATTTAACCCAAAGACCTGTGATTCTTTGACCATGAATTAAAAAATTAAAAGGGAAAAAAGAAATTGGACACTGCTTTGAGCCTGGAGTGCAGAATGTGAAATTGAATTTAAAAGCATAATTCTAACAAGTTTCTAGTAATCGCTCTCATCCTTGTCTGCAATGTGTGGTCCTGCCCTCAGAGCTCGCACAGTGGCGTTTTTAAGCCCTTAATCAGTTGCCCCACACAACCAATGTCTAAAATATTTCCATTTCACCGCAGCAAACGCTCCCCATCCACAGTATTATTACAAGGAGGTGCACTTGTGAGCACTGCATCCCATTCCAGCAGCAGGGATAATGGCCTGGCACATCAGGAGCCCTCCAAGGTGGTGAGAAGCCAGCACAGGCGTCCGGCATGTTCGTGTGCAGAGTTTCCAAACATTAACTAACGCCGGAGGGAAGGCAACACTGGAAAATCTTGTTCTTGACCGTGGTGGGAGAGCTGAACCCTTCGCAACTCTGCAGTTAATGTGCTCCAGACCCCGGGCTCCTCCGAGGGGAGCGCCAGCTTGGAGGTGGGCATGTCACAGGAAGAGGTTTGGGATTGTTGGCAGGGAAGTGGCGGAGATATCTGCAGGTTTCTTGTCAGCACTTTGCCCGGGCCAGAGCAGGCGCCTTAAATCACAGGATGAAAGACCACGTGTGGATATGCACAGATGGAAAAGCAAAACACCGGAGGCTCTGCAGGCCTGTCCTTCAGACCAACGTTGGGTTTCTTCTCTCTTTTGAACCTCATCATCCTGAAGGCCAAAGCCTTTCCAAGAAAAAAAGGGTAGGTTGGGATCGTAAAATTAGGGAATTATCCTGGAATCTCGCCTCTAGGAGGCCTCAGAAATAACCAAAACTGGGTACAGTCTGTGATCTCTCATCGCTGGGCTGCAAGATTATTGTGTTAGAGGCTTAACAGGCTTCAAAAAGCGGGGCTGGAACAGCAGTGAAAGAGAGAACGGTGTTTATTGAGCAATAAAAAAACATTACATTTCATGGCTCAGCCAAAGCGCCCTACAGAAGCAAATCCCCACGCCTTATGATACGGGGTGTAATAAATGCTAATACCATAAAGGGCCCTATCAGGGTGTAATCAAGCCCCTGTTAAATTAGCGTGGCCCTGCTTTATTGTGCGGCGGGAGCGCTGCCCAGGGGGTTCCTTCACCTCTGCTCGCCGTCTCCCAGGGACAGCTCTCCGAGGCCAAGGCTTGGGTTTCCTCCCAAGGATTAAGCGGGAGGCTCATGTCAACAAGGTGGTCGTGGAGATAGAGACAGAGCAGGAAGGGCTCGCGAGGCCGACGGAGAAAGATCCAACGGTTTCAAGGCAGCAGATTAATCCTGATAATGTGGTGTTGGGCCATTCCTTTCCCCCCGGTTGGGTCAAGTTCCCGTAGCAACCACAAAGCCTGTCATTAATAAAATTAAAAAACTCCGTCATCATTTCCAGCCCCCGTGCCCTTTTCGGAGGTGAAAAGACAAATTGAATAGAAAATGAAAGCCTCGTTTTTTGGCCTTTTTAAACCTCTTCTCCCTTCCCCACTTTCCTGCCCATAATTCTGCGTTGCTGACCTTCCTCCAGCCGCAGCCATCTCAGGAGAACATAGAACATATGGACCTGATTGTCCTGTGGAGCTAGGAGGGCACAGGGACACCATTCCCACTGACCTTTCCCTGCTAGGGCTGGGCCACATTAGTGACACAGTTCTACCTGGGCTGGGCTGCTGCAGCTTATTCTTGAACCTTCGTCTGATATTCCAATTATTATCACAAGCGGAGCTGCCTTCCAGGGTTTCTTTGGAACAAAAAAAAGGCTTTTTTATTCCTAACTGAATTTTTTGGCTAAAATTTGTGTTTCTGCAAAGGTGATTTAGTTGCTGCATTCTGTGAAGAAGGAGTGGTTGGGAAGCAAAGGAGAGAAAAATATGGATATAGCTGAAGATGCTTCAACTTTTGGAAACCAGGAGTAGCTGAAGAAGAGTCATTAAAAATTGGAAAAGTGTTCGGTTTGGGGGGTTTGTCAGTAAAAAGGAACATTTCTGTGGGAATTCAGGGGTTTTCAGCGTCACAAAAATCACAGGAGAGCTCCCACACTCCAACCACATCTTTTTCATTTTCTTCTGGTCATATAACATCAGCTTTCCATTTGCTGGAAATAAATGAGGAAGCCATGGGGTATCCCTGCTCCTTTTATTCTCACAAATAATGCCATTAAAGTCCACAGGAGTTCTCGTATCCACTGGGCAGGTGCTGACCCCAATTGTTTTAACAGTTCTTTTTGTTCACACCTCATATTCCAGCTAAAAAGTCTTACAGAGCTTGACAGAAGGTTTAAAATCACAAGCCTGACCAATGATGGAGTTAGAATTATGGATCTATGCTGCTCAATTGACTTAAAAGAGAAAATAATACAAGAAATGAAGTGTTGAGGGTAAATGAGTGGCTGAAGTTTGGTGAGTCAGGTTTATATCATCATATCCTTCCAGACAAACTATAACCAACCAATTTTTCGCTCTGTGCCTCAGTTTCCCCACATCAGTTGTAAATTGGGATTTATTAAACATCGATTTCTCTAAGAGTTGTGAGCATGTAGTCAGTGGTAAACTTCAGGCGATCAAAAGTAAGAGAGAGAACTACATTTTTCTTCAAATAATTTGAAAATCAGTCATTTTTGATAAAATATTATCTTTTTATCCTATTGCCCAGCTTCTACTCTTAGCAATGGGATGAATGATGCTGCCTTCACAAATGCTGAAAGTCAAACAGAAGTGACTGACTCAAAGTGAGTGAGTTCTGTGCACTCACACAGTCCTGTGCACCCCTTCAGAATGATGTTTAAAACAGAATCATGACCAGAAAATATTGCTGAAATGTTGTAAATTTAATGAAAGTTCTTCAGAGCTTCCAAACATTTTTTCTTCATTGTGACATAACCCACTGCTAGGAAGTTTTTTACTTTTCCAGGATGAACACAAAAAGAAAAATAGATAAAACCTTTTTCAAAATGTTTTTTATGTATTTCAATAAATAAATTGGGTTGGAATTTATGTGATTTATTTATATGATTTATTTACGTGATGTCAACAGCATATTAGAGCAAGATCCATTTCAATGATCTCCCTCCTCGTGTCTTAAAGTTTATGGTACCTAACCTCATTGTACTTCAGCTTTGAAAGAAACAAAAGTCCCCTCTTGAGTTCAGACTAAACGTGAGAAATTGTAGCCAAAAGGAAATTTAAATTTTTTTTTTTTGTGAAAGTTATGTGGGAAGATATAAACCCAGCAGGTCTGAGTGGAGTGACTCTTTCAACTCCAGTTTATTGTGTTTACAGTATTGCTCAAGTTCTGAGGAAAATAATAACCCTCACAAATCTCCCCAACATCCCAGATTTTAGGGCCCGAGCTTTCTTCCATTTTCTGCTGCTTTAAAGCCCAACAACAGAGAAGGTTCTTGATAAGACAAGCTCTAAAATTAAAACTACTCTGACATATCGAGATCTGTAACCTCACTCTGGGGGAACCAAAGTTTCTACTACAACCTCCACAAATTTTTTCCCCTCCCTCCAAACTCTCCTCCATCCCATAATAGCCTCTATGTTCCCAAAGTAGGGCTCCACATCTGTAATATATTATGTCCGTAATTGGCACTTAATTACCAACCACATTGATTAAACCGTTGCGCGACAATTAAACTCAATTAGGTTTTTTTTACAATCCCCCATTTCACCGAGTGTCTTATCAGCTCTGGTGGAGATGTCCAGCCCCAAGTGAGAGCACGAATTGGGAATTTCTTCCCAGTTCCAGGTGAGGGCAAAACTGGGGATTAACAAATGTGTGTGAGGCTGTGACCCAGCGGGAGGCACTTGGCATTCCCAATTGTTTCCATGTGGATGTCAGCAAATGTCCATCTCCCAGCTATAAATAGATGACCTCCATGAAATCAGACAAGTCCTGTAGCACTTCCCAGGAGTGGGGTTGTGGTGGTTATTCGGATTTAAGATGTGAAATTCAAGGGGCTTTTTTTAGTTTTTAGGGATAATTTCAAGGTGTTCTTTTTGCCCAGCACAGGGTATAGCCACTATTAAAATAAAAACAAAAAAAACCAACAAAAAACAAAGTCAGAATTTCACAAATTTTAGCTAATCATGAAAATGACGGACCCCAATGAGGTGTACAAATACTGACAAGCTGGGAGTTATATTTAATTTTTCCCCCAAAATTGATGTGGGTATTTCTATATTTATGGATTTATGGGGATGGGTACTTTTTCTCCAGAGAAAACTACACCAAAATATTTGATACCTTGAAAGTGCTGTTTCTGTGTCAGATGCTGTGGGCACACCTTCGAGATAATCTTTGCATGAAATAACAATGTCAAATATCACTTTAATTAAAGTCAAGTTTTACTGGGGCTGAGTTTGGGGGGAAAACTCTAAATGAAAGGAAAAGATAAAATAAATCCTCTCTTTGGAAGTTCACTCTCTGATCAAAGAAAACAAGTTAAAAACTGATGCATGTTCCCTGTTGATTTTCAGTGCTGTTAATGGGATGTTTGTAACTAAAATATCTCAAATTCACCAATTTTTGAATTTTCTCCTGCTCCTCTGAGTATTGTTTTCCTCACAGTTATAAACTAAGTCAATTCTTACCCAAATTATACCTTTACCTAAAGTTCTCTATATTTTCCTCATTAGTGAGGACTTTTTAATATTTAATTCACATACTGGAAAAAAAATTTTTAAGCCTGAATGTTGCAATAAGATGAAATATATATGTACTCCATATATATAAGAACGTGGCAGTGGCACAGGCTGTACTCTTAATTTTGAATTAAACTTGTTTAATTTTGTCAGGTTGTCATCTCTTTTTCAGGTGGTAGTACTCAATTCTTTTATTAAATTTATTAAGAAATATTTCTATTTTGGGGAAGGAATTAAGTTAATTCTGCTACAAGTAGAAGGCTTCATATATGCAGATAAAGAATTTTTGGGGTTTCTTTTTCCAATAGCATTTAACAAATTGTTTAAAAATTCTGCTTCCTTGGCAGAGAAAATCATTGCAGTATTTTGATTATTGTCTGATCCACCAGTGATTGGAGTCTGTTGAATAAATTCACAGGACAATGTTTTTGGCAGATTTTTACAGTCTTTTAGTAAATTATTTGACTCAAATGATATTCATCTCTTTCCCAGCTGATAGTATTGCTTTGGGAATCTGCCCATCCATTCCAGAGGAGAAAGGATTCCTGTGAAATCTTTCAAGTAATCATTTCAAGCAAGAAATATTTTCCTTCAATCCAGAGGCTGTGGAATCTGTAAGGAAAGCTACACTAGGAAAGCTCAGTGTTCATACACAGTGCCTCTAACAAATAAAAGTTATTTTCATTTCCCCCCTGTTTTTCTCCCTCTAAAGAGTTATAAATAATAAAAACAGCAGCAGGATTTGACTGCAAGCACACCCTGGGCGTGGTGAAAACCAAACTTTCCCCTTGGAAACCCACCCAGAGCATCTCTTGGTGGGGTCCCCGTGAGGAGGGGGCTGTGGGGTGGGGGCAAACACCAATTTTGGAGCAGGAGGAGAGTCCCAGCCCTCCTGCTGGGACACGGATCCGCCCTCCAGCATTCCCAGCGATGCCTCCTGCGAGCACGAAATGCCGGAGAGCGCGGCCCCGGAGCCTTTATGAATGGCCTGTTTGTCTCCCTCTCCCCGGCAGCTCAGTTTGTCTTTAATTATTTTTTTTCCCCTTCCTTTTTCACCCCACGCTTGTCCAGTGGCCCAAAGCAGTTCAGCAGATTCAGCAGCTCCAGGAATTATGAAAATGGGGATGTGGCTCTGCTGAGTTTTACCCCACGTGCCGACGTTTTGTCAAGTTGGGTTTTGTCATTTCTTCTTTGTGAGAAGGTAGAGGACAAGGAGTTGTTTTTTTCTTAAAGATGTGGCTCTGGGCACCTCACATGCTTAAAATAATTGGTCAAATTTAAACACACACTGAGCTTAATACAACCCAAATCTAAAATATAACCCAATCACCAGCAGCTCCAACACTGCAGTCGAGGTCTGGATTCAGGGATAATTTCTGCAGGTGGAATTCATCTCTGAAATAAATCCATATCTGGGAGACAACCAGGATCAGGCTGTTCGAGTTCCCTCTTTCGTGCCACCTTCCAAAAGGACAAAAACCCATCTTTTGTGCACTCGGGGAGAGAGGAGCTTAAAAAATGCTGGAGGTTTGTTTAATTAGGTGGCCTGGCAGTTCATTTCAGAAGGGCTGCTGGTAAATCACCCAACCTGCTTCCAGGGCTGATGTTAAAATCTGTTTCCACATTTTCTTGTGGGGGAAAAATAAGAAAAAAGAGGGGGGAAAAAAAGGTTATCCTTCACCCTTCCCAGCAAGCCAGGAAAGCTTGAAACTGAAATGGTGGCTTAATGCCCAGACAGAGAGGAACTGAAATAAATATGAGCAAGGTTAAGAATTTTGTTTATTGAGAGCACCTGCTCCAATTTTATGTGTAGGGTT
Source organism: Acanthiza pusilla (assembly GCA_036630365.1). Taxonomy (NCBI): domain Eukaryota; kingdom Metazoa; phylum Chordata; class Aves; order Passeriformes; family Acanthizidae; genus Acanthiza; species Acanthiza pusilla. The sequence continues at coordinate 17,744,363 of JAXCHO010000016.1, forward strand.
GCAAAGAATTCCTTCATTATCGTGTGGGAGTTCAGTGAAGCCTTTGGTGTTGAGAAACCCAATGGAGTTCTTTGGATTTATCCATGGAAAGGCTTTCCCTGCTGCTCTCTCAGGGAATTCTGTGTGTCCAAAGGGAATTCTGTGCACCCAAAGGGAATTCTGTGCACCCAAAGGGAATTCTGTGTGCCCAAGGGAATTCTGTGCACCCAAAGGGAATTCTGTGTGCCCAAAGGGAATTCTGTATTTCCAAAGGGAATTCTGTGTGCTCAAAGGGAATTCTGTGTGCTCAAAGGGAATTCTGTGTGCCCAAAGGGAATTCTGTGTGCCCAAGGGAATTCTGTGTGCTCAAAGGGAATTCTGTGTTTCCAAAGGGAATTCTGTGTGCTCAAAGGGAATTCCGTGTGCCCAAAGGGAATTCTGTGCTCCCAAAGGGAATTCTGTGTGCCCAAGGGAATTTGGTATGCCCAAAGGGAATTCCGTGTGCCCAAAAGGAATTTTGTGTGCCCAAAGGGAATTCTGTGTGCCCAAAGGGAATTCTGTGTGCCCAAAGGGAAGGCAGTGCTGGAGCTCCCAGGGTCAGGTGCAGGTGGTGGAACTCAGCCTGGCTGGGGTTGTGTGGCAGTGCAGGGATGTGAAAAAATGAACCTGTAAATCTTCCCTACCTGGGAATTTTCCTGCAAAAATGGCAATTTCTGCTGCTTTTCCCAGGGAGAAAAAGCACATCTCCTGGATGTATCAGCACCTTGTGGATGCTCAATCCCCTTCTGAAGAAGAATGGGACAGAGGAGCTGAATTATGGCCTTAATTTATGATGCACCAAACATTTTGTGGTCACTTCGATGGAAGAAAGACAAAGTCAAGAACGGGTTTCAGAAACAGGAATGTGTTCATATTGATCAGGCTGGTGTAGCTGGAAAAGACACACACCAGGCTGGATCTTGGATTTTTAAGCATAAAATTTTAAGCCATTTTCTTGGCAAAATGAATAATTTCAGTTTAAACTTGCTAACGCTAAGCCATTAGCCTGAGACTTTGAGACAGCACCATGCTTTTGGCTTTTGTCTGAGGGTGAAACAATTAGGGGCTAATCCTTTAAACTGTATTATTTTTGGAGTTGAGGTTGATTATTCCCAGACCACTCAAACCTTCTAGCACTGCTGTCAGAGTCAAGATCTCCAGAGGCAGTTCCTGCAATTGTGATGATCCAAGGACACAGAACTTGTCTAAGAAAAGGAGCAGCCTCTCTCCCAAACCCACTTTCAGCTACAATCTCTTTATTTTTACACGGCCTCGTGACAAAAGAGGTGGTCTTTGACGCTGGAAGTTTAATCTCAGTGTTGACAATGAGTCTCTCAGTAGCCCAGGCTAAATTTTTTGCTTTATTGCACCTCTCTTTCCCCAAACAGACGCTGATTCCTTTGTTAATGGTCTGAAAATAATACTCACAATAAACTTTTCAACCAGGTCAAAGCCTTCAGATGACAGAAGTGCTTTAGGAAGTGCCCTTTGAGTGCTAACGAAAAGGATTACAGGGAAGGAAAGAGCAGCGTGCTGGAGATGGCCGACAGATCTGGGGGAACTGCCATGTTCCAGAAGCATTTTGTGCTGGGCTGGTGCCTCCTCAGGGGTTTTTTTTTGCAATTTGATTCCCCCAGTGAGTTGTCACAAGCCTGGGAGGGTGGTCAGCCCTGGCACAGGTGCCCAGAGAAGCTGTGGCTGCCCCTGGAAGTGTCCCAGGCCAGGCTGGACGGGGCTTGGGGCACTCTGGGACAGTGGGAGGTGTCCCTGCCATGGCAGGGATGAGATGATCTTTCCAACCCAAACCATTCCACGACTCCATGCCTGCAGTGGGAGCGAAGCCTCAGCGATGGCAGCACAGTGCAGGGCCGTGGTGAGCCACAGGGATGGGACCAGCACCGAGAAAAGAGGGAGATGGAAATGTTCACCAGAGTTTTGTCTGATGGGCGTTCACTTAACCCAGGGCATGACTTTGGTGAACTGTGAACTGAACCCAGGAAAAATCTAACAGTGGGAATCGGTCATTTCTCCTGTGAATAATGGCATTTTCAGAAAGATTGCCTTGACAATGAACTTCATCTCCCTGGAATAACTCTGTCCCAGTGTCATTAGACATCCTTTATTAAATATCAGATTTTTTTCTGGGCCCTGCAGTGACACCTTAGGTTCACCAACACAGCAAACCACAGTTTTCTGCCCTCATTTCTGTGCCAGATCTCAAAACCCACAGCCCTGCCCCACAGAGCAGGGATCCAGTATAAACTGGGAAGTGAGACAGGAATGCTGCAGTGAATCCACAGCTGAGCCAGAGCCAGCAGCTGTGGTTTGAAGGGACCTGAAGCCTGGGGGACACAAGGAGTTCCACCAGGGAGCTGCCACCCCAGCACATGGAAAATCATCCCCACGTGGCTGAGGATGGGCACAAATGTGGGTGGAAAACAAGTGAATGAAGCTCCTGCATCAGCTGCTTCATTGAGATGTTTCCCCAAGGGCTGGCAAAGCCTGAGCCTCAGAGCTGGCAGGGATTTTTGCTTCACTGGGAGAGGAGTAACATTCTTGAACTTAGAGAAATTACCCCGTTTTACTAGGGGATAAATCTAATCGGATTGTATCCAAATGGCCTATCTGTAAATTTTACCCGCAGATGTATCTCATTTTCTTAATACCTAAGCTGCTTAGAAGCTTTAGTGTATTTATTTTCCTTTCACCCCTGCACCGGGGAGATACACTGTCCCTATTTTACAGCTGGGGAAGTTCCTCCCAGGGAGATTTAAGTGCAGGTATTCACGGCAGTCACTGAGTAGAACGGAATTCAGCATGGCTGCAAAACCCACCTGCCAAGCTGGGTAAATACTCAGGCAAGGAGCTCGGTGCTGAATGCCAGGAGTGCCTGTGCTAATTCATGGCAAACAGGGTTAAGTGCACCTCCTTGCACTCCCTGCGGGGTAGGAATGGGGTTGGGGACCAGGCAGGGGAGGCTGGAGCAACCCCAGGAGCTGAGCTGTGTCCCCAAGGCTGGCGGTGGCTGGAGCCTGCTCCTGCTCCTTCCCTGACCCACGGCAAGGGCTCACCCACCAAGGACACTGAATTATGCCACGGGAGCTGGATACGAGCTGAAGGCACTAAAGGGAGCTAAAATCTCTGTTTTTTCCATTCTCGACCCTTTCTTTTCCCTGGAGCTGCATAAGAAGCATCCACCAGCCCAGACCAAGTTATCAACCCTGTTGTCCCTTGCTGTCACCTCCTGTCTCCCAATCAATCACTCCAGCTCAGTGAATTCCCTGCTTTTTTTTTTTTCCCAGAGACTTGAACAGAACCTTTGAGGGGAGCAAGGACACAATGATAAATCAGAGCAGCAACACATGCACGAGCGCGGCACCGCAGCAGAGGCCATTCCTTGAGTCCCAAGTCATAATTAACTCCCTGAAGGACAGAAACCTGACAGGAAATCCAAAATCTCTTTGCAATCCACTAAATATTGCAGGAATGAATGGCTGGCACAGGGGAAGGAATGTTGGCTGGAAGCGAAGCCTTTTGGTTTGAGCTTTTCCTGGGCTGTGTTTATTTAGCATATAGCTCGGAGGCACTTGCTGGTTCGTATCTGCGAATGGAAGTTCCGTGGATAGCGTTGCGCTGCGAGAGGGAAGGGTGGCAGCTCGATCTGCTGATACCTGCAGTTAATTCTGCACCTGCTCGGGGCCTCAGGTGGGGGTTGAAACATTTGAAGGGTTTAACTGTGGGTTTATGTGGAGCAGTTCAAAATGGGGCTGCCCTGTGGGTCTTTGTACTCAGACCGTGACGTCTGAGGTGTGAGTCCTTCTGGCTTTTTTTTTTCCCCCTGAGCAAAATGGAAACAAAACCTTAAAAAAAAAAATCTGAACCGTTCTCCTGTCAAACCAAAAAACTCTGCTGTGCTTCAGATTCAGTTTCCCTCACAGATAGGATGAGAGAAAGAAAAGACATCTAAAGTCGTGTAACCACTACCAGATGATGCTCATGAGGTTCACGGTGAGGGTCCCATATGAAACAAATAGAATATAAATTATGAGCCTCACTGAAATGATGCTGCCCCACAACAGCTGCTCCTCACCCCTTTCCTCAAGGACTCTGGCTTTGCCAAGCTTGGATCTGCAGCCTCGCGGTGACAATTCCCACCTTCGGATATGTCGGAGAGCATCACTCTGGGCTAGCTCACCCCTGCTGCTCCAGGCCCCCTGGGATCCTTCCCATCCCGGAGCAGCAGAGCTGAAAAAGCTTGGATTTTACGAGGCATTGCCGAGCCGTGGGTGTTGAAACCGCAGGTGATGAGTTTCCAATCAGATAAGGCGATGGCAATTCCAGATGACCCTGCCATCGGTCGCAGGAATCGCCATGCGGGGAATGTAGGGATTGGGTTTCACTCGGAGCCTGGACACATTTATAATGTTTCACTAAATGAATAGGGAGTACTGTGACCCAGCTGGGAAATTTATGGCCTTGGTTGTGGCTCTGACAGGACTTTGGAGTGAGATATCATGGGCGTCGGGGGTGGAGGCTCATCTCAGCCTGAAATTGGGGTGGGGGTAGGGGTGAGAAGTAGAGATAAAGCAGCTGTTGAAAAGCTTAAGCTCTCTGTGTCTGGCTAAAAGCAGCTTGAGAACATGCTCACCGAGGTGTCAACCTCCACCAAGTGCCCAGCAAGTGAAAAATATCCCAACTGGACCCTGAAGGATGAATCAAATCCCAAGTTGGGGACCAGACGCTCAGTCATAAAATGTGCAGATTCATGGAAGGAGGAAGAGGAGGAATAGTTCCACGGGAGGAGGAGAGGTCATTCCTGACAATGTGCAGCTCCACGAGGCCGGAGCTGTGCTACACAGGGTCCTTTCACTCCTCCCTCTGTGGTCACTCAACTCATTTTCTCTCAGGGTTGGACCAGGGGATTTATTGCACATTTTGGATTTTCAACAGCATCTGTTACACAACCTAAACTGAGCTCCTCCAGAAGTGGAAGTTAATCTTTGTCTAAGCTATGTACAGTGATCTGCTGTGACCTTCCTGACTGATGCTTACAAAAGCCTTCCTTAGAAGCTGAGGGTGAAAAGCAGGGTTTGGAGATTTACTGGGACATTTACAAGTGTGATAACATTTTTCAGCCTGTTTGGTTTTATGATAAATCATTTTTTATTGCCCCAGAAAACCTGGAAGATGGTGACCAGAAGTCGAATGTTTTTGGCTTTGTCATTGGAAAATCAGACCCAAAGTGTTTCAGCTATGAATGGAAGGAAATTTAAAGCACAGAACAATCTGAGGTAACCAGGCAAAACACTTGCTGTGGCTGTCCAAAAACAACCGAAAAAATGCCTAGAAATAAACAAAAGATGTATTTTGTAGGCCACTGAGAAGGTCTTTATTTTTTTTTCCTTTTTGATATTGAAGAATTTTTTTGAATTTTTTCCAAAGAAAGTAGTGAGGTTGAAAAATGGGGGTGGGGGTGCATTAAAAATATGAATGTTTGGAGAAAAGCCAAGTGGTCATGATTCATTTTATTTGAAAAATGTCAACCAGCTGTACCTATGAAACTGGAAACCAGGTAAAAATTGCCCCAATCTTGTCTCTTTTTTTTTGAAACTGAAAAGTCAACCAAGGTTCATCAGAATGGTTTGAGAGCTTCCAACTGAGTGTCATAGGCTTGCTGGAAACTGGACCTGGATAACAGAATTGTAGGAAATCATGTGGAGCCAGCTGAAGTTTCACTTTCATTTCTGCACACAAAGCCAAGGTTTGTGGCATTTGTACCAAAACCAAACTGAGATTTACACAAAACCCTTTCCATACTCGTCGATACCAACAAATCAAGCTGCACAGCAATGAATTTGGGTTTGCAGGGAAGTAATCAGTTTTGGCATTGGCATGATTGGAAATTGGAGCTGACCCTGAATGTTCACCAGCAAATCCCCCTGGCTACTGATGTATATTTGTAAATAAGCAGTGTTTTAAAGCAATTATCTCATTTTAAATTCTTCTAAACCTTCCAACTGAGGAAAAAAATGATCAATTTATCTCCATGAACAGTAATTCTTTGTTGAAAGCCAGCATAGCTTGAGCTTCTTTCAGGTTTGGAGAAAGAAAAAAAGGGTTTGTCAACCAGAAAGCTCCTTGGGGGTCACCTTCTCCTCCATGTTAACTCCATGTCCAGTGGTTAAATCCTGATCTGTAAGTAGGAATCATAAACCAAAAGCACCATGAATTGGGGACACAAAACCAGCAGAATAATGAACTGAAATCCATTTTCAGTCTCCATTCAGCCGCAGTTGAGTGCAGGTTTTTTCAGCGCTCATAATCTCACCATTCCAATTTGAGTAGTGAGCTACCAAACCTGTTTGGCTTCAGGACTCCTCTTTGGAGAGCTCAGCTGCAGCAGGGAAAAATGGTTGATATTCTGGGTCTGGAGAGAACCAAAATCAAAGGCTCCAAGTCTGTTTTTCCAGGGCAATCTACACCTCTGCAGCATCTCCTAGAGCACAGAACACTGAACCCCTGCCAGGAATGATAAACACATCCCATTTTTCTTTCCTTATCTGTTTGCATTTTGCTAATATCTCCTCTCAACCCCTTCCACTCACTTCCAGTGGCTCTTATCAACAGTCAACAAAGAAATCTTTCCCGGCCAATGTCTGGAACTTTTGTGTGGGAAATTTTCTCACCCGCGCACATGAGATGTGATTTACACGAGTGGTGATATGGGGATTCATTAGGGAAGTTTAATTAAGATCAATCGCATAACAGGTAAAATATAGGGATGGAGGATGACACAACCTCTCAAACCTCTGATTACATGAGTCACTAAAATATATTGCCACAGAAATCATGGAAAACATTCCTTTGACTTGCTGAGAGGAGTTTAACTTTTCTTGAAAGCCTCATGGTAGTGTTTGTTGGAGCACTGATGTTCATTGCTAAACACTAAAAACAAAAATCAAGAGGGAGAAACTAACCTGCCACAGGTTATTAATTTAAAGTTCCAAATCAATTTATTTTGGGGCTTTTTTATTACATTGAATATGAAATGCCATAAAAGAAAAAAAATGAATGTATTCCTTTGTATGTCTAAGCAAATTGGAAAGCTCTTGGGTAATCTGTAGAAATGAATTTAAACTAGTAAACCTTTTTTACTTAATCATCTATATTTCATATTCTGTGTGGAGGGAGGGAATACGCCATCAGCACTTCTTTTTTCAGTGTTTAATTAATGTGATGAATGCAGTGCAGTTTGGAGCATGATAGGTTCCCAAGCTTAAGGCAAGCTATGAAGCAGATACATCACTAACAATAATATATATGAATTAATGCAGATTTTTAATGCTAGAGATGCCGTAGCGTTCAGGTGGGAATTCGAACATTTTAAAATAGTGCACTCCAGATAGAAATCCAGCTCAATAAATGTTTGCTACGAACGTGGGAGTTGCTGAAGGAGAAGCCAATATTGCATTCCTCAGGTCTAGGGCAGAAAAAGTGGAGGAGTTAAGATGAAGTGCAGATTTGCTCCTAATCAAATCCAGAAGACGTGCTGCAAACCTTATTCGGAGAGATCCGCTAAGTCTGCAGCATGAACATGACAGGCAGGCAAAACTGTGGATTTGATAATTTAAAAACCTGTGGATTCCTGGGGTTTTGGCTACGTTAAGGGCTCTGAGAAAAGACACGCTGAAAATTGCTGAGGGGTGTTACCAGAGCGAGTTGCCAAAGGCTTAGTCTGCTCAGTAATCCAGGGAGCAGCTGGTTGAGCTAACTCCCAGTTAATTACCTCTCCATTTCTGCAATCACTCCGTGGTTTGTTTAGGGCAAGGTGGACTGGAGGGTTTGGTGCTCAAATCATTCAATTTAGTCGCTTGCTGCAGAAAATAAAAGTTGGGAAATAAAGACCTCATTATTGTACATATTTTTTCGTTTAATTCGTTATGGGCATGTTACAAACTGGCTTTGTAATTTGGGTAATCACGCACAAATGTTGGGGTTTGCTGCAGCGTTTTCACATCAAATACTTGCTTGGCTGGAGCTGGCAGGCAGTGCTGGGGCAAACCCAGCTCACTGAGGGTGTAGATGTGATTGACTAAATGCCCTCATAAATTTTCCAGAGCCAGATCCCAATGGCTTTTTGCGCTCCTCAATGGCCAGGATATGAAAGGCGCTTTTGTGGGTGGAGCGTGGGGATCGAAGTTCTGCATACGATCATTTATCTGAGGAGGAAAATGAAGGTATGGCACAGCTTCCTGCCATTGAATGGGGTCATTGTAGACCTGTTTCATGCAATGAAGGATCTCAAGTCCTTTGTCCCATCTAATTTATTTAATTACTCCATTGTAGGTCAGCTAAGTATCACACTCAGTCCTAATTTCCACTGTTCAGTATAATCCCTGCAGATTATCCTAAATAATTATGCTTTTTCTTTGTCATTTCTTACACGATTCCATGTTAAAATCTCCTACAGCGCCAGCCTTTTTTTAACTCTGCATTACATCTAAAATCAGCATTTAAAGAAATGTTTAAGTTGTAAAGTCAAGCTCTGAGGAGATTAAGAAGTTCTTGGATCCAGAACACCCAAGCAACCTTAAATTGTCTCCATTCTATAAAGCCTTTAGACATCTGACTGCTCCAAGTTCATGCCCCTTCCAACTACTGTGAAAAAAGAGGTGAGACCTGCAAAAACTGCTCCGTTTTGAGGCACAGCCTGGATTCATTCCCACTGTACTTTCCATCCGAGGCTTTGAATGAAGGAGGGAGTTGTATGGAAAAAAACCCAGCATGATCATGTAATCAACATTTTCTTGTGTGGAACCACAGCAATCCCAGCAGCTGGGGAGACCAGACAGAAGAGGGTTCTGTCCCCCACTTTGACAATTTATTGTGTGAATCAACCCACCCTTCTCTCAGAAGAGATCTTGAAAGTTTGACAATAATATATTTTGACTTAGTGATGAGGAGCTGCGATGGAAGACTGCAGGGTCACTTGAAAATCTGATATTCCACTGAGAATCTTTTCTAGTCTACACCGGGAGTTAGAGACCAAATTCAATATCCGTTCTGAGATTCAGATGCCCTTGTCCAAATCATCAGATGCTCCTCCAGCCCCTGATTCTACATCTCCTTATTTTAGCTCGAAGTTTAACCAATCAGAAAACACCCCCCCCCCAAAAAAAAAAAAAAAGCCTCTTCACTTTTTCTCTGTGGTTCTAAACAACCTTTTCTTCTCACTGCGGTGGTGGGGAGGTCTTCAGGAGCCTTTCCAGTGCCGGATTTGACATCTGTTTTCTGAGGGACTGACTGGAATAGTCTGCCCAAGGAATGATCCAGCTGGCTGAGTATTCCTAGGTGCTGGATTATAATGCAGTGGGGAGGAAAGACATACTTGTGGGTATGGCAGAAAATGCCATTTAGTGTGAAGTATTCCAATGTCACTTTGTTTAGGAAACCAAGCAGCTCTTTGTAAGTAAGATGGTTATTTTACATTTTTTCTGTGTTCTCCATAATCCTCGTCCCCAACTCCCCAAAGAGAACAAAAATACGTAAAACACAGTAAGATAATTTTCATGTTGCATCAAGCTATAATCCCTGATAATTCCAGGCTAATGCTGTGGAAGAAATGACCAAACTTGATTCACTTTCTGTTGTGAAATTTGTAAAAAGTAGGTTTCCAGCTGACTTTCCTGCTGCTGTACTCGCTTTGCCTGAAATGATTTTGGCTTTCACAGGCTGGGTAGGCTCAACATGGCCACGAGGGATTTGAAAGACCTCACAGGGAAGACCTCCTACAATCTGTGGTGGATGCTGTCCCTTCAGTTGGAAAATTTAGCTCTGAGGAGGTATTACCTCAGCATCCCAGGAGAGGAATCTGCTCTTGGAAGGGTCTTCTTCAAGACCTTGACCACTCTTTCACCAAGTGGCTTCATGGGAGAGTTGTGCGTGTTCACTCCATCATCCTCCTGACATCTGAGGGTGTTCCCAACCAGAGAAGGGACGGTTATTTCCAAACCTGGAAGTTCTTTATGGAGAAAGCCCTACTCGATTCTCTTTATTCAGAAATCATGCATATATATATATTTTTTTTTTAAAGTGCGTTGCTTAAGCCATCTAGAGTTTTAAATGTCAGAACTCCGAGCAGAGCACAGCTCTGGTGTTACTACATTGTTCCAGTGAAAAACCTGACCCATGAAGTGGGTTGAGCAGCTTCCAGTTGATTAAAGATGTTCTCCAGAAGAACAGCTTAATTCAGAGTTGACAAAGGCAACCATAGAAACTATGTCTGCTTCCAATAAAACTCCCTGCCTCCTTGCCAGGCACAGAGGGAAAAAAAGCCTTCAAACTCCTGGCCATGAACTTGCCTCATGTTTTAGCAGTGCAGCTCCCTCGGGCTGGAGTCACTGAGAAATGACCAGAATATCCCCTGCATCCAAACCCAGGGTGCTCCTGGATACATTTCCTGGGTTTTCCCCCATCCCAGTGGCAGCACAGGGCTCTGAGCTGGGCTGCAGAATGCCTCTCTTCTTTGTGCCAGTCCAGTCAGGTGCCAAGCACAAACCGGGAAAAGGTTTGGCCAGAGGTGAATTCTTCCCTCTGCAGACACCCCTGGCTGCACGGGGCATTAATTCTCCCAAATTTGGAGAAACGCCATGGATGAAGGTGGCAGGTTGGGGTTGGTTCCTGCTCTCTGCTGACAGCGCTGGAGGTGCTGATTTTCCTGCAGAGCAGTGCATCATGCTGGATTCATTTATTGTGTGTTCCGTCCGCGTGTCTGGGATTCATTGGCCGCGCGGCTTTTTGGAATCCCTCTCCAGCAGGGACTCTCTGACATGCGGCTCAAACCCTCAGCTCATCTCAGACCATACTTTTATTACAGTGAGGAGATCTGGGTATAGCTTCAGACGGCTGCAAATTTCCAAGGGCCGCGTCCCAACAAGTATCACTTTCCAATTTCATTCCCCTCAAGAAATTCTGTCAACAGCTTCTCCCAATTCCATTAATCTTGCGTTTTACCATCTTAAAGCCTCCCATTCTCTCAACTCCCTTAAAGATGTGACCAGTGTTTCTCCTTGAGTGCTGACAATTACTTTCTCATTCTTGTGTGGAGCTGCTCTCCCCGCTAAGAACCACATGCAGTTTTCAATAATACCTATTCATCAGTAATGTATGGAGTGAGCCAGCTCCGTATTTCCACACCGAGGTACTGATGTATTTTACATACCTTGTCTTACTCAAAAGGGATTTTCTGTCTCTGAACACTAAATATGAGAAGCATTTTTCAAATTCTTTGACAGAATGCTTTTAACATATCAGCAGGGTTAATAAATCTTTCCCATTTGTTCTGTTCACTTTTATTCATAGTGAAGTATTGATCAGGAACAAGCAGGGATTGTGAGGACAGTTCTCAAATGAAAGTGATAGATGGTGCTACCAGGACACTGATACAATTGGTTTGATTTGGAGCTGTTCTCCTTTAGCCCCAAGGATTTTCCCCCAGCAGCAAGAAAATCCAGAAAGGGATTATTCAATCACCCCAGACCACCAACCTGTCAGAGCTCTCTACATTAAGTTTTCAGATTTGTTTTTCTTCACCCCTTTTCCACTGTGGTGCTCTTGAATAACACCATCTCTCCAAAATGCAAGCAACAGATGGGGTCCAATTGACTGACTGAAATTATATTTCACCTTCTGTCAATGTCTCAACTCTGGAATATCCAGGGGGTTTCCCTGCATTATTTGATTTTTTTCTGGGGCTGCCTCTGTGTATGTGTATTCTTTAGAGGCACCTTATGCTGTGCAACAAATAAATCAGTTAAAACCAAGGGGAAATTGGAAAGCTGAATGCTAATTTATCCTACTTAGAAACATAGAATCACTGAATTTGGAAAAGACTTCTAAAATCATCACGGACTTCAATTTTGATAAAACACAAAGCAGGTCTATTACCCAATAAATATTCATTAAAAAACCCGAACGTTTCTTATGCAGAAATTCTCAATACCTCAAGTCCTTCCCAGAAGATGGGATGGAAAGACTGGTGGCAATAAGGTCCATGGTCGTAAGGGACAGGATGCTGATCTGAGAGGAGGAATTCAGTCTAAATGTCAGAAATTCTCAGAGACATCTCAGGTTGTGAATAATCTTCTTAGATGCTGGTAAGACATCTCTCATTCAGGGCTTTTAAACCAGCCAGTGCCATAAGGGGATTATCCTGAATTAACAAACAAATTGCCTGAATGACCTAACCATTTTCCATTTCGAGTTTCCATGAGTCTGTAGTTCTGTGAATATTTTTCTTTGTTGGTCTTCGTATGAAAAACCTTCTCCACACATCATTGGTTTTTTCTTTTTTTATGGTCTGGTCCTTGGAATTCCTGTTTGAAATTTTGGTGACACGTTGTGCTTTTGTCAGCCTTGGCGAGGAGGCAGGAACAGCGCACGTGACCCGCGGAGGAGAACGGAATGTCAAAATGCAGCGGTGGCACGACGAGAGCCGGTGAAGTTCGGAATTGGGAGTCTATTTTTAGTGGCCGGAGATCGTTCGGAGGTTAAAGGAACATGCAATTCTGGGGGAAGGTGGAGGGAATATTTGCCTTCCCTGGAGGGAATCCAAGAGGATTGCGGAGTAAGAGGTCAGAGGAGCAAGGGGAGGGGAGGACTATCTGTGACACAGCTGTTTTGGGAAACAAAAAGGAAAAAAAAAGGAGTTGGATGGTAATTCCTTACATTGCATCCTGGTGAAGCATTTTTCAGGGTGGCGGAGTGAATGAAGCACAGTCATATTTAAGGCATCGGACCACCTACATCTTAACAGATCCACAAATTGATGTTAATGACGCCATTTATGTTTATAAGGAAATTTAAATTCAGCTGGAAAAATACAATGGATGCTGAAACACTGCCGTACTTGTTCCAACCAGCTTTCTAAGCAGGGTTTGAGGTGTTTGCTGGAGAAAAGTGCAGAAAGGACAAATCCCTTTAGGGGAGATGTACCTCAGGCAGTTCTTCCCTTCAGCAGGTTCTGACCAACACTGGAAGACCTCAGGTTGGATAAGTGATGAATTCTTGTGCATAAAAAGGAAAAGAGCAGTCTAAATTTTTTTTGTTTGGCAGAAAAATGAACATTTGGGCAGTGTAGGACCTTTTTGGAGACTCAAATTGCTAATTCAACAGGATCTGTTCACTCCAAATTAGAGATGCCAAAACTGGAAAAATAGTGGGATTTTTACTTTTGAAGAGATACTTGGAAATTGCCTAACCCTTGCATGGTTTTTCCTTGTGTTTATTTAGTAAATTGAAAGTACAGCTTTTTTTTTCTTGTGGGACTATTTTATTGACTCACTTTTCCAAAGGGAGAGGGAGCAACCCAAAATTTGTAGCAGGAAAAGGCACAGGAGCTGCCTAATTTAGCTGCATTTTTCTTTGCCCTGAAGAACTGTGAGCTTTCTCCAAGGAAATGCGGAGTGAATGATTAAGCTCTGTCTGCAAACAGAGCAGTGTGTGTATTTCAGGGTGTGCACAAGTTAAACTGCCTTTGCAGCAGGTTAAGGACGTGCTCAGGATTATTTCCTTTCACCTGTCAATCCACAGTTACCCACACAAGCTTTGGATGTGCATCCAAGTCCTTGAAAGGTTGTTCTCTGTGTTTGAGGATAGAGCAGAAAGCCAATATTGTTATTTTTGGGCTATTTTTAATGTCTACATACAGAGAGCTCTCTAGATTGGCCATAAATATCCTGTTTGCTTTCTTTGTTTCTCTTTCATTTGGCTCCCTTGGTATCAACCAGACTGTTCTTCCTAAAATGTTTTACTATATCCCTGCTGCTCCCTTCGGAGGAGAAAATCAGGGAAACACATCCGTAGGGGGGAAGGGATATTTATCCAGCAATGAGCAACTTTTAAAAATAGTTAAATCAATTTAGAACAAACTTTCAACAGAGAATGCTCACCTTTGGACAGAGATCAAGAATGGAAACTCTCAGACCAGAAGGAATTTGTGCAGGATGTAATGAGGAATAAAAAAATGTGAGCGGGTCTGGGGGGTGCCAGGACTGAAATAAGGCCAGGTCACCCCGACTGCCAGGCAAAAAAGCTGCTTTTTCTCCCTCTCACGCAGCTCACAAATGTCTAGCATTTCGCTGAGAGTGTGAAGTGCAAATCCAAGCGCCCACAAGGATTAATTTACGTGCCCGAGTGAGGAGCTGGGCTTTAGCAGCGCAGCTCAGCCCAGGATCCCACGTGTGCACAAATCCACAGGCGGTCGCTCCAGGGCCCACAGAGCATTTTCTCGTTGTGAAAGGCACGTGTGATGTTGGGCTCATTAGGATAAGATGTGAAATCGGATCCTCCTTTCTTCTTGCTGGGTTCTGCCCTTCTGCTGAGTGTCACAAAAGCAGATTGCATTTGTTCACCCTCTGCCCACAGCATTGGAGCTGAAATTTATCTCCATCTTCCTTCTATTTTTTTTTTTTTTTTACCTTTACAAATCCTTGGCTGCCTCATTCAGAATCTCCTGGAAGAGGGAAATTCCCCTATGTGCTTGGGCAGAGGGCTGTTTTATTTTTTTAAAAAAACAGATGTTGCATTTCTGACCTTTTCCAGTGCCCATTCTCCAGGCTGTCATGAAGAAGTGCAGACCCCAGGAACTCCTGACTGCTGTTGCTCACACCTGGGCTGAGAGCCTGCCCTCACCAGGAGGGCTTTGCTGAGCCTCCCCAGCAAGCTCAGAAAAAGCCTTCCAGCAGCTCCTCTCACCTCGTAAAAACCAGAGTGCGAATTGCCGCCGCATGTGGGACACCCTGCAGGTTCTGGGGACACTGAATCTCTTCTGTTCTCCCCCCAAAACCACCCCAAATCCTCAGCAAATCCCTCCCATTGCCATTTTGGCAGCAGCACCGCTCCATCCCATGGTGCTCCTCTCCCTCCTGTGCTCCCGTGTGTCACTGGGAGCTCACAGGTGGTGGCATGAGGGTCAGTCACAGTTTCAGGTGATCATCCATAATTTCTGCCCACCTGATCATCCAGAACTCAGCTTTTAGGGCCATCCTCAGCACAAGGGGACAGCACAGGGATCTGCAGGTGGTGGTTACACCGATCCAACCATTGTAGGTGCTCTGGGCAATTGCTGCCAAAATCGGGCAGCAGAAAGCTGGAGGGGGACTCTAGACCAAGAGCATTTGCAAGTAAGACAGTGAAAAATGGTTTCAAACTGTAGGAGGGCAGATCTAGATTAGATATCGGTAGATTTAGATTAGAATTCTGCCCTGGGAGGCCCTGGCACAGGCGCCCAGAGAAGCTGTGGCTGCCCCTGGATCCCTGGGAGTGTCCAAGGCCATGCTGGACAGGGCTTGGAGCAGCCTGGGACAGTGGAAGGTGTCCCTGCCCATGGCTTCTTTGAGATCCCTTCCAACCCAAACCATTGCAGGATTCCAGGAATATGATCTCAGCTGGAAAGCCAGGAATTGTCACAGTGCAGGAACACACAGCAGTGAGAGAAAGGCATGACACAGTCATGGCCATGTCAGATGTTTGTGCTCCTCAAGGATAGATAGCACCTGCCTCCCTGGAGGAAAATCCAAGGGAATTGTAGATGCCTTTGTAGCCTTGTCTGCCTTATTAGGTTAAAGGACTCCTGCTTTGGCCTTCGCCTGAGGGTATCCAGTTGCCTGTGCCCAGCAGGAGCTGAGGTATGCTGAATTAAGATGATGTATTCTGTGGACAGGTGCAGAAGGGAACCATTTCTTCAGACAGGAGGAAAAAAAAAAGGTGGTTAGAAGGTTTATCCTATGCTACAGAAAACCATATATCAGGGACTTCAATATTTATTATTCTATACATCTTGTAAATTCAATGTCAGCTATTGGCTGTGGATGGTGGGAGATGTTGATGCTCCTTGGGAGTGAGGACTTCTGTTGTTTGGAATAGTTTGACTTTTCTGAAGGGTCTGTGGCTTAGTGGGGAAGGATCAAGATGTTGCAGGGGGCTCAGGAGGGCAAACAGGAGCGTTTCTGGCAGCTAAACCCATGGGATGGCCTGGTCCTGCTCAGTGAGAGATGTCCCCATGGCACTGACCCTACAACCCACGCTGCAGCGGAGAAGTTTGCTCACTGCAGTCCCTGACATGCTCATTATTATCTCTCCATGGCAATTTTGAGGGAAATCTCCCACCCCACATATTTTACCCCAGCAGTGCCACCCTCTCTGACAAACCACAGACACCCAGGAGCCAAAAAGCAACGGTTTTGTGTTGTCAGCAATGCTGTGGTGGCTCTCAGGGCGATCTGGGCAGAGTGTGGTGTGTTTATACATTGTCCCTGAGTGACAATCCCTCTCGGAGTTCCCCCAAAGCCATTAACTCTGACTCTGAGGAGTCAGCAGATGAGCTGGAGTGGTTAAACTCATTACCGCCAGGTTAACTCCCATTGTGGAGCTCCTGGCTCGACATCAGAGGGCAATAAAACACCAAGAGCAACACGATGGCTGTTCTGATCAGGAAATTTGGGACGTGTGTCATTAGAGGGAACAAACAGGGCAGCAGAGGTGTCTGGCAGCAGCGCTGCTGAGTGTTCATTGCCATCCACTCCCCCTCCATGTTCCTCTAATGCCCTTTATCAGCTTCCTCCGCTGCTGGGTGCAAACAAAGTCTGGCCCTTACCTGAGGGTCAGAGAGATGAGAGACAGTGTTAGACAGGATATTCCCAGCATTTTCAATGCTTCCTCTTCGGTGGGTTATGAATGTCTGACTGACACGGCCAAGCGAAAGCGCTGCGGGTTCCCGCGGGACCCGTGTGGCTGTAGAGCTCGCAAACATAATAATAACAAAGCCATAAATTCTGACCTGTGGTACAGTCCGAGCCGAATAACAGCACCCCAGCTGTGGAATATGTGCCCTTGTTGTGTGAAGGTGGCAGCCCCGGGGGTAAAGTTCACCTCGTATTTGTCAGGTTGTGTGGAGCCAGGCCCGTTTAATGATGGAAAAGCAGCCAAAAGCCCCAGCAGCAGGACAGATGCCCAACTGTGTTTTCAGCCTGTTATGATCTGCAGAATATTTTGTGAGGAGAGAAAGCTTAAAAAAATACATGATGAGGGAGAGATAACGGAGCCAGGGTGGAAAGTGGTGGTGATGCCATGGCAAGGGATGGGTTTATCCCCTAAAAAACACCCAGGATTTTTGTATCTCCAGAGCTTTACCTAGAGCTTCAATGCCTTCAGGGCTTGGGGACTGGATGCAGCCCAAAAGGCTGAAATAACCCATGGCTGTTTCTGCTTCCTTCTGCAGATTTCCTCCCAGCCAAAACCTTGCAGCCCCAAAACCCTGAAAGACATTAGGAAAGATCCACAGCTTGCAGAAAGGCAGGGAGCTGCACTGGGTGAATATTAGGGAAGAGCCATGAGCTAATTCAGAGCCTTTCCAGCAGAGTAGAAAGAGTTGGACACACAGAAAGCCCCGAGGAGCCCATGCCTGCCCTTGGGAGGTGCTGGGATGAACTGGCAGCAGGGAGATGCTCAGGGAGGAGCCGGGGAGAAAGCTTGGTTGGGTCTGCCGTCATCAGGAGGGGACTTTTCAGGGAAAAGGGATTTGCTTGGGAGACTTCTTCATCCCCCCACAGCCTCTGCCAGACTGGGATCGTGTCCACCTCCAGCCTCAGTGACAAGCGGGAGCAGGCTGCGCGCCATCCGGAGAAGGAAGGACGAGATGATTTGTTTTTGTGTGTGTTTTTCTTTCCATGTCTGCTCCTTGGAAGGAAACATGTCTGCTCCAAGAGAACAATGCTGCCCAGGGCCGTGGGAGTGAGCTGCTGGGGTGTGCGAATCCCAGCTCCCAGCCTGTTCCCAGGCCGGCCCTCGGCCCCTTCCCGAGGGTTAAATCCTAAATGAGGAGGGCTGGGGGCACTTGGGAAGGGCAGCCCCTTCCTCCCTTCGTGGGGATGTGGCACTTGCCATCCCTAAGCTGTCAGCAGGGATGCTCTGGACTTACCTGAACAGCTCCAAATCCCCAGTCTGCACCCCATACCCTGCAGCGTTACCTCGAATTTTTCCTCTGCTTCTTACCCCAAATGCTCTCCCTGGACTTCTCTTAGAGCTGTTTTTTCCCTTCCCCTCCATCCACATCCCAATGGACTGATGGGGACAATAAAATGGGGCTAGGACAGCCACCAATCCAACAGGACAATCTGCCAATTCCACCTCCCTCCTCTGGAACCAGGCGCAGCCAAGTCAAATCTCATTTTGAGACAACAAATCTCCCTTCAAAGCTGTGAGATCCCTACCACACATTCCGTATCTGCTCATCACACCAAGTTTTGCACATCATCCCACCCTAAATCCTGCCTTTGGAAGCACAGAGGACTCCATGGGCTTTTGCAGTCCAGCCAGGTCATGTCTTGCTCTGGTGCCCTCCACACATCCAAATTTTGAGGTGAAATTTGGGCTGCAGCCTGCTAACCCCACTTGGAATGGCTGTTTATGCTATCTCAGGGGTACAAAGCAGCGTTTCAGGGATTCCCAGGCAGCTCTCTCAAGTTGACTAAAAGCACTTGGCATAAATTAGGGGAGATTCAGAAAGGCTTTAATTTCCATCTGTGCCTGAGCAGTGCAGGACTGGGAACAGGAGGTGTTGCAGAGGAGTCAGATACTGTGAATTTGGAGTCATTGGGGTGAAGGGGATTGGCAAGAGGTGCAAAGATACATTTGGGAGAGTTTAGGGCTCCCACATTTCCAGACAAGACCAAACACATTCCAGCAGCAGGGATTAGCCAGGCATTTTCCTTATTTTACACCTTTTTTTGTCCCCTCGTAGCTCCCCTGTGACTGCAGCCATTTGAGCCTGGCCGTGCCCAGGGTGGGGAAGGCTTTGGAGGGAGGTTTTCCTCTCTCCCAGCAAAATAAAGCCCTTTTGGGGTCCTTCCCGGTGATCCCTAAGGCCTGCAGATCACCTTTAACACAAACCCTTGCCCTGGCACCTCAGGGAATGCTGGAACAAGGCTCCCTAACACATTCCCGTGTCCTCCCCAGAATTTCTCCCGCCCAGTCCCGGCTGTCCCGGCGTGAATGGGACCTTAGTTTTCAGGATAAACACATCCATCACAAAGCTGTTTGGCACCACCAGCCCCTCCATGAAACCCCTTTTGAGGGCTCTGTGCCCACAGATCACATCTCTGCTCCACTTTCCACTCCCCCACCTGCTTTTTCCAACACCCCCCAAGCAAAATCCCGCGTTTCCCAGGAGCGGGAAGAGGCGCAGGAAAACAAGGGTCACTTTAACCCTTATTTTAAAGCTGCAGGTCCCTCCTGGTTTCGTGTATTTAGTTTGGGCACAGTTCTGAAACAAAAGGTACAAAGGAGCCAAGTTGTTGGGGCAGGGGGAGGGAAGAAAGTTGGTTTGATTTCGAGAGCCTTGGAAGATCATTAAAATTTCATAACAGGCAGAAAAAAAAAAAGCAAACCTTGTTTGCTTCTAAGGTCTCTGGTGTTTAAAGAGCTAGAGACAAAACTGCCGAGCAGAATATTCCAGTTTATCCCGTGGAATAGGAAGGAATGGCCCCAGACGTAATTACAAGTAAGTAGAGCAGCGAGAGAGAGGGGGAAAAGCTCAGGAAATCTGATGGCTAAGAAAGTTTTTCCGCCGGGGTTTAATCAGTTTGCCCGATTGTTTGTTTGCGGTGATTTTTCTGATCTGCCTCAGCGAAGGATTGGGTATTTTGACAGCAAAACAGCTGGGATGGGGGGAATTCTGGCTTCTGAAATTTGGGAAATTTGGGTTGTGAGTTCGCGGGGCTGGGTTCAGGGGATGGAGTTTCAGCAGTGCTCTAGCTCCTCACCGACTTTGGAGTTTTTATCTGCTGAACAAGCAACGGGAGAGAGATTTTTACAAAAGCAGGGAAATGATATCTCATTAATATCCCTACCTAGCAGAAAAAGAAGGGAATAATAACATTCGTGGTTCTAAAGCAGCAGGGAGATGATGATGAATGTGAGGCTGTACATGAAAACTATACAAGGCTGTATAGATTTCAAAAAGATCTGTGCTATTTCTGTTCTTGGGCTTCACTCTTTAAAAATACATTACCACTGAAATGGAATTTTAGAAGGGAATAACAACGTTGGCAAAATATTTCTTTGAAGCGCAGAACTCCTGAGCTGAAAAACAAAATGGGTCGTAAATCACAGAACACATTAACGGCCACAAGATATATGGAAATTGAACATTATAAAATATTCTTCTCGGTACAAAATAACATTAAAACCAGTGTTTTATAGTGATACAAATGCTAGTAAAGGGATTATATTCCTGTCAAGGTTGCAGGTCAGTTTCCTTCTAAAATCACTGGTGGTACTTAAAAAAATCATTAATAGTGATTAGATATTTGTATATATGACATCAGATTTATTCATGAAAAGGGGACACTTATAGGACTGTATTTTATATTTCTGTTTCATTATGAACCTACTTTTAGTTGCCTGCAGTTTGTACATTGCTGTATTTAATGGCATAGTTCTTGCAGCAAAAGATATGTATCTTAATTTTCTGTTTTGTTTTACCAAAAAAAACCCAAACCCCAGAAAAAATAATCTTACTTATAATTTCCTGCAGTTAAAATGGTTGCTAAATAACTTTCAAGCTGAACACAAATATATTGAATTATTTCTTGAAAATGCACAATATATTCTGCTTTTTTAATGAGTAGAGTATATGACCCTTCCTCTTTTTATACCTAGTACACATACCTTGTACCCATAAGAGCAGCTTTACAATCAGAGAAAGCGTTTTGAAAGGAATATTGTTAAATTCAATGCAAAATCCTATTATCTCTTGTGGGATTTGTGCTCCTAAATTGTTCCTCTGATTTGAAACGTCCATCCCACAAGCAGGATTAATTGTTCTTTTAGGATATCATTTTCTCCTTATTTTTCTATCTCCTGGGAAAGGATCAGCTTCCCTCCTTTTCATTTTTAACATAAGATTATTTCTGAGGATTGTCCATCTGCAAACTCCGATCATTTTTGCAAGGAGTTTCCCAGAGAGGAGCTTGATCCAAGCCGTGTTGGAGTTAATGAGTCATTTCTCTCTGCTGTAAAGGGATTTGGAGCTGAGCACTGCACTCCTTACAAGCTGGAGGCTGAACTTTCACAAGAACATGAATTTTATCATCTTGCAAAATCAGGAATATGACCATGGAATAATTT
This sequence comes from Acanthiza pusilla, assembly GCA_036630365.1. Lineage (NCBI taxonomy): Eukaryota > Metazoa > Chordata > Aves > Passeriformes > Acanthizidae > Acanthiza > Acanthiza pusilla. The sequence continues at coordinate 17,765,567 of JAXCHO010000016.1, forward strand.
AGCCTGTAGCTGGAGAGCGTAGTTTGGTCTGATAATGATATTTTCCTCCATGTACTTTGGGTTTATCAGTGGCTTTGTGGCTAACTGATTATGTCAGCTGATTTCTCACCCCTGTGTGAATAAAACACCCCAATTTCGTATTGTGTTTGTGGAGGAAAACGAGAAATTTTTAACCTAACTCTGATTTTCTTATTTGCAAAAATTAGGCAATGGTATTACCCACAAAATACCCCCATCCCACAATTTGATAATTAGCACAATAACCTGAAATGTCACTCCCTCTATTAGAAAAATGAGCAGTCTGTGGGATTACAGCAATACTGGAGGCAGTGAAGGCTCAAATGCTTTTTGCCTCCTTTCCTCTCTCACTTTCCTACTTTTATTCCTCCCCGCGGGGCACAAAGCTCCCATTGGGAGCAGGAGGAAGGTCTGGAAAGGTCAGCTCGGTGTCAGCAGGGTCTGCACACAAGGCCCATGTTGTCACACCAGCTCTGCTCCACCCTGCCCACCCAGCCTGGGTCTCCATGCAAAAAAATGAGGCTGATCCTGCTGGAACGTGGCATTCCCAGGAGCCTCCCAGGAGCCAGGAGCGAGTCCTCCTGATTTCAGAGCTGTTATTGATGCTGCTGTTCTTATTTACAGGGATTCACTGCCTCCCTTCTCGGCCTTTCCCTTATTTCTGCATGGAAAGAAGGCTCCCAGCTGGACACCTTCATAGGGATAATTGGAGCATGGACTTTGGCTCGAAAAAGGAACCTCCTTCAGGTTGTTTTTCAGACAGGAAGATTTAAAAATGCAATTCCTCTTTAAATGCACCCCCAAGAAAGAGAATCAGTGGGTGCAGTTATTTCTAGATAATGCCATTTATGAGCCCAGGAGTCTTCTGCGATTTTCCAATCTGTGGGTACCCAAGGGTCCCATCCCCTTGTGCTGGGGAAGCTGTCACCGCAGGACTCCTCTCCCTAATCTGTGCTCCAGAACTTTCCAAGTTGTATGAGCCACCCCAAAAATAATTTAAAGACATTTTTAACCAACAGGCTTGCCTGGGATAAGTGAAAAGCTGGTTTTTATATAATTTCTGTTCTTTCTGTGCAGGAGACAGTGCAAAGGGTGCAAAAGAGCCCAGAAGTGCCGGGGGCACAATGTGGGGGATCGTTTCCAATCCCACTGACTTCCCACTCTGCTCCCACCCCGGAGAGAAATCTCAGCTCAGGGATGCAGTTTGTAACCTCTCTGCTCCACCACTTCTAAATAAAGGCCTTTTTATCTCCGGGGTTTTGCAGTCAGAAGAAAATAAGGAGAAAATGATATGCTGAAACAATAATTAATCCTGCTTGTGGGATGGACATTTCAAATCAGAGGAACAAATTGCTGTGTGAGATGATTTAGGAGCACAAATCCCACTAGAAATAATAGGACTTTGCTTTGAATTTAACAATATTCCTTTAGAAATGCTGAGGGCAGAGCAGCCAAGGGTTCAGCATGGCATGGAAATGCTCCCATCTTGGAGCCACAGGTATGTCCTGTTCCTTCCCTTTGTCCTTGATCTCTACCCAGCCAGCTGCTGCTCCTACTGGAGGGTGGCACCTCCAAAAATGCCAAATGTCTGATTTTGTTGTACTTTAAAAAACTGTCCTCCCATGAGCCAAAAGATTTTTGTTACAATATCTCCAAAAACCTTTAAATTCTCAGAAAATACCCTCAGCTTTGGTGTTGTTACCACAGCTCCAGCAGCCCTGGAGAGGATGCAGCTCCTCATCCTGAGGTGTTCCTCAGCTCAGCTCTGTCTGCAGCAGAGGCAGGGTAGGGATGGGGCTGGAGCAGAAAAATGAGGTTGTAGTAGGTTGGGGAGCAGCTGGAAACCCCAATCTGCCCAATTCTGCAGAGGCAGCTGCCCTTGCCTGCTCCCAGCGAAATCCCCTCCTCCTGACAGTTTGCTGAAAGGATTTCCATTGTGTGTCGCTTAGCACATCTGGGGATTTATTGCAAGCTGATGCTTTCTGTTTTCTGTCTCAGCAACTCCAACAGAAGATGCGGAAGGAGGGTCCGTGCCAGATCTCTGATCCACGCTGCATCCAAATGTGGTAAAACCCTGGAAAGCACTGACGTAGGAGAGCCCTGCTTGTCCTGGTCTGATCCTGAATGACACTGGCACCCACTGACTTTTCCCTGCAACAGATGCTTAGGAAAAATACGAGGATTTGGATAAACGATAGGAAAAAAAGGTTTATTTCCAAAACACAGCCTTTAAGCACATGGGTGTGTGTGGTAGGGATGGAGCACAACACTGACCAGATTCCTCACGTGTCCTGACTTTATTACCACACTGAATATGGAGAAAGGGAATGGATAAAACCTTCCCAGGCAGGAATAAAGCCCAAATCTCATATTTTCAGAGTCGGTTAAGGGAGAAGGAGGGATGGTGCACAGCAGAGAGAACTTCCCTGGTGATATCCAGATGTCCCTGTCCTCCCCACACAGCAGCTGTCCCAGAAAATGGCTGATGGCTGGGTTGTGTTGGAGCAGAAAATAGGGATTTTTCAGCTGGACAGCAGGGTTTGTGCATCCCAACGCCTTTCCCTGCCCTTTACCTCAGCTGGCCCTCTGCAATAGGCTGCAGGGAAATCATGTTCCCAATGGCAGGAACACAAAATAACTCATGATGTGCCTCAAACTGTGAGCAGGGAGTATCTGATCCTGCCCAAACACAGACCTGCTCGCTTCAAAGGGGGCAATATTTACACTGTAATCAACATCTAATTCCTTCTCCTGGCCCAAATATTCCCTTCTGTGCTCGGCCACGTTTTCTGCCCATCCAGAAAATCTGCACGAGGTGGGGTGGGTGAATGTGTGGATGTGAGCAGTGCCCAAGGGAATTTCTGCATCCCAGGGGTTGTCCCAAGGGCCCCAAGCCCTGACACCCCAGGATCAAGGATTTTCTCCTAGCTCATTTCGTTTATAACCACCAAGCTTGGGCCAGGCTACTGAAAATCCAGATTTCTGTGCTTTCTGCACTTTCTAAATTGCAGTTTTGTCCCGTGTCAGTGAGAAAAGAAATACTCTCCTTGCCCCGAGGATGGGGAAATAAGAGCAAAGAACCAAACTGCAGCCTCAAAGTGCAATTTAGAACTCCCAGGAGGCACAAGATCTCCCTCTTGCCATTGCTTTGCTGACTTCAACATCTCAGAATGACCAGCTGGGCAGAATGAAATTCCTTCCGTTCTCAGATACTGGGATAAATATTTAATAAATAATCAAATTAAACCCGAATGTTGCTTGTATTTATTTTTTTTTTCCTTAGGTCAGCATCTGTAGCTTCTCGTGCTGTTATTTGTGAAACAACTTTATTAACCTATTACGAAAGCAGGCATTTGTAATGCAGCAAATTGAAGTTTCACAGTCAATGGATGTTTTGTGGCCTGGGAAAAAGTAAACATCAACTGGAAAAGTCACTTGTGCCTATTCTTGTTTTTGCCCAATAAGAATTAATATCAGATGTGTAAATGGAGGAATTCCTTGAAGGAAATGCATCTCCTTTGTTAAGGGACTGCTAGCTGGAAACTCCAGAGCCTCAGATGATGTAATAGCCAGTAGTCTGCAGGCTTTTAGAACAATTGTCATTTATTTCCAGGAATAAGAGGAAATTTCTTTCTACTTCTCTTCCCACATCACTCATCCTAGCAGGGAAAGATGCTTTCCTTTCCAAGGCATTTCAGCAGTCACTAATGGCATAGTTCTGTATGGGTCACTCCACTCAACAGACGGATTAGGATCTAGTGTCAAAGTAAGGAAAAATGGAGAAGAAATCATCATATGAGGTTGGAGACAGACTGATGAGTCCACCCTGCTGATAATATTAAATTATCCAGGGGCTAAAGATGAAAGGTGACTGTGATGAAATGCCAGAAATCCATCTGGAAGTCCATGGCTGAGTGAGAAAACGTCAGGTGAAATTCAGGATAGATAGATTCAAGTCATGGATACAGGGGAGGAAGGTGCTGGAAATCCTCTAAGCTAACTCTACACTCTGTCTTACACTCTAAACTAACTCTCATCATTGAGGAGAGTTAGACCTCTGAGAGTGGTTATCCTGGGAAATAGTTTGGATTTGTAATGCTCAGGAAGCAAAGTGAATGTTAGAAATTATCAAGAAATGAAGGAGAGATAGACACATAAATACGTATGTACATACATACACAGAAATGGTGTTATTTTATAAACCCTGGGTGCATCTCCACCTGGAACACCTGAAATCCTGCAGCTCCTGAAGGAACCAGTCAAACTGGAACACACTTAGGGGATGGCACCAAGAGCAATTAAAGACTCAGTCCTCGGTGTGAGAACGATTAAAAGGATTCTGTTTCCTCAGCCAGAAGAGAGATGACTGAGAGGATGTGATGGCCTTCTCAGGAATTAGGAATGGCAAGGAAAGAATAGCAAGCAGCTGTTTGCTGTTTTTGGTCTAACACAAAACTCAGAAGCATGAAATGAAGCTGGTGGCTGGCAGTTCAAACCGAGCAGGAGCGATCCTTGACACCATGCTTTGTCATCCTGTGGAGCTCCTTGCCACGGGATCCTGGGAGTGCTAAAAGTTTACTGGAGGCATTCAGGAAAGAAAAACTCATCAGAGGTTTTTAAAATCCATCTGGGTTTTGTATTAAACAGAAAGGCTCCATGTCTGGTTCAGAGAGTGCCTGAGCCAGAAACCACTGCAAGTTGGGCAAGTGTTTTGGGGGAAATATCGCTGTAGGACTGACCTACATTTGTACTCTTTGCTGGGCTCTCACTACTGCTGCAGATAGGAGGTTATTTGGCATGGGCTCCCAGCCTGACCTGTTAAAGCTGTTCATATCTCCTTGTGAGCCCAGACTTCCAAGTGATAAGTAATTCCAGACAAATGCATTCCTTATGTTCTCTCTTAAACGTAATAATAATGTTAACTATTAAGTCAGGTGATGACAAGCCAACACAGAGAGGCCTCAGGTCTTGAGCTTCTCCTTTCCCAGTTCTGATTTCCTTTGCTCTGGGTTAGGGTGACCCAGGGCAGCCCACAGGTGCTGTAGGGCAGGTCCACATGGGTGGACGTCGAGTCCCTCTGCCAGTCTTGGCACCAACAGCCCGTGCAGGGCCACCAAGAGATGAATAGAAGTCATTAATGCACAGCAGGGCACTGACAGGGCTGATGTGGTGTCCAGGCTCGCTTTATTTTGCATCTGAAAATCACAGGTCGAGATCTGTGCCCAGATTTCCTCCCACTGCTGAACAGCTCTGGTGTGCTGCTCTAGCTCGTGGAGCTCAGGGAATTTCAGCAGGGAGGAAAGCTCAGTTAAAAACATTCCTTTTGGCTCTGAACCAGCAGGGACCTCCATAAGAGATATTCACAATCTTGTGACCAGCTCCTCCAACTTTAATTGCCTGGCCAGGAAGATTAAACCAGCTATGATGGTTTCTGGGCAGATCTCTCTGTGTTCTGATAGTCCTATAAAATCTTATTTGAAAGCTCGACTCAGTCTGGTCTGGATGTGAGCACTTGTCTGTGGTCTCTGCATTGGCTGGAGCACCATGAACCAGGATAAAGTTTGATATGTCGCATTTGAGGAGATGAAGGAGGTGGTGGTTGGAGAGGGAAGTGCGTTAAGCCTGACTTTATCTAATTTCTTCATGGATACATTGGGAGACACAGCAAACAAAACGTGCCTTGTTGGATTTGCAGATGGGGGAAACGCTCGGGAAAAACACAGGAGCTGAACTACTGGCAAAGCTTCAATAACTTGTTCAATAACTCATTCAATAACTCAAACACCCCGAGCAGAAAAATCTCCATGTATGAAGGGGTATGTGACCACCACTGAGGAGAACAGTTGATCTCTGATGGTTGTAGGATATGGCAGTGGAAAACTTGTCCTTTATGAGACTCCAGAAGAAGGAGAGATGGAGCTGGACCAACCACGGAGAGAGCAGTTTTCCGAAGTATCCCAACGGTGATCATCTTATTTCCTGAGTGCTGTTCCACTCAAGGAACCTCAGCAAGGAATCAGCAGAGAGAGCTCTGGGAGAGAGGAGGGAAGGAAAAGTAAAAATAATTTTTAAAAAGTAATAAAAATAATGAAGAGCCAAAGGGGAATGGCTTACGAGAAAAGATTAAAATACCTAAACATGGCTAAGTTGGCCAAATTATGACTAAGGGAGGATATGATAACTGTCTGCATGTATATGAGGTCTGTAAACCACTAGGAAAGGAAAGGCAATTTTTTTGATTGGCATAAGAAGAAATTTCAGAGAAATCCCATTAAATTAAACTAAGGAAAATATTGAATGAATAACGGGAATTGTTCCTAATGGTAAACTTGACCAGAATTTGCAAAACGTTTTATATAAATTGATCTGAAAAAAACATCAAGGAGATGTGAGAAAGCTGCTTGGATCCCAGTTATTAAAGATATTGGCTCCTCATGCTTCCTGCAGCAAAGCAAGAAACAAGAACAATCGAACTCACTGCAAAGGGTTTGGCTCTCTTTGTTTTCTGGTGCAGGAAACCAACGATTTTAGAAAACTCTGCCAATGGTCTCGTTTTTAAAAATGCAGCGAGTGTATCCAGAGAGCTCAGTCACAAAAGAACATGGGTTTCTGAGGGCTTGGGGCTGAGTCTTCCGTCTTTCCAGGTTTTCAAAATATTTCTCAGCAAAGGCAGCCAGAACACCCTGCGGATGTTCTGCGGCCTGGAGAGCGCAAGGTGTGATAAAAGAGGGAAGGGGCGTCATTTACATTCCCAGCACAAACATCAGCCCATGCAGGACAAACTGGTCCAGCTCCAGCTTCCTTGAAGTGGTTTTTGACCAGAATTCCCAGCGAGGAGCCCAAACATGGGCAAGAATTCCCGTGTTGTGTTTGTGGTACACCCAAACCGCAGGTGGAGTCTGTATGAGCTGGGGAGTGCCCACACCACCGTAAGGTCCTCTCATACTGGGAGACGTCTGGAGCTGGCAGAGGCAGCGTCACGTGGAATTCCTCCTTGGCACTGGGACCACGTTCCTTTCACAAAACCACTTCCACCGGTGGAGGCTGAGAGCAAGTCCTTCTGCTCCTCCAGTGTGACATCGAATCGAGGTATCCTTGGTGGCTTCTCTTCCAACAGGAGCCATGCAGCAGACTGAACTCTCAAATTATGGAATCATTTGATTTGGAAAGAACCTTAGAGATCACCTTGTCCTAACCCACTGCAACAAGCAGGGATATCATAGAACCATACCATGATTCAGATTGGACGGGACCATAAATATCATCTTGTTCCAACCCCACTGCAACAAGCAGGGACATCATAGAACCATACCATGATTCAAATTGGATGGGACCATAAAGACCATCTTGTTCCAACGCCACTGCCATGGGCAGGGACACCTTCCAGTAGAGCAGGTTGTTCCCAGCCCCATCCAACCTGATCCATTTGGCTCTATCTGACCCTGGATGTTTCATGGATGGAGAAAGGAGAGGTCCTTGACAAACCTGTTGTGCCAAGATTTGATTTTGGCCATGAACAAGTGAAAGAAGATTTTAACACTGGCATGTTGGATTTAAAATTTACAAAAAGAGCAGGTGGGCAGATGAGACCTTGGGACTCCTCCAGGCACCAGGACATTTTCTTGTTAATATTGCAAGATCGAGGCTTTACTTTGAGAACCTTGAGTTTCTTAGACCCTTCTTGAAATTTTCTCTTTGGTCTTAAATTAGCTGATTCTCCAAAGAGCTTGAAGGCTGTGCATTTCCATTGAAGCCATAGCAGGGAAGGAGGGAACAACCTTCACCTTTCTGAATCTTTGAATTTTGTGTCACTTCATCGCCGCCCTATGAAGGCTGTGCTCTTAAATCAGCTCTCTATCAAATCCCTGGATTGCTGCAAGCTAATCAAATCCATGGAGGTGGCTGGCATCAGTTCAATAATATGGATTGTATCAAGACTTAGGATTTTCATATTTCAAAGAATGTTATGATTTTTAAAATCACAAACAGGGCCGTATTTATGCACAGCCCCTTGCTGTGTGCTACATTATCCACTTAGACTCACATTACAAAAATAAGCTGTAAACACTTTTGATGAAAGGGTTGGACACTTCGTTTACACCCTGAGAATGGACTTTTGTTTTAATGCCCAATTTCACTTCGGTATTTAACCTTTCCCCCCTGTTTTACATATATTCTGTCATTTTGTTCCAGCTTGCTATTTATTTATCTTGATGCAGAAAGAAAAAAAAGGGGGGGAAATAATTTTTTTTTTTTTTAAAAAGGATAAGTAAATACATTTACAAAAAAAGTGTTCACTCAGCTCTTAGCTAAATGTATGCAGCAAATCAGAGTCTGTTTACCCTGCAAGTGTTTTGGTTGGGGTCTTAGATGATTTCCATTGGCCACGAATGAGCATCAGCTGAAAGCAAAACGAAAAACCTTTTACCTGTCCAGGCATTAATTAAAGTTTAATTAGCTCCTGTTTGAGCTGGGCTTTGAAGACATGAAAGCATTTTGGAACTCCTGTGTGTGCAAAGGCCTGCACTGGCTACTTCTGGAGCAGTTTTTGGCATTGGAAATGCCCAGGATGGAATGGGGGCTCACAGCATCGCGGTGAGGGTTCACCGGCCAATGCTGACCCAGGGTTGCCATGGCAATGTAGAAATAACACATCCTGGCCACTCTGTAAAATCAGATTTTCATATATTTTTTAAAGGCTGGAATCCACCCTGTTTGGCTTGGGCTCCCCCACAAATGAAGTCTTTCCTCCTTGTGCCAACAGAACTGGGACCAAGCTCCATGCCTCTCATTGAATGGCCCAAAGCATCCCAGCAAGGATGAGGTCTTCATCACAAGGTCCAGCTTCTTGTGCAGCAGAGCCCACCCTAAAAGCACCCAAAATAGGGCTAAAGAGAAAATTTTGGCATACTTGGTGCCCTTTGCTCTCTGAGCGACCGCACTGAAATCAATATTGTTCATAAATACTGGCAAAATTATTTCCTCATGCCAGGAAATTCGACTTTTTATGGATTTTATTGTTCCTTGTAGGCGCTGTGGCAGAAGAAAATGTAAAAGGAGAGCTCTGAAGCAAGGAAATGAGCAAGTTGGATGGATCTTTACGGTGGGATCTCCTCCCAGCTCTGAGGAACAGGGTGAGGAGGAAAACGGACAGAGTGGGGTGGTGGATAGTGCTGTCAACAGGGGGTGGCTGGAGGGCTGCAGAGGGAGAGCTGCACCTTGGGATGAACAGGATACAGGAGAAGAAACTAATAAAATGGGCTCTCTAGAGAGATTTTCCATAGATTCCTGATTATCATCTGAAATTTTTTCTGAACCACCAAATTCTCCCCCATTTTTTTTTTTTCTTTTTTTTTTCTGATGTTTAGCCATCACTAATTGTAAATGAGCCCTTTGGTTTCCTCTGCTCCCAGACCTTTAAACTGCCCAGGCACGATTAAACAGTAAAAAATGTCACAGAATTCGCAGAGAGGGAGAATAATAGCGAAATCTGTTCCTCATTTTTTTTTATATTTCTTATGGGATGCGAACCGTTTACTCCCTAGTAATTGCAGATGTTAGACTGAGACTGTAATAATGTAGCTGGCAATAACTGTTGCTTTACCACAAAAAGCTTCCCAGTAGCATTAAAAAGACAACAGAAACAATAGTTTCAACACATTCATCTGTACCAGGATTCTGGAAGCACTCAGGCTACTGATTTATCATGTAAACTTTTGCTGGTGTACGTAGGAACTCCAAATATTTTCTCATGCTGTTGCTGAAGAGATGACAATCTCACATTGTCTTCCATCATGTAATCTCTCAAATTTGCAGACAAATTTTGCCTTCCCATGGATTAAAAACTCTTTAATTTCCGTCTAATAGATACCAGAAAACACATGCTTTAATATTGCCTTTTTTTTTTTTCTTAATATTTATGCTTTCTGGTTTCTTTGCCCATGTGAATCTGGTGTGCTGGGTGGCAATTTTGAATTTGTTATTTAAAATTTACTGCAAAACAGCTTTTAGGTGCTCCTGTCCTGCATAACATGAATATAGGTGACACATAAAGCAAATAACAACCTAAAATCAACCCTTCTGAGCTGGCTGGGTGCTCTTATCACACATTTTAATGTGCCAGGCAGGACCAGGCACATATCACCATCCCTTCAAAGTGCCCCATTTTTGTCACAGATGTTTTGCATAAATAAATGCTGTCATCCAGGCTGATTAAATCAATACATCTGTATCAACTCGCAGTTCCTGGCGGCGCGTTCCAGAGGATGCCTTCTGCTCCCGCCGCAGCCTTTGAAAGCGCAGATAGAAACAAATAATAACAATAAAACCGCCTTGTTTTTCCCAGGTTGGCTTTTCATCTTTATCTAAGCATAACAGTGGCTGTGCTGATTGCGCTGGAGGAAAACAACGTGTGGATAACGCGGCTGAGGCCGTTCCAGCCCAAGGTTATCCATCTGGTGGTACTGCAAACCACAGGAGCGGAGCTCAGCTCCAGTGTCATCAGATCCCCAAGCTGGAATGCTCTCTCACTACAATTTAGGTTTTCCAGCCATTCCTTTCTAATCCAGCACTCATGGAGCGAAGCCTTCTTTTCTTTCCATCCATTGTTGCATATTTGCGTGTTTGAGTTCGGCGGTGCGAGATTAGGAAATTACAGTTTGAAAATGGGCCTGGGGCTGTGGTTTCTGGTCGTGTTCGCATTGCAAGGAGGTCACTTCTCCATTGATACTTGCTGAAAGTAATGAGATTTGGAGCATGCCAGTAATAATATCACATTGTGTATCTGCTCGGTGCGTCTGGATATCTTCAGAGTTTCTATCTATCGTGTGAGTGCTTAGTAATAATATTAACAGTGTGACACTGGGACTGGGAACTGGGATTTTAGGGACTTTACAGCTACCAGGGGAAAAAAAGTCCCAGAGATAATGTTCACAGTTTTGCATTCAAATTAATAGCAAGTAAACAGATGAGTAACGTATGGCAGGAATGTTCTGCACAGAGGACAGGCTCCCATCAGAATTTAAAGATCACATTCTCCTCTGGCTGCTCATTTCTGCCTCACTTCCTGGGCTTACATCATTTATGGAGCACTTCCTGAGCTGGTGGCAGTGAGTCCCCACGGATCTGTGGCATCTTTCGGTGCAGAACAGAAACTGGTCCACCCAAATTTATCACTGCTGGTGACAGTGAGTCCCCATGGATCTGTGGCATCTTTCGGTGCAGAGCAGGAACTGGTCCACCCAAACTCATCACAAGCCACCGGCAGGCTGAAATTTGGACCCTGATGCCAGTTATGCTGATTTGACTTATTTTTATATGTGGTTGTACTTGGTCTGGTTTTGAGAATAACCCTAAATTCTGGGGCTGTATCCACAGTTATGTTGATGAAGATTAGAGATAAGAGATCCAAGATGTACCATGGCAAGGCATAAACTCTGTTGGAAAAAAAGCAATATTAATATTTCCTCTGTCTCTTACACGTCTTTGGTGTCAGGTATTGCCAAGGCCCATTCTACAAAATGAAAAAAAATCTTGGAATCAGAATAGACAGGATTAAACTACTAATAGGATTTCTTAGCATTATCCTCCCACAGCTCTTTTTAGGTGGTTTTACAGGGTCATCATCAGACACTGCCTCTGAGCACCTTTCATATAAAACTAAAAGCAACATAATGTTATAAATGAGCAAGAAATTGGGAAAGAACGAGGGAGAAAGTGTGTCTTCTCTCTCTCCAAAGATCTGATGTTTTATGGGTAGCTGGAATATTTCTGCCTTCATTATCTGTGTCTTGACTTGGCTTATAGTCAACCCCCAAGTTTTATAGAAATGTATCTCTGTATCACTCTGACCTTCCAAAGACATCAGTCTGGCTAGGAAATCCAGAGAATTTCTGGCATTGGGGGTACTGACTCACTCATTGTTCCTGTTCATTGTCAGTTCAGGAATTTCCTCTGGTTTGGTTGGAAGAAAAAAAATCCATCCAACAGCAGTTGTTGGTATTTTGCTGTTGTTTGCCAGTAGTCTAAACCCCAAAATATTTTCTCTTCTCAACAGCATCGTGTTTCTGATTAATCAGGGTCAACTCTTCCTTTTCTCTCCTGACCTCTAGTAGTGACCCCAATGTTGCTTTTAATTTCCTTGATCTATTTGCAACATTCCCAGCCAGGTCTCTGGAGTGCTGAAGATTGAAAGTAATTTCCAAACACCTTCAGCTGCATTCTGGTTCCAGTTAAACTGGTCTGAATCAAGGCTCGCTCTGCAGTAATCACTGGGCAAGGTGGACGTGGGAGCCAAACCACAGTTTATAACATTAATGAATATGTCTTTCCAGGGGAAAAAAGAAAGCTCCCACAAAATCTCTATATTTGCTTTGCCTTCACAATCCAGATCTGTCCTTGCCTTCCTCATCAGCAGAACATTCTCTGTGTGGGGATGTTTTCCCAAATCCATTGGTCAGAGGAGGCAAAGAGAGGAGGATGGACAGCTGTGGGATGCTGGATCTGCTTCTGCACCTCTGAGTGACTCCATGGAGCCCCTTCCCCCTGACTCCCACACTGGCAACAGAGGCTTTTATGGACGTGCTCTGGGGAAGGAAATGGGTCTGGATTTCTTATTCTCACCAAAACATGACAGAAAAGGAAAAACAGACATCTTCACCTATTAAAGAACATATGGATATCTGGATACCAGGCTGGGTATCACCTGGTCTCCGGCTAACCATGTCTTCTCCTGAGGATCCCTTCTGAGGGATGTCTGCTGCCCAGGACTTGCTTTCGGGAGATGTGAACTCTGTCAGAGAGGAGCTCAAGCTGTGAAGTTTGAAGAGCCTGGCTGTGTCTGAGCCTTGGGGTTGTGCTCTGGGCCTCAGGGGTCAGACACTGCTCAGGAACAGGCTTTGGCACAGAGGGTTCTGCTCAGAGAGACCTCGATGGTGGATTTGGGGTTGAAAAAGGGACCATAGTGTATATGCCCCATGATGTATAGAATGGGGTGTGCTCATAAGGGAATGCTGGAAGAGGATTCATGCATTAAGGCATGATTTATGCTGGATCCACAGAGGATCTATCCTCCTTTTATCCCATCCGAAGAGCAGCCTGGGAATTTCATCACAGCAGGGAAACAGCGAGGTGGAAAGCCATCCCCACTCCAGGTGATCCCAGCCCAGCAGCCTCCAGGAGCAGGTCACCACCAGCACCGTCCTGGTGCCAGCACTCCAACAGTTTCCATCTCCCCATAAAGATCAGGTCACATTAACCAGAGGAGATGAACAGAATTTCCATTCGCCGTGGTGGGCTCATTAGTTCCAGGTAAAATTTGTTCTCCTCACCGGCTCAATCCCTTAAGGGTACTTTGGGCCCATTCCTAGACTCATTAGAGCCAATGGCAGCGGGATTGAATATTATTCTGGTAATACCTTCTGGTATTATTCTTAATTTAAACATTAATAGTTTAACTCTCTGTTGTTAATAATAATAACCCCTTGGAAAATTCAGACCGAAATCCACTTCCTTGCGGAATTTCTCCTCTCCCATCAGGCATCCAGGCTGGTTTGTTATTGTTGGGTTGCTCGGGAGTGCTTTGGGTTGCACACACTGGTTTGTTATTGTTGGGTTGTCCTTCGGCGCTGGGCTGTGCACACCAACTAATTTGTTTTTGGAGTGTTGCTCTAAGCTGCACACTCCGCTTTATTGCTGATGGGCTGCTCACTGCGACTTGGGCTGCTGTCCTTGTTTTATGATTATTATTGCTGAGCTCTTTTGTGGAGCTCCTACCCACACAAATAGAAGGGCAGGAACTGTGGCGAATTTAATGCAATGTTTGGGGATTAATCTATTTTGCTTCACTTTGAAAAAGGGACTAATTAAGGCTTTCAGGATTAGGAAACCCATTTCTTGCTTTAATATGGTTTAAAATACCATTTCCTTCCCCACTTTCCTTTCTTCCCACATCCTTCTTTTGAAACATAACTTTTTATAGGTATCCTATCTTCCATCTTAATGCTCCTGTTAGCTTCCCACTGGCCTTTCAGGAAAAACTTCTTTATGGAAGATTTCCTTTCAGGTTCAGTGCAAGAGCAAATATTCATGACCCTTGATCTTACTACTTACTTTCTTCTATAATGTCTTCATTTCATTTTGGTGCATATGTTCATAATCATCAGGAAAATGGAAAGAAAAACGATTGGAAAATAATATTCGGACAAGAATCTGGCATATTTATAGGATATAAACCAGAATTCTTCATTACCATCATTACTGAGCAGTGTAATATTGAATAAAATTTTTATTTCCCCTGTTCCATGAGCAGTGCCTCTGGTGATCTGGTAATGCTAATTTGGGGAAACTGAGGCCAGCAATAGCTGTAAAAGGGACATTATGATATAAAGCAGACAAGACCTCTGAAATTACCACTGTTTACCTCTCATTTTCCTTTGCCAAACATATTTTTTTATATTATTAACATTTAAAAATTAGGTTGAGTGGAGTAGGTGCATCATTCTTTGGCAAAGGTGAAATAAAAGAGCTACAAAGTGAATAGGACTGTTCTCCACAGCAGTAATTATTTCACTCTTATATTAATATATTTAAAAGAGGAAGGAGAGGACCTCTGGAGTAATTGATGAAATATCCCTTGCATGACCCGTCACAAAATCTCTCTCCCACGTGCATTTCTGGGTTCGTGTTTGTGTCTGTTTTCAATTCGATTAAATGGCTGTAAAACCCCAAATGTGAGCAGAAGGCACAAGGCTGAAGGAATCTCATTCCTCAATCCAGCAGCCTGCTCCCAAACCTTCCCACAGCAGCCTCGTGGAGCTCCATCCCAAACCCAGTCAGGGTTTGATTCTTCATTCCCAGCGCCTTTGGCCACATCTGGACAGCAGCCACAGACTGGACGATGACCACAGACATGAGCATGGAAATGTCCTCGCATTTTTTTGTCCACCAAACCCCAGAGAATGGATGCTGGCAGTTTAAAAAGAGAAGAGATTATTGGTTTGTTTTAAGGGAAGCCAGAGAAGGCTGAGCAGTTCAGCCCTCAAAGGCATGGGCAGCTGGGGATGAGAGTGACCAGGACCGAGCGGTGGCTCTCTGGCTCGAAGTGGCTTTTCTGCTCCCACCAAAAACCACCCAGAGCCTGAGGAAGCACTTTCACCATCCTGGCAAAGAAAGGTTGTGCTGCTGCTGTGAAAACACTCACTGGTCAGAGCAGTTGCATCACATCCCAGCTTCGTTCTGGGAAGGGAAATGCATTTTTGACACCAATTTCCAAACAGCACCATCCCATGCTCCCTGTGGATGCTGAATGCTCCTCAGAATAAAGACAGCAGTATTTTTTTTTTATCTTCCTGACTCAAACACATCTTGCTTGAAGTCTTTATTTTTCATTTGGAAGGAATCCATTGCCTGAGGGACATTCAGGCCTGGCTGGATGCCTTGGGCAGAGCATCCTGGGGACAAATGGAGCTTGGGAACCTCCAGACCAAACCCTGCCCTCAGCTGAGCACTGCCCAAGCTGCCCGTGCATAGCTGAGGGCAGATCTTGGCCTCCAGATGTGTTGTTTTGGTTATTTTGCCATTCCAGCACAGAAATGGATCTTTTCCTCTCGAAGGAAAGGAGTTCAGTGCCACATCCCAGCCTCGTGGTAAACGAAGCCCAGGGAGAGTCTCGGCAATGGCTTTTAACTGCTGGGCTGTGTTGGGATTCTCATGTTTTACAGCCGGGGTAAAGGATCTCTGATATGAACACCCCAGGATTTATTGGTCCCACAAGGACTCGGGGGTTGCTGGCAGCGCAGTTCAGAGAGTCAGGAGAAGTCAAAGGTTATCTTTTGTAGGGTAGTATGGGATTTACCAGCTGACCCTGCCCCCCTCCTCTGGTTCATCTGCTAAAATCATTAACGAGCTTTCCTTTACCCTCCAGAACTGTTAGTGTCTTTTTAGCACCGAGATCAAGTTACTGACCTCGGCAGGGCCAATATACCTTGAGGATTTCAAGAGCCTGGGGATATTTTCAGTGCTAAAAGGAACAGCACGAGGAAAGATGAATAGGTGGGTGCTCTGCCCAAAATGAATCTTAATGTTTTTCTTGCTTGTTAAAAGGAGGCCTCACTTGTTTATACATCACCATCTCAAGAGGGTTTCTTTTTTTTCTTGTTGGAGAAAATGATGAACTCTTGCAATGCAATGAGAAAATAAGGAAGGCGAAAGTGGGATGTAAAAATGAATGGATGGCGCTACAAATGCTGAGCTGGGATGGTGCTCCCCTCACCAGGGATGTGGGAAGATGCTATTTCTGACTGAGTAGGAAGTTCCTACTCTGGAATGATGTGGAAATCATTTTGGTGTTCAGCCACACTGCTGGAGGACCCTGCATGTCTTTCCTGAGCTTTCCGTGGATCACCTCCAGGGTCTGTCAGAGTCTTTTCCTCACCTGCCTTGGAGGTGAACTGAATGTTTTTGGGGAAAATCAACAGATGAGAGCTGCTGCACCCTCCTGACGGGCTCCTCACCCCTCCAGCTCCTCCGTCAGGTCTCCTTGCCCACGCTGCAGCAAATTTGTTTCCAGTTAAACTCATCTTGGAACGAGGCCACCCCAAAATGAACAATGAAATAATGACAATCCCGCACCATGAGCTTTTCTCCTGCATCCAAGAGCAGCGAGCAGAGGTCATTTAAGGCCTCCCAGTGGTGTACCTTCCTCCCTTCTGCCATCCCCTGCCCCACACATCAGTGATCGAATCACTTGTGAAACCCAAGGCTGGGGGCTCTGATGTGATCCCGTTACAAAATCAAGATTTATCGGAACAGGAGAAGCCTGGCAGGGTTTTATGATATGCACGGCGCCATTCCTTTCCCTAAACCTATTTGTTACATTTATACTCAGGGACTTTTTATCATTCCTGACACCCCTCCATCTGTTCCTCACCGTGCTGTAGCTGGGGGTCTTGTTTCATGGGACAGCAAGGATGAAATCACTTCATCTCAGTAATGGGTTACAGTAATTAAGTTGCTGTTTGAACACTTGGATTTTGATCTGCTTTTGGGATAAAGTCCCTGGGTTTCTTTTTCTTCCTATCCTTCATAGAATTTCACACCCATATAGCTGCTACTCCACCAAGTATTGACTTTAAAATTTTACACATTTTCCTTCTAACAGAAAGAATCTGAATATCACACTTCCTTCTTGTAAAAGTAAGGCAGGAAACAAATGTTCTCAGGCATTAATTACACCCAGATTATCTGATATCAGGATCCAGAAAGTAGATTTTTTAATATGTAGTATAAAGTGCGAAAAGGAGATGAGGAGGGGGGGAAATAAAGTCTCTTTGTTTTCACTTCAGTGTGAAGCCATTTGGAACCTGTTAGCTGAGCACAACAGCTCCAAGATGCTATTGATTAATAGCAATTACTGTGATGCAGCAACTAACCCAGCGACATGATCGACACCTCCTTGCCAGCACTTTTAATGATCTCCTTAAAAAGCTAAACTCTGCTTGCCTTACATGGAATCCATCAGGAAATTGGAAAACATGGAACACGCTTTGAGCCCCGCCGATGGCAGAGCCAGATACGCCTCGCACACTGTGTCACCGTGCTGGAAAATCAGCGAGGAAGAAGTTCCTTTATGTCATTCCTGAGATGACAATATCCAGACGCATGGAGAGAGGCTTGTGGATAGAGTTCTGGACACGAGGCATCTGCTTTATTAAATCTGGGTTGTTGAGCTCTGCTCCAGCCCTGTGGACCCTAAATTTTTTGTGGATGCATCACAGAGCACGTCTGTGCACAGCAATTGTCCTGCAGACGTCTCCCACCACTTCCCTCCATCTGGCTGGAGCTGCTGCTCTCTGCAGACCAACTTTGCTTCTCACCGAAGGTCTTGGAGGAATGGCAGAGCCTGGGAGTCTTCCCAAGCTCCACCCAGAGCACTCGGAGCAGGTCTTTGACCAGCAAAAGTGGTTTTATTAATTAGAGCCAGGTATGTGAAATAAGGTATCAGAAATAAGGATTATAAACAACGTCTGTGTGAAATGAGAGTGTAAACACAGTGAGGGATCTGCCAGCTCCTCAGCTGAGTGGGCTTTGCTCATGGAGGGTCAGGCAGCTCCCAAAAAAGGTTCTCCTGCCTTCAGAGGGAATATTTGTAGCACAAACGTTGGCTCCACCTGCCCGGGGATTCAAAAGTGCTGCAAACACCCGTGCTGAGAGAAAACATGAGAAGTTAATAAAAGAAAGTTATATCTTGGTATGATGGAATTGAAAATTTTAACTCTTCACTCGGTTTTAATAACACAGCTCTGCACTGGCTTTAAAGTTTCATTTAAAAATTATCATTTTCTGCCTTATTTAGACTCGGTGCCCCAGCAAGAGAGCTGGGAGGCACAACCATTTAGAGAAGTTCAAATAACTCAACTGGCCGTGACCTGAACTAAAACTAATAGTTTGTGTTTGTGATGGCTCCGAGAGCGGCATCTGGCTTACATTTAAATAGAAGGCTATTCAATAAAGCCTCTGCTTCTCCAAACTGCACAGAAGCAAAGATTAATTATTGCAACTAATGACGTTTCAGCCATTCATGCACCCAAGGGAGAAAGGCAACCCCTGCCCCAAGAACCAATAACAACAAAAATCTTGCAGAAAGCCCCACAAGGGAGAAACCCCAAGAATATATTGCTGTTCCTGATATTCTGCCCAGGCATCCTAACCATGGAATTAAATATAATTTTTACCAGCAAATTTTTTTTTTCTTGTTATCCTCCCAGAGGAGAACCCAGAGTTTCAAATGGGCTTTTAATAGCAACGCTCTGAGAATCCAGCCTCTGTGTCTTGCAGCATCTTAGGGAGATCATGTTTCACATTTCACTCATTCCTCAGTGTGTTGGCACAGCCTAACACTGGCTTCAGACATTTGGTATTTGAAACAGAAAATCTTGGTGTTTCATTCCTTGCCTCACTTCTCCCTGTGTTTCTCCAGCATCATATAATATTGACAGCCCCTGCCTGGAAAGAAAGGCCAGGTTCTCTCGTTTATTCAGCTGCAGGCTTTAAAAAATGGAGAATAGGGGTTTTGTTCAGAGGAAAGAGCAACTGCCAGTGAACTTTTTCCTTCTTTACATAAAAGTGGGATAGCACAATAAACAATGGCAAGAGAAGAGGGACCCGAGGTATGTATACATATATGTAATATTTTTTAGCTGACTGGCTTTTCAGTGCCCAAGCTTCAGGGTACAAATCTGCTCCTGTTTGTGTGAGCAATTTATGTCCTCTAATAATCCCAGAACTCGGGCAATGAAAGATCTGGCCACAGGTATGGCTCATGTTGTGGTGAGTCAAGTTCTGCAGCTCGCCAGTGACCACAGCAGTGTCCCCAGGGCTTTCGGGAGCAAGAACATGCCCAGATTTGGGGAAAAAAAGGAGATGAGAAAGAGAAGATAGAGAAACCAACTGTCTTAATCACAAGTGGAAAAAATTCAGTGATAATGCCTATCGGGAAATTTTGTCCATGGTTACTTGTGGGGCATTATTCCTAGAACCAGGAACCACTGGGATTTTCTGACTTTTCTCCCATGGGGATCAATTTTGTAAGGAGAGTATGTGTAGGACTGTGTCCTCTTCCTCTCCTTTTCCTGAGGCAAGTACAGTGAACTTTTACACTGGGAAATATTTTTAGGCAAATGCCTGCATGGTTTTACTCTTTAATAACAATAAAAGCATTTCTTGAAGCAGTGCTTTAACATCAAGAGGACCACTCCAGCACGAACACGGTGATGGGCAAAAAAATGGACTCACACTCTTTCCCTGTGGGACTAAAACTGAAATAATTTCCTTCATACAGGGGCCAGCCCCACCTTCTCCAATTCCTCTGCTCCATCTCCCCATCGAAGCTGCTCCCCTCACCTCCAAAGCTGCGATGAGCCAGAATGGGATGAGCAAACCCCCACAGAGGCCACCTGTTGGGGACAGACCTTGGTCACCTCTGCTGTCCCACAGACATGGCTTTGATCCCTGAGTGCCATCCCCACCCAAAGGAGGGCCCAGAGAAGGGAGAAAAGGTCTGTGAGGAGGAAAGGAGTGATGACAGAGCGTTGCTCTGAGAATCAGGAGGTGCCAGCACTGAAACGGCAAAAATAGGAATTAAATCGCGGTGTGGGAGAGATGGATTTGTGTCCTGTCCTCTCAGGGAGGAGGGAACCTGCTGTCATCATCTCCCAGGCATCCTCACGTGTGATTAATGCTGTTCCCCTCTGTTTCTGCTCTTCCTTTGGGGAATTTCCCTCCTCCTTTTGGCCACAAGCACAAAAGGGATGCGAAAGGGAAAGGCGAGCGGCTTTGGGATGGTTGTTGTGCCTGTTGTGAGGAATGGAGAGCACAGTGAGCTTTTTGGGAGCTGTTTGCTCGTCGGGTGTAATAGCCCTGGAGCTGTCATCGGGTGTAGGATTGTGTAAATATATATCCAGGCACTTGTGGAAGTGGATACACAGCCCTGTAGGCTTTATTTAGCTTCATTTAGCTCCTTCTGGCGACTCTGGGGATGCATCCCTCGTGGCACAGCCAAAAGGAGTCCGAGGCAGAGTTGCAGGAGTGAGGTGATGCCTTCAAGTATTTCTGGATTTTTTTTTTTTTTACTCTTCATGTATCTGTAACTTGCTGCAGTTCTGTGTTTCTTACGAAGTGCTAAAATCCTCTGTTCCAGCACCTTTGGCCAAACAAGGCTCTCTGAACACAGATTCAAGGACATATTCATTGCCTTAGGGCCTGAAAATATGTAAACAACTGTGAGCTGGGGGAGCAGGACTGGGGTGGTGAACATCATCACCTAAGGGTGAGATTGGAGAATGAAGGGCCAATGTGCTAATGGACAGAACTTATAAAAGGTGAAGAGCTCATGACCCAGGGTCCATTTTGGGTGTAGTCCCTGAGGGGGACTTTGCTTGCCCCAATGTACCTTGAAGGCCTCGAATAAATTTTATACTCCTAATTTGTTTTGGCCTCTGTTTCAGGCAACAGAGGAACTTATTCCCTCTCCATCCCTGCGAGGGATGGAGAGGGACTAAGTTCCTCATCCAGAGGCTGGAGTTGCACCCAAGATGGGGGAAATCCCTGAGCTGCAGAAATTAGGGACTCATTTCCTTCCAAGTGGGTCAGGTTTCCCCTTCAATGCAGCGCATCTCTCTCCACTGTGGGTTTCCATTGAGAGCCCTGGATTTGCTTTACATGGAGGCTTTGAAAAGGGAAATATCCTGGAGAGGTCCAAAATGCTGCTTTGTGACCCCAGCAGGGTCCGGATGAGACCCTGGGGTGCTCCCT
This sequence comes from Acanthiza pusilla, assembly GCA_036630365.1. Taxonomy (NCBI): domain Eukaryota; kingdom Metazoa; phylum Chordata; class Aves; order Passeriformes; family Acanthizidae; genus Acanthiza; species Acanthiza pusilla. The sequence goes on from JAXCHO010000016.1 coordinate 17,786,894, forward strand.
GGGGGCTCTGGGTGCCCCAAGGCGTCCCGGAGGGACCCAGCTCATCCCTCGCGCCTGTGGGAGGAACACTTTTGAAACCACACCTCAATCTGCAGGTGAATAATTTCATTTTCAAATGCCCAACTGAGGGGTTTTTTTATAGCATAGTGTGGGAAGGTGGTGGAATTTTTTTGAGATTTCTCCCAATTAAAAAATGCCTTTTAACCAAAAATTTCCAATGATCACTTTCCACTGCATTTGTGGCTGTGATTTCTTTTTTTCATGAGGACTTATACCTAAAATATGACATTCTAGGCTGCACAAAAAGGTCTAGGTTTGAAGATTTAGGTTAAAAGTGAATTCCTAAAAACCAGAATGTTTTGACAAAATCAGATTTATTTCCAATGAACTAACATTACTTTGGGCAGAAAGACAGTTGAAAGAATAATTTGATATCAGAATGCCATAATATATTATTTTTTTAGGTTTGTGTCTAATTTAAATTTTGTGTTTATTTAAATTTTGCATTTAAATTTTGTGTTTTGTGTTTAATTTAAATTTTGTTTTTCTTTAAATTTTGCATTTAAATTTTGTGCTTTGTGTTTAATTTAAATTTTGTTTTTCTTTAAATTTTGCATTTAAATTTTGTGCTTTGTGTTTAATTTAAATTTTGTTTTTCTTTAAATTTTGCATTTAAATTTTGTGCTTTGTGTTTAATTTAAATTTTGTTTTTCTTTAAATTTTGCATTTAAATTTTGTGCTTTGTGCTTAATTTAAGTTTTAAGTTTCTTTTAATTTTGTGTCCGTATTTATTCCAAGCTCATTCAATATTATTTAAAAATCACATCATGGCAAGATTTAAATTTCAGATTGTTCTTTTTCCCTTCTTTTACTGAAAACGTGAGTTAACCTATAATATGCTTATTCTAATGTCCAAAATTAAAATATTTCATTAATTAAAATTAATTAACTAGCGGAAAATTAATTAATTAACTAGAGGGGAAAAATTAAAATACGCTTATTCTAATGTCCAAAATTAAAATCTTTTATTGATTAAAATTAACTAACTAGAAGAAAATTGATTAATTAATTAACAAGAGGGGAAAAAAATTAAAATCCAAAGATCTTTGCCCAAAGATCTGACTCTGGTGCACTTCCTTTCTTGCATCTGATATTTGGGAGCTGGAATGCAGTGGAAGCTGTGATAAGCACATCCAAAGGCAGGGACCAAGGGCCACTTTCTGGAGGTCTCTGTCTCAGATATGGATCACATTTCCTCCTGTTTACATGTAAGGAGGTTGTGAAGATCTGCAATTTCGAGATACATCTGGTTCTCGCATCAAATTAAACAGCAACCCAAGCCCGAGCGCCGGGGCAGATTTTTAAAATGTAGGAATGAATGTGTGTTTATACAGGATTTGCATTAATGCTTCCTAGGGTTTATTTTGAAAGTGAAGAAAGAACATCGCATGGTAGGCAACTTAACCCAAACAATATCGGTTTAAAGTTAGGGCCGTGCTCCTTGGAATATTTTCCTAGTGTTTTGAAGTGTCCACTTGAAGAGGGAGCAGGGAGGAGGAGCGGGGGAAAAAAAGGATTGTTCTGTCTTCTGCTCTGTGTTTGGCCTGGCTCGGTAGGGCTATTGCTGTTGCTCATCTGGTATGGATTAGTCCTTCTCTCTCACACTCTGTCAACTTGGGTGTTCTGCACGCAGGCTGTTCCTGCAGGGGGCTTGGGTTTGCTTTTTTTAACGGCAGGAAGTGCCCCGCTCAGACCACATGTGAAATTGTGTGGGAACAGTGGGGGGGATGAAAGAGCCCCATCAAACATACCAAAAGTGTGGGTGGAGAGACAGGGAGCGCAAGAGGAGAGATACCAGCTGAGTAATTTCACCTCCTGGGCTGCCTGGGCCAGGGACACGGTGGAAGTTCGCTGTTTTAAAAGTGGCTGCCGCTCGTGACATCGATTTCTAATATTTTATCATCTCGGGGGCTGTTGGGAGTGTGAGGGATTACAGCTGCCGCTTAATTTGTTCTAAATTTCCTGCGAGCCTCGCCAGACATGTACAGGAAATAGGCAGTAAATGTTTAATAGGTAATACCTAACTGGACAATTAACAGGTGCTGTCACACTGAAAATCCAAGCCTGGCCCTGTGGGTGCACCTTGGGGACGTGGTGCAAATCCTGAGTGACATCCCCCACCATCCCCGACATTCCAAAATCCACCCGTGCTTCCACATCCAGGTGTGGACTCATGAATATTTTTTTTTTCTTTATAAACTGATGATTTTTGCTGTTTTCACGAGTAAATGTCACCGCAGAAGCTGGTCCAGCCCGCAGCCCTTGTGTCTACTTCACACACAAATCCCAGCCTTGTTTTTGACAACCTGGAAGAGGCAAATCCAATGCTCAACAAGAGATAGAAAATTATAACCGGATTATCATGTCAGAATAAATGCCCATCTGTGCTGTCACCTCAGCTCTACCAGGGACCTGCAGATACCTTCCAAAAAAATTGCAATGGGCAGGATATATTAAATGATCTTTCCCTTCTGGACTTTCTCAAGTCCTAGCAATCAGCAGGTATGAGGTTTCCTGCTCTGGACTCTGTATCTGGACTTTAATAGTCATTGATGGATGTTGTTTCTTCATTTTCAATTAATTTTTACTTCTGGTCTCCATAAAAAATCCTGTGGCAATGAGTTCTACAAGTTAATAGTGTGTTCTGTGAAAAGTACTCAAACTTGGTTTAAATCTCAATATTAAATGTGACTTTAATTCTATGCTGTCTTTTTTTTTTCCTCAGTAGAAGGTTATTTTAAAATAAATTTACCATGGGTTTGCCAATACCATGGAAATCAGGTAGTGTCAATCGGACACCGTTCCTGGGATTGGCTTCTCTACCTTAACATGCCAATTAAACTTTAAAAATATTTTAATTATTATACAATTTCGATTTTTATATTATTACTTCTATTAAAATCAGTTGCATTCTAACTTCTATTACACTTCAATTATTTTGTTGCAATTGCAGCAATCTTTTGCAATTTTTCATTTTTCAGTAGATAAAATATCAGGGAATAACCCCTTTTCAACCTTCAGCCTCCTTTACTAGTTATAAGCCTGCATTTAAGCTCTGATTGTTCCGAATAATTGTATTTCCAATCAAGGCAGAATTAGGTTAATTAAATTGCTATCATTACCTACAGAGCAATATTGGTTTTATACATTTGGCCAACATAAAGCAAACCTCTCCTTCAGAATTCGCTTTTATTAAGTTCAAGTCCAATTGAGTTCAAAAGCTCCTCCTGCAAAGCTCCGCTGTCCCCTAATAGTGCATGACTAATGTCTTACACTTGGCTTTCCTATAAATTGCTCTCTTTACTGAGCAATTTCGGTGTCAATACTCAGACATCCTTATCAGCACTTGATGCTCATGTAAACCAACTCTCGTTAATGACTACAAGGATGGGGAGGGGGGGAAAAGTAACATTGCCCAGACCTCGAGACTCCTGCTCCATCTGAACTTTGAAGTCCAGCTGTTAATAGCAGCGTTGACTACTTACATAAAAATGTGTAGTAAACTGCACGGACGTTGTCTGATTTCCAGGGATTGCTTTAAACCATCGCTCCCACCCTTTTTTCATCTCTCTGCTCCGGCGCCGTCACTCAGGGTGATTAACGCTGCTCTGCGATACCCAGGCCATTGTCCCAGCCTGAAAAAAAGTAAACATTTTTACAGTTGGGAGCAAGAAAAATTTCAAACAAGTTCCCTTTTGCCTGAAAAAGAGATCCCCAGCTGCTGTTTATTATCTCTGTGTTTACATCACACATGTGCATGTGGAGGACAAAGTAGTTCAATAAATTACTCCCCGGCCATCGGCTTGGCCAGTCCAGGAACAAAAGCATTTAATGGTTTGTTGAATGTCTCTGAATGCTCCTACGGTCATTTTTAACTCTCACCAAGTAGTTGATCTGATTTCATCTGCTTTAAGCTTTGTTTAGGGCTCGGGATGTTTTTTTTCTTATTGCGTGCAGTAAAATAAATTATAGCCATGCTCTACTGTTGAGATGAGGGCTGGATTTCTCGCTGGGCTATCTGACATGGGGGATGTGGATTCCAGCCCTGGAATTCCCTGCAGCTTCCATGAGATTTGATAAAGTTCCTGACACCTCACTTTTGCACTCACTAATTTACCCATTATCTCCATTTCTGGGTTTCTCACATTGGAGAACACCTTCTTTCCAAAGGAAGAAATATTTTAAAAAGTAAAAATAACAGCAATAACTAACACTGCCTGAGTGGTTGTGCACACACACTCTCACACCCACTTGGCCACCTCTCCAGCCTTGAAGATGGTTGGAAATTCCTCACATTTTTAATGCTGTAAATGCCTGTTCAGATGTGATTTTGGCTGTTTTTTGCACACAACCTGCAGCTGGGATTTACCCCTGCTCCCCATTCCCTGCCTGCCTCCCAAATCACCTCTGAAGATCCATTTGTAGCACAAATCTGTACAACAATCGATCTCTATAAAGAACTAAACCCTCAACACCTGTAATCCTCAGCCTCTTTCTTCCCAGTTCCTGCACTTTCCAGTGGAGCTATTCCCAGTTAAATCTGGTTCCTCCTACAGGTGGGACACCACACACATTTTCCTTTCCACTTGCATAGAAAAAACAAATTAGAAGATCTGGATTTAACAGAGACACTTCTGAGCTTTTTTTTTTTCCCTGGCTTGGATGATTCCAAAGTTCCCTTTGCAGCACAGCCCCCTTAGAGCTGTGTAAATAAAGATTTTTACTGGAATTTCTCCAGTCAAATCAGCTTCACCACCCCAGGAGATGCTCCACAGCCTGGGCTGTGCAAAGTCAAGGTGCTCTGGGATCAGTTACCATAAATCTACATCCAAACCCCACATCTTATCATACACCAAAATCCATCCAGAGAGCTGCTGTGGTGTTAACATTAACCATCCACTTCCCCTGCACTTGTTGTCATCCCAGTGAAAAGCTGGGAAATTCTCTTGACGGTCTCTCAGAAATAGAGACTGCCAAGTCTGGGATATATTTGTAAATACACTTAAAAACACCACCAGAAAATTCCCTTTAGGAACTTAAAACTTGGGATATCACCGCAGGAAGTGGCTCAGATGAGCTTAAATCTGTGTTATTTGCAAACACTCTGGTTTGCTGCTGCTGGGAGTGTTTCAGGATCACAGCACCTCAAGAAGACTTTGTGTAATAAAGACAAAAAAGCCACAATTTGGTGCCTCAACAACATCATCTCAAAGCAACGCTGACACAAAAAGATGTCCAGATTTCTGATACAGGCAGAGAATGAACATTCAGAGGGCAGATAAACCCAACAACCTGCAGGTTTATTTAGGTTTCCAAAAGAGAACAGCAGCCCATCTTTGTGCCACTCTAAAATCCTTCGTTACCTTTCTCTGGATGTGTTTGGACTCAGTAAATGTCACACCACAAGGAAGCCTCAGACATGGAAGCAATAAGGAGCAACAATTTCCCACAGACAACTCATTCTGGTGCAATTTTCCAGCCCAGGTTTCTTAACTTAAGAAATGTGGGTATTTCTAAGCCTCAGGAAGCAGATGAACTCTGGGAGGATCCTCTGACTGAAACCCAAGATTTTTCAGTGCACACTGAAGTTGCACCAAGCCCGAAGTCACACAGTAGTTGCAGTCAGTCAAATAAAGACACTGACTTGCTTGATTCATTTTTGGCTAAGAGCGATCTCTTGTACATTCCTACCTTTCACCCCTTCTTCATTAAGTGGAAAATCCAAAGTTTCCTTTAATCAGCTCTGAGCTCGGGCTGATGTGATGTTTACTGACTGAGACAGTGGTTTTCAAAGACGTCAGGAACATCTGGCCCCGTGGCTTGGCTGGGAGCCCAGCAAATTGCCAATCCCAAGGCCCAAGTTCACAGGCAGCTTTGGGGCTTTCATCCTGCAAAGAGAAAGCCCCGAGGGCTGGGGAGGTGATGCTGCTCCTCCCTGTTTAATCCTGCTTTATACCTGCGTGCTCCACAGCTCTGTGTCCTCCACGAGCCCTCAGAGCAGGAGGATCCTCACCCTGTCCACCCCAGATCGGCCACATGGACCTTGTCCCTCTTGTTCCCACTGTGTCCCAGCAGTTCCTGCCCCTCCCATGGAGCAGATGGCACAGAGGAGGGCAGGGACAGCTCTCAGCATGTCCCTGTGTTGTCCCCAGCAGCTCCCACCCTGCCAGGCTCTCCATCCGCCACCCCTGTCCTCACGGACAGCCCTTCCCCGAGGCTCCCGGGGGGCCGTGCCTTGCCCAGGGTTGAGCCCAGGTCTCCAAATTCCCAGAGGAGCAGCCTGACCAGGAGCCCAGGCTGACATTTTGTCAGCAGATCCTGCCTGGGGAGCACAGCTGCTGCAGATGTTCTGCAGACAGGGAATGTTTGCATCCAGAGCAGTTTATAGCCCCGTGCGTGGTTTAAAAACTGAGTGTGATGCTTCACTTGTGTGAATCGATTCCAGTCCAACAAGGAGATCCACCCACTCCAGAAAAAGGGAAAATAAGACTTCAGATGCAAACTAAGGTTGGATCTCACTATGAGGAGCCTTGGTTCCAGCTCCATCCTCTGTATTGGAGCACAAGAGTTTAACCAATTAAACAATGAGCAGATCTCTTTATTCTCTGTATATGTCACTACAACATGCCTTGGTTCCAGCCCCATCCTCTTTACTGGGGTGTTGGCTGGAGCACAAAATTTTAACCAATTAAACAGAGAGCAGATCTCTTTATTCTCTGCACATGTCACTACAACATGCCTTGGTTCTGACTCCATCCTCTTTACTGGAGCACAAATTTTAACCAGTTAAACAATGAGCAGATCTCTTTATTCTCTGTACATGTCACTACAACACACCTTTCCTAGGGAAGCAACAGTACCATCTTCACACAAGTGAAAAATCTCTGATGGTAGAGCCTTATGTGGTTTTCACCTCATGGAAAATGGATGTGGAGAGAGCCATGGTCAAATGAAATGTTTGTTGTAAAGCAAAACATCGCACAGTCCTTCAGGGATTAACACCAGTTGTCTTGAAATGGTTTGTGAGGTGAGGGAGACGAGCAGCCAAGGGGAAAAAAATGTTTCCAAAAAGCAGTGACCAATCACCAAGAGAACAGCTCGTCTCTGTCCTGACCTCCCGTGAGCTCTGAACTCTGCTGGCACTGTCCAGCCCTTTCCCTGAGAAACACCAGGCTGAGGGAGAAAGTCATCTTTGTTTCATGAAATATTTACATTGGAGAAGGGAAGGGCTTTTGTATATTGTCGCTGACCTTTGGAGGGAGGGAGGCAATTGTAATCAGGTTTCAGGATCACAATTTTCACAGCTGCACATCATAATTTGATTCAGGTATTTGATTCATGCGCTGAGGCTGAAAACTCCTCTAGAACCAACAACTGCTCTGCTTTCCCACAGGCTGCTCTGCCCAGAGATACCCTCGGCCTGGGCACAGGCCATGCGTGGAAACATTTTGTGCTGAGCCCTGGAAGAAGAGGAAAAGGAATAAAGAATTTCCATAAAAATGCGTGGGTCCGGTGATCTTTTGTGTCTGATGATTTTTTTTTTTTTTCTTCCAAACAGTCACAAATGAAAAGGAAGAGCTAATAGGAGTTTGGCTCCATCTCCTCTTCCTGAGACAGAGTGGGGTCTACAGAATTTCCTGCTCCTGGGCAGCTATCTTAGAAAGGCTTAAAAACACAGCCGGGTCCAAGAAAAATCAAAGGGCCATCTCTGAAAAGGGATACAGAATTTCCAGATCCTAGGGTGGGAGCTGCATTGATGTGGCAAATTCCGTGGCGGTGGAAAGAGGAAGCAGGTTCAGTGTAGGATTTCACGTGCATGGCCTTTGGTGCCTCGGCGGCGTGAGGGGGATATGGGCTGGGGGGACCTGCATGGGGCACAGGAAGGATTCAGGCTCCTCATTTCCTCTGCAGCAAAACGTGGGCACTCACCGCTTTTAACGGTGCCTCACACGACAGAAATGTGCGACTACACTAAAATCCAAGCTTAAAACATTTGTCCCTCCAGCGTTGGAGCTTCAGACATATTAATGTGCAGCCTGCCCTGGATCTGCTGTAGGATCTCCCACTGACGCTACCCTGTCACAGTTCAAAGAGTCAAAATAAGGCAGGGGGGATTCAGAGGAAATCTTTTATCCCCCAAAAGATGGCAGCTGCCTGTCCTAGCTGGAAAACTCTTTATTCACCCTTTGCGTATTTGTGTGTTTAGGTTTTTTTCACACCTGCGATAGGTGTGTTCAGCTGTATGGATGTGGCTGCTCAGGATGGATTTTTAAAAGCAAAACCTGGAAGCAGAAATTCAGCCTTTTCTGCAAGCAAATCTCACCCACACTGTTTCAGGGGATGTGATTCACACCAACCAGAATAAAAGAGCAGAGCAGAAGTGAGTGAAGCAGACACAAGATCTGCAGTCACAGAGAACTCTCAAGAATTTCAATGGGCTTGGGCGTAAATTGTCAAAGCAGGGCTGCAAATCCCCAGAACACTGAATCCTGCAACGTCACTCACCTCTAGCCCTTCTCCTATAACATAAAAATGCAGGTTTTTTTCACTAAATATAGGTCTGAAGTAACATTTTCTCGTTTTGAAATAAACCCTACGGAAACGCTCCAAACCTGGGAGTCGGCAGGAGGCAGAGAGGTCAGCAGAGATGTGCAGAAAACCCGTGACCTCTGAGCACAGAGTTTGCCATTTTTATCATTGCCTTCCCACCCTTGAAGCATCAGGGATAATCTGGAATGCGTTCCTCCTGCCTCGGAGACAGATGGCAGCGAGGCAGCAGGTTGGAAGAAAGGAATAATAAATATCTGGAGGTGAGTAAATGCCTTGGCTCTGGGCAGCTGCGCCTGTGGTTTTTCTCAGGGTGCACAAATGTCCCTGCATTTACTGTGCTCATTCCTAGACCCACTAAACTTTTTTATGATGTGTTTCCTGCACTGTCTGGCTAAGGGTCAGGGATGTTAAGTCCTGGGGGAAATCTGAAGTTGAGAGCAGTGCGTGATCGGGGGGATAAGGCAGATTGACGCCGGGTTGGGCTGGGGAGGCAGAGTTGGCTTTGCAGGGCAGAAGGGGCTGTGGAAAGTTTCTTTGTTAGCAAAAAGGGGCATTTATCCCAATTTTTGGGTGGCTCAGAAGACGGTTTGCCTTCCCGGCCTCACTGTACCTCTGTGGATGGTGGCTGGAGATAAAACCATCTGTTTGAGGTGTCCTTTCTGCCAGGAGCTCTGTGACCATCCCAAACTGTGCTCCCCCACGGGACAGGGGACAGGCTCTATCCTGTGTGAGGTGTCTGATTGCAGGTTTGGGGCTGTGACATGCCCTGAACGATGGCTTCTGCCAGCAGTGCTGCAGGGCCATCCATCACCTGGAAATGGCTGGAGCAGGGCAGGAAGCTTCCTGTGCCCATCCATCCTCTGTCAGCAGGCACAGACCTCATGCACAAATCCTGTTCCCACTGTCTGGAGAGCATTATGTGCAGGGAGAATTTGTGGAAACCTCTCTGTGCTTTGTTTCTTTCTGGGGCAAAGTTTGCATCCCAAAGTGGACAACCACCATGGGTGGAAGAAGGTAAATCCACAAAGCAGGGCTGTGCAGGAGTTCAGGAAAAATGGAGAAAAAATCGTCAGAGCCAAAGAACACTCCGTGGAGTTGACACAGGAGGATGAAATAAGATAGGCAGTTTGTAATTACTTACACTGGAACGTGGCCAGGACATGGAGGTTAACATCACAGCTTCACAAGGACTTCAGAAGCAGCTGAGGAGCTCTCCAAACTCAGGGAGCTCCTCTGACACCTCCTGGCTTGGGCCACCACATCCAAGGCCAGCGAGCCACGGCTGGGAGGAGCTCGATGGGGAGGAGCAGGATCTGATCCATGTTCAGTGCTGTGCCAGAGCCAAATAAACAAACGGAGGGGCTCTTGCTCCTCAGCCCGGGGCTCTCAGGCTCCTGCCACGGGGTTGTCACTCCTCCTGGCAGTGACATCTGCCTGGGAGAGCTCACCTTCGGGGACCAGAGCGTGAGAGGGACACAGGAGAGCCACAGCAAAAGCAGCTGCAGACCATGAGCATCCCAGCAGAGCTTTAAGAAATTCCACCCAGCCAGGAGATAACCACGATTTTAAATTTTTTGACAGAATAAATGTACTTCAAGAAGCATCTCTGAGCTCATCTGGAAGCACAAGGCACTGGGTATCTCTCTGCCAACACTGTGTTTTATGGCAGCTCTTAATTTGACCCAAACCAGACCCAGAGGCAATAATTTTGGAATGTCACTCTCCAGGAAGACCATACCTCAGGTTTTTCTTGGAGCTGAGCTCCATTCAGAGCAATCCTGTTCTTTAGAGGCCAAAAACCTGTATTTTTATGTCCTGCTAAGACCTCAGGTGTTTGAACCATGGGCTAAGACGCCAGCGGTTCACCTTCTTGATTTAATTTAAATGGCTGCAGCCTCACAGGAGGAGCCCACAAAGCGCTGGAAAAAGCAAAAGTGGCACACGGAGCGGGGACATTCCTTCTATCCATTAAACCTCGTGAAGGGAGAGGGAGAGAAAAGAAAACTTTGGCAAAAGACCTTTTGCACATGTTCAGAGATGCATAGATGAGCTCTCGAGCAGTCAAAATAGGAAATACCACCCATTAGAGCTGGACCTTGGAAGGTCTGAGGAGCTTTGTGAAACTGTGCCACGGAGCGTGAAGCAGAATGGAAAAATCATTCCTGAAGCAATTCTCTGGAGATTTCTGGGAAAATTGGCTCACCCACTAATTTTTGCTTGATTTTTGATGTGACTGGTCTTAACCCTGGCATGGACTTTAATCTGCTCACTTAATCTGGCTGCAGAAATTGCCATATTGCAAAGGGCTGAGGCGCTGGTTAGGTCATTTAGCTTCACTTTTTCTCTCCCCTGTTGCAAGCTGAGCCAGCCCTTTTTGTTCACTTGAAAAGCTTCCTCTTCAAAGGGCCTGTGGAAAAGTCTTATTTCTTCCCCCCGAGTGACAGATTTTGAAGCAATCTCAAAGATATCTTGTCCAACAGAATTACCCTCCGCAAATCTGACCCTGACAGAGATGAGGTAAAATGTGATTTTTAACCTCAAGCACTAAAACATGTCAGGAAAGTTGTAGTTGTGGCGGAAAGACCTCAAAGTGGCTAAAATTTATGGGGAAGAGACATTAAAAGTTTTAAATTCCAGATGTGTGAAGCTCCAGCCATTTGGTGAGCGACCATGGAATTTTGGGCCATTTCTCCAGCAGGGATTTCAGCCTCAGAAATCTATTCAGGATGTGACCCAGCTATTTAATTGTTTGTAATTTATGCAAATAGTTTATTCTCATCTTAGAATGTGGGACATTTTCTGATCCTTAAAATCATTGAAGGAGGCAAATCAAGGAGCATCCATGAATTTCTACCGAAGAATCCCCTATGAAATGTCACTCAGCTTCTGAATTTATTGAGGACACGTGGAGATGATGTGTTGCAGAGCTGTTAGAAAATGCATGTTACACTCGAGTCACTTTAACCTCTGGGATCGTTTCAGGCTAAATATGAGGGACAAGGAATTCACTGGGAATATATTGATTTCTGCCTCAATTCCTGCTTCAAAAACCTAGCTTGACTCCAGTTCCCATGAATGTTTGCAGGATGAGAGTCTGTAACAGCAGAAATATGTGATGAAAAGTAAAATTGTACAGCTCCCATCCCATACTGTGGGAAAAGGAAATCAGGGAATTTAATCAGATGGGAATGGTTTGTATCTAGGTGGGGTATATTAATGGACTAGAAAGCGTAAAGGAGATTTAGGTATTCAAAAGAAAAAAGTAATTTAAGGAATGATTTTTTCTACCCTTTAATCTTGGGAGCAGAAACATCTTTGTGCAGGGACTTGGGCCCTTTCCCAGAGCAGTGACCCAATGCTGTATGTCACAGGAGTAATTTTGGGACAGCAAAAGCAGCCAGACTTTGTCTTCTTGATTGTCTCTGGCTGTCTGTGTTGCAGAAAATATTTCGATTTTAGGTGATGCTTTCCACAGCTGTGGATCAGAGCTGCATGAGCCAGCCCAGCCAGATCCAGCTTCGTTTGCCCCCTGGAAATGAGGGAGGTGAGATTTTTCCGAGGGAACAGGGATGGCAGAAATGCTTTGGGGTGAAAATAGATGGGCCAAATCAAAAAGTGAGTCCCTGCACTCCACCATCCCCAGCCTGTTTGGGAATGACAAATTAGAGGCACGAAAACGAGTGGGAATGTGACAGCGAGGGAGGGGAATGGGCGCCATGGATGGCTTAATAACAGCTTGCACTGATGGACAAACTGCACCTCTGGACGGTTTGGCTCCTTGTGTCTGCAGAAGGACGCTTGGATCCTTGTCAGGGCACACTGAAGGATGGCTCCCAGCTGGACCATGCAAATAAAAGCTGGCCCAGCCTCCAGCACTGCCAGAGCCCTAAACCCCCCGGCTCTCCGGGGCCCTGTCGGTGGGAAACCAAAAGGATGTGAGGGAAAGGGCCACGCAGGCTTCAAAGAAGACATGGGCTTGGTTTGAAATTTAACTCCTCTGGAGTTTCAATCTCATCCAGGTCTCCACGTGGCCAAGTTGCTTCCAAGCAGCTCGTGGGACTGTCCAGTAGGCGCTGCACACACCCCAAAATCCAATATGGGGGTTCCTGGATTTCTCTCCTGGTGGTCCTCAATGAGATATCCCAAAATTTGCTTCCATGACCCGAAAGCTGGCGCAGGGAATATTGCTCAGGGGCTGTGGGAATCTGACCATCACTCTGTGGGGTTTCTGTGCAGGCAGCTCTTACTCCAGCAGCTCATTTATATCCAGCGTAAGATAAGCTGTCATTATTAAACATCCCATGACTTTAATAAATAAGGCTTCCTAGAGTAACCTGTGATATTTCAGCGGCATAAACTGTTTTTCCTCAGGGCTGGACATGATATACAGCACTGACCATGACCTGGTGTAATTCCTCCTGGTGGCTCTTGATGAATCTTTTGCGATCCTAATCCTTTAGTGCAACAGTTGGGGCTGCTCTGCCCCCACTTTCTCCTTCTCCAGCGTGTCCCAGGACATTCTGTCCTCTTTACCCTCCCACCCTCATCAGGAAAAAGTGTCACAACCTTCCCGCCAGGGCTGGAGAGAAACAAATTCACAGGGAAAAAGGAAATGCTAAAGGCAGAGGGTGCTCCTGGGGCCGCCGGTGTTCCCTTCCTCGGGAGACATTCCCACTGCAAACCCTGGAGCGGGAAAGTTGGGAATTGGCCCTTGTGGAACCCAAATACCAAATAGCCATCGTAAATTTAAGGAGCGGGCTTGTGGAATGACCCCAAATGGCTTGTGGCATGGAGAGAAAATACGCCCTGTAAATTGAGGGGAAATGAAAGCGTGTCCTCCTCGCTGAGGGATTTTGCTGGATTTTGAGGCACATTCCTCAGCCTTCAGCATTTGGGGTTGGCACTGATGCCATCTTCCAGGTGCAGTGTTTTCCACTGGAGATGCAGACCACAGAAAAAGAGGGGAAAAAAAATTGCTTTTGACCTTTCCCCCAAAGAGCAGTTTCCTCCAGAATTAGCTCTTGTTAAAAATTTCATTTTCCATAATAAAGTTATTCAGGAATATATTTTTATGTTCTCCATTCTTTTTTATCCTGGAATGATTTTTTATTTTTTTTTCTGAGTGTGCTGTACCAAGAACAGTAAAACCTCACACCCCAAATAAGCTGTTGTTATTCAGCTACTCCTCTTGGTCAATTTTAATTCTACTTCCTAAGAGTTCTAATGAAGACATAAAATACTCATTGGTTTGGTGTTTTAGTTAAACAAAATATTAAAACTTATTTGTCTTCTGTTATCGCAAAAATACCGTTGATCTCATGATCCTTTCTGCCTACACCATTAATGAATCATTCAATTATTATCATTATTTTTAATCACAGAACGGTTTGGGTTGGAAGGGACCTTGTAGTTCCAACTCCCTGTCATGGGCAGGGATAATATTTAACCACTCAGTGTATTTGTAATTAGGGATTTCTAATTATGATTACAGACACCTACAGCCTTTATGGAAAATCTGAGGAATTCCCAAACGACAGAAATTTGAAAGGCACCACAAAGAGCTGGAGAATTGGGATTTAGGGGTGTGATCAATGCCACCAAGACAGATATGTGAGTGACTGGAAGGGGCAGGCCTGGACCAGGAAAAACAGGATCAGCCTTTATAAGGTGAATTCCATGTAAAAAGCTGTAATCCTTCAATTTAGGAAAAACAAAGCACATTAAGTGCAGAACAGTCATGTCAGGAGGCTGAAAAGGGAAGCATTTGAAAATCATGAAGTGGGAAAAATCGTGGTTGCCCAGGCAATTATTGTGGTGTTAATTAAGATCCTTGGGCTGGGTGCCTTGGAGATATATGGGAGGGAATTCTCCCAATCTGGGATGAGCAAACTCTGGATCTGTGGAGACTTGGGGGTGGGAAGCCAACCAAAATTTTAATCTCTGATTAAAAAGGAAAATAAAAACAAAGAAGGAAAATAAATGTGTTTTCTTAAATGTGTTTACACAAACACACACACCCAATTGCTTCTTTTTAACTGCTAATGAAAACAGGATCCCCAGGCAGAGCTGATCCTTTTAGTAATAAATCCATGTACAGTAGCCCTGTAATCCACGATTTCACGCTCGGGGTAAAGGTGGACCAGCACGACCAAGAGTCACACACAGCCTGAAATCCTGGGAGAGGCTGCACGAGGGACAAGCAGAAATCCAGAAATTATATTTCATTCTGGTTTTGTTCTTGTGTCTCGAGCAGATTTCTCACACTTTATAAGTCAGGCACATAATTCTGTGTCTGGAGAGCACATGGTCACCCTGACACTGACTGAGCTATTCAGACAGGATTTTTGCCTTTCCTCATCCTTGTAAATAGGATACCAAACTGGTTTGGTTCACAAGTGCAAGGAGATTGTCTTTGAAAAACGGCATTTTGGCAAAGCTACTTTTGAGGCTGTCATCCTATCTGAAGCCTCGGAAAATTAAAACTTTTGACCTTCTTTCAGTGAAGAACCTCAACTGTAAAGATCAGAAGTTCAACTCGAGGCTCCATATTTGAATATTTGCCCAATGCTCAGTGCAGTGAAACACCCAACGCCTTCCGCTGAGCTCAGTCTGAGCTGTCAGAGCCATCCAGGACTGAAATCCCTTCCAGCCTCACCCACTTGGGATGAGTTCCCTTTGATCACCAGGGGGAAATAATCCCGGTGTGTCAGTGCTACAATTAACCCACTGTGTCCAATTCCCAGATGACACAAATCTCTCCCGGCGCTGCTTCAGCAACTCCACCTCCAGCTCTTTCAGCTGTCATCTTAAAGCCTTGGTGCAATTGTGCAGTCAAGGAAAAAACATGGAGAAATTAAATTATTCCCTCCCAAAGCTTTTCCTTGTTTTACACTTCCCAAATAAGTCAATGGACCCATATTTTTATTGACCACTCCTTTGTTGCTGAGGAACATTAGCCAAAAGCAGGATTTATTTGATGTCCATCAGATGACGGATGTTTCCTCCCAGGGTGGGTTATTTATTTGTCTGGAGCTGTTGGCACACACGAGTTTCTGACTCTTACAGGTAATTTTGGAAAACGTGGCTTGCAAGAATATGAAAGAAAGGAACATAACAGAACTTGGTGAACACGCACGGCCCAGAGCAAAAGGGGCACCTCCAGCTTTTAAAATGCTCGTTGTGTCTTTGGTGGAGGAGCTTGAATGAAATCATTTATATGAGCTGCAAGATCTGGCTGACTCCACTGATCTCCATAATCAAACACAAGAGATTTGGAGGGGAGAAGGGAAAGGGGGGTGGGGCAAAGTGTGTATAATTAAAACCTTGTTCTAATCCTGCTTTGATGCTTTTGCCAGGACAGGTTGGACTTGTCAAAAGCCCCAAACATTTTGGGTAGGTTTTTGTTTTGTTTTTTGAGTTAATTTTTTTTTTCATTCTGTCAGTGGCTGCAAAGCAGCAAAGTGCTTATTACCCTTATAAGGTACCAAGGTAAATATTTCAGATCCCCCGTGACTTTCAGTCTCTCCCGACTCAGTTTATTTGTTCTTGTCAGTGGACAGTGAAGTTTTGTTTGTGGAAACCAGTTGGGGCAGAGAGTGACAGCGCCGAGGCTCTGTGATTGATTTTCTGCCAGCCACCACTTCCCCTGAGCCTCTATCCCATCCAGACTGGGGTGGGGACACTTCCAGCACCTTGGGGACACAGCTGTGGGGTGACCCCACACAAACCCTGGCAGCACCAGGGTTTTTCCTTCTCTCTTTCCTCTCAGCTGTCCCAGGTCCTGCTGCTGACCAGAGCAAAGGAGTGACACTTTTTACGTGGTCCTTGTGGTGCCAGGTGTGTCTGCAGGGTTTGTCCCTTCTCTTGGTGGCCCTGGCATGGGGACAAGGAGGGTGTTGGCTCCAGTGGCACATCCGGCGGGGCAAGCAATGGCCACCACAGCCATCGGGGCTGATGGAAACTCAGCACAGAGCTCCAGCTGATCCCATCTCAGGGGGTGTGAAACTACACAGAATCACTGAATCATTTCAGTTGGAAAAGACCTAGAGACACCGAGCCCAGCCATCCCCCCAGCACTGCCAAGCCACGTCCCCAAGTGCCACACGCACAGTTTTTAAATCCCTCCAAGGATGGTGACTTCACCTCTTCCCTGGGCAGCCAGTTCCAAAGCTTGATAACTCCTTACACAAAGAATTTTTTTCTAATATCCAATCTAAACCTCCCCTGGCACAACTTGAGGCCTTTTCCTCTTATCCTATCAAAAATGACATCCTCTTGTCCTTAAAAACATGACTTCATTATCCAAAACTCCGTGGCCAGCTGGAATCCCTTCATCTTGAAGGGATTGAGAGCAGTTGAGGCAGTCAAGCCTCAAAATGGCTCTTTGGGGTATTATTTTGGAGAGGATGTACTTAAAGTCTGGAATGGGTGTTGAAAGTTGAGCAGACCCCGTTGCAAAAATCAGCTTTCCCTTGCAAAAGCATTTGTTTAAAGTATAGGAGGTGTCTGATGGAACAGACTTAAGGAAATTGGCCTGTTTAGCTTATTAGAAAGATCAAACAGAGGCTTGATTACAACACATAAAGTATTTTCACCGAGGAAAAAATAACATCTATTAAAGGTCTCTCTAATCTGGCCAAGAGAGGACAGCTGAGCTGCAACGGCTGGGAGAAAAAGCCAAATAAATCGAAATTGGAAATGAAGCATTTCGTGTAATTCTGTTCCCTTTGTGGGGAAGAACAAGGTTGGGTAACTGTGACAACAAACAAGAGCCAAGGGCGTGTGATGGAAGTGATCTCAGGGAAAGCCTTTCTGGGTGATGTGGTTTGTCAGGGCCAGGGATTGTGGGGAAAATCATGTCTTGGCCCTTTTTTCCTCACAAATTCCTTCTCCTTCCTTCATATTTGCTGGTCTCCAGGAAATGTGTTGGTCAGTCCGTGTTCTCCTGTTTTGCCTGCTCTTCCTTTATTTATTTATTTCGGTACTTCTTTGGCATAAACAACAAAACCCACGACAGAATACAGAAAGAAGCTTAGGGTTCAAAATTTTTTCGATGGAAAAACACAAATGAATTATTCTCAACAGCACATTCTGAAGGCTGAAATCTATAATTCAGCCTGACATTTTAAGTGTACATCACTTGAATTGCTGCCAGCTTTCTAGAATGATTAGGTGACTTGAAAAAGGCAAATATTTTTTCATATGATTCCACTGAATTGGAGACTCTGCTGCTGAAAAGACTTCAATAATCCTGGCTGTATTTATTTCCTAAAGCCTCACTCATCATTGTCAAAATATTATCAGCCGTCCCCAGCTTTCTCTCCAGCCCAGAATCTAATTCCAATTATTTGAAAAAAGAAAAAAATCCCTTTCTGGAATTGAATCTTCTGTAGGACTCCCTATTTTTCACATAAGACTTAATCAATTATTAAATGGAACGTATTTATTAAATGGAGTGTATTTGCCACATAACTGTTGCGCTTCAGTGAAACTCTGGAGGAAGCTGTGGCTCAGGAATTCAGGATGTTTTTGGGGAAGCTGGAAGCACGTGGTTCATGGGAATCTGCAGGAACATTGGGATTTTGGGCACAGGATGCAAATCCCCCATTGGGGATTTCATTGGAAGGAGTGCAGAGCAGCCCACCCTCGATTTCTTCTCCTAATTGCACCTAGAAATGAAGAATTTGGCTTCAAAAGCATCACCTCCATCTGGAAATCTCCAGTTTTGTCCCTAACTCCGATGGGACTGGTGTTTCCCGTAAAATTATCCAAATTAGAAGGAAAAGGAAAAGCTCAAGGCATCAGAGTATTTTGGGGTCTGTGGGATTTTAGCACTGATTTTGTAGGGTTTGTAGCTGTTGTTTGATTGTCACCTAAAAGCAGATTATTGGTGCAGCAGTGCCTCGGATTGCTAAAGTCTAACAGAATTAAGATGCCTTTGAGGCAGCCTGGAAAATCCCAGGTTTGCTGATATCTGTGAGGCATCGAGGTCAGGTTTCCATATCTCCCACGATGAACTCTCGGTGACTTTCTGGTCGTGTCCTCCTACAGCTGAACTTTCCCTGCCTGCGATGGGAAAAGGTGGGGAAGGAGTCAGGGGCAGCGAGGCCTCGAGTGAGCACATTTATACCTCAGGGGGGTTTAAAGAGCTCGTGCCTGTTTTTATAGAGAGTTTTCAACCTGCTTTGAACGACCTTAAAACAATAAAGTTCCCTTTTCAGCAGCTCGGTTTAATGGAAAGATTTACTGTATTTTTGTGCTCCTACTGCAAAGTGACAATGAAGCCAAGTTCAGAATTCAGTGTCAAAAGGAAGGTCTATTTAGGAGAATTAAAGGGTTTAATACCATTCATCCTACCTGGATTGCTCTGCAGGCAGGAAACCAGGATAATTGAGGTGCATTTTTATTAAAAACGTGCCAACGACAAAATTCATTTGGAGAAATTAAAATTTCTAAATAAAACTCTGTGAGTTTAACTCTTCAGCATTGTTGTACCAAAGGCTCATCCCCTGCCTGTGAACACATTCCTGATGATGTTGGGTTTGTGCCTGGTCCTGGTGAGGATCGCCATCATCATCATCATCATCATCATCATTACCATCATCATCATCATCATCTTCCTCCACTGCCTCCAGAGACCAAACCAGGCCTCAGCTCCTCCTGTTAAAAGATGAAAATTAAGGAATGCGCACACTCATTTTTAGGCTTGTGAGCTCTTTACTGCCTCCAGTACAACTGTTTAAGTGTTTCACACAAAATCTGCGTGTGAGATTTTTCAGGAGAGAAGATCCGGAGGCAAAGAATAATTTTACAAATCTGCTCCCAGATTCCCTCATTGAGGAATCTGCGTTTGCTTTCTGCGCTTTCCCTCCCAACGGTTTGCACTAGAAATGACCCATTTTATGGGCTGCCATTTTCGACTTTGAGCCCTTTAATCCCACACATAATGCTGGATAAGGAATTTTAGCTTTCAGAAACCTCTGCTACAGCAGCGCTGAGAGTGTAGCCTTTCAAAACCTCCCCTGCCTGCTCGGTGCTGAAGGAAATAAGTAAAACAAGCCTGAAATTGGGCTCGATAATTTTTTGACAAGTTTTAACTAAGCACAGTGACAGGGAGAAATTTTAGAAGCCCAGGAACCGAGGCATAATAAGCTGTCAGGGAAAAGATCAAGTAGCATTCCCCAATTCATCTACCCAACATCAATGTTCCAGCTAACAGTAGACAGTGTTAGCCAGATTCTTGCCCTTTTTATCTACCAAAAGCTACATTTATCAAAATAAGCAAAAAATGTGAGGTATGGAATGCAGTTCATTGGAGGGCAGGGCTTTATTGGTTGATTGGTAAATTGAAACACATGGAAAAGTGCTACATGTAGGAACACAGTGCTGACTGTATTACTCCTTTTTTTATTGGTTAATCTCTAATCAGAACCAGCTGGTAATAAAGGACGGAGTTCATGGGAACCCACCCTTTGTTGAAAGCGAAGTTGGTGTCAATACCAGAAACACATGAGCACAAAGAAAACAGATGTAATTGGCTTCTGGAGGTCAGGTTATGTAAAGACCCCGGCGAGCAGGGGTGAGGGTTTGGCTGCAGAGAATGACAGGCTAAAATAGCCATTATTTCTGCTGTGTGTCTGGGGAGGGGGTGGCAGCCGCAGGGACCTGTCTTGGGTGGGAATTGGGGCTTTGTGGTTCCCAGAAAAGAGGGTGCTCCACCTGAAATGGGCACTTAATAAATCAGGGAACAATCACTCTTTAGGGAAGGAAATCTGCAGCTTTGTCTTGAATCACAGGTGAAAACCTGCTCTGAGAATTAATAGAATTAATTAACTTTTGGTAGCAAAATCATAAAATCATTCATGAACCCCAGAATTCTTTGGGTTGGAAAAGACATTAAAGCTCATTTTGCTCCAGCCCCTGTCGTGGACAAGGACAACTTCCACTATCCCAGGTTGCTCCAAGGCTCATCCAACCTCAGCCTGAATACTGAAAAAAATTATATTAATGAGCCCCCATTCACCCACAGCTATTGATGATGTCCTGCAGGCTGGGAGAGGCTGCAGGAGTAATACTGAAAAAAATTATATTAATGAGCCCCCATTGATGCACAGCTATTGATGATGTCCTGAATGCTGCAGCTTCAGCACAGGTTTCAGGTGAAGCAGGTCCTTTGATAGTTTCTGGCACAACAAATAGCATCTATTTCTTCCATCAGAACATAAAATCATCTTTAAACAGAATATAAAAAAGGTACAGAGGATGTTTTTACCTTTTTTTTCCGTGAGGGCAGCAGTATATTTTGCGTTAAAAAAATAACACAAGTTAGAAAATAAAATAATAAAAATGACAACATTCTGGGTGTTATCAACACAGGTTTTAATGGACATTGAAACCAAGCTCTAAATCCCTTGCACAGAAGAGATCCTTCAGGAAGAACCTCAAGGGTAGGGATCTGCTCCTGAATCTGGATTTCTCCATTCTTTCTATAACAAGCTGCAAAAGATTTGCATGAGTAATGTGGGCAATTTTCAGATAAACCCTTTTTTTCAGCATTATTAGCCAAAAATACCTTGGCCTGAGATTTCCTGGGAGGAATTCAGCAGTGACAACTCAAAATCCAAGTGCTGTGGGTGACATTCGAGCAGTCGTGTGGTGGCAGCTCTGCCCCATGGTTGGCTCCGTGGAATCCTCCAAATCAGGATTCTGTTGTGAATATTTGTGGTTTGGAGTTCAAACTTCATTTTCTTCAAACATTCCCCTGACAAAGACACTCTTTCCTGCCTGCAGGATTCCTCGCTGGAATCCCACTTGCAGAAAAATCCAGGAGAGACCCCAGGTGAAATCCAGCTCTGAGCAGCAATCCTGGCCTCCATTTACACCAAGAAAACAGGAATAATATTCTTTTTTTTGTTTGTTTAATTCTCATTTGCACTGCAGCAAAGTCTAAAAAGGCCAGGTTCTCCAAACCCAGGTTTTCATGGAGCAAAAATGATGTCAGAAGGGAAAAGTCCATCTCAGCCTCCCAGGATCTTCCCACCCTGCAGAGCAAAGAGGAGCTGAGCTGCTCTGTGCATTCCAAAATGAGATTTATCCAAGGTGTACCAAGAAGGAAAGGTATAGAGAAGGTATCTGGGCAAAAAATGGGAAGGAGTTTTTGAATAATTTGCTCTGGGCCTCTCTGCTGACATATTTTTGAAACAGCTGGAATGAGGGACAGATACTCCATAAGCTGTATTTTAAAGGTTTTCATTCCTGCAGCAAGGACATAAAGAGAATTTTTTTTTTTAAATTTTTTTTTAACTATTTGCTGCTGTTATTTTAAAGTCCACTTAATGCCTTAATGCCTTTCAAGAAGCAGTGGTTCCCAAAAAAATGAAAGGGCTGGGAAAGAATTATTAACACAAAATTCAATAACATCCCCCTGGTTTCTCTGAGGTATTGCCTGAGTGACTGCAGCATTTACAAAAGGGATTCTAATCTGAAATGAATTTGCAGCTAATTCAACCTGTAGGCTAGTGACTCTGGGATTTCCTAGATAATACAATCCAGACAGTAATGTTGATGGATGTTAAAGACTTGCCTGTGTAACTGTTGTAAAGCTCTGTCATAAGAACAAATGAGGCATTATTGCTTTAACAAAAGTAATCCCACAGCTCCAGTAAATTCTGCTCTCCTTCAATATCCCCATTATTAGTTACAGTGACTTGGTGATGTATCTTCCTTCAAAGACACAACAAATACTTTGCTCCAGGATTTTCTGTGCTAAAAAATCACTGAAAATTACTCTTTTTTAAATTTTATTTTCCTTTTTTTTAAAATTATTGTTTCAGCGTCATTGGTTTTCTTATCTAGATGGACAAGCTGGAAGAAATGTGGCCAGTGAGGAACAACTGGTACCGGGGTCAGGGGGGTGACAAAAGCAGATGGTGATTTTTCATTACTCCCAATTTTGCTCCTGACTCAGCCCTGTGAGGCAGGTCAGGAGGGCTGGGAGGGAAAAACCAGCCTTAAACAGCTAAAAGGAATATTTTGTGTTTGGAGGAGGCTGAGTAAAAATGGTTTCGTGGTTGCATATTTTCCTAAAGGCTTCTATTGAAGCCACAGCTATTTGGCTAACCTGGAGTAGACTCTTTACTACTTTCACCCCAGAACTAATGTGTTTTATGGGTTTTGATTCCTGGACCAAGCCTCACTTCCAACATCCAGGTTTCCATCCTTCTCTTTGCTCTCGACTAAAATGGTCAGCCTGTCTTTTTCCTCCCTAGGCATTACCAGATATTTCACCCCATGCCTATAAGCTATTTTTTTTATCCAGTGCTTCAGTTGTCCTCTTACATATTTTATCATTTACTCATCTTTTGCAGAGAGGAGTCCTTCAGGAAAAAAAATTGGTGCCGAGCCAAAATAACTCTTGACTTTGGTGGCAGGGAAATATTGACCGATGGTGGGGAAAAAAAATATGTTAAATTTGCACACATTTTACCTGTCAAGCCCTGCTGCGGTGTTGCTGTTAAAACTCTGCTTGTAAACTTTGAGAACCTCTTCTGCTGATAACTTCGGCATTAAAAATACCATTTTTCATGTCTGGTGGTCTTTCTGTTCCTAATGCTTTCCAGGTTTCCTTCTTTCCTTCCTAGCTAATAGCTGACGGAGTCGAGCTCTCTGAACAGCTACTCCTTAAACCTCAGGGGCTTTTTGTTCACTTCTGCTTCTCCTAGTGTGACCACTTTAGAGAGCATTAAAAAGGGATAATCCCAGCCCATTTTTCCAGGGGAGAATTCTCCGGGTATCAGCCACTTACCAGAAAGCTGGAATTGCTTGTGGAGATCTCCAGCTTTAATCCAGGCCTTGGTTTGTGATGAGAACAGCCACCCTGGTGCTCTGCTGGGCCTCAGCAGATCCAGCTGTGCCCACAGCTGGACCTGGAGCAGTTCTGCACGTGTCAGGCTCCAGCAGGAGCCAGGAGGTGGTGGTGGGACCATGTCCCCTCCCTGGATCAGGGATGGCTTGGCCGAGCCATGGGAACGTGGCCTGCACTGTCAGCAAGGCTGTGGCTCAGAAAATAATGAGGATGATGATGCTGGTGATAATAAAAATAATAATAATACAGTGTTGGATTAAGCAGGAAAAATCACACTCATTAGGAGTCTGTCTCAAACCTGCCCTGGTGCCAAAGGTTAATGAGGAGAGGACAGGGAGGGGATGGGCACCTGATCTTCCATGATTAATTTGACAAATGTCTTTCTGGCTGCAGCCCAGGTCCTTGTGGAGATACAGCTCTTGGATGCATTCACAATGACCTACTTTCCACTGCTGGCCAGCGTTTTGCTGCCTTGCTGTTATTGTTGGACTTTGCTGCTGCTTTTGATAGTGCTGCACATGAGCTGAGTGGCCTTGTTGTGCTCCAGGACAGGACTTCTCCGAGCTCTCTGTCCTGACAGTGACAATAAACCTTTGCATCTCAGAGGATCTGTCCTCTGAAGCTCTCAAAAAGGTTTAAAAACTCATGGTTTTATTATTTCCCCAGTGCAGAGCCCCCAGGATTTCCTCTTACACCTGTTTGCTCCCAGTGCAGACCAGGGCCGCGTTTGATTTTCGATGTTTGATGTTCGATGTTTGATGTTCATCATCATCAGGACAAGGCAGAAAGTGAGAGATGATCCAGACCCCAAGGAACGTTCCTGGGCACAGGGTGTGACAAATGGCTGACCCCTTGTCCAGGACTGTGGCCTCCTCTTTTTCCCCATCCCTGGAAGTGTTCAAGGCCAGGTTGGACACGGTTTGGAACAACCTGCTCTAGAGAAAATTGTCCCTACCAGTTTTTTGTGCCCTGGGGTTTGGTGTGTGCTGACAGTAGGTTCAGGAGTTGCCTGTGTGAGTTTACATCTTCTAAACGTTATCACAAACACTCATAAAATAGAGAACAGGATAATTTGAAGAGTTAGCAAGGAGCAGAGAGGTATTTAAGACGTTACAGACAAATCTGTTTAAGCCAGAAGAAGCTTCAGGTAACAAGAGCATTAGAAGAACATGGAGAAATTGCAAAATGTCCCCCAGAACTCATAAATAAATAGACAATTGAATATATTAATGCTAAGTTTCCCATTGGATGTGTCAATTCTGATTTAGTAGGGAAATAGATCATCATTTCTCACCTGTTAAATGCAAACATGAAGGAAAGGCAAAGGTCTGTGCGTGTCTCTTTATTAGCCCAGCAATGCTGATGGCTATTTAGTCATGTTTGAAACTAAAATAATATTTTCTTCAAAAGCTGCCTTTGCCAAATGCAAAGTGAGCTGACATCTGCTTGGCTGGAGCTGGGGTCACATATGAAGCTGTGCCTAAACTGAACAAATATTTCCAATATATATATATTTAAAAAAAAAAAAAAAAAAAAAAGGAAACGAAACGAAAATCATTAACCTTTTGTCATTAGCATGAGCTGTTCTTTGAGCTGCTCAGCAGTTTGAATTAGTGCACCTGCCAAAATAAGCACCAAGTGTTGTTACCCTCTTAGGGACAGCCCTGTTCCATAAATCACAGCCTTTCAATGACAGCTAAATGTGGTTTATATCATATAGAGAGCCTGTGTTTATGAATGTGAGATAAAAGGGGTTTAACCAGTGCTAACACTGAGACTACTGTGTGCAGCCTGTCTCTCTTTCACAATTCTTCCCCTTTTCCTTAGGTGGGATTTCTCCTGCCCATGCACAAGGCTGCCTCCGAATTTTCTGTAAGTTTTGTCCTCAGTTGATTTTCTTTCCAATTCTTCCTGTCCTAAGGTGCAGAACCAACTATAAAATCCCAGTGAGTGTCCAGCTGGAAGGAAAGGGGATTTTGGGAAATCAATTATTTGTGTGTGGTTTATATCCAGCTAAAGAGATAGAGATATGGCCTAATCCATTTAAAAACATGTATTTTGCAGAGTTAATTCCTGTACTCTTCACAGCTTGCCAAAGTCCAGCATCAGGACAAAATCCCTCCTTTTCAGTGCTTGAGTTCTTAAATCTTCACTGTTTTTCCACAGACAGCATTTCTATGGTCCTTCAGTGGAAATGGAAAGGAAACAGCAAAAGGGGAGATGCACTTCTGACTTTTATTGCAGAGAAAATAAATTTAAACATTCAGTTAGTTTCCCAATTTTCTAAAAAATCTGTCACCTCCCAGGGGCGATGCAATTTAGATTCCTGATGTTCTCAAAGTGTCCAAAGACCCTGGGAGGTCTCAGGTGCCTGCCTGGTTTTCCTCCAACTATTACAAAACATCTTATAAATGGAGCATGCTATAAAAGCCATATAACCTGAAAAACGTACAACCTGAAGGGCTGAAAGAAGGTAGATTTAGGCAGAATATTCAGAAGGAATTTTTTCCTGTGGGGGTGGAGAGGCCCTGGCACAGGTGCCCAGAGAAGCTGTGGCTGCCTCTGGATCCCTGGCAGTGCCCAAGGCCAGGCTGGACAGAGCTTGGAACAACCTGGGACAGTGGAAATGTCCCTGCCCATGGCAGGGAATGGAATGAGAGGATCTTTAAGGTCTCTTCCAACCCAAACCCTTCCATGATTCTATGAAATTATGGTTTAAACCATCCCTAGCCACCCTTAGCTAAGGTAGTGACAACAAATCCCAAAAAGAAAACAAAAGGTTTGTGGGTTATCCAGGCAATTCCTTGTCCAGAGCAACCACTGACTCATTATTTGTCAGGAGTCTCCATGTAAATAGATGAGAACACTCTAATTTTCACTCATATTCCAGTGCTATATTCTAAGGGCTGTAATTTATCCTAACTGATTTTAAATCCCTTGGAAAAGTATCACGAGAGCTTGCAGAGAAACCACTTGCTGGCCATGGCAGGAAATAATCTTCATGGATGTCTCCCTGAGCTCATTGCAGAGCGATATATTGAGCTGAAATGATGGAATTATTCATTTTTACTGCAGTTAAGGTGGATAGATTAAAAAAAGTCCAGATAGGAGTCAGAGATGAAGTTAACATTAACGACCAGTAGGAGAATGGGGATAAAATATAGAAGAGCTGCTTTTCTTTGTTAGAGGTTTTGAGTGTGAATCTGGTGAAATCCCAGGCCAGGAAATCCCATTTTGCCATTGAAATCAGGGAAGTTCAGCTGCATCTCTCATTAGCACAACCCTTGGTTTGGTGGTGAGGATTCCAGAGGGATTCCACACCTAGACTGGAAGGACGCCATTCCACCAGCAGGGCAGGAATGCTGCCAGCAGAACTGAAACAGCTAGAATTTAATTTGCATGTTTTAGATGGAGTAAAATAAATTTTGGCAAGGTGGGTGTCAGCCTCTTCTCCCAGGAAACTTGTGGTAAGACAAGGGGAAATGGTCTCAAGATGCACCAGGAGAAGTTTAGGGTGGGGATCAGCAAAAATTTCTCTACTAAAAGAGTGGTTAAGCACTAGAACAGGCACTCCATGGAAGCAGTGGAGTTACCACCCCTGGAAGTGTTCAAAGAGCAGGAAGATGCTACACTTCATGATATCATTTGCTGGGCATGGTGGTATTCGCTCGAGGGTTGGACTTATCAGTCTTGGAGGTCTTTTCCAGTGTCACTCTTGATGATCTTGGAGGTCTTTTCCAACCACAATTATTCAGTGATCCTGTGATTCTGTGAGCTGGTCTGAAAATTCCCAGGAATGTCATAGGTGTTGCAGGTTTCCTCCTCACTGCTGGGAATCACAGGCACTGCTGGCTGCCACCCCTCTCCTGGGAAATGTCGTGTCAGGAGCGCAGTCCCTTCAGGAAAATATTGCGTCAGGAGCACGGTACCTTCAGGAAAATGTTGTGTCAGGAGCACGGTCCCTTCTGGAAAATGGGCCCAAATGCTGATTCCTACCAGAAATTTGCCCCCCAGCTGAGCTGTCCCAGCAGCAGTGGCTTTTCTACACTCTGTCCCTAATTTCAGCTCATGCTCTCAGTCGTTTCCCTGTGGTTTGAGAAGGTTGTGAGCCCTTTCCCCAAGGTGCTGCTGCCACAGGAATTCTGCTTTTCCTCAGGAAGTCCGAGCCCTGCCCAGCCCTCCCAGGAGAATTCCTTGCCACCTCAGATGTTAATTCCTAGAAACTCCATCGGCAGGGCAATCCTGAGAGCTCCGCAGATCTCGGAGAGGCTCTGAGCATTTTCTGCTGCAGCCCCTTGGAGCAGCTCCGTGTTCCTGCAATCTCCATTACAACACAATAACAGGAAACGTTTCAGTGGCCTCTGCAGTACTTGGCGCACAATTTCACTTTAATGCTCGTATTGTTTGAGCATTAATAAAACTGGAAACTGTGATATAATTAAATCCATTCTTCCCACAGAGCAGGGACTGTCTGAGATAGTGGCAAGAGCAGCACTCACAAGTCGCCTGGAGAAGAGAGAGCATTCCCTTGCCAAGGCACAGCGGACACGTGCTTGGGTTTATATCCCTCTGCAGAAAAAGAGCTCCAGTTGAGAGCTGGAGACCTGTGGTACCTCTGGATCCAGAGCTGCAAGACTTTATTGCTTAAGCTCCAAGATTATCCCGTTAGAGCCAAGGATAAACCGTTCTCGCTCCGCGCAACCCGAGCCCCTCGCGGGATGAGAGACCGAGTATCCGATAGTGCCACGGCTCATTTGAACCAGCTGAGCTCAAATCTGGAATGAGGATCTCTACTGGTGGGGCAGGAGTGGGAAGATGGCAGCCTGGAATTCTCTGAGCGGTGCTGAACGTGGCGATTCTGCGGTTTGTCGCCTCCACCTGCACCGGGGGTGCTCTCACACAGCTTCCATCCAGATTCCAGCTAAGCTCAGGAAATACCCAAGCAGACGATGGGATCTCTCTCCAAACTTTGTGCCACAAACTTGTGCCAACAAAGCCCTTTGTGTATCCAGTCCCCTTTGCTGTACTCCAAATAAATGTTCGGGTTTCGGCAGTGACCAAGGAAATGTGTTTCCTGGAATGAGAGGAATATTTTCCTTTGGTTTCCTTTGGCCCAGCCTGGCATTCACCCCTTTGCAGTAGCTCAGAGTAATTAAATCACTGTTAAACTCTAAATATTGCCTCTTCACTCTTGCTTGGATCAATACTAAGAAAAGACAGACTTCTGCAGCGTTGCAGTCTATAAATTAGCTGAGAAAATTCCTGCTTCAAGGAATAACACAGATCATTAATTGTTCAATAGATATTTTAAAATGTTGATGAAATTAAAACCATAAAGGACATCCTGTGTTTAGTAAATTTTATTGGAGATCCTCGTGGAAAGTTCTTAGAAACACTTTTTTTTTTTTAAATTCCAGTTCAAGAGGTGAACTGGTGAAATGCAAAGAATCAAATCAGGAAATGCAAAATATGGTTATGAAATAACATTATAATACAAGTTTTCAGATTTAATCCCATGCAATAAGTGTCTCTGTATTACCTCATCATGCAGCTTTAAACACTGAAACCATTTTTCTGTAACCATCAATTTAAAGTTTTCAGGAGATCAATTTTCCTCCTTCTATATTATCAATTTGAAAAACTAATCTATATAGTTCCCTTTCCAATTTAATTGCTCTTGTGGAAAGGCAAGAAAAGAGACATTATAATAGTCGTTAAATTTATTCTTCTACTCACAAAATTTAACAACAACAAAAATAAGTGAAAACTGATTTGTGTACATTGTACATACTTATCTCCAGCTGCAGATTTTTTAGTGCAGATCCAAAATGTCCCATTTTCCTGGAAAATTTCAGAGCTCGGGGGAGGAGAGCTGGGAAGAGGGTGAACAGCTGCCAGTGCTGTCCAGGGCCATTTGAAAGCCAAGCGTTCGTTAGAGAAGTTTTCGGTTCACATTCCTTGTTTCCCTATTTCTCCTTTCAGAGCTATTGGAGGGACAGGAGCAAACTCAGAGCTCCAGAAACAGGGAAAAATTGGGGGACAAGTGGGAGACATCTCAAATGGGCCACTCCTTCTGGAAATCCCTTCCTGACACCATCCCACTGAGGGGTTGGGGTTTTTCCTGCCTTTCCACAGCCACCGCAGGGAGCAGAGGTGGCTCTGGTTCATTTTTTCCCCTCTTATATGCTGGAAAAATGGAAACTCTGGACCCAGTGTTAGTTCAAATCAATTTATACCAAGAGATGTCACAATGATCACAACCTCCTCCATTGTCTTTTGGTGGATTTGGGGTTTCATGCTGAAATTCCGGTCAAAAAACAACCCTGATTAATTCGAGTTTATTATTGACTTTTGCTCCTTTCCCTGAGCTTTCAGGATGCTGCCATTTCACAGGATCTCATCCCAAACCTTTGCTTAAGCACCAAGAGTTGCCTCAGCCGGATATTGATCCAGCCAGGAGTTAAATTCATTTCTGAGCCTGGTTTAAGAAGAGCAGATATTTTAGATCATCGCAACATCATCATGGCTGAGGAGCTGGAAAAACATTTTCTTTGGTGGCAGCCAGTTAGAAACCTGTAAAACACCACAGAGCGTATTTTCAAAAAGCCTGAGAGATCAAAAAAATAAGAAGTTCGTCCTGCTCTTGATGAGGATTCCAAGAGGAATCCAGGCATTCCTCCTGCCTTCGCTGTGAACTGCGTGCGGCGCGAGGTTACAAAATTGGAAGTGGGGGAAAGATCAGAGGTTAAGGAGCTCGGATTTCTCCACAACATGACCTTATCTCAGTGGCAACTGGATTCTCATGATGTGCTGCTGTGCTCTCACAAAGAGAAGTCCCCCCCAGACTGGGGAGGGGGTTTGGGGCAGGCAAAGCCAGCGCTGCGCTCCCGGCGGTGCCTTTGAAAGGTTCCCCTGCCTGGCAGTTACAAGATACTGTACTTAAAATGTCAAATCAAGCAATCTGTTCTGAAAGGAAAATTACCACAGCAATCACAGCCCTTGATTTCCTCGGCACTCGTGGAGCACGGGAGAAATGATGAAAATGGTTTGGCCACCCAGAGCCTCAATGCTGGAGTGCCAGGTCAAGGAAAGCTCCAGCAATTAGCCTGCTGTGCTAACGACGTGCCTGTTTGATATAGGAGCTCAATAGCACCCTGATTGCCTATAATATGATTATGCACATTTTGGGTTGCTTAAAAAAAAAAGTTTTAAAAAAAAATTGATGCCTTGGAAAAATAGAATCTCATTTCTCAGGCATTTCTGAAAGAGCTCTGTTTGCTGAAAAGCCAAGGGCAGGTTTCAGCTCCTTAGGTTTCCACAAATGTGTTATTAGATTCACTCCCTGACCTATCTTTAATGAGGAGAAGATGTCGCTGGGAAGGATATTAAAATACAGTAGCATGAAAATCTTGTGCTGTCACAAAGCTGTCATAATTCAAGGGTCTGTTTCTCTTCATGTGTCATTAAAAAGAAAATATAAAGGAGGTGAAAGAAGATTGTTCCAGGTTGGATGTCCTTAACAATCCAGTTACTGAATGCACAAGTTAAATTCTGGTAATCAGAAAAACATTCTCTTTCATTTCCTTTTCTTTGTTTTTCAAAAGTCAAATTTTGAGCTGATCTGCCATTCCTGAAAAGTTCAAACACATTTTCATTTCATTTTTTTGTCTTCCTTCTGGTTGGGAATAAAATGGGTGGCGTTGAGTAGGGCAGGAGCAGGATTAGACTGACACTGTCTGGATGTTCAGCATCCTAAGGAAAAATCTCTGCAGGGTCACCAATCTGCCATGCTGCAGAATGGGATTGACCACCAAAGGAAAAAAAAATAAACAGGGAAAAAGTGTTTATTCCCGTGGAGACACAGCCAAAACACACCAAGGGAAAAAATTGTTACTGGGAGGATGTGGCCAAAAGGCACCTAAACAGTCATGGTCAGAAGTTTGTTTGCTGGTGAGGAATTAATGTCACAGGTGAAGCAGCCCAAAAATCTGAGCACAAAGAGCAGATATTCACCACTTCTGCAGGACACAGGGACAGAGAACTCAGTGACACAGCCGAGGCTGGAGCAGCACAAATGCGAGATGAAAAGGAGGGTGGAAAAAAATATCCCAGTCCTAACTCAGTATTTGGGTTGGAGGTGATCTGGTGATTCTTTTAATGCAAATTTGGGTATTCCAGCCTGTGGGACCATCACTGTCCATGAGGCACAGCTTGGACCGTTTGGGACAAACCCACCCAGTGCCCACCCTGGAAACACCTCAGGATCCTTCAGTTTGGGCAATTCCAACTTTTTTTCGCTGGCATTCTGTCCCTGACAGTCTAATCTCAGGCAGGACTATTTATTGACATTTAAAAAATAAGCAAATCCCCACTTTGGAAAGAGGAAAGGGAAATCTTGAGGTGATTGATGCCGTGAGTCTCGGGGACAATGGCTGCTTGTGTCCCACAAATGCTCCAGCGAGATTTCAAATGATTCTTTTTGGATTCCCAAGGAGAGGAGTGAGAGCTCGGGAAAGCTCCTGACTGTCTTCATGCATATTCAGGATTTCTTTTTGTTTTCCGATGAAGGGATAGGCTCTGTCCTTAGACTTGTGAACACCAGACCTGGAGATTTTTTTTTTAATTAGGTAAGGCTGGAATGGCTCGAATTTGGACCCAGTACTGACAGCATAGCCTTGGTTTAAAAGCGAGTTTAACCAAAAGGGGATTTAACTTAAAAGGAAGTAGAAATCTTATATAAATTTGCATTTGTGCCTTGAAAGTTTTTTCATCCATAAACCTGTCTTCCCTTCCACTTCTCCTTTCATTTGTTCACACTTGCATCAATTCTCTGTTCTCACTGCTGGAAAGAGCTTTAAATATTTGCTGGATTTAACATATTGCACTTTCCTAATCTAGTCACACAAATGGACAATATACATATATATATATTTATTTATTTATTTATATATATATTTTTATATATATATATACACAATTTTGTGTGTCCCAGTTTTCCTCCTTTAAACCTGCAGTCCATCATTAGTGAGTTACAGAAGGATAAATTGAAATTCGGCCTGGCAAAATTGAACTGCAAAGTCTCAGCTACAATTTGTCCAGAGCAACATGTTTTATAATTATTTTGTCCTTCCCTACTAATGACTTTCTGACTCTTTTCATCCCCTGGCTACCCAAGGGATATTCAGCATTATCTGTGCACATCAATAATTTTTATGGGACATGTGTTTTCACTTTGTAGCAGACTTTTTTCATTGCTTAAAAGTAGCAAATAAAGCTCTAATAAAAATTGATGCTTGTGTCCCTTCAACACCAGGTATAGGTTTTCCAGCCAGCAATAGGATTTCATGTTGCAATCCAGATTGCTGCTGCTCCTGCTTCTCCACACAGCCAGGAAAATAAAATCAGGCTGTTGAGGCTTTGGAAAGGAAAAGCAAATCAACCAACAAATATTTGGAGAAGAGTAATTTGGGGGAATATTAGATAAACTCTCTTTCCTTACTTTAGCGCAGGAAAATTATGTCTACTTCCAGTTTTTTAATATCCCTAATATTATTTCTGCATCTTCTGGGTCCCTGGTTTTTGCTGACTCATCTGCCATTTGAGACTTTTCCTATGCCTCTAACTCATACATCCTTTATTCTCTTGGAATCTGTTTTGGAGCCCTCAACTCGCCCTGTGGGATTCATTTAGATTTTTTTAAAAACACTCAAGCTCACATGAAACCTCTTAGTCAATATTTAATTTAGACTCTCAGATGCAAAGACCCTTGAATCACTCTGATTTCCAAAGGAAGGGGGAAATATTGACATGGAAAAGATTTTGCTGCGGGAGGAAGCCAGGAACTTCTGTCATGCAGGAAAAGGTGCAGGGCAATATCTCTGGATTTCTCCAGCTTTAATTGTCACTCTTATCAACCTCAGGGTCTGCAAAATCTGCAGTTCCCCCCTTACTGCATAAATAAATGGAATATTTCACCCATCCCTCTGGATTGCTCTAAAGGATACAGCCTGAGAGTTGTCCTGCTGCTCTCTTCTTTCCAAAGCCATAAATCCCCCACCCCAAAACGTCCCCAAATTCAGAGCCATTTCTACATTAGAGGAAAAAAATTTAAATCAATGCCATACTGGGATCAAATCAATCCCACAGTGGGATTTGAATCAATCCCTGCACTGGGATTGATTTGCAGGATGAAGAGTATCAAGTGGCACGAGCCACTCCGGTTTCCATGGGGTGCCCAGAGGAGGGGAGCTGGATTAGGAGGTCGAGGTTCTCCTTCGTGTCCAGGGAATATCATCTCCCCTCCCTGGGCCAAAATCTCCCACCACAAGCACCATCAGGAGTCTTTGTGGTCTCCAAAGGGTCTTACACCACTCACAGCCCCAAAGGAAAGGGCTCCTCATGCATTTGGACCCTGTCTCCCTCTTTTCCTCGTAGGTATTTGGGGTTTGGGAAGGTTTTTGGGATGCTCTGCAGCTGCTGATCACTGCAGGTTTTCCCATGTATCTGACAAGTTTTGGGGTTCTTGAAGCTGTTCAGTCTCCTCATGCATTTGGACCCTGTCTCCCTCTTTTCCTCATAGGCATTTGGGGTTGGGGAAGGTTTTTGGGATGCTCTGCAGCTGCTGATCACTGCAGGTTTTCCCAAGTTTTGGGGTTCTCGAAGCTGTTCAGTCTGAGGTTATTCAGGCTCATCTCTCTCTCTTCTTCCCCATGCCTGTGTTGAAGGGAAATGAAATCCTGTTTAATGTGAGGGACACACCTAAAGCTCTCCTTGGCGCCCAGAGGAGGCTCCCCAGGGAGCTTTGATCCACACCATGCTCTGTCCCTCCAGTTCTCTCACCTTTTAATCCTATTCATCCCCACAAAAACACCAGCCCAAGCTGCTGCCCTGGCCAAGGGCTCTTTCCAGGCTCTGACAGAGCTCGAAGTTGTAATGGAGACGCAGATCAACACCTCAGCTGGCTCTTGATGTCCTCCAGATCTGCTCCAGGGACACAGGGAAGGTCCATGAGGGACAGGACATTGCAGCAATACCTGTCTGCCCTCCTGGAGGAGCAGAGTCCTCACCCTGCAGGAGTCTGGAGCTTGCCCTAAAGGTCTGGAGAGAACTCATTACCACCGTGGCTCCCCTTCATCACAACTTAACAGCTTTTTATGGATTTGTGTTGGATCCGAGTTCAAGTGCTCCAAAAGCAGTGATGTCCTGCCAGTGATTTAACGGGAACCTCAGACAAAAATGTTCCCTTTGCTCTCAGCTCCAACCTGTGGACCAGGGATGTGTTTCTTTTTAACATAAACACCTCTTTTCCCCCCAAAAAAAATCCCCAGAGAAATAGCAGACAGACCTGCTGCGAGTGCTCTGCCTTTAACGCTCCGTGGTTTTTGTAAGTCTGGGACTGTGAGATGGGCAGGATTCACCCCGAGCAGGACCTGGCACTTCAGAAAATTGTGCAGCTCTTTAAAGAAATTCACAGCAAAGGCTGCACTTACTGGAACCCACTCCCTGAGGGGCAGAATCCTGCTGCTCCTGCTGTATTTTTACAAGCCAGGTGTGCTGGCAAGGAACCTGCAGTGGTCCTGTGAGGCAGGTAGCTTGACAGCTTCTCTCCGTCACATCTTAACAGATTTGTGGAGCCTCTCCAGACCCAAGGAATTTTACTCCAGGTCCTCTCTGGTGGTTTCAGGCTTGGGTCAGGGTATAGGGCATGGAGCATCCTGCCTGTCCCTCGTTCCCTTGCTCCTCTGCGTTGGGACAGCACAGAGAGGGTCAGTGCCTCAGGTGTTGTGGGGAGGGATTTTTCTGGGGATTCTGGGGGGAAAAGAGTTGTTTACGTTAAAAAGAAATGGAGTCAGGAGGGGGATTTGAGCAGTCAGAACAGAGCCAGGGACAGGATTACAAGAGACATCACTTCTTGGGAAATAGAGAGAAAATATGAGTGCAAAGAGGCAAATGCCAAAAGCATGGCCAGGAATCTGGGATGGGATAAAGAGCTGGGGGCAGCAAGGAGCAGGAGGACCCCCACACCTCTACCCACCACACAGCCCTGTCCTGGCTCATGAACCCCTCCTGTCCTGCTGTGGGAGGTGCTGAGGCCCCCTGCCCCACACATCACCCTGCAGTACCTCAGCCTCGCTCTCAGCACCATAAAACATGCCCAGGTTTTTTTTTCCCTATGCCTAAGCATAAAAACCCCCTTTAAAAATTAAAAAAAAAAACAAAAACATTTGGGGTTTAGGCTCTTTCCACTGCCTCCTAACAAAGAACTGTTTCTTTCCCTTTTTTCAGGGGGAAGTCGGGAAACTTTTGGAGTTTGCAGGTCTGAGCAAGGGCGAGCATCTCCTCTTTTCCTGCCGGTGACAAGGGCAGCAGTGATCTAATGAGGTGTACATGTTCTAAGTGGGGCTTCTTCACTTGGAAACACTTGCCAGGCCTCCATAAATGGGACTCCTTCTTTTCTGACCCTTTGCCCTACTTCAAATGTGCTTTTAAACCCTTTGGAAAACATGCGGTTTTGCTTTCAACTGCATTAGCGCTCATAATGTGTTATTTTGGCTCTCCTCGGATATTCAGGTTGAAGGCCCAGATTTCAGAGATTTCGGCTGGTAATGTTGACAAGCCAGCCTTACTCAGGGCCTATCAGGCACCCAAGTCAGCTTCTTTTGAAAGCTCTGTTAGCTCAGCTGTATTTTTCTTTGTACACCCAAATCCTTCTGGCCGTGACAGGAGGCTCCGCGCTCCCCACGCTCCCAACAGCTCCTGCATAAAGCCCTGAGTGTCCACACGGATGCTGTCAGGACTCACCTGGGCTTTACAAGGCACTAAAGAAAATATTGGTGGCATCTTGCCCGGCTGGCAGCCCTCCAAAATCCCCCGGCTCGGTCCCTGTGCCGCCAGGGACAAAGGCAGTGTGTGCCGGAGCGCGGCG
Organism: Acanthiza pusilla; assembly: GCA_036630365.1. Taxonomy (NCBI): domain Eukaryota; kingdom Metazoa; phylum Chordata; class Aves; order Passeriformes; family Acanthizidae; genus Acanthiza; species Acanthiza pusilla. The sequence continues at coordinate 17,823,292 of JAXCHO010000016.1, forward strand.
GCACTGCCCACCTTCGCCCCCGCTATTTATTCAGCTTTGTGCCACGAGAATTTGAATTTTAAAAGAGGGATCTTGCAGCTGGAGCCAGCCCAGGCTGGGAATGAGAGGGGAGAGGGGGAAAGGGCAGGAAGTTTCTGTGCTGTGCAGGGGCGTTGGGATGGTTTCCTCCGGCAGGTCCCCCGTGCGGGAGCTCTGCGAGAGGCCTGTTTGCAGATATCCTGTGAATATAGATTTTTTGCTGTTCCTGTTTAGTGCCTTCCTCAGTCTGGGCTTTCCCGGTGGATTTCAAAGCTACAGACAAGGATTCACACAATCCTTTAGGTTGGAAAAGGCTTTTAAGATCGTCGAGTCCAACAATCAACCCGACACTGCCAAGTTCACCACCAACCCATGTCTGTAGAAAATAAAAAAGCACAAACCCCCCACCAAACCTAAAAGTCACCAGTTGCAGCCAACATTGTATTTTTTTATTCTTTCTCAATAGTTAACACCAATTTTTGAGCAGTTAGTTTTGAGCATCTGCTTCCTTAACACGTGAAGAAACATTTAGTAATAAATCAGTACCAATGAATTAAAAGTTATACAATGTAGTTTAACCACCACAATTCATGTTTTGTTCATAACAATTTCATTCATAATCACTTATAATCACTTATTTCTGGCAGATAAGTTGGTTTATTGTAAAGCAGCTGAAAATCACCACGGAGTAAATAGGTTTTGACCTGATATATCTAAATAATATTTTAGAGAGAGAATACTGAGTCTATTCACCCCACACTGAAAAAAAAAAATCAGCTCCAGTGGTAAAATTACTTCCTCATCTCCTTTTCTTCCTGCTACAAAAAGGAGAGGGAGTTTGGTTCTTCCAAAAGTGGTTGTGAGTAGCCCAGCTCTCACCCACGATCAGGACGTGGGGTATTTTTGTTGAATTATTTCATCAGCTCTGGCGAGGGATCTCCCATTTTCCTTTCCCACCCTCCACTCCCACCAATAGGGTAAATCCCATTTCACAGCACTCCTTCCTCTGGGCATCCCAGGGAAGCCACAAAGCACCAACAATTGAAAGAAATGCAGCAAAGAACGAGGTGGCATCAAGTGTCTGTCTGTGGCAACTCAAATCCAAGCTGTAGGGGATGGCCTGGTACATAAGGAAGTCACTTCCCTCAAAAATACCAATATTTTATCCGCAAAGAAATGGAAAAGGGGGAGAAAAAACCTTGCCAGAGCACATTTATGGAGAAGCATCGCAGCAGAGAAATGTTTTTGGGTACGTGACCAGCCCTTTACAAAGTTATGGTGGATTTTTCTTCAGGAAAGCTTTTTATTAAAGTCATATTTATTTCTTTGGGCTTAAGTAATAACGTAAAGCACTCCTACTTCTTCTAACACACTATTAACAGCATAATTAATTCTCAGCAACAGGAAACAGAAACCTTTCTTCTTCACTTCATCATCTCAGAGTCAGACCTTCAGTCTTCTTCCAGGATCCCTATCAAACAGATGGCTTTTATACTCATAAACATGTTGAGCTCAATTTTCCTCCTGCTGAGTGAAAGATTCAAACAAACCAAACTTCCCTACTACTGCTAGGAAATTCCAAACATCTAGAAATACTTTTACAGATGTTCCTTGGCAAGAGGCTCTTCGAAATGTGTGTGGTTCGAAAAAGCCAAGCCCAAAGCAATGAATTTCACTGATGAAAATCACTGATTAAAATAAAAATTGGGGGGGGGGGGGAGAAAGGAAGGATAGAAAATAAGAGAAGAAGCAGACTTTTAGCTGGATAACCAAGTCTGAGAGGCCTGGGACAAAGTATTTTTTAATTTACATTCATTTGGAAGATGGAACCTTTCAAGCTAAACTGGGTTGACTTTTTAATGAGCAGTGTCCAAATTTCGAGACAGCCTTGGCAAATTTCTCAGTTCAGGGATGGAAGCCGGTGGTTCAACCGCACTTGGAGCCCAAGCCAGGCCAATTTTTGGTGGTTGAGACTAATTTTAAAGGGTGAAATTTCAGGGATGCAAATCCATGCAAGATGGAATCCTTGCAGATGCAAACAGCCCTGGTTACGTGCTGCTTTTTTAGCGCAGTTCTTGATTTAAGGTCTCGTTGTTGTCATGCTGTTCTCATTCCCATTTACGAGATATTTATCCTGTTAAATCCTAATCCCTGTGTACAACTAACGCTGATCCACGAGCGGATAACTCTGCCGAGCGCTGGGACAATAATCCAGATATTTCACCTAGTAAATACATGAGATATTTTGCTGTCTGCCAAGCGTCGCCTTGGCAGGCAGAGCCTTTATTCTCTCACCGATGAACGCAGAGGAATTTCCACAGGGATTTAGCAATGGAGGGAATGGATGAGAAGTCGGGAAAATTGTAGAAAGTCAGGCTCAGAACCACACAGTCCTGCACTGGTTGGGAGCTCAGCAAACAGCTCAGGGTAGATTTTTTTAAGGTGTTTTCTGAAGGTGAAGTGGCATCCATGGGCCCCACTCCAGTGCAGCGAAATATCACAGCACCAACCCTCAACTATTGGCTCCACGGGTAAACTATATTTAATGAGGTTTGGAAATCTGGGATGCCACCACTTCTCCCCTCTCTTTTTCCAAGCATTAACCCTCCCCACAATTTTTTTCTCATAATGGTTTGGTGGATTTTGGTATTTTTTCTCATAATGGCTCTCTGGTTTGGTGGGTTTTGCAGCATTCTGCATTTTTCCTCTCTCTGAGTTCGTATTCGTTACATATGAAACCATCTCCAGACCCCTGGGAAAAACCTCATAAAAATTCAGGAATTATATCATCTCCATGCTGTTTTTAAGGAAAAAACAATCTGTTTTTTTGGAAAGGCTCTAGTGAGCCTCAGCAGCACTCTCTCCTCCACGCTCTGTGTGTGTCTGGTTACCTTGCCCTGAGCCAAACAGCTTCATTAAATCTCATTTAAACTCTGGCTGCGGTCAACTCTTGTGACTCCAGCCCGAGCTGGAGCACAAAATCCACAACCTCTCCACACAAAGCTCATCTTGCTGGGCCAATATGATTTTCATCTTCCTGAACATCATTGTCTGCTCTGTACAACCAATTAGAGCTGCTGTTAGTCTTGGACCCAGCTCAACAAAGTGTGCGCGGATCAGACAAACGCGGGACTTCAAATGGGCAGGCGTATTTTTTGGCGAGCGCCGTCAGATAAGGGAGGTTATCTGCACCTTTTCCCTGAGCTGGCCCTCACCCCATTGGAACGATCCTATTTTACAAGCTGGATGTCAACAGTACCTGTTTATGGAAGGTGACACCGTGTCCCCCCCGCCGCTGGTGTTATCGATGAGGAAGCACTAAGTGGGCGTGTGAGTATTTTTAAAGTGCTCTGCAAAAATAAAATAGCGACGGAGGCCCTGATTTATCCCTCTGTTAACAAAATAATGAGCCTGCCACCTACAAATGTGCTGCTCTGTGCAGCATTCCCAGCCCTTCTGGACACAGTTTTAGAAGAAATCCTTGTTTCTCCTTGTGGAAGAAAATATTGAGCATATCTTGGAAATCAAACAATTTATTTTCCTGGTGTTTGCTGGCCGGATTTCAACTATAAACTTTTCATTTCTTTCTTTCTCTCTCTCTCTCTCTCTGTCTGTCTTTTTTTTTTTTTTTTTTTTTTTTTTTTTGCCTGGTATGACAAGCAGGAGAAAGAAATTATAATTTTCAGCTAATTCTGAATCTGGATGTCACTGGATGTCAAAAACAGTGAGAAATCAAGAACTTCTTGAAAGTGTCTGCACAAGAACCATAATTTCCATATTAAACCATAATTTCCATATGAAAACTATAATTTCCACATAAGAATTTCCATATTAAAAACCCTTAATTGAGTGGTTTTTACTACAATCTCATGCACACGCATAGGACTATGTAGAGGCAGGAATTAATCAATGCCAGTTTTTAAAGGCCAGTGTTTCAGGGCTGATAATCAACATTTCACATCACCTTTCAAAGCATTTTTTAGAGCTGCATAAACTATTTCTGCCCCTGCCTAAAGCCAAACAAACAAGACCCCAGGGGTGGATGGAGATGCTCCCAGGTGTTGTGGCACATCTGGCAGCAGTGTCCCGGGTTTAGGTTCCCAAAACGCTCACAGAGAAATTTCTCTCTTATATTCATTCCAAACTGTGAGAGCAGCTCTGAACATTCCCAAAAGGGTGTAGCTGCCCTTGGAAAATCCAGGGTTTCAGTTTTCCTGTGATGTGTGCAGTGGGTGAGGGTGTGTTTGTCATTGGGGTGCTCTTCGAGCATTGCAGATCCTGCAAACAATGAGAGAACACAGGGAGAGAAGGCATCAGATCGGCATTTTGGGGGTGAAACTTCAGGATGGGAAGGTGAGGATATTATTTAAGCATTTTCTTACTCACATTCAGGTAATCTTCTAAACCTCCATATAAAATGAATTACTACCGGGACATTGCAGTCCTGGAGGTAAGGACAAAACTACTCCAACAATCAATTTTGAGTTCTCCTAAATCCAGGATCAACAAACCAGAAGTTCCTGGATGTGTCAGTGATGAGTTAGTCTCAGTCCCAAAGAATAAAATCAATTTGACCACACATTTGGCAAAACAAAAAAAAAAAAAATAATTTATTTGCATTTATTTGCTTTGTGAAAGACTGCGATGCCAAATGATTTTTACTTGGATTAAGTGAGGGATGAACCACATAGCAGCATTTTTCTTATTTTAAAACTCAAATAATTATTACATCTTTAGAACCAAATTTTCACCCCTGAGGTGTGTTGAACCCCTAAAGAACATCCCCAGGGCCCAAACTTTCCTTGTGTCCACTGGGGACAGTGCCTATATGGGAAGAAACCCTTTCCATCAGGGATTTCAGCTCATTTCACTATGAGAGCATCCAAACGTGTTTTCCTAGGGAAAACAATGTGCCTGTGAGGTTTGCTGTGGTCAGACAGCAGCAGCCTCTTGTTCTGTGCTTAATGAGCTCATAAAGACAGGCAATGAAGAGACCTGGTATGAGACACAGCCCAGCTGTCCCAAAATTATTCCTCCTCCAGTTCCCTTCTACCGCAAGGCTGGGTTCTAACCCAGCCCACCCTGGCCCAGAGGAGGATTTTTCCATGGACCACAGTGGGATTTGGGTCAGGCTCACAGTAGCTAAAATCTGAATTACATTTAGAGGGGGAAAGGAAGGAAAAACAGCTCAACAGCCTGAGCTGGGCCAAAGTCTGGAGATGCACCAGGGAAAAATCGTCCCGTTGTTGCTTTTCTAAGGAAATGAGCATCCAGCACAGAGACACTGAATGCATTTTGGAACGATTTAAAATCAGCGTTCTGAGGGGGTGTGCGCACGTGGAAAAGCAGGTTTGAGACAGAAATATATTCCTTTTGTTGACAGTGGAAGAAACTCTGTTTCCTTTGGTCCCAGTGAAGAGCAAACAGTTGCTCTGATAGTCTTGGCAAATGAAAAACTTTATTTTTGTCAGACAGAGAAGGAAGCCCTGTGCAGCCATTGCCAGTGAGTTACGCACTATGTGACATGTCCCATTCAGTCCCTCTGCTCCCAGCGAGGAATTCTCACATCACATCCATTTCCCTGAGGGGTCTGCTGTCACTCCCCTCCCCTCCTGGGTGGGAATGTCCAGGACAATCTTCCTCAGCTTCTGGAAGGAGAAAAGAGAAGTGAAGGCATTTTTAAGTGGCCCCCGAGATCAGGGTGAGCGTGGTGCCAGCTCTGGATGGCAGTGACAGGACAAAGGACAATTATTGGGATTTCTCGTGCAGGTGGTAGCTGAGGGTGAGGGTGGTGCGGCAGCCAGGAGCCTGCCCCTCATTTTTCTCTGGAAGAAAGGGCTGCCCATCTCCTGACTCATCTGGACCAGAGCAAGGCCTGTGGAAAAGACAAACATTGAAAGGCAGCGTTTCCAAGGTGGAAATGCTCCCAGTTCTGAGCCTCCAGCACTGCAGTTAACCCTTCCCTTGTGCTGAGCCGGGACCGGCTCCTCTCTCCAAGGAGATAAATTCACTGTGTGTGCAGGACTGAGCTGGAAACAACTAAATAATCCCAGCTGGGCTCAAAATAGGCTTGGAAGGACAGAAAAGAGTTGTCACTCGCAGCTTTGTCCACCAAGAGAGCAAGAAACCTCCACCCCAGACTTGGCGTAAGAGTAGAGATTGGCTCCATCACAAATACAGCATCGCTGCTGCAATCACAAGCCTCTGCTCTTCCCTGATTTTCCAGAAAAAGAAATTTTGCCTTCCTGCCTCATTCTACACTTTCCTAATTTAACACTGATCCAGGGACCAGTGTTTTAAACCACCTGCATTCCCTGTTTTGCAATGAAACCTAAGAAAAACCCCAGGGGTAGCAGCAGTTCGCCACTGCAGGATTTCTGAAAGTCTGGGCTTTCCGAGCTCTTTCTTTCTTTTTTTTCCGTCCCCAACAGCTGGCTCTTAGCAGGCAGACTGGTGCTTAAAGCGTCTGATATGATGTGAGAAAGCAAAATAATCACCTGCCAAGGATTTCGTCTTCATAAAAGGCAAGGTGTAAGATCAAGTTTCAAAACGCGGAGGAGCTCGGCGCGCGCCGTGACACCGCCGTGAACTCTGAGGAACCAACTTCTGTTAACTTTAAAAACACAACATTCATCTCCTTGCCCCGCCGGACCCTGGCTTTGGCAATTCCAGGCTCTTCTGTGAGGATAACTCAAGGGAGAATGGAAGAGAGAAGGGAGAAAAGGAGGGAGAAAGGAAGATTCAGTTTAGTACAATCCACCATCTCCACCAGAGGTGTGTCCTCCTCTTCCACAATAATATTTGGGATCACTTCTCCTTTCTAGCTCAGCCAAAAGTGTTGGCTTCACACTCGGTTGCCCAGGAAGAATTTGCCCATGCACACGGATGATGGAAAATTGAGAATAAGGGCTTTCTTCTCAGCACACACTTGAAGGGAGCAGGGTTTTTCCTGGGAGGAAAATTGTTTGGAGGCAGTTTAAACCTCAATAAGAAGTTGGCAGGGCAGCTGTCACGATAAACTCTTCTGTTAACTAAGATGGATTCGTGTTACCTTTGCAGCTTTGGAGAACTGAAGGTGATGGTTTACTTTTCATCTTTAATTAGGTTTTTTGCCTCATTCAGCTCGGAAAGATAAAAAAGATTTGAGGATAGAATTTGTTAAGACAATGATTTTTCTGGATGAATAAATATTTATATTGTTGCATATTATTTTTACTGGTTCACTGATGGATGGATGGATGGATGGATGGATGGATGGATGGATGGATGGATGGATGGATGGAAAAAACATTTATGTTTTTAGAGAAAAGCTGAATCTCTTCCTTCACTGATTCTCATTCCCACCTCTACAAAATGAAAGCCAAAACAGGTGGCAAAGGATGTAACTCTAATTTAGTGGCCACCAAGCATATTTTTTCACCCCCAAAGTCCAAAATTTTTTCTAAAATATAAATCCATGCCCTTTGCAGATTGGAAAACAGATTTCTGATATTTGGAAAGCCAAAACACTGGAATTGCTGTGGCCCCATTGGATGTGTGGCTGTGAGGGAGAAGCTTTGGCCCATAAGGTTTATCTGCCTTGGGCACATTCCATCACCAGCGACACTTCCAGCCTTTCCCCTCAAAACTGCACTGATTAATTGTCCTTCCTTAAAGGAAAGTTGTCCTAAACCAAATTAAAACCCAGCTCTGAAAGCTCTCTAAATAACGATCAAATACAATGTACTTGATCAAGCACACCGGAGCAGGATTTTCCCCTTCTGCTCCAAATTTTCGCCATGATTTCCAAAAAATTTCTCAGCTACATTCATTTATGTATTTCTAAAGAATTTTTTTTATTATTTCTCATAAAGGTTCAATCCTGATATCTCCCTGAACCCTTTTTACTGTTGGTCTCATAGGAATGTGCTCTTGGTGGATTTTGCTGTAGCTCTGATGGGCTTGGTTAAAAGACAAGAAATTTGTTGCTTATATTTCAGATTTTTGTGCCTGGGAGATTGTCTGATTTCAACTGTATTACATCCATTAGATCTATTTTATATCTGTTATTTTAATTAAGTACAGATATTCAAGAATTACCTCCTCCCATAGAATTTACATGTCCTTTTACACAGCAGGTACAGACATATTACAGTGCATTGATCCTCCTAATTAGTGAGTAATTACACGTATATGTCTCCATGCATCAAATTTATAAAGAACCAGATTTTTGGGTAAAATTTTGGCATAATCCTGGCAGGGTGTCAGTGGGAATAAATCCACAGGGAGGCAGGATCAGCTAATTAGGCTTCTCCCCCTCCCCTTGATTTTCTTGTCTCGCCTCCTGTTTTGTGTGTTTCCAAATGAGTACACGGTAATTACTTCATTAGGAAACTATTAGAGGGGAACAAGAGAAGATGAGTCACTCGCTTTTTGTCCCTGCTTTTATCTGATCGTGAGAAGCAAAGGAATTTTAAAAATCTTTTCTAGGTCACCGATCCTTCCAAGTGCTCGTGCCCATCTCTCCTCCTCCCTTCCCCCTTCTTGACTCCAAGTGATTTTGCAGAGCCTGGTGTGGATGCAGGAATCTACCACAAGGAGCTTTTTCCACAAGAAAAGCATTTATTTCCTTTTCATATTTTGTTCTCTCTTGATAAGGGAAAACCAGCTCATCAGTACTTTTCTTTTTTTCTTCTTATAATAATAATTTCTTGTGAATTGCGTTTTATGGCTCACTGAAAGAACCGGATGGGAATATGTAAAGACAAGGCGAAACATATCAAATTGAATAAAAACCTTTTATAAACCTGTGTGTTGCAAAATACTCCTCAACCCACATTTAAGTCCTAACTGATAATATATATAGAAAAAATTATTTCGTGTATTTATGTTGCTTTCTTTTCTCATGGGGTGTCTTCATTCTTTCACTTCAACCGCCATGTCAAGCATATGACAAAGAGGAGCCTCCAAATCCGTATTGAAGCAGTAAAATAAATGATCTGGTTTCCAGAAGAGCTGAGCGTTCGGCATTCATGAGCAGGGATGAGGATTCCAGTCCGTTTTCAAATGGAAGCCTTAATATTTATTGCATCAGAAATGTATTTATCATCTTCTGGAAGAGATATCTGGCACATTTTGGAGAAAGTTCCCTCAAAGAATGGGAACTGAGTCCCTTGGTGGCTATTTAATCACAGTATCAGCTTGCCTTGCTGTTTGCCAAGTCATTTTATCATTTTCTTGCCAAAAACATGTGAAGTCTCCTTGCCCCAACTGCCACTCGGATTAAAAGTGATTGACAAGGGATACAATTAAGGTCTGATTCAGAATTTGCCAGGCTTAGATTCCTCTGGTAAGAAAATACTTGGATTCCACACAAACACACCAAAAAAAAAAAAAAAAAAAAAAAAAAAAGACTAAAAATACTCATTGGGAAAACCCTCACGAGTTAATATTTGAATATTCAAGTGGTATTGCAACAATAGTGACAAATCAAATGCAAAGTAACTCTGAGCAGTGGCTGGTTCCAGTTCCTTGAAACAACAACAACAAAAACATGAGGCTTTGAGATCAGAATCTCTCGGTGTGATTTACATATTGATACAGAGCAGATGTTTCAGAAACAAATGCTGCTCCATCCGCTGATGGATTGGCTTCAGCTGCCTGCAAAGGGCCACTGTGAGGGGTTCAGTGGGGGAGCAGTGTCACATTTGTCATTCTCATTGACTTTATGAGTCCTGTGTTGACCCAACAGTACCTGAATAATTTTTTCCCTGCAGTAAATGAGAGATGGAAGCCTGCAGGGGCAGATGTGGGGAAGGAGGTGCTGCTCCCAGATGACAGGAGAGGTTGGCTGAGGCTGCAGGGATGAGATCTGCTGTTTGTTTTATGGTTTTGCTCAGCGTTTTTTTCCCTGGCTTGGATAAAAGGCAGACAAGAAAAAGAAGTGGTGAAAATATTGGTCCTCTCATTAAGTAGCTGTTGTTTTATTTTCATGTTGGGTTGTCCTGGGCCATTCCCAACATTTCTGGAGGAGATATCCTTAGAAGCTTTGATGTTTCGGTGCTGGATATTGAACCCTGAGCCTCAGGAGGGTCTCTTGCTCCAGAGTAAAAATTGGGAAGCAAAACGCAAACAGTGATGGTTTGAATGACAAATTTCTTGAGGGCTTTGTGAGCACAGACTGGGAAAAGGAAAAGCCAAGGGCATCGGTGTGGGCTGGCTGAAGTTTCTCCTAAATAACAACAAACAAACTGAAGTGTCCCAAAGAATTGAGGTCGCGTGGACACTGTGTGTTTGCAGCTCCTCCAAGGCACTGCAGCGCAATTAATCCAAAAGGCCTGGGGGCTGTGCACAAAAAAAAGGGTGGAAATTCAGGGGGCAAAAAAATTCCAGCTCTGCTCCTTGGAAGAAAGAATTTCCTCCGAGTTGCAGCGCCATAAATGCGCTGTACAAACAACACCCAGAATCCCGCATTAGAGAAAACCAAATAATAGGTGCCTAAGGAAATAGCTGGGATTTAGGGGGCTTAAACCCAGGCCCTGCTGTGATACAATAGCCTTATTAAGCATGATATTTTATATAGGATCCTGAGAGTTTGAAGGGTTTGCGCCGTGTTTGGGTAAGGATCAGGGGGATTTCGGGAGCTGTGACCTCATCCCGCATTTGATGCTATCGCGGCTCAGCTGCCGAAGGGCTGCGAGGTTTGGCAGAGCCCAGAGCAGCTCTGCAACCCCAGTGTTTACCAGCCTGGAGCCTATAATTGTTTTTTCGTGGGGGAAGTTCAAGGCCACCCAAAGAGCGTTTCACAGCGCTCACCAAACCAATAAATGTTGGAGTTAGGAAAGGCCACAAACCGGAGCTGCTGGCCAAGGCTTGGCTGCCTGGCTCCCTCGGACTTTAAAGCAAATTGTGTGGCTAAAAGCTCCTGCACCTCTTGGAAGACTGTGGGCTTCACCCACCCACCAAAGCCAAGGCATCTGGAAGAGAGGAAAAGGTCCCCTGTGAGCAGGAATGGCAATTTTCCTCAAAATGATGAGGTCTTTGCCAGCTCTGAAAGCTCTTGTGTGATCACGGAATCACATAATCATGGAATGGTTTGGGGTTTAAAATTTAAAATCCATCCAGTTCCAACTCCCTGGTGGGCAGGGATACCTTCCACCAGAGCAGAGTGCTCAGGGCCTTGTCACACCTCTGTGTATTCCTGATGCTTACGCTGTGGGAAGGGATGGGAGCAGGAGGGAGCAGGGAGGACATCAGGACAGCCCCACTGCACATCTGCCATGTCTGTTTGTGTCTAACTGCACAAACCTGCACCCAAAATGCACGGGAGGAAGTGGGAAAGAAATATGGAAGCACTTACAGCTGTGAATCACCAGTGGGGATTTTCATAAAGCTTTAATTTTGCCTTAGAGCAAATGGAAGAAGCCCCAAAGTTTGGGGAGCACCACAAAATGGGCAGCTTTCAAACATCTGTCTTCGGGTCCGATTAAATCCGATGGCAGAGGATGTTTTCTGTGTCAGTTTGGGATTTTCAGCCAAAGTGAGATTCCGTGTGGTAAATTGTGTCTGAATGGATTCTGCCTCAGAAATTGCACATTGGGGTATGGCTCTGCTTGGGTTTGAAAAGTTCTCTGTCACTGTCCAGATAAACAGGCTCTCTAGAAGAAATCAGGCTTGCCTAGAGGGTCAATCCAGAATAAATTTCCGAAGTTTGTGATGCTGGACAGGACTCTGGAGCCATGGATACAGATTCCTTGGGGATTTCTTATTTTATTATGTGTAAGAGCTTCATAACCCAATAAATTCTGCATAACTCTCTTATCAAACAGGTTAAGGGAGACTTCTGAGAGGAAAAATCAGACTTTTCAGAGTGTGAGGTACATCTGGTCTCTGGGCAGAACTTTGAGGGTGTTATCTCTGAACCCTGTCTTTTTCTGGATATACTCAAGAAATCAGCCTAAAACAGCCTAAGCTGCTCTCATGGGTATAAACCAATATACCTATTTAAATCAAGAAGTTGCCAACCAGTTTACCTGTTTGGGAAGCCAAGGTGCAAAAATAAAATCCTAAACTGCATTAAAGAATTTAAATACATTGAGGTTTGCTGAGGACAGTCAATGACTTTGATGTCCATTGGCTCAGGCTGTAACAGCAAAGATAATCAGAGTGCCATTAATAAAATGTTCTTTCTGCCTGAAAATTAAATTAGTTGAGTCTGATACATTTTATATCCCTTGATGACCCAGCATGGTCAGAGCAGAGCGGGAATATAAAAGCCATCTGACGTACTTTGTCTTCTGCTGTTTTGGGAAGCTTCTCAGCTGACATGGGAAGCAAATGTTCCACAGTCTCTGGGGGTCCTTCTTGGGGTTGACTGGTTTATAGCTGGGGAAAAAAAATAAAAAAATCCTCAGCTGGTTTCAGTAGCTATTTGTTACCAACTTAAAGATCAGGTTCTTCAAGGTAAACTGAAAATGACAATTGGAAAATAAACATGAGCCACTTGGTGTGTGTCCTCTATTGGGCTGAAATGTGACCCGTGTGGGGAGAGGTTAAAGGGTTAAATTGTGCCTCGCTCATTACGGGCTTGGAAAAAAAAAACCCCTGGGTAAACTCAGAGGGGTGAGGCAGCCCTGAAACCCCTGGCGCTGCTCCGTGTGACTCTCCAGTGACATGTGATACCCAATTTCTTGAGTGTCATGGTTATCAAGCGCTCAGGATTATGAGAACTGACGTCAAAAAGTGTCGAGCAGCCGCGCTCTGCTCGCTCTGGTTGTCACTCTGAGCTCATAAGAAAAGCATCAGGGATGTTTACACATGGCAAAGTTATTAAGGGCCCTCACAGAGGGTTTTAAAGGCTGCAGTCTCACCTGGAAGATGGCTGGCTTGATCTTAGCCCTTTCCTTCTGGCTGGAATACCTTCCTCATAAAAACCAAAATGGGCCCCAGAGAACATTTATGCTCCCCAGCCTCATCCCTCCCTCTGATTTAAACCAGCTCCCAGTAAGAGATTTCAGACCACCCCGAACAGAGCTGCTTGTCAGGCTGCTCATTTGGGGTCAGACAGCAGCAAAGCATTTCAGCATGTGCCCAGAGCTTGGGCACCTGCTCGGTCCTGTTTTCTACCGACTCCGAGATGCTCCTGTCTGACAAAATTAAAGCACTTCTCTAAGACTGACATTTAAATATTTTCTTTTTTTTTTGCAAAAACGGAGCCTAAATATGGATTCCTGACAGTAGCTGAACTTCAGATGTTCATTTATGAGATTCTTAGCCGTGGGCTTTGGGAAGAAAAAGCCTCCTCTCACAGCACCTGTTATTCTTCTTCTTCGGCAGGAAAAAAAAAAAATCTTGCTTGGAAATTAGTAAGGAGAAACAATTTACTGAAGGATAAGACCCAGTGATGCTTATGGGACCTAAGTCATCCATGCTAGCAGATATCCAAATTATTGATTCCTGGGCCCAAGTGGGGCTCTTGGAGCAAGCCCTTGAAATGTCTGTAGAATATCTGTTTGGTGGGGTTGTATTGTCTCCTGTCACACTGGAGATCTCCTCCCAGCTGTATTTTAGAGGTCCGGCCTTTCCTGACAAGCACCCCAAAAAGTGAGAATTCAACAAGTACAAATCACAAGTGTTGGTCTTTCCAAAATATTCTATTTGACCAGAAATAATATTTTCCAGTTGTGTCAGGATCTCTCCAAAACTGCACTTTTTGGTGACTAATTTATTTGAACATAAAACATTGCCTTGCCCTGCTCATTAGCAAATCGTGGTCAAATTTGGGGATGAATATACGGTTAATGTTTTATGCATGAGCCTAACTTGACTTCTTTTCAAGGCAAAGCCACTGGATCTTGGAAAATATCATCAAGCTGTCAGCATTTAGTACAGGACAAGTTAATAAAGGCTCGAATAAATCATTCTGAGCTTCTCTACCTTTATGATGAGTGGCAAAATACAGGTTTTCAGAGGTAACAAGATACGCATTCACAGCGTAATTCCATTATTTTAGTGTGGCATTGACTCTTTTTTGTGCTGTCAGACACTTGGCATCCTCATTTTTCCTTTAGGAACGCAGTGCTGATGTGGGTGAGGTCCAAGGGTGGATGATGTGTGATCACAGCAAATCTTGGTTTTTGTACAACAAAATTCCTTCCCTCCTTACCATCGCAAGGTGAGGGACAACATTCATGCCTTTTTTTTCCTGTTATGTGTACCACTAAAAAAAAGCTACTCATCCATGAATTTATTTAAAATCTGGCTTTATCCCTATCTTTCCCAAGACATAAAAGAGCAACGTGGCTTAGCAGGAAAATCAGCCCATCCAGAACCAGGTGATTCAGCCTCAAGCTGTGCCTTTGTCACTGATTTACACAGCAACCTCTGAGTTTATTTTCCCCTCATTCTGGCCGCGTGTAAAACGGGGTTTATTTTCTTGCTCGTGGGTCTATTTAAGGAACACACGTTGCGAGAGCTCCTCCTCAGAGGGAGTTTGGCTATTTTAATTCTGAGGGTTGTGTTCCAAAGCCTCCATGTCTCCCTGCAAACGCTGCAGCGGCCAATTGCTTGTCACAGCCTAAGCTCCTTTATCAGCACCGTGATCAATGGGTTCACCACAGCTTCTCCTACAAGATTTTGGCGTTTTCCTCTGCTACTGCCCCATGTGGATAAACCATTAAAGTGGAAGGAACGGCCCCGCACTCTCCATCAGCAAGTTATTTGCATTCAAAAATGAATTCTCCTCTGGAAGATCTGATCCCAGTATTTTGCAAGAGCTTTCCTGAATGTTTGGAAGATCTTTGCCCCATGGTGAATGAGGATGAAGCAACCTGGTATCTGGAGAGTCAAAAGTAGAGTTTAGACAACAGCAACACCTCTTGGAAATGTTCCACCATGAACTTTTTCCAGTGAGGAGGTGTAGACATAAGAAAGGCAGAGATTTAAGTGGAGGAGGAGGTTTCTCTGTGACAATATAAAAATGAAGTGTGGTAGCGTGACCTTTCCAGAATGCATTTAAACTTCCTCTGGCCCCCCTGGGCTATCCCATATCTGTGTGGTTCACATTTCCCTGCTCCCAGAAACATTTGCTTTCCAACAGGAGGGCGTTGTTAACCCTCCTCTCTTCGGGGGGACTCCTTCCAGAGGTCCAACCAAGCTCCTTTTCAGTTCTGCCCCTGTCTCCCCTTGCCCAACTGTTTAAAATATTCTGTTTTCCTTTTCCAGGTCGGAGGGGGTTGTATATTTAATTTTCTCACGCCTGTTAAAGCTCGGGAAGGTCCCATTACAAAGTCAATACCCGGGAATGGAAAACATCTTCCAAAGTTTCAAGTGAATTCTGGCCATATTTAGCAGGCAGCGTTTGACTTCGCTCCCCATCCATAAACTCCACGCTAATAGAAAGGGGTTGTACGTCTGGACCCTGCCCGGGCTGTGATCGTAGATAAGTTTTGACCGAGAGAGGGGCTGGGGATCGGTTTGGGTTGCACATTTTCCCCTCTCACCTCTGACACGGCCAACATACGATAACGAGAGGAGGGAGCTCCCCGAGGGACGGCGCTCGGGGTCGCCGCGGATTAAACGTTCTCAGGCACGGCTCCTTCCAAAGGCAGGACAGGGAAGAGCTCAAAGAGCTCAAAGAGCCAGAGCCTGCTGATTAAGGGCCTTGAAGGATTTTCCAATCCCTTCTCGTGGAGCTACTTGCTGTTCAGCCACCCAAAGTGTGCTTTGACAGAGGCTCAAGTTTTCTATTTAAAGCTCAGCGACAGCGGAGAAAGGCTGAGGGATGTTTGTTTCACTTTGTCCTCTCACTCAAGCTGGATTTTTTTCGCTAATGTTTTAGGAATGTTTCCTTATCAGGATTATAAAAAATAAATATAGCCAGCACTTTGGCAGTCAAAAAGAACAATACAGATTAGAAAATGATTTAGTGCCCTTATTTCACTAACTAACCCAGATTGCCTGATCTCAGGAGCAATTATCCATGTGAGTAATTCTCCTGTGTGAAGATCTTTGTTGAAATCAGTGGAAATGTTTGTGCAAGCACAGTTACATGGCTGCAGATTCAGGCCTCAATTTCCTCATGTTGAATTTAAGAACAGATTGTTTCCTTTATAACTTCTTTTTTCAGTGGAAAACAGTTCTCTTCAGAGGGTGAAGTTAAATGAAAATACTGCATTTTGATGAAAATTCTCTGTATCGCTTAACTAAATGTTAATGTAAGGAGTTTGTTACATGTAGTTCCTCCTCCAGATTTAACTGTGATTATAAGCAATTCTCAGTAGATTTATGACTCTTAAATGTGGCTCTTCTCGACAATTTTAATAAGCTTTGAGAACTTCATAGTTCCACTAAACCCAAAAGATTTTCACCAGTTCTCACCAGACATTTATGGTACCAAAGATTGGCAGCCTAAAACATGCAGAAAAGCAAGAAAAAACTTGCAAAACAGACCTGAAACACGCACAAAGCTAAAAATGGACAGATGAAAGTCACGTAATTAATAAATCAATTAAACAAATTATCAAAAGCACAGTATTTACTTATTAAATAAAGGAAATTTCTGCTAAAACCACAAGACATCATTATTGCTCCTGATACAATTTAAATCTGTTGGGATAGACAAGTACACAAGCCCTGGGTTTCAAGATGTGAATTTTGGTGTTTTCCCTCACTCCATTTGTGAATCAGACTTCAGCAGCTGCTCCAAAATGTACCCTCTGACACTGGAATATGCTTTAAACTGAGATTCAGGGTGTCATGGCATGAGCTTCGTGTTTCAGAAAGGTTTCCACAAACTTGGGCTTGTTATTCCACAATTTATTAACGCTTCCAGGCATGAGTGCTTCAGGCAAAATAGAACAAGAAGCCTGACCCTGCTCACTAATATCCACACTTGGATACCAAGCTGATGATTTCAGTGCAGTCCTTCCATGCAGAATTCTGGGAGACTTCAGCTTCAAGGAAGCAAAACAACTTCCAAAGTCACCTCACAACAAAAGGAGGTTAGGCAGGATTGTTCTAAGGTCCCACCTGACTTGGAAATGTACAAATGCATGTATGTGCTTGGATAATTTTAGAATTTTTGTGAAGTCTAAAGGCACATTTTCAGATAAGTGTTAGGAACACTTGGCCAGCCTGCTTGAAACATGCTGTAAGATTCTTGGACATAGTGTGTATTTATAAACCACACCAAATACATTCTATCTCTTGTTTTGTCTCAGCATTAATGGTCAGCTACACGGAGAATGTTTAGAAGAAACTCCAGCCATATTGTGGAGGATAAATCTGGGAGCTGCACAATCACCTTGCTCTGGGACAACTTTTGACTCTGCTTACTTTAAATTTTCTGTGGTTGAAAGCAGCAAGAATCACCTGAGAAGTGACAGCAGCTCCTATTTAAACAGCAAAGCTCCATTTCAAAACCTTTTCTGTGCCAGCGTGGCAGGGTAATACAGATGCCTTTGGGGCTCTCCAGCATTTTCACAGAGAGCCCATTAACTTGGATCCAAATCTGTGCTTGGCCAGACATTTCAAGTCCACAGAGAAAAGATCTGAAAAGCTTTATCTGAGCCTGATAACCATCGCAGCTAAAGTATGGCTTGGCTCCTGATTTACATCATTGCGGAGGAAAGGAGAACCAGTCCCATTGTGCTGATAAAGTTCTAGCAAAGTGAAACCAAATAAATCTTGGAGATGCCATCAGCTTGTTTGTTTGCTTGCTTGTTGTCCGATGACATCAGCCCAATGCTCGGTTTATCTTTATTTTAACTTGAATTGGATCCTTGTCGGGCTTTGCCAGAGCTGTGCCAAAGGCATGTAGCAAAACCGCATGAAATTCATCCAGTTTGATGTTTTCTTTGTAAATGCTCTAAAATGGGCTTGACTCTGTCCCAGAGGATCATTAAAGTTCCTGAACTTTCTGGGGCAAGCGCGACCAAGTTCAAAGCAAATCTGGGTTTGATTTATGGTTCTGATTGGAGACCAAGGAAAAGTCAAATTTACAGTCTGAGTTTTATGTCGAGTTCCTTGTGCACTTTCAGTCTGAAACTCGAAGCAAACCTCAGGGGGTTGGAAGGGCAGGAACACTGAGCCCATTGCTGGTACGGCGCTCAGCTGGCGAGAGCTGGCACAGCCCGCAGAGCTCCTTGGCAGCTCGCGCCCCTGAGGACTTTGCTTCAGAGCCAAATGAAGCAGTTTGCTGCTAGAAGAGCTCAAAAGATGAATAAAGTGACACTGGGACGTGGCTAAACAGTTTCTTTAGAGATAAGCTGGGGTGTTTGGTAGGACTCGGACTGGTAGAACACAAGCTCCATCACCCCAAGCATTTTGAAGCACTCCAGGCTGAAGCAAGAAGCATTAATTACCATCAGAATGGCAGAAATGAGAAAACTGTGCCTGGTAAAAAGGGTAGGGACAATCCTGCAACATTTGGGAGTGTTTTGGGAACGCCATGTCACCCTTTTGAGGTGCAGATGCCAAAAGTGTCCGACTCGGGGGAAGTAGGTGTTCTGCCCTTGTCACTTTTTATGGATGGCGGTCGCGGAGAACAATGCTCCAGCAGGAGCCACTGGGAGAGGAGCCAAGTGGAAATATCCCATCCCAGCCAGTGTTTGAAGCCTCAGCGCCTCGCCATGACTTCACTGACACAAAGTGCCTGGAACAAAAGAACAATGCACTTAGGCTTGGAAGAGTTCTCCTCGTTTGAATGCATAATAGCACTTATTGGACAATGAACTCCTTGTAAGATCATGGAAAAACCATTGTGGAAGGTCTGGAATACCTTTTTGCTGCCAACCCTGGCCTGGATTATTGCAGATTTTATTTCAAAGTGTTTCTGGGGGTTTGAATGTTCAGTTTGTTTCCGCAGGAATCACCCTCGTGTCAATGATTTTCTGTTAATCCCGATCCTTGCTTTGCTCTGTATATCCTGATATGAGTTAATTCCAAGACAATGAGCTCGAATCAGTGTTTTTCTTGGGAAAAAAATGCTTCAAGTCACCAGCATTTCCCTCGCCATGAGTGCAGTTGTGGAGCACAATGAGGAAGTTTGTTTGAAGGATCCATCCACTCATCCAGGATTGTCCCTTGAGAAAGACAACCATGGCTCGAGCCCAGGAGTGAACTCACTCTCAGGAGCTCAGGATTGCTCAGCATCTCCACATGAGAATGAGTTGCCACAGCCTACAAAGAGTCATTGTGTGAAACCATCCAAGTCATCCTGGGTTGGGATAAATCGGGTGAATGAAGAACCTGTCACACACCAGGCTTTGAGCTCAGCCCTCACTTTGAGAGACTTCAGAGCTCTTGGATCTGCTTGGGCAACACAGAAAAATACAAGAAGGTTTCCAAGCCATGGTTTAATGGACACCTCAGCCAAGAGTTGGTTTTAATCCTTTTTTCCTTTCCCTTCGTTAAAAAAAATCCTTACAAGTATGGCATAAAATATGAAAAAGTTGGTGACTTGTCAAAAGTCCCCCAGCCTGTTCACCAGTAAGAAAGGAACACTGGGAACAGTCACTTTTCCAGGAGATTCACAGCTCAGATGCAGATGGGCCCCCAGGGCCCACATCAGCATTTCCCTGGAGCTTGACCCATGGCATGGGAGCAAAAAGGAAACAATTCCCTTTGGGTTTATTTTCTCCCGAAAATCCATTCACAGATTTGAGAGCTCCTATAGGTGTGCACAGCATTCTGCATCATTTCAATCATCTCCTAGGATTTACATCAAGCTGCCAAACCTCCTGTAATTCCCCCACACCTCTGCCATCCAATAAAATTAGTGAAACAGGAGCAAAGGGAGGCACACACCAAAGCCTTGTGTGTGCCAGATGTGGATCAGTGCCCAGCTGTTGTTCTCAGGACAGAGATTGTGCCTGCTGAGAGCAAACCTGCAAAGGTTGGGCTTTTCAACATTTCTTGCTAAGAGGAGGTGTGATTTGGTTTGGATGCTGACGGGGAAGAAATTGCAGCATCCAGACAGGCGAATTCAAGACTTTTGCTATCAGACATGATGCAAGTGAAGAACGTTCTGCCTGCGCTGCGCAGGGAAGGAAAATGAAATATTGGACATTGAAGCAATGTGTCATTGGAGTTCTGTTAAATGAGTTGGACTGTGAGCACATCCAAACAAAAAATCTGCTAGCGCTTTTTGACTCGAGAAACTCCTGGCTTTTTCTTAACACTTTGGTGATTTTATTCTCCTTTCCAGCTGTCTGAGGGAGCTGGACACGCCTTTGGAGAGCTGGACACCACCAGTGTGTCATTGCTGCATCAGCCTGGGCACAGCAGGAGCCTCCCAGAGCCCTGTGAGTCCCAGGTGCAGGAGGAACAGATCCAGCCCAGGTGACAGCAGGGACAGGTTTGTCCACAGCCAGCTGTGTAAACAGAGGGACCTCCTGTCCTAGATCCAGCTGTGTCTTTTCCAGATGTGACTGTGACCTTCTGCTCTTCACCACCTACCACGTGGAGGCAAAGTCCAGCAAAGTCACCAGAGTTCTCCAAGCCTTCCATTTTTAGATAATCTCCTTTCATACCTGCCCCGGGTTGGAGACAGCCAATTCTGCCAGGAGAGAGATATGGGAGAGGAGGAAAATTGAAAAAAACCCTCAGCATTTGCAGAATGAGAGCAAGGCACCAGCTGCACACAGCTATTCCCACATAGCTCCACCTTGAACCTCGCACATGACCCCAGCAAAATCAGCAAAATTGGTCTTTTGCAGAACTAAACATCATTTCTAAACATGAAACCTTCTTTTTGCATTGAGCTGAAAGGTTGGTTAATTCTCAGTCTCCAGATAGAATACAAATCACTCGAGCTATTTGGCATGAGTCACGGCTTGATTAATATTTTTGGCATTTTTAGTGGGACTCTTAAATAATAGAAGTGGCATCTGAATGGAAATTGGAACAGGCCAGTGAGAGGAACAGTGCTTTTAAGGCTTTGGAGAATTAGCAAAAACCTCCAAAATGTCAAAAGACGTTAAAAACTTGAAACCAGCTGAGGTCTTATTTTTAAAACGGTGTCAGGATTGATTTGTCCTTCATTTGTGTTTTTTCTCTCCAGTGCTGCCACTCTAAGTTAGGCAGACAGTAAAAGTCTGAGTCAAGCCACAACCCACAGCGCCTTCCTCCATCTCCACACAGCTCAGAGCAGGTCAGGTATGTTCCTCCCAGCACTGTTTATGATGCTTGACATTGTGACATCATCATTAAAAATCTCTCTACTGATGTGAAAAACACATTTTGGAGCTTTCTAGGCCATTTATTTTGTCGGCTCTGTGGGTATACGGTGGACTGTCCTCCCTCCCAGGCAATGATGGTGTAACTGGATCCAAAGAAAATTCTTCAGACTTTATTGGCCACGGAAAACTAAAGTCAATTGGTTAAAAGAAAAGTGTTTATTATGTTTACTCTGGCATCTTAACCATGCAGAATTATTAATCATTAAGATCCAGATACGTGGAGTTTACTTTTTTCCCCCTAAGCAGAGCTTTGCCAATTCATTAAACATCATTAAGTTGAAATAAGCCTCAGCGAGAATGTTTTCACCTCGTCTTTTTAAATTATTTTCTGTTATCACGCTGCACTTGCTGAGCTCCATCAAAATACTCACCACTTTATTCCTGAGGGTTGGAACATTTCTTCCTCTTGTCCTGTACAATTTCTGGGGGGTCCTAAGGATCCACCAATTTCCATTGATCTCATCTTGAGCTGAAGCCACAGAAAAGTGCAGATTTTTCTCCCTTATCCTCTTTTTATAAAATAAATCAGGACCAACGTGCTCCATCCATACACAGGGCATATTAAAGGAAATAAACTCACAGATTCAGTGCTAATGAATCATTCTGGTTTCACTGGATCTCCATTCTCTGCTGAAATATTTTCTCTTGAGAGCAATCACAGACGTTTTGTAGGGAACAGCCTCTCTCAAGCTCACCAGAGCCTGGCACAGGTCCCCTCTCCGAGTGGCCCCTGGCTGTCCCTCGAGCCGGACGGTTCAGTCCTGGTAACAGGAGATTGGCACCATTCCTCGAGCTCTGTTTGAATAGTGACAATATAACTGCTGGAACAATATTTTGATTCCACTGACGTATGTAGAAATGCTCTGGCCAGGGCTGCCAGGAGCCCTGTTTCCCCTCTTTCCCAGCTGATAGCTCTAAGGAAGAGCTGAGATCCCAAAGGAATGCATCTCCTGCTTTGCATGGTGTCCTGCAGGTTTTCCTTCATCAGGGACCATCCTTTGACAATCCCTCAAAGAGATCCCCATGGAGCAGAGGAATTACAGGGCCCCTATAAACTGAATTAATAACGACCTGATCCCTGTGGGAGCTCTGTCCCGCTGAGGTGTTCACATTGCTGTGGGGTTTGGAGGTGCTCCAGAGGGCCCTAAATGGCTTCAGTGGGATCAGTTGAGAGAGAAGAGCATGGGATCATTGATCCTGCCTAAAGGTGGCCCAGTTCTGACTTTGGACTCCCTTCCTTGATATTCAGGGCACATCAGGATTTCACACTGAAATTTGAACATCTTGGGTAACATCGGCTTTAGATAAATGTTGATCCTGTGAAAAGTACAAAAAGAGCAAGGTTTCTTCTCCTCTCCAAGCTCAATGTAAGAAATTCTTCTTCCCAAAGATGTGTCCCCCAGAGTGGTGGCCAACAATTCCACCTCCTCGCTGACATAACCGCTCTTGACAGCACCCAGTAAGGTCATAATTCAGTGCTATATTGGATAACCTACAAAAAAACTTGAACCGTGCCCTTTCCTTCCTCCCTCCCCTCCTTTTTCCCTGAGGGGGAGGCTCTGGGGCTGGATCTGGGAATTAGAGAGCAACATGGGTGGTGACCCCCTGGTGCCAAGACTGTCATGAAGAATAATCCATATGTTGTGTCTGTGCGTGTTGGGAGGTCCCAACCCCGAACACCACAACTCTTTTCCAGCCTGCACAGCTCAGCGTGCCCAGGAGAACCGTTTAGGAAGAAAGAAATGCCTGGGAAGCACAGCCAAAAGGGTTGGTTTGTTTTTAAATGCAAAGCCAGCCGGGCCACCGTGCTGTGGCATTAAGGACAGGTTTGTCACCTTCGAAAAGTCATCATCGACACCCCCAGCAGCTGTGCTGTGACAAAATTCAGAGTCCTACCAGCTGGGAGCCACCAGCAAATGCCCTCATGCTCTGTCGCCAGCTGGTAAATCCCTTTCCAGGAGAAAACCAAGGGCCGTGGCTAAGCTTGGAACCATTTTCGTGGCAGAAGGACATGGATTTGGAGCCATCCACTCATCAGGAATGGGTTCCCTCTGCCTGGGGCAGGAGCTGGGCTCCCTCGCAGCCTGTGTGGAGCAGGCAGCTGTTTGGGATCTCTCAGAGGAGACATGAGCAGGTATCTCCTCCCGCTTTCCACCATCCATCACTGAGCTTCACTGGCTCCTCGCATTTTTGTTCTCTAATTAAAGATTCTGTCAGGTGCTTTTAAATTATAGCCCTGATTAGGGACTGCAGATCCAAATTCAGCAAGCTTTGGAACCTGCCATTTTATTTAATTACTTGCAGTAAATTATTTTGACACCCTCAATTAACAATGTCCATCACCTCGGCCCGGCAACGATGAGAGCGAGGAATTTGCCATTTGATCTGTTTTGTCTGCTGGAACGGTGTAAAGTCAGCAAAAAAATTCCACCTCCGCACAAACCCGGCGAGAATTTTAGCAAGTTCCACCACGCAGATTAGGAAATACTAATAACAATTTCCTTTAGTCTATTAATATTTAGTTGCTAAAGCTAAGGGTGTGTTTTGAATTGATAAATCCATTGCTGGTGGAAGGGCAGGATGGTCCTTCCTGGGTGTGATGATTGAACCACTCATTCAGAAAGAGGATTGTTCCCTGGGGAGCTCATTTAGGTGTTAAATATTTTTCCATTTCCAGCAGTGCTTGGTCAAGTCCCCATCGCAGCCATTCCCAGCCCTGTTTGGGGAGGAGTCGCTCCCTGAACGTCCCAAAGGACACTGAGTGTGGATCATCCTGTGAACTTCGTGCTCTGCTGTTCCGCTGGGCAGAGCAATATTAAACTCCAGCATTCTCCCTCACGTTAACAGCCTTGGGGGTGTTGATGATGGAGCTAATTAGCCATGTTCTCTAATTTATTAAAATCATAAATATTTCACTTCAAGGTTTTCTTGGGGGGGAGGGAGAAGAAGGGGGTGGGAAGGTTAAAGGGAGATGACTGCATGAAATTCTTTGGCTGATTAAATGTTCCATGAGATGCAGCAATATTTTACCTCTTCTAAGTGATTCGGTGGCACATCAGACTTGGCACCTCATTCTTCGCCCTGTTTGTTTTTAATTATGATTTTATTTTATTTACCATGGATAACATTAAGGCCTGGTATGGTTGACTGGAAAAGCCAAAGGGCACAAAATCATTTCGGTGTCAGAAGCTTAAATAAAGAGCAAAGGAGCAGCAATGATGTAAAAAAGATGGAGTTAGGAAGATGGAATATATTGCTCTGCTGTGGAAGCTCTAGAAGAATTTTTAGTACAGTATATGCAGAGACTTATGGATTTTTTTGGGAAGTAACCTGATATTCCAACAAATGAATCTGCATATCGGTATTTGCTGCCCTAAATACATCACCTTCACTCTTAGAAAAATAATAATCTCAAAAAAATTCATATTTCTCACATAAAATTCATGTCGTGGCCATTGTAGGTTTCACCAAGTCCAGGGCAGTGAAGGAGCCCAAAACAGGTATGGAACAAAAATTATTTTGGAGCAAAATATGGAAAAGTAATGATTTTTCCTCCCTTGCCACAACTGCTCAAAGTTCAAGAGATTAATTTAGACAGTGATTCTACTCCTCGTTTTCCTGTGAATGTTCCATGCCCGTGGAGATTGCAGACTCTCCACAGAAAGCCATGAATGTGGGTGATTTGAGGCTGATTTGAGGGTGGTTTGAGGAGCAGCAAATCGTGCCTCAGTTTCCCCCTGCGCGGTGGAGTTGGGTCCTTATCTCCTGGGCTTGGATTGGGAGCAAAAGGAGCATTTGGGAAAGGCAAAGATCGCGGGGCTCAGGTTATTGTAGCTCCTTTTATCAGCTGCAGGAGCCTGCAGCCATTGTAAATCATAGAGGAGGAGGATGAGAGGAGGAACCGATCCTGGAATGTGAGACGTGAGATAAAATAAACGGAAAACTCCAGGGCTGAAATCCCAGCTCATTCCAGCCGAGGCTGGGGATGCGATTTCCCCAGCAGCAGCAGCAGCAGATAAAGGGGCAGACAACGATGCTAAAATACCTGGGATTACCTGTCCTCCTCTCCCCCCTCCCAAACATCTCCTCCCCGCATCCCCAGCGTGGGAGATGCCGGAGATACACTGCCCTTTGTCGGGGGATGCCCGGGCAGATGCAATCTGCTCCTCATTGTCCCCTAATAGCTCGGTTATCTGCGGGGGAAAATGCCGAGTGGCTGTGCCCAACGAGCCATGAAATTGCCACTGCTCCGGGGAGCCATTCATCAGCGGCTCGGTGGGAGAGTGGGGCAGGAATTCACCCCGAGCAGGGATGCTGGAATGCACCAGGGATGCTCGGGCGCTGAACTCTTCAAGGAATAAGTGAACCCTGGAAGAGGATGCGCAGGAAGACCTTCCTGGGGAATTGTGAGCGCTGCAGAGCCTGAGGAACGCATTAGGAATGGTGCTGGAGGGACGTGGCTGAGGTGGTTTAGTTTTTTTTGCTTCTTCTTCAACACAGAAGAAATTTGGGTAAAGCCATTAAGTTTTAATTCCACTTAAAATAATGTGTGTTTTGTGTCAAACTCGTGGTTAAAATGTGAGTGAGAAACTTCTCGAGCTGCACGAGGAATGTGGACATGGACAGGCCTCCCTGGGGTGGATTCGTCTGTTAATGACCCTGGCCCCAAGCTTAGGAACTAATTTATAAGTTAAATCGAATTCCTCCTTGGAAACCACTGCCCAAATTGCCTTTTGTCAGGAGCTCCCCCAGAGCCGAGCTGAGGATGGGATCCTTCCCCACTCACCAAACTCTGGTGACTGAGCCACCCCACTGGGTCAGGAATTCATCCCAAAATCCTCCAACTTATCTAAAACTTTTTGTTATCACCATCAGATAAGAAGCAGAAGCTCAGTTTTGCTCTGCAGGAGCAATTCCAGGAGTTCCAACATGGGCATGGATATTTACTTATCAAATGAGTAAATCTCTTTGCACCTCAAAATATAAGAATGCTGATTTCATCTGAATTTAGCTTAAAAGTACAAATCCACCCCAAGTCAGCTGAGTTCCCCAGTGCTGGTGTTTTGCTTGTCAGCTGAGCCAGTCCAGCAGGAGCTCGGTGAGCTGAATAAATTGGGAGAGCTGAAATTTGTGGGGGCAAAAGACTGCAAATAAATAAGGAGAGTGGGGTTTGTGAGCTCCTCCCTTCCAGCTCCAATCCAGGAGTTGCGAAATTTGATACAGGGAATCCTACGGGGCCTTAGAGGAAAGGAATTTACTCCCACCCATCCTGGGTTCAGCCTAACTCCTCATTTTTTTTGTTATTTGAGCCTATGGCCTGGAAAAGTGTCTGCAGATTTTCTGCCCAGAGGCTCATCCCACCCTAACCCTGTGCTCCTCTGTCCCTCTGGTTGTGCCCAAAAAATCCTCTGGGGACCCCCAAATTTGGGGCTGAGACCCCAAGAAATCCATTCCAAACCCTGTGAGCCTCCCAAATTCCAATCCATAACCCCAAAATTGCCATCCAAGACCCCCAAAATCCCCCAAATTTCACTCCTGGACCCCCTGAGCTCCCCCAAAATTGATTCCAAACCCTGTGAGCCTCCCCAACTGAGGTTTGTGACCCTGAAACTCTGCTCCTAGACCCCCAAAATCCCCCAAATTCCTGACCTTGATCACAAATCCGGATCTGAGACCCCCAAGATTTGGCTCCTGGATCTCCTGAGCCTCCAAATTGGGGTCTGAGACCCCAAAATTCTGCTCCTAGACCCCTGAAATCACCCAAAACTCTGCTCCTAGACCCCCCCAATCCCAGAGCATCCCTGCACTGCCCCACACGTGGGGGCAAAAATCAGCCATTGGCAGGAATTTCCCCCTGGATTTATAAATACCATGAACACAAGGATCCTGTGCAAAGGGCCCTTCTGCTTGGAAATCACCAGAAACTTCCAGGAATTCAGTTCAATAATTTTTCTCCCCACCACGTTATTTACTGAAGTGAAGTCCCCAGGGCTGGAGATGGCTTTTCCTTCATGGGGAATTATAAATATCTGGGACAGTGCTTTGAATCCTGCTCTTTATCCAAAACTCTGGGCTGTGCTGTCCCATTCAGTGAGTGGTCACTGCCAGATCTCTGGCTGGATTCTCACAGTCCCTTCTGATGAGTGTTTTATTAACTGGAGAAACGATGAGATTTTATGGTAATCCCAAATCTTGTGATGGTTTGTTGAATAAATCAGATTTTAAAAGACTTGGCACCCATTTATCCACTTTCCATCATCCAGATTGTCACGAGGTGGATTTTATCCAGGGAGAAATGTAAGATAAATACTTTAATTTCTCTTTAGCTTTTCAGTGCATGGTGTTACATTTGTGCTGGAGCCTGCTGCTGTGTGATGAGGAACTATTGTGGCCTCTGAATATAAGAATACTGTCCTCTGTTGATCAGAAAGGAAACAACTGCTGCTCACAGAACAGAAAACACTGGCAAAAAAAAAAAAAAAAAAAAAAAAAATCCCACTGAGAAAATCAGCCTGGTTCTCACAATTCCCTTCCATGGCTATTCACAGCCTGAGATACCTTTGGAAATCTGTGTGCCCTGGGATTTGGGGGCTCTTAGATCGTTCATAAATCACATATCACACCTACTTGTGTGTTTTGGCAGAAAAGGGATTCATGGGATTGGTCCAGAGCTCTCCTGTTATTAATAGTTCAGACTTTAGTGGGCAGAAAAAGAAATGTCCTGCTCCTTGAAAATGCTGCTGGAAAGAGAAGTGAAAAGAGAGGTGAAATGAGGGAAAATGAGGAAAGAAAGAGCATTTTGGAAAAAAAAAACAGAGTTTAAACGACCAGGGCCTGGCCACAGTTTGCATTAAACAGCATCTCTCAGCTCTTCTCTCTGTGCATCCCCCACTCCGACAGCTCTCTCTCCTCTGGACAAGAAAAACCCCAAACTCAGGTGAATTTTTGGGGAAAAGGCGTGAGCAGCTGAGTCAATATCTGGGTGTTATCCCCACGAACTGTCCTGGGAAGCACCGCGGCTCCAGCAGGAGGGGGAAGCCGCAGCCGCTCCCCCCGGCAGGGATGCTCAGCATCATCCCCAAAACAGCAGCGACCGGGATAAGGACAGCACTGCGAGCTGCTCTCTAATTAGAGGCAGTTAATTAGCGGTGTGAGGCTGACATCCACCCTCAGGCTCGGCACTGGCAGGATAATGTTGCTCTAAAGAGCTCAGCGTTTAACGCTTCGGCAAATTGTTGTGTCCGCGCCGGAGGAGATCGCTGCTGGGCTGCTGCCCTGGGGCACTGCGGCTCATTCCTGTCCCTTTTCCATGGCCACTCCAGCTGATTCCTGTCCCTTTTCCATGGCCACTCTGCCTGATTCCTGGCCTTTTTCCATGGCTATTCCGCCTGATTCCTGTCCTTTTTCCATGGCAATTCCGGCTCATTCCCATCCCTCCTTCCGTGGCCACTCCAGCTGATTCCTGTCCCTTTTCCATGGCCACTCCAGCTGATTCCTGTCCCTTTTCCATGGCCACTCCAGCTGATTCCTGTCCCTTTTCCATGGCCATTCCTCCTGATTCCTGTCCCTTTACCATGGCCATTCCGGCTGATTCCTGTCCCTTTACCATGGCCATTCCGGCTGATTCCTGTCCCTTTTCCATGGCCATTCCGGCTGATTCCTGTCCCTTTTCCATGGCCATTCCTCCTGATTCCTGTCCCTTTTCCATGGCCATTCCTCCTGATTCCTGTCCCTTTTCCATGGCCATTCCTCCTGATTCCTGTCCCTTTTCCATGGCCATTCCTCCTGATTCCTGTCCCTTTTCCATGGCCATTCCTCCTGATTCCTGTCCCTTTTCCATGGCCATTCCAGCTGATTCCTGTCCCTTTTCCATGGCCATTCCTCCTGATTCCTGTCCCTTTTCCATGGCCACTCCAGCTGATTCCTGTCCCTTTTCCATGGCCATTCCTCCTGATTCCTGTCCCTTTACCATGGCCATTCCGGCTGATTCCTGTCCCTTTTCCAGGGCCATTACAACTAATTCCTGTCCTTTTTCCATGGCCATTCTGGTGGATTCCTCTCTGTTTCCCAT
This sequence comes from Acanthiza pusilla, assembly GCA_036630365.1. Lineage (NCBI taxonomy): Eukaryota > Metazoa > Chordata > Aves > Passeriformes > Acanthizidae > Acanthiza > Acanthiza pusilla. The sequence goes on from JAXCHO010000016.1 coordinate 17,852,599, forward strand.
GGCTATTCCAGCTGATTCTTGTCCCTTTTCCATGGCCATTCTACCTGATTCCCATCCCTCCTTCTGTGGCCATTCCAGCTGATTCCTGTCCCCTTTTTCATGGCCACTCTGCCTGATTCCTGTCCCTTTTCCCACCCCACCGATGATGCTCCAGCACAGACAGCCGCAGGTTCAGTGCCCTGTGCTGCCTGCAGCCAGGAGAGCGATCCCAGTGGATCCCAGCTCCTCATCCCTGCAGGAGCAGGAGCAGAGGTGTGTGTGCCCCAGGATGATGAACTCTCTGCGGGACCCAGGGCAGAGGAACACACGATCCTTCCTGCCTTCTCCAAATTTCAGCTCCAAGCGTGCAGGGGCTACACCTATTTACATTAACCACAGGGGTGTCCTCTCGGGGTGTTTCTCACCGCTCACTCGCGAGGATGTTGTTGTCAGAACTGCAGTGCAGCTGAATTATTGCCTAAATCCTCAAAAAGAGGAGGCAAACTGAGATTTTAAAGGAAACGCCAACTTTTGGGATGTTTTCCTTCATCGCCCGGCGTTACGGCGTCACATTTTGTTCTGCAAACATAAAAGGCAGGCATTGAGTTGAAAAATAAAATCAAATCAAAGCTGGGATTCTCATCACAGCCAAGAGCTGCAGCTTTAAGGCAGAGACCATCTGGTGCAGGACTCGCTAATTAAATCACGCCAATTAACTGCACCGAACATCTGAGGGTCAGCAGCTCCAGGGTTCAGAGACCTTTGCGCCTCAGAATTTTGGGGTTGCGCAGGCTGAGCCTTGCAGAGTTCAGTCTTCAGGCACTACCAGGCATGAACCCCCACTGAGGGTATGCTTTTAACGTCTTTTTCATGTCCCTGAATATGATTAAACATCCCTGGAAGTGTCCAGGGCCAGGTTGGAAAGGGCTTGGAGTGACCTGGGATAGTGGAAGGTGTCCCTGCCCATGGCAGGGAATGAGATGAGCTTTAAGGTCCCTTCCATCCCAACGCATTCCATGATTTTGTGATCACTCACAATTTGCTTGGCTATTTTCCTCACCTTTTAGGCTTATCCTGAACTTGTCACAGCTCTTCCCATGTGTTTTACCTGGATGTGACAAGGAAGGCAATGACACCATGGCTCCGTGCTCTCCAGACAAATCTTGCTCTAAATTAGTCACTTGAAAGCAACAGCCGAGCACTCCGCTGGCAAGAAACTCTGGGACAAAAATTTTCCATGCGCTATTTTTACTATGAAATGGGTCTGAAAGCAAAGACCGGGACAGGCTTTTGTGGCAGAGAAGGAGGTACAGATGCCAGCTGTCCCTATTTAGGAAGGGTAGTTTCTATTTTTTTTTTTTTTAAAGCAAAATATCTCTGATTTTTCCATTCCATTATTTCCACCCCATTCTGTCCTTCTTTGAAAGCTCTCACGGTCCAAAATATATCAATGGACTTTAAAGGTGTGTGGCTATTTCACTCCTCTAAAAGCGCTTTTTTATAGATTCCAAAATGCCATAGAAAGCCTGGAAGAGGGAATAAATAAGGATTTTGCTTTCTAGCATGAGAATTGCAAATAAAACAGGGATGTCACTGAGCTGTGAGCGGATCTTGCCATGATGCTGCACAAACCACCCGGAAATCCCAGGCTCTGACTTCATAAATCAATTAAACAAATTAAAGCCAAGTGACTCAGCCAGGCACAAAAATCCCAACAAATCCATGAAAACTGAATGAGTGTCGGGGTCAGAGAGCCCCCATAGCTCCACGTGGGACCAGCCAAGCTTCTCCACACAGACATTGGAGCAAATTTCCCATGAAGGCTCGTGAGTGAAGAGAAACCACTTCAGTTTCTCTTTTGGTTCCGTTTCCCTGCGCCAGCCCTGGGCTCTCTGTCTCCCTGACCCCAAAGCATGGGAGAATCTTTCCACCTCCTCCTACCAGGCAAGGAAATGACTCTTTTACCAGCAAAAAGCAACTTTTCCAGTTTGCTGGAAACGCTGTTTTGGGTGTCCACCCACTGCAATGTGAAATCTGAGCTGTTTTGACTGGACGCTGAGTCCCCAGGGCTCGTGTTCTGATGAAGTGCAATCGCTGAGGGGAAAAAAACATTCCTGATGCAAACACTCTCGCTGGTGACTGCGAAATTCCTCGTCCGTGGAAATCCCAGGGCTGCTGGAAATGCACAGCTCCCACAGGATTTGCTGCCAAGAAAATCCTTTTTAAGGAAAGATGGTGGAAAACAAAAGTGAGGCTGGAGCAGATTTATCTCCGATGTCAAAGGGACGGTCCTGTCAAACTTGGGGTGGACTTGCCCAGCGCTGTTTCATCCATGGCTGCTCTGAGCCAAACTGGGAATAGTGGGAGGAACAGGAATTCAGCAATTCAGCTCCTCTAGTGACGGGTAAAAATGTGTTGGAAACTGGAGCTGCAATGATACAGGGGAGAGGGGAAGGGGAAGGGGAAAATGGGAAGGGGAAGGGAAAAGGAAAAGGGGAAGGAAAGGGGAAGGGGAAAGGGAAGGGGAAAGGGAAAAGGGGAAAAGGGGAAAGGGAAAGGGAAAGGGAAAGGGAAAGGGAAAGGGAAAGGGAAAGGGAAAGGGAAAGGGAAAGGGAAAGGGAAAGGGAAAGGGAAAGGGAAAGGGAAAGGGAAGAGAAAAGGAAAAGGGAAAGGGAAAGGGAAGAGAAAAGGAAAAGGGGAAGGGGAAATGGGAAATGGGAAGGGAAAGGGAAAAGGAAAAGGGAAAGGGAAGGGAAAAGGGAAAGGGAAAGGGAAAAGGGGAAAGGGAAATGGGAAAAGGGAAGGGGAAGGGAAAAGGGAAAGGGAAAGGGATTTTTGCAATGCTCTGTAGGAAGTCCTGGCAGCAGCACTGCCTCTCCTGGCGTCCCAGCGCAGCTCCCATCAGCAGTTCTGGTGGCCCCAAGGATCAAATCCCATTCCCAAGGAGTGTCTGTGGATCCTGACTGACTCCATCGACCCCAGAATGGCTGGAGAGCCACCGCAGGCTGAGTGCAGACAACATCCGCGTTCCTGTCCATCCCTGACTGCTCAGCACCAGGGAATCTCCTGAAATTCTCATTCCCTCCTTGCCTCCATGCAGACTGGGAGAAATCCTTTCCTTCTCCCCAACAGTAGCATAGACAAAAAGCAAATAAAAAACTTGTGCTTATTCCTAGGAGCCAAGCCAGCCGCAGCTCCTTTGGCACCGCGGAATCCCACGGGAGAGCAACGTCTGTGAATCATGGGCAGGAATTTTAAGGAGCTGTGTCATGGGATAGACCAAAGTACGAGGCAGCTCCATCGATTTTCACAGACATTTCTACCCCAAAGTACAGAGGGAGTGAAAGTCCCCTGGGAATGGATCCCAGTATTGTTTTTAGTGGCTCCCTCAGGCTGGGATCTGCACATGCAGTGGGGGATTTCTCACTGCAACTCAAAATCATGGGAATTGATAATCCTGCCCAGCAGTGCTGGGATTAACCTCAGCAATCATTCCCTGATCTTTTGTTGGTTTTTTGTTTGTTTGTCTCATGACAACAGGTCACCTCACAGCGCTGGCTGGATGAAGCAAAATTCCCATAAATCATGCAAACATTTTGCTTCTTCTGTCTCTTTCTCCCTGTCCTTTTTCTCTGCATTCCTCTACAATAAACACAGCCAAATGGATTTTTTTTTTCTTAATCTGCAGGGAAAAATGACCAATTTTGCTTGCAGGCTGAGAACTCTCGCCAGCTTTCAGCTGGAATGGATTTCCACCACTTTCCTTAACCCCCAAACAAGAACTCTTCCCTTTCCTCAGTGACTTTCTAAGAATAATAATAAAAAATTAGAATCCATACAGGCATTTTTTAAAATTTGCATAATAATTTTTTTTAATAATATTGGCTAAAATAAAGATTCTTTTCCATGGCAAAAAGCAGAGAGATTGTGGAGCTGATAGGACGCAAACACTGAAAGAGTCATCCCAAAGAGTCACGGATTTAAAATCAAGTATTTATTCCTGCTGCTGTCCTAGACACTCTCGCAAAAGCTGCAATTTGAGTCAAATATTTCCACCCATTACAGCAGGTCTCCTGTGACTCTCAGGCTTGGGACCAGTTGGATTTTCATTCAGACTGGTGAGTTCACAGCTCGCGGGATATTTCTGAATGCACAAGCAGGGAATCGCTGCCAAACTCGCTGCGCTCCGAGGGCTCCTGGGTTATCGTTCTGCTGGAGGTGGGAGGCAGGAAAAAACACTTTTTGCTTTCCCCCAGCCTGGAGGCCAGGCAGGGGGAGAGCTGCAGCCATGGAAAAATGGAAGAGGAAAAAATACAGCAAATACAGCCCTGGAAAAATGGGAAGAGACAAAAAATACGGTGATGGAAAAATGGGAAGAAATGAAAACATAGCCCTGGAAAAATGGAAGAGGAAAAAATACAGGCCTGGAAAAATGGGAAGAGATGAAAATACAGGCCTGGAAAAATGGGAAGAGATGAAAATACAGCCCTGGAAAAATGGGAAGAGATGAAAATAAGGCCCTGGAAAAATGGAAGAGGAAAAAATACAGCCTTGGAAAAATGGGAAGAGGAAAAACTACAGCCCTGGAAAAATGGGAAGACAAAAATACGGCCCTGGAAAAATGGGAAGAGACAAAAAATACAGTGACGAAAAAATGGGGAGAAATAAAAATATAGCCCTGGAAAAATGGGAAGGCAAAAATACAGTCCTGGAAAAATGGAAGAGGAAAAAATACAGTGATGGAAAAATCGGAAGAGACAAAAACACAGCCCCGGAAAAATGGGAAGAGCCAAAAAATAGAACCAGCTGCTGGAATTTTCACAGGACTCTCGTTGTAGTTGGTCGCCCTGCTGATGGCAACAGGAATGGTTTTGGCACCACCGAGGATCCCAGGAAAAGCTCTCTCCAGCAGTTGCACAGGATCTTTGATCTGTTTGGAGATGTGGAGCATTGATAGCAGCAGGCCCAGAGAAGGGGACAGCCATAAACAGCAATAAAGCACCGAGCAAACCGTGGTTTATAGAGCAGTTTGCTGGGGAAACCCCACAAACATCACTCCTCCTGACATTTGTAAGATCCGTTTTATGATTCAGCAAGACGACATGAAAAAAGAACCAAAGATTCTCCCCAAAGCGCAGCAAGTCAGAGGCAGGAATGGAAATAAAATCGCCAGGACCTGGTTCCAGGCCCCTCCTCTCCCCATTAGCCCAAATGTTTTTTCATTACACAAAATGTTTGGTTAAGTGTTCTGAATCTGCCTGCCACTTAAATCCAAGGAAATCTATGGTTTTCATATTTGATGGAGTGAAATTCACCGAGGGATAATCAAAGCTTTATGTCCCAGCCTTAGAGAAAAGCATTTCACAATGCTCAGAAAACCTCATTACTTTCCTAAACGGGGGAATGCCTAATGACACACATCTGCTGATTGCCTTCCTCCAGCGAAAACTGCGGATGGAAGGGCAGGGAGAGTGATCCAGAGGTGGGGATCCAGCCAGGGGGGACTTCCCGCACTGTCAATTGCAGGGATACACATCTCAACCCACAGGGTAACCACAAACTTGCAAAACAATCCCTTTTCGTAAGAAACTGATGCCAAAGTACCTGTGACAGCATCAGCACCCGGCACTGAAGGTCCCTGGTGGCAGGTGGATGGAGGGGCCTCGAGTTTGGTGCTGGATCGGAGTGAGGAAAATGTGAAATTCAGTGAGAATTTGGTGTTTTCTGCTCATTGCTGTGGGAAGGAAGAGGTGGAGAAATTCCCTGAGTATTGATTCCCTCTACCTAAACCCATCCCATTCCTCTTAGGAATAGCAGTGTTATATTCTTATTATTCTTATTATATATATTCTTATTATATATATTCTTATTTTTTATATATATATATATATATAATATTATTATTATATAATAAGAATATTCTCATTAAATATTCTTATTATATAATATTCTTATTATATATCATATATAATATGTATTATGAATTTATTCTTAATTATTAAGAATATATAATATAAATATTAGGAATATATAATAATAATAGGAATATATAATAGTAGGAATAAAACAGACTGTCCTTAAAACCACCAGAATATTAATCCAAGGAAAAAGGAAGCTTAAGGTCTTCAAATTGCCTTTCAATGCCCAATACTTTTTGGATTTATTAGTATTAATCTGATATCCTTAGGAGCAGCTAGCAGGGTGAAACCTTTAGGATCCAGGGACAGGAGAAGACATAAAATAAAGCACAAGTTTTCCATCTTTTGCAGTGTGAACCCAGTAAGGATTGGGAGCATTGCATAAATAACCCTCCAAGGGGATTCTCCCATGTTGACAGCAACAGGGAGGGAAAAGAGCTTTGCAGAGGCCATGAATTAATCCTAATTCCATGTTCAAGTTTTAACAAATCCATCACTTACAGTAAGAGTTGTATTTTTTAATGCAAATTTATGATATTTTCCGTGGCCTGTGTTGGGGTAGGTGCCATTCCAGATTATGGATCTGGATTGTCCACTATGGATGTGCTCCATTACAGCTGGGATAAGTCATGGTTTCTTTCTACTCTTCATGACTGCACAATTTGGCCAAAAAACAGTTCCAGGGTTCCTTCATCCTGCTGTGGGCTTGACCTCAAAAAACTTCTGTCCTCTTCCCATTGTCCTCTTCTTGTTGTCCTCTCCTCACACATTTAACCTACCAAAACCCCCAAACAAATAAATTGGAAATAAAACCTCACCTTTCCTTGCTGGGATGAACAAAAAATTCAAACTCAGCTCTTCAAGATGCTGTTTCTCCTATCCTTGTTAAATGTTGCTGTTTATCCAAACGGCATTTCTATTGCCCACACACTAATTTGGGATTAAAATTTTGGACAGTGCCTTGGTGACCAAACGCTGTCCCAAACCATTCCTTTGACCATTTTCTTGGAGTTTTGGAGATAAGAAACTCAATTTAGTACTGTGCAATAGATAAAGTGGTTTTATTTGTGCATCTCAGAGAATGGTGAGGCTGCAACAGCTTTAAAATTCCCTCCCCTTGGGTTTCCCTTTATCAGGGAATGATTCCTTAGATTCCTCTCTAAAAAGCCTTTTCACACTAAGGCTGCTTCTCCTGCTCCAAAGCCTCTGCCAACTCTTAATGCACTAAAAGGGGGGAAAAAATTTAATAAAGTTCCTTAAATCTCAGGAAATGAAGCTTTGCCTCCTTAAGTTCCTTTTAAGAGTGAATGTTCCACTGTGGGCAGCCCAAAGTGTGCTGAGGTTTCCACGCGGCTCCTCGGGATATTCGGATTCCTTGATAAGGCATTCCCTCTCCCAGTGAATTCCCAAAATTGCTGAGCTGGCAGCCGGCTTGGCTTTGCTCCTGAATTGATATTTGGGGTGAATTCACAGCAATCCCATCACAGAATCGTGATTTTGTCAGCCCCAGTCCTGGGAGTGCCAACCAGCAGGGTCGGCCGGTGGTCACCAACGCCCTCAAGTCCCAAATTCCTCCCTCTGAACTTAACCTCAGCTCTGAAAAGTGGGAACAGGAAGATAAGAAGGGAAGCAAATCCCATATAACTGCCTTTAAAGAGAGTCGAGGCTGAAAAGGTTTCTTTTTTTTTCCTTTTGCCTCTCTTTTTGTGCCTTTTATTTTAACTCCTGCCATTTGTTCCCTTGTAAAAACAGAGGGTTGAACCTTTCAAGCCTCTCAGCCCCTCCAGTGGGAATTCCACCATTTGAGGAAAAAGTTCAGGGTTTGGCCCCACAGTATCTAGGAATAGAGAAAATGGTGAAAGATTATTATTTCTGTAAACACCTAAGAAATAACAATTATTCAGCAATGTTTTCGATTCTTCCCACTTTCAGAAATATCATATCATCTTATCAATACATATAAAAATATTTATTATTATAATATACATACAATATATTGTATATATTATTATACTATATTATACATTATACATTATATATTATACGTTATATGTTATATATTATCTATTATCTATTATTTATTATCTATTATATATTATACATTATACATTATACATTATACATTGTATAGTATATATTATACTCTATACATTATATAGTATATATTATATATCATCTATTATATATTATATATTATACAGTGTATATTATATATTATAAATTGTATATTGTATATTATATATTGTATATTGTGTATTATATACTATATATATACACTATATATTATATACTATATATTATATACTATATACTACAATAAAAATAAAATACCGCATAAGCACTGTGAAGTTTCCCTCCTTCAGGCTTTCCTATTACTGCAGGAAAGAAGAACTCGCTGGTTCATTCATGCTCTGCAAAATATTCCTGAGGGGGTTTCACCCTTTAAAGGTTTTCACAGACATGCAGATAATTTTTTTTTTTTTTCTCTGTCACCCTTTTGTAGAGCTGTGGCAGTGAGGGGATGCCCGAAGTGTTGAATTATGATCAGGTTTGGTTAAAAGAGGAATGTTGCCTCCTCAGCCTTCCAAACTCCCAAGCAAAAAACCTTGGAGTGGTTTCTGACACAGAGAACCAAACACCTGATGGCAGCACATAGAAACATTCTTCAGTGTATTTGTAACAGCTCCACACTTCAAGTTATTGAAATGAGTGTGGGGATTGGGTTTTTCTTTTTAAATGCTTACAGTTTGAAGCTTTGAGTCACCGAAGAGCTGCTTGGGTTTTGGGTTTCTAATGACTCTTGACTTTCCAACCCTTTTATATTAAAACACAAGGCACTGTCTATTTAAGATTCCATTCAAGGAGAAAAACTCCCCCTGCCTCTGGTGGGTCCTGAATGATGCCTCGAGAAAAAGGAGAGATGAGCAGGAAAGGAATCAAAAATAACCCGAAGCAGCAAAGATGAAGGATCTCAGACTGGAGTAGATCAAAGTAACTTGCAAACATCCAGTTCATGCTTTTGGTGAATGGTGTGATATTTGACTCTGCAATCCAGACAGTTTTGCCATTTATCCCATTGGTTAGGACAATATGGCAAAGGAGCTCCTGCTTTTGGAGTCCATTTATTAATAAACATTTGCATTTTTAAATCAAAATACTTCATAGTATCATTTTGGCTGATGCCAAACGTGTCAGGAACGGTTTTCAGCACTGAGCTCTTTTTAGAGGGGAAAAATATCTCCCCCTACCAAGCAGAGCCTCGCACTCCTTCTTCCTCACTCAAAGCTCTCTGCAGCTCCTCATCCCAGAGTTTTGCTTTCCCTAAACCTGGAATCCAAAGCCTTGAGGGCATCTAGGCTGTACATAAGATTTCCGTGCAAGGCAGGTGAGAAAAACAGGGATTTTGGGTGGGTTCATGTTCACCAAAGGGCTCCAGGCCCCCTAGGTTAAAATCACTGTCCTGGAATGGACCACCCAAAGTTCAAACCTCAAGTTCTTCAAACTTCCCTCAAATCTGTTGCCATGGTTCATCCTGCATTCAGATCTCCACAGTTTTCTCAAAGTGTGGTGCCCACAAAACACCACAACTGGGGGGTAAGGAAGGAAAAATAACTTTATGTGCATCACATCTGTTTATTTATCTAGGGCGAGCTTTATTTTTTTGGATTCCACTGGTCTTCACTGAAGGCACTCCTGTGAAGCAGCTGACTGCTGGAGGACTCGGTGATCATATCCCTCTAATCCAGCTCCCCCTGGGACTCAAATGGGAGCAGAACTGAATCCTTATGCAGCAGACAGGCTTGGAAAATTCATTCCCATTTTAGAGATTTCTAATCCCGGAGAGTCCTTAGATGGAAGGTTTTCCACAGAGGCTGCAGAGGACTCAAAATCAAGATGGAAATGTGGCATTCTGCTGGAAGCAGAGGGACAAATGTCAGTGCTGGGGCATTAAAAGGGCTCCAAAATATTTTCCTCACGGTGGATTTTGGAGACAAACAAGGGAAAAGCCCCAGGAACCCTCGTGCACAAATGCAGTGGTTGCAGCTCACTGAGGCTGAATTTTGCTGTTAAGAGGCAGAACTTTGTTGTCAGAGCTGTGTGAGCCCAGTCAAGCTCACTGATTTGGCTGAGGTCAGGTCAAGTCAGGACAGAGGGAGATGGGAAAAGGAAAGAAGGGCAGAGCTGATGTGAAGGATGGGGATGAGTCCTAGAAATGCATGTGGCAGATGATTCGAGTGTCCCCAGAGCATTGGGAGCACTGTGGGACACATCTGGCCACCAGCTGCTGCTCCAGAGGAGCCAACAACCTCTGTGCTCCACCACCAGCCCCACGCAGGTGTCCCAGGGATGCATTCAGAATTTTTAATTTTAAAGTTTTTATTCTTCATGTGTCTGTAGCTTTGGTGTAGTATAAAACACTAAAACCTCTGTTCCCAGCACCTTTAGCCAAAACAATTCCTCTGAATGGAAATCCAAGGACACATTCATTGCCCTTGAGTCCAAAAATACATATACAGCAGTGAATTGAGGGGGAGCAGGCCTGGGGTGGTTAACATCATCACCTAAAGGTGTGATTGGAGAATTTGGGGCCAATATACTAACAGGACAGAACTTATAAATGGTGAGGCGCTCGTGACCTGCACATTTTGGGTGCAGCCTCACCAGGGGGCTTCATTTGCCCTGAATGTACCATAAGGCCTTTAATAAATTTGTCCACTTTTTACTCTCCTAACTTGTCTTGGCCCCTGTTATAGGCAGCCTGTTTTAGGCACCACCAGGGATGGATATCCCAGCAGGGATGCAGACAGAGCACATTCTGCTTGGATTGGGGGATCCCAGAAAGAGACAGAGCAGGTTCTGCTTGGATTGGGGTGTCCCAAAAAGAGACAGAGCAGGTTCTGCTTGGATTGGGGCATCCCAGAAAGAGACAGAGCAGGTTCTGCTTGGATTGGGGCATCCCAGAAAGAGACAGAGCAGGTTCTGCTTGGACTGGGGGGTCCCAGAAAGAGGCAGAGCAGGTTCTGCTTGGATTGGGGGATCACAGAAAGAGACAGAGCACATTCTGCTTCGACTGGGGTGTCCCAAAAAGAGACAGAGCAGGTTCTGCTTGGATTGGGGCATCCCAGAAAGAGACAGAGCAGGTTCTGCTTGGATTGGGGGGTCCCAGAAAGAGAGAAAATAAACCCATCCTGCCCAGAAGGGCGGCGGGTGACTGAGCCCAGGAGAGCTGCTCTGAACGTGAGCAGAGGGTTTCCAGCAGGCTGAGGAGCAGCAGCAGTGGCTCTGGGCCAGCTCCCATCAGCAGCACACCATTTGTCTCCCAGCGCAGTTGTGCCTCCCCAGGCCCCGAAATAGCTCAGCCGTGGCGGGCATCCATCACCAGCCCAGCCCAGAGAGCTCCCAGAGGGAGGAACCACTGGGGCTCCGCGCCCTGCCAGACCTTTGGGGAGACAAATGAGTCCTCCCCCAGCTGGAGCAGGAGAGGGATGGGCTCAGCGGGGGCTGGGGTGAAGCAGGAGCCACAGGTGACACTGTCCCCGTGAGAATCGATGGCCCCAGTGGAGCCAAGGCCTCCTGCTTCGCCTCCTGTGCTCGAGTCAAACTTGAGCATCAAATTTCTTGATGTCTGAGTGAATATTTTCCATATCACAAACCCTGCAGATTTCTAAACCTCAAAAAAAAAACTAGGTTAGGTTTTATTCTTTATTCTAGAAATCTCTTAGGATTTTTATTTTCTACATACGTGGGAAGGTGATGGCAGGAAACACTGAGTTATAATAGGCAATATTTAATGCAGAAGTATCCTACAATAGCCAAGGGAAATTCCTTTTCTCACCCTGGATCTTAAAATGAAGGTACTGAGTGACCTGGTACATCTGGGTGGTGCTGAGCCCCTCTGCCAAGTGGTTGAGAAATCCCCATGGCTATCACAAAATCCCAGCACTGCACATATTCATATCAGGAAAGTCACAATTTGTATATTCCTACTGTGTAGGAGCGATCCTTATGGGGGATTCCCTTAAAGAACTTTAAAAAGAAACATAAATCTGTGTAGTCATTCAACATGAATTCTAGAAAACATCCAGGAAGAGAAAATGTTAAAAAAAAAAAAAAAAAAAAAAACCCTGATGTAGTCAAAGGCTTTGGGACTTTAAACTGAACATATTTTATTTATCTGTGGCCTAAACAACAACAGCAGCTCATAATTTAACTGAGGTCATCCTGCCAAAACTTGTATGGTCTTCATCTTATAAATTAAATTGATCAAAATACTTGTTCTCAGAACTTAATGAGTAGCCCAACAAGCATCAATTCAAATGTGGCCACAGTGAAAAAAAAAGAAATGCAGCAAAAATCCTTATCAGTAATCAATCATTTTAACAATTTCAATGCTCTGAGGTTTATATGATTCATCTTATGAATTAAATTGATCAAAATACTCGTTCTCAGACCTTAATGAATAGCCCAACAAGCATCAATTCAAATGTGGTCATGCTGAAAAAAAAGAAAATGCAGCAAAAATGTTTATAAATAATCAACCATTTTAATAATTTCAATGCTCTGAGGTTTATATGATTCATCTTATAAATTGATCAAAATACTCATTCTCAGAACTTAATGAGTAGCTCAACAAGCATCAATTCAAATGTGGCCATGCTGAAAAAAAGAAAATGCAGCAAAAATGTTTATAAATAATCAACCATTTTAATAATTTCAATGCTCTGAGGTCTATATGATTCCATGATTCCATGATATTCAAATGCTGGCTGAAGCTCATGCTCTGCAAACATATTCCCAGAGCTTCATGTGGAGCAGAATCCATTTCTGTCCAAGGGACAACATTTACAGAGAGGCTTTGAATCTCTTCTCACAGCAGGATTTGCTCCCTGTGAGCTCCAAACTCATGGGCAGCCCCACACCTCATCAGGATGATGTTGTTTTATCACAATAACACAATTTCCAGCACTGGCTTGCACCAGACTGGGTTGGATTGATGTGTCCCAGGATATGGAATATCTTGAGTTGGAAAGCACCCACACAGATGCCCAAATCCAGCAGGGATCACCCAGTCCAAACCTGGTAAAGCACAGTTGACTAACAGGATACCAAACCACACAAAGCTTTCTTTCAGCCTGAAAGGGAAAAAGAAATATGATTATCTTTCTCTATTTTTTTCCTTTTTTTTAGCTATTATTTCTTGTTTCCAAATTCCCGTCTATTTCCTGGTTCCAGCCCAGACGTGCCATGGGAAAGGCAGTTCTCACGGCGTTTGCACAAACAGGAAGCATGCGAATTTTCAAAAGAGACCCTATTTTTATGAGAGCTCCCGCTGAGTTTTGCTGACTCAAGGGACCTTGGCTTGAATTTAAATAAGCAACTTTTGGAGGAGCTGAACAGAAATCCTCGTGTCTCCAGACTCCTTATCTGCCATTCGTTTTCCAAAACAGAGCAATGAGCCCAACTCAAAACCCTCTGCCCACAGCACTGACTCTGGTACAGATCCTGTAGGACAGGGAGGCTCTAGGACTCAGAGAATTGGTGAAGAATCCCATTTTACTCCTGCCAAATTGTTAGGGAATCCCGATTTCTTTCCACTGCTGGGAAGGGGAGCTGGCCAGATGTCACGCCGAGCTGTCAGAAAGCATCACCTTCCTCCCTCCTGATGCTGCCCAGACCCTGGGATGTCAAGAGCCATCAGTCCTGAAGGGGATGTTTATTTCTGTTGATGCTGAGGTGGGGATTTGTGTCCTCTTGGCATCATCTTGGAGCAGCAGAATTCCCTCCAGTCATGCTCAGCCTTTCCAAGGGATGGATTTTGATGCTCTCCTCCTGGCAGGTGCCGTTCACACCCATGGAAATGAGCCTGATGCCACCAAAACCTGTCCAAACCTCACTCTGGGGTCTGAGGACTGCGATTTTTTATTCCCAGATGGAAATTGAGGCTTTCAGGCAGGCTGGAAGGGGTGGCTGCTCCGGGAAACAACAGGCTTTTTGAAGAATAAGGTGAAAGGAGCTTTTCTGTGGCTGAAATTCTTGATGTTAATTTTAACAACTCTTCCAACCCCTCGAAAATTGCCACTCTGAAAAAACAAACAGGACCCATATTCAGCCGCTGAGCTGGCAACCCAGGCTCTGCTGGGCCACCAAACAGTAGCCAGCCTTATTCCTGCCTCCAGAAACGATGGGAGAGAGAGGGAGAAGGGAGAAAGAAAGGGAGAGAGGGCTACTCCAGGCTAATTGGCCGTGGTTGGATGGGGCTGCCAGCTTTGGGTTGGTTTTAAGTTACATGTGAGCAAGTGAAATGGAATATAAATAATAGCAGGGGGAGAGCTGCAGTGGAAAAGCCAGCCCGTGTCTGCCTGACTGGCTGCTCTGGCATTCGTCAAGGCCTGCTGTGGTTTGTGTCACCAGAGGCAGGAGCTGCCCTTGGAGAGTGCCCACAGTGCCCCAGGGATCTGCTGGGGAGGGATGTGCCACCCCTGGGCTGCAATATCCCCAGGTGAGGGAGTCCCTGGGTTTAGAAGCTCTCAGTGAGGTGCTCATCTGAGCTCTAGATGCTGCCCTGGGAGAGCCCAGCACGGCCAGCATGGCCTGTGGATATTCCTTGGGAGCTGTGCTGGGAAGGGGTGGCTTTGCTTCCAGCATCGCTTGCAGAAAGGCTGCAGCAGAGCCAGTGAAGAGATCTCCACATCCTCTGCTTTTTCCAGAGACCTTAGCACTGCCAACATGGCCAGCGGATGCTCCTTGGGAATTGTGTTGGGATGGGAATGATGTTGGGCTTTGCTTCCAGCATCGCTTGCAGAAAGGCTGCAGCAGAGCCAGAGAAGAGATTTCCACATCCTCTGCTTTTTCCCAGAGACCCTCAAGCTCAGGGCAGTTTTGAGTCTGAATATCAAGCTACACCTGCTACAGCTACAGGCAACACCTCAGGGATTTCTATATCATAAATCCAGCTCCCTTCAATAAATATTTTTTTCCTATCATTTCAGCCTGTGTCTTTTGTTTTGTCACCAACGATTCAGATTCCGACTTTTCTTTTATTTTTTTTTTCTTTTTCCTTTTTTCTTTTTTCTTTTTTCTTTTTTCAATAATTTTAATTTTCAAGCACAGGCAACCTGCAGTATGTATTTGGAAATTAAAAATTTTATCATTCCTCCTACAAACACAAATATGTCTACTGCAGGGATGAGTTCCCGATATCCTACCTTTCATTCATAGCCACAGTTCCGTCTCCTATTTCCTCCTTGGCTTTGTTTTCAAGGTCTTTTCCCCCTCTAATCTTCTCAGTTTGCTTTGTTGGTTTTTTTTTTTCTCTCTGCTGTGCTTCCTTTTTATTCCTCCATCACTTCCTGCCTGTTTTCTCCCTTCCATCCTTCTCATTATCTCTGCTGACAGGAGATTTTCCCCCATCTCAGACAAGCCACTTTCAAAGGTGGTAGATAAATGGAGTTGGGTTGGATTGTTTGTCATTACACAGAAGACACGCTGAAATCCCTTTATTTATTACCTTTTATTTTATATAGTATTTCCAACTGGGATCCATGAAAGGATCTGCTATTTTGGATATCTCCGTGGATGCACCAAGTTCTCCTCTTCCATGACAGACTTTCAAAGACTGAAAGTGAATCTGGAATACAGAAAACTCAGGAGTTATTTTCTTCCTAAATCAGCAGCATAAGTATGAGTGCAGCAAAGAAGAGGAAGCAACCCAAAACCAGGGCAATCCTTTGAGCAATCATGACTTTTCCCCATATATTTTTTCCCCACTTGCCTGTTCCTCTACATCCTTCTTTTCTGACTTGAGTGCTGGGAGAACAATAAACCCCACTCTGAACAAAATCCTAAAGGGCAAATAAAATAAAAAAAAGCTTTACCACAGAGGATGACTGCAAACATAATTTGTTTTAAGGTTTTACTACCAGGGAATGTGTTTTTTTGTTAGAAACACCCCAATCATTGCACAACGGCCGCAGCACCAAGAGGAGACAAAAAGAAATCTTTATGGGATTGTTAAGACAATAGTTATTTGTCATAAATAAATCTGAGCCTGGCTGGTCCCGAGCCAAGCACTGGAAGTTTGTCCTGGCAGACATGGCGTTACATCACAAACAGGATTATGTCATGGTGGAGGCTGCCAGCTGGGAAGTCTGAGACAGCATCTTGGAGTCCTGGGAAGCAGGGGACAGCCAGCCCTGTCCCCAGCAATGACCCAGAGCATTCTGAGTGAGGAGAGGTGGGACCAGCCTGGAGGTGATGGGTGGAAAACGGAGGGAAACCAAGAGCAGGTGGAATGCTGGGGGATCCGGCTGGGGACACTGCCAGAGGCAGCTGGGGAGTCTGAGACAGCACCTTGGAGTCCTGGGAAGCAGGGGACAGCCAGCCCTGTCCCCAGCAATGACCCAGAGCATTCTGAGTGAGGAGAGGCAGTGCCAAGCTGCAGGTGATGGGTGGAAAACAGAAGGAGCAAAGAGCAGGTGGAATCCTGGAGGATCCGGCTGGGGACGCTGCCAGGGCCAGCTGGGAAGAGCTTTGAGCTCCTGGTGTCCAGCACACGGCAAAGGCACTGAGATCTGCAGGTGGAGAAAGCACTGAGGCTCAGCAGGGAAAGGGGAGCACGTGCTGGGGGGGGACAGGTGAATAGGACAGGGTGGGGAGGCACAGGGTGACCCGAGAAGCTGTGGCTGCCCCTGGATCCCTGGAAGTGTCCAAGGCCACATCGGACAGGGCTTGGAGCAACCTGGGATAGTGGAAGGTGTCCCTACCATGGCAGGGTTTGGAACTGGATTATTTTTAAGATCCCTTCCCACCCAAACCATCCTGGGATTCCATGGAATTGTGCATTTTTAGTCTTTTCTCCCAGTTCATTCCCTGCTGCTGGGTTGGATCACGGAGCCCTGTGAAGTTCTCCCTGCTGGAGGATGCTCCATGTCTCGACCTTGAGTCCAGCAAAGCAGCTGAAGAAATCCCAACCTGACTTCAAACTGTTTCCTATTTTTTAACACAAACTCACAAAATCCTTAAGCTCTCTTAGATCATCAAGTCCAACTCTTAACCCAGCACTACCAAGGCCACCACTAACCCACATCCTCAAGTGCTTTTAAATCCCTCCACAGATTTAAAAAAACTCCACCACTGCCCTGGGCAGCTGTGCCAAAATGTGAGTTCTTATTGTGAGCAATAATGTTTCAGAAACCTCTGTGGACCAGCCCAGGAAAAGAGATCATTGCTGGAAAATGCAAAAAAAAAAAAGGTGGATTTCAGGGGAAAAGCCCAAATACCATCTAGGGCAGTATTTCCACATGTGGGCACATTTCTGTGTGGGAGCAGGCCTGTGCTGAGAGCACTCTCCTGTGCACCTAAACCTCATATCTAAAAAGCCCAGGCTACAAAAATGATAAAAATAAAAAGAGGGGGGAAAAAAATAAAAAGAAATATTTGGGCAACTGGAAGGAATTATTCTCTCTTCCATAGCCTGAGCTCTATCCATAAATCATCCATAATTTTTTCAATGTCTAGAACAATGTTACCATTTGATGAAATAAAATACTGAACCTCTGTGACATCATCTTTTATCTAAAGAGTCCTGCACACTCGGTCCTGTTCCTGAGCCACATTTGTTCTGCAGATATTTAGACCAAACCTGACATTTTATAGACTTCCTCCTGCTCGTGCATGTGTTGGAGACAGTTGTTTGGATTAGCACGATCAAAAAATTTAACACAGCCTTTCAAGATCCCATTTTCATCTGGATTTGCACAACACAGAAGAAAGCAGGATGCCAAAAATATGTTTTTTGGAAAACACATCCACTTTGTTGTGACTGTTTGTAGCTGGTGAAATCCTGGGATGCCCTGATTACCATGACCTGTGTGCTTTTATACAAGCCTGAGATATAAAAGCCTCGTACACAAATGAAAACCGTTAACTTTCATACCACATGTGCTGTACTTATGCCAGTGGGAAATGACAGAGAATGTACAAGGTCATGGTTTACTAAAAATATAAAAGTTTAACATGTGGTGTTAATAGAACACACAACAGGGGTCACTGGTACAATGGAAAATAATTCATTTCCAATGTCAGGCTAAGTAATTCACTAGGAAAGAACATTTGAAAATGTGTTACTTATATCTTTCTCTTTCTGTTCTTTAGGACGAGTTTCAGGAGGAAAAAAAAAAAGCAAAATCACTGCTATTACCGATGCATAAATAACAACCATGATTCAGATTTCAAGTGTGTCAGAATAAACCAAGCCCATCAGCCCTACAGGAGCTGGCAAACTTTCACTAGGCTGTGCAGCATTGGACCTTCTTCTCCCTCCCTAATGTTTGCTGGAATGAGCACTAAATCCCACCAGGATGTTTTTAAACCTTGATCTCTGCAGTTTTTGGGGTGCCTCAGCCCCAAACCAGGTGCCACAAAAGCCCTGCCCAAACCCTGCTGGTCTGGGCAGAGTCAAGCACAGGGACAGCTGCCCAGGGAGTGGTGGAGTCACCCCTGGAGGTGTTGAAGGAAGGACTGGATGTGGCTCTGGATGTGCTCTGCTCTGCCTGACAAGGTGCTTGGTCACACAAAGGTTGGACTTGATGATCTCAGAGCTCTTTTCGGTGATTCCACGATTCTGTCAGCCCAGCAGGAGTGCGTGTGCCCAGCACCACGGGCACAGGGATTTGTCTGCACAAACCCCACACTGGAACCAGAAATCCCAAAGCTGGTGTCACCCTCCACATCTCGGCTCGTCTGGTGGTCCTGCCCAACACAATGAGCCAGGCTGAGCCTTGCACAAGCTGGAGCCACAGGGCACAGTGTCCCCTCTTTGTCCCCTCTCACAGGGGCTGCCACCCCTCCTGCCCACATCTCCTGGCACCATGAGGACCACTCCAAGTCCCCCCTGCCCCATCACCAGCACTTACCCCAGAGGGTCCAGACTTCTCAGGCATCTCAGGTTATTTGGAGGAAAAATAATTAGAAACAGAGGTTATAGAGCTGCTCATCACAAGTGACAGATAAATCTGTGCAACAAAATCATGTTGGGCACCACAGCTGGTGCTGCTGACACGATGCTGCCTCGAAGGAATGCATCTCTGGGGTCACACAGCTATTGCATGGCTGCTCAGAGAGCTGATGCAACCACCCCCAGGGCTGGCCAGAAGCATCCCAAAAAAACCTGCCCCTCCCCTGCATGTGCCAATGTGCCACACACTTCTCTGGCAGCAGCTTTCCCCTGAAGAGAGCAGCAGGTGAAATTGTTTTTCTTCCCTTCCCTCCCTTGCCGAAAGTGTTTTGATTTCTGGGTTGGCTCGGTGAATTCCTGCAGCATGCGTGTCCCTGTCTGAGCAAAGTGATGGGAAACGCGTTGGGATGGCTGTCCTTCCATCCTGCCTCCTGCTGCTCCTGCTGCCATCCCCCGTGGGCACTCCCAGAGCTGCCTGGCACCAACACCTTCCAGAGATATTTGATGCTTTTCATGCAAAAATGGTCGTGGTCAAGCTCGAAAAGCTGCTGGAAACCCTAATCTATCAGCAGGACCACAGACCTATTTGTGGTGCATCTTTGTAGGGCTCGGCTCAAGCCACGGCCAAATTTTTTAGGTCAAATCTTGAAATTGTTTGTCTTCCCCTGGGAGTCCCGGGAAGGATTGTGAGCGAGGCTGCAGCCTGATTTGTGCCCATCTACATCACCCCCAGTGTCACTGAAGTTTATGGGATTCCTGCAGCCTGACTCAGTCAAAGGATCATTAAAATAATACAGTGAGAAACAGTCTAAAGCCCACGGCGGAGCAATTAAACCGAGCAGACAGACGGAAAGATGGATCAGAGGGAAATGTGCGCTGGGCATTGAAAAATACAGCGTGGGGGCTGTGCGTGGCTATTCCCAAAAACAACTTTATGACACCTCCCCACTGGAAAAGGCTTCTTTAGAAATTGTTGCCTTATTTCCTGCAGCCCTTTGGATGTCCTAAAGCAGCATCACTGATGGCACCAGATAAGGATATTCCTTTCCCCCCCACAAAGATTTGAATGGCAAATGCCAGGGTGGAATTAATCTTTCCTATCCAAACGTGCGTTCAACACATCCTGCTCGCCGCGATTAACAACCTGACATAAAAAATGTTACAGGGCATAGAACACTCATAATAAATTCCTAAGAGATGATATTAGCTGGCTGTTGGAAAGGCTGTTGGGGCTTTTTTCCTATTTTTTTTAATCAATTCTCCAATTTTCTCACATTGTCCAAGAATTTGGATTTTTTTTTTTAAAGATATTGCGCATGATACGTAACAGGATTTTCTGTGGGGCTGAGGATGGTGGAGAAACCTGAAGTGAGTGAGGGGAGCCACCCCACTGATGGAAACATCGATGCATCTGCAGAAATCACTGAAGAAAAATAAAAGTAAATAATTTCAGCACTCGGAAAGGTGAAATAGCTAATTACCCAAGCTTTTTGAGCTGCCCTGGCTCAGGTCAAACCCTTCCCTGGCAGCACAGCCAGCCCTGCAGGTGAGTGTGGCTCAGAGGGTAACCTGCGAACCCCTGCACGCCTGCCCACGAAACACATTCCAGAGGGAGAGGATCCCTTCTTTTCTATCTCTGTGCACATTTACAGACCATTCTCATCTCCGAAGGAAAAGCAAATCTTGTTTTCCTTAGTAACCATTGATGATGCATCAAATTATAATGAACCCATTTATTTCAAAATAAAGCATTAAAGCAACTCTTGCAGATATGTGTACGCTCAGAGAGACAGATACCCTGGCAACTATCATGGGGACATTTTTAGAAAATTTCTTAATTCTCTGGCCCAGGGTTTTGTTATGACATGTAGCTAAGAGAAGGGAGAGATGTGGTTTCTCCAACCCCTGCCAAACCCTCTGATTTTCCCTGTTTGCTTTGTTAATTTAAAAAAGTAGCAACAATTTCAAGCAGTAGCCCAAATGATCAAATACAACTGATAGTTGAGTTGTATCTTCTGCTGGCACAGGCTCTGGGGAAGGAACCAGGGAGAGGAGGGAAGGAGAGGATGCACAGAACACTGAACTGACAGAGCTTCCTTTTGCAATTCTCCCTCTCTGCTGCTCTGTTATTCCTATGTCAATAATCACAATTAAATTAATTATTTCATATATGCCATCTTAATAATTTGAGCTATCCACCTTCTACTCCATATCTGTCAGGATGTTCCTATAAATCAGGGAATATGGGATCATGAAACATGTCAAAAAAAAAAAATCCAAAAGCTGACCAGTCAGATATCAGTACTTTTAAGAAGTTTAGGAAGTTTTTCTGTTGTTAAATTAATTTCCATAGAGCCACAGGCAGACATATTTCAGTGTAAATCACTTTTAACATCCACGTGAGGGGAAAACGAAGGTGAGATGGTTGGGATCCTCATGGGAATGAGGATTTGCAGGGTGGGATTCAGGGTCAGCAAGAAACCTTTAGCAGATGCTCACCAGAGCCATGAAAGCCCCAGGAAGAGCTGGGCTCCCAGGTTGTTTGGTGAAATTTGGACTTAATGATCTTGAAGATCTTCTCTAACCTTAATGATTTAATGATTCTGTGACATCTGAGCCAGAAATGCAGCCCAGGACAAGGACATTTGGGGGAAAGCAGGTGGCACTGAGGACTCGGCACCCAAGGCTGGCACGATGCCTCTTTCTCCATGAAAAGCCCTGAAAATGCAGCAGGGTCAAACTGAGATCCTCAGGGTCTCACGGAATCATTTTGGTTGGAAAAGAACCCCAAAGACATCCAGCCCAACCAGTTTGGTAACTGGACCAGAGCACTGAGTGCATGTCCAGTCATTCCCTGACCATGTTTTACTGGGATCAGGGTTATAATCAGAGCTGGAAAGAGGTTTTTTGCTTCTGATAAGGATTTATTTCTATTTAATATCCCCTACAAAAAGCTGTTTTTGTGCAGGACAAATCTGCAGAAGAAAAGAGTGGCATGAACTTAGTGATACCCCCTCAGAAAAAAACACAGCAAGGCCTGAATAAGGCAAAAATTGGTGAAGTAAACAATATCAAATTAGCAAATCACATCTGATCAGGAAAAAAGAGGGTGTAAAGCCCCGCAGTGGAGCAGGTTCAAGCCCAGGTTACTTTCCCACAGGAGAGTTCCCTGCTTGGTCAGACAGATCCGTCTGGCTGCTCTATATTTAACTAGTCCAGAAACAAAGGCAGATCCCCAGGTTAGGGTTAGTGCTGGGGGTGCTGAGTGCCTGTGTCAAGCAGGGTATCCTGGTTTCACAATTAAAGGCTTTCCTGTCGGGGTAATTAGGAGAGACACGCTGAGATTTATAGAGCCCTAATCGTGGCAGACATTCTCTGCTCCCTATCTGAGGGACTCAGCCTGTGCTTCTTGCCAGGTTCCCATTTCCACCACATTTTTGCAGTTGCAAAATTAGATTAAAAAAGGAGGCGAAGGCAAAGGCTTCTCGCTGGCTGCTGGCATTTTGATTTCCTTACTTCCATGGACTTTGTTTATGCGTTGCTCCACTTTAAACAAACTCTCTCGCTGTGTTTTCCTTGACAAGAGCTGTCTAGATGGAAATAGAGATCGAGCCAGCCCTGCTCTCCCTGAGTGCCGCTGAACCTCTCTGGGAAAGGATGAAGCAACCCCGACCACTTTTATCCATTTGTACACGAGAAAAATCCCCAAACTGGCCTGGACACAAATGCAGTTGGGCAAAGCAGAGAGCTGCCTGCTCGTAGCCAACGTGGCAGCAGCGCAAAAGCCTCGGAAGATGTGAAGATTTTGGGCTCTGACTCACAGACGGAGCAGATTAAACTCAGGCTTCCCACAGCTTCCTGCCCTGCCCCGGTTTAAAGTCTCCCTCCTCCACGGCATGGACACTTCAGCCACTGGCACAGACCCAGCCCTGCAGCAAAGGCATTTTCATGGCACCTGCCCCTCAATATTTTTTATTTCTCACCCCATTTTTACATGGGAGGAAATTGAGGTACGGAGATGCTTTGCTTAAAATTTTAAGGACTGGCTGGTCAAAGTTGTATTTCTACATCAGCATAAAGACATTTACTAAAAACCTGCTCAGACATGTAGGCAACTCGTGGAAGTGTCTCAGAGTTAGAAATCAAGCTTTGAGGATTGGTTTTTCAATGCTTTCCTCCCATGACTCGCCTCTCATGCTACAATAGAGTGAACATCAGCCAACATGTGAGAGTCGATGGCAATAAATCATTTTTAGCAGGAGAGAAGAGTTTCCTGTCCATTCTCTTAGCTCAGTTGAACAGGAGCTGATGACAAATCCAGGTACAGCCTCACTCCAGCCCAGCAGGTAGATCCGGGACCATGAGCAGTAATCACATCTAGATTTAGCTTCCACAGCTTGAGGTCTAAGGGAGTGCTGATCTCAGCTGCACTCCACAGCCACAAGCATCCGTGTGAGTTGAAATCCATGGAGGTCAGCATTAATATGGCACCACAATTCCATGGGAGCCACGGGATGGCAGGGACAGGTGTAAACTCAATCCTCAGGAAGATTTTCCCTTTGCAGGTTGCTTTCAAAAACCCCTGGTGCAGTGGTGTTCCTTGCAGGGGACTTTATTCCTTATCAGCATTTAGCATCTGCCAAGTTATTGAAATGTGATTTAATTTCTCATCTATGTGAGCTGGACATTTGTGTTCTGCTTCAGTGCTGAAAAGTTTGGGATAAGCCAAGAGGTTCCTGGAACACAACAGTTAATGAGGAAAAGTTGTCTTGGCAGGAGAAATGGTCTCATAGGCTGGTTCGAATATATTAAAGGTGAAATGTTTTGCAGTGGGGAGGATGCTCTTTCCAGCCTGAGCTTTTGAGGTTGAGTTTCCTGATTTGCATTCTTTTGAAAGCACAGATAAAAGCTTGGAGTCATTTCTGCTTCCTCTGCTGCTTGGAAAAGTCCAGGGGCTAGAGTAGAGATGCTGAGGGATGTACTTGGCACACACAAAACAAAAAAAACTGAGGGGAAAGAAAAACAAAAAAAAGGAGGAAAAAAAAGAATTTGGGCATGTGCTAACAGGAGTTATTGCTGCTCTGGTTGGAAGGCTGGTGACTTCACCATGATGAACAAGGTCTCTCTGGTGCATCAGCTGCAAGGTTTCGTCAAGGAAACGTGGAATTACTGTCTTCAGACCTATGGGTATCTGGGAGAAGGCACCCTGTGAGCTCCTTCCCATCCTGGGTGTCTCTGGAGAGCCTCCCTCGCTGCATTTCACAGGGGCTGGTGCAGAGGGAGCAGCCTTGGCAAGTTGGACATCTCATTGTCCCTATAAAGGAGCTTTCCCAGTGGATCAGTCACTGGTGGAGGAAAATCCTCCCTTCAAACCATTCCCATTACCTGGCGGTGTGAGAGCCCCTCCTGCCCATTTTCACACATCCAGCGGGGGAACACGAGAAGTCATAATCAAGCTTTCAGCCTCCCTGTTTGGCTCCTGCTCTGGGAGCAGCCGCAGCTCCCTCGTGCCTTTGAAGTGGATCTGAGCTGCGGTGGCTCCGAGATGACACTGCAGTTACACCTCTGCTGCATTCTTCTCTCTGTCAGAGGTCTTTGAACGCTGACACGTTGGCAGCCCGATGGCCCTTCTGGTGAGCGGGCTGTCCCCTGCGTGACCTTTGGGTTTCTGAAGGAGACACCTGAAACCCCAAATGGAAGGGATCAGAGGAAGGGGGAATCCCACCTCTTCTTCATCAGCTGCCAAAGAGACATCTCCCCTTCCACAGGAAACAGCATCTGTCTTATCTCTTTATTTCTCTCCCTTTTGGAAACTTTTCTTTTAGACATTGGGCCTTTTGAAATTGCATCTTGTTTTTCCTTCTTTCCAATCCATTTTGCTGTGAATAAATATCATTGCAGAAGGGTGGGTTAGAGAGGGAAGGAGGTTGTGCTGCTGTTGTGCAGAATAAAGATGAAGTCCCAGAAAATGTCTGAGTTTTTGGTCAGCTGCAAGAGTACAGGACAAAAACCAAGCAGCATTGCAACAGCAGAAAGCAGATTTCCCATCCTATATCATAGTTCCTTTCATTTCAGTGTCAATCCCACTCAAAAGGAGCAGCGGGATAATACTTTCATATAAAGATTAAAATAAAATTCTAAAAGAAATCTCCACTTGACTTTGCACAATGTTGTTCAACATCAAAGAGCATCTGCCTCTCCCCATCTCATCTTCACCGGCACTCATTTCTTATTCTCATTCCTATCCTGCAACACTGATAATAAATCTGGACTTTGTGAGCCTGTGAGTTATTTCAGTGTTCTCCAACATGAAGGGAGCAACCCCAGAAATGGCACCAAGCCTGGGACCTCCTGCCAGAAACTTCATTGCCATTCCTCGGGGTGGCCAAAATGGAAGGGTTGGGTTGATGGTACCTGCAGGGGTTCAGTCCTCAGGTGCCAGACTTGGATTGGCTAAGCAGCCACGGCAGAAGGTCCCTGAGCAGTGCAGGGCACCGTGGGGCTCCTGGACATGTCACATGTCCCACTCCAAGCCATCACTCAGGACTTTCCTTTGCTTTCCTGCCCGGGCAGCAAAACAGAGCAGCTCTCATTTCTCCTCCGAGGACCAGCTCACTCTTGGAAATCTGCTGCCAGCACCATTCCCTCTTCCAAGCTCCCTTTCCCTCCCTCCTGGGCTACAGATCCACAGCCCCATTTGCATTTGTGCTTTTCAGCCATGTAACGAAGACCAGAAGGGCTGCTGTGATGGACAGAACTAGTCCAGCTCTTGCTGGATTTTGATGAAAGGCAATTTGATTTCCACAGCCAAGTTATTTAATGAGCCTCTAAAATTACAGCCACAAATTATGCACATACAAAACTATGCATTTGTGCACTGAAGAGGCAAGATTTCCAAAACAGGAAGCCGTTGGTCTGCATTAAAAGCAAACCCCTGCCTGCGTAGCTGGTTCCCCATATCAATGTGGGTAATTATTCAGGCTGCCCAGCCAACGCAGAGCATTGAATGCACAATGGCCCTGTAGGTCCCTCGCTCCCCATTTTCACTTTACAGATGTCTCCTGCTGTGTTTGTACACCCATTTGCCACAACTGGGCTGCACGTTCTGTGTCTGGAGCAGGGGAGGACGCGGCTCCCGTCACGGAAGGAGCCCAAGCACCATTTGTTGATGGTGAGTTGGGGTAAATCTGCCTCAACCCAGCTGCCTCCTCTGTGGCAGAGGCTCCCAAGTAAATCAAGCAGACAGCACTGACAAGATGGCAAGAGAGCAATTTATTTACAGTTCTTCTTATATATATGTGTGGCAGGCCACCCCTCTGCCTCCCAGGCTGATGCTTTCCTGGAAGCCCAGCTAGCGTACAACATCGAATGAGCGTCACTTGGGCCTCGCCTGGGCGGGAGAGATTCTGGGTATGCCTCCACCTCCCAGGCCAGCTACGGTCCATGTTGGGAGCTGGGAACCACCCCTGGAGGTGTGGGTAAGGCATGCTCAGGGCCCCGGATCCACCCATCCCTCCAGATCCTTCTGTTCAGTTATCTATGTCATTGGTTAATTTGAATTGTACCCCTCCCTCCTATGTAATCATTGGTTCATCTGTGCTTGTCCCCGCCCTCTCCCTCTTTCCTGATTGGTCATCCCTTCCCCTACTTAACCGGCTGCCCCTTTGCAGTCGGGGCCATTCTACCATACCATCGCTACTGCCATGGCCCTCCTTCCCCTGCTCTCCCTCCCGACCACCACAAACCCTCTACGCTAATAAAGGAGAGCTTGGGAAGGAGTATTCCTCCCGCCACCCTTTGCCTCGTCGTCGTCTTCCTTTATTTATGACTGTGACATATATGCATTAATAGTCTAACAATTTATTGGTCGACAGTTATCCACCCCCCAAAGGGATTGGTCAAAGCCTTACAGCACCCAGTACCAAAACAAAAGATTAGAAAGAGCAAAGAATTCAACTTATCTCTATTCCCCATGAGAAAGAGGAGAAAACCTTTAGAATAGTGCATCCACACTCCTCCTTCCACCCTCCACCTGCACAACCGAATTTTTTTAGAGTGTCTGAGATGGCCATAAGTCTGCAAACTTTGCACCCCAAGCACTGTGAGGGTGGGGATGCCCTGGCACAGAGAAGCTGTGGCTGTCCCATCCCTGGAAGTGTCCAAGGCCAGGCAGGACAAGGCTTGGAGCCACCTTGGTTTAGTGTTGGTTTAGATTTCCTGAGATTCACAGAAGCTGGCAGAGGAAGCAGGCAGATGGACCCAAGATGGCAAAAAGAGAAACTTTATTTACAGAAACTTCTTTATATATCCATTAATAATCTAGCAACTATTGGTCAGCAGGGAATCCACCTCCTAAAACCATTGGTCACAGCTGTACAACACCTAACACCAAACACAGAGATTAAGAAAGTACAAGAATGCAGCTTATCTCTATTCTCCCTGAGAAAGAAGAGAGAGATTTCTAAAACAGTGCAACTACAGTTTAGTAGAAGGTCCTTCATAGAAGTGACTCCACTCAGGTCTGTTCTTTCACCATGAAGTATTTCAGTGGACTTGGAAGATCCTCTCCACAGTAATGGAGTACTGTTTGCCACATTTGTGCCACGACTATTTAATAATAACAATGTTCCCAGCTCAGTAAAGCCTGCTCTTAAGGAATGATGTTGGAAGAGCTGTCAGAAAGGGTCTTTAATAATTCCACAAAGATCAAGAAACTCTCTAGGAATAGCACGAAAACAAATTGGATTTCTGTTCCCAAAGTGATCTTTGCAGCAGAGAAAGGAGGTGCTCCAGTGACAGCCCCATGGATTTTCCAGAGCCCACGGGATGCAGAGGAATACTGAGGAATACAGAGCAGCACACGTTGTCCTTACACAGAGCTGTCTCCAGAACAGTTTCAGTTCAGTTTCCAGAAACTCCAGGTTTCTGAGCCACCATTTTCTTTTTTAACCCTTGAGAATCCCTCTGTGGGCACCATGAGCAGATGGAAAATGATCTGTCCTTTTTTGGTTTATTTTGCTTTCTGTTTTTGTCTTTCTTGAAGCAAGAAAACTGTCCTTTTTTGCCCATTCCTCTTAAAAAGAGTACAGTCTTGACTTTTTCTTTAAGGACTCACACAGCCACCATCAGACTGCAAAAACCAGCAGCATTTAAGTGATTTCAATGCACAGTCAGCCAGGGCATGAATTTATTTTTATTTCCCTTTCAGACAAAATGCACGTCTTTGTTTTTCATCACGTATTCCCTAATCCAACCTAAGCTGCTATTTAAGCGCAGTTTTTTTATCTTGAATAAGTCCTTTGTACAACCTGACCATTTATAGAACGTTACAGAATGAAAATTCCCCAGAATGCAGCGACAACTCCCAAAACTGGAGCTCCTGGGAGAGCCAAAGAGCTTCAGGAATACGAAGAGTTTCCTGTGCAGCAGGAAATGCCAACACGCACCTCCCTGGGCAGAGCAGGATTGGCCGAGTGACCTGAGAAGGAGGTGACAAGCAGGGCTAGAAAGGCTGAGCGTGGCATTTCCTAAACTTAGCAACACATGAAATACAGAGGGGGCAGCCTCGGGGTAGAGTTCAGATTTTTCAACGCAGCCATTCTCTCAGCAGTTAAAATATGGGGCTGGGAGAGCTGGCGAGGCACTGAGAGCTCAGGCAGAAAAGTAGAGGCTTTAAAAAAAAATAAATAAATAAATAAATAAATAAAAATTTAAAAAAAAAAGGAGGAAAAGACTTCAAGGAGGTCAGGGCAGAGTACGGAAAGATTTCATCACCAGCAAAGAGATTTGAGATTTCTTCCCCTTCCAGCTTTTTTCTGGAAGGGGAAATCTGAATATTTTGGGGGCACACAGGCTGGGCAACAAAGCACTGAAATCTCCTGGTAAAGCTGGAAGGAGCTGCCAGCTAAATTTTAAACACTGCAGGAGCTAAAAGTAGGGCTTTACACCAGGAGGGGATTTGAGCCAGTGCAGGACAAACATTTCCAAAGGGTCCATGGTCAGCTCAGCTCCAGCTGTGAATCCAAGAGGAAGAACATGGAGCATCTTCGTGGAGATTTAAACTCAATTTCTGCCAAGCTGGACACAACCACCCACGGCTGAGCTTTGGAAAAGTGCAGCAGAGCATCTCCAAGAGAAATCTTTTCAAAATCCCAAGCAGAGGAAGCAGCAGAGTTGGTTTCAGCAGTGTGGAGCTAATGGAAACCACCAAAGGATGCAGAGAAATAAAAGGGACAAGTTTCCACCCCGCGTGCCAGTGTTGGCCCAGGGAACATGTAACATAATGTAAAAATAATATGCTGTTAAATGTAATGGACTGCTTGACCCAAATGAGTCAAAGGAAGAAAATCAAAATTAAATGTCTCTGTGGCACTAAATTAAAATGACTTGCCATTATTAAAAAGAAGTGGGAAAGCCAAAATCCGGTATCTCACCTTTTGGGGAATTGTAAATTTATCCCAAATTCCTGCATTTTACATATAATTTGGACAGCATTCCAGCACGGGTAGAAAATTGCTGCATCAAAAAATGTTGGCTGGCAGTACCCAACAATGGTTGATATGAGAACCAAAATGGAATTTGGGTCAGCATCTTGGTCAGAGCAGAAACCCTGCACGAAAACGCACCCATCCTACGCTGTTGTAATAAATTCAGCAATAATATCCTTTCAAATATTGTTTTCCTGCCAGCAGCAGTCCATATTCAAAGCAAATTCCGAGGCTGTGCTTGAATCCTTCAGTCCTTCCCTGTCTGTGCACCTGTGGGAGGGGAAAAGGACACTTTGTGAGGTTTGGAAGAAGGAGGCGTGTGCCATGTGGGGTGGTTAGGACCGCAGCAGGGAAAAAAAAGGCAATTTAGGTACTATTAGTAAGTGCCAAATATTTGCCACCATGTAATAGGAATGGGAGCAGATTTTATTTTGAAGAATGTCTGAAGCCGTACTGACTGTTTCTCTAAATAGAGAGACCTCAGAGGTTCAAGTGCTTCAGGATGTATAAAATGTGGATTTTCCTCTGGTATATTTGCTGTTTATAAGGGGTGTTTATGTGCTGAGGATGAGAAGGGGAGAAGGTTTCACTTATTTCCAGAGAACTTGCCAGCTCCCAACAACCTTCCCTTTCTTTTGACACTGAGCTGGGAAACAATCGCCTCCAAATGACAACAGCACACAGCAGATGAGGCTTGGAATAAGCTGAGCATAACAAGTGCAGAAAGACCCGAATTTGTGTTTAGTTCACAGCCATGAAAGAGGGCTCTAAACCCACATTTTCATTTTCTGCTTGGCAGAGACAATAATTAACACCTCTGTTGCAAATTCTATCTCCAGGGCTCTTGGCAAACACCACCTGGGCTATCCCTGAAAACAGCCAAAGGTGGTTTGTGCTGGAAATATTGAGGTCTTTGTCGAGCCAGGTCAAGGCCATCACCTGCAGGTCACAAAAAGGTGCCATTCCTGGAAGTTCAAGTGGGGAGAAAGGACATAATCCCTACACTTCTCCTAACAGGAAAAAAAAAATTGCTGCGCTGTCTTTCTCCTCCCCAAAGGATGTTTTCCACCGATACTTGATCCCTCTGGTGATCACCGCTCCGGTTTCTTTCTGCTTTGATTTCTAATCCCGCTCTCGCTGAACTCAGGTCATCAGCTTCCCTCTTTCCTGTGTCCAGAAGGAAAATTTGTGGATGTATCTCTGAGCACTGTCTTGCCAAAGAAAGTATTTTCCATGGCATCATACCCCGACCATCCAAACTTTCCCTCTGAGCATTTTTATGTTGTTCAGGACACAGCGATCCCAGTTCCTGCAGCCCCTGTGAGGGAAGAGAACAAGGCTCTGTCACATTTATTTCACTTGTGTTGGGCCTTTTTTTTTTTTTTTTTTTTAACTCCCTAGCCAAGCAGGCAAAGGAGGGGGGGGAAAAATGATGTGGGATTTCGGTACACACAAAACATCTGAAACCAACATTTTTGGAACGTCTTGATTGCAAATAAAGAAAGAGGTGATTTGAGATTTTCGTATTTGCTCGCGTCTTTGAGGATGTTTTGCGCCTTTCATCCCGTTTTGAAGGCGTGTCACCTAATTATGACTCTTTCATCCCTCTATTCCCTAGTTAGAACATGCCAATCCCTTTTACGGCAATTGATTATGACTTGGAGGTTTCCACATTCCAGCCAGTTCAGAGAGCCGGGATATTTGTGAATACCTGAATAAACTCCTTTAATCCAAAAACAAACTCCACCTGAAAGCGGCGGTATGAAAAGGCCATTCATCCTGTGTTTTCCAACTTACTGCTTCATGGTTTCTTTGGATTTGACCCGACTTCCTGTACTAATGGTCTCTGAATGCATTCCCAATTGTGGCTTCTTGGTCTATAAGGTACCCAGCATTTAGAGGGAAGGGGAAAAGGAGTCACACAGCAACTGCTTACACAGAAAACTCTGCCTGCAAGAGCAAAAAATGGAGCTGAAGTCAAAAGGAAACATAAAGTGTACAAATAGCCATCCCCTCCGGCTAAAATTTTTAAAACAAATATTGCCTTGATGTCGCTGCTTTAAAAAGGTCTTGGCTCCTCGCGGATGAAAAATATCTTTAAAATTAGCGCTGCAATTGTCATTCCCAAGTGTGGGAATTGACACTTTGCTGATTAAGTAATCTGGGAACAGAAGTGCAAATGTGTCGATGATCTCATGGAGTGGGAGAGACCCCGAGCAGATCCCTGCTCCGACAGCCACAGGGACAGCGGGAGATTGCAGGAGTCACAGAGAGCAAAGCACCTCAGCTCTGCCAAAATCAGGCCAACAAAAGGTTAAAGTTCACAAATTCATGTAATCACCTACTGCAATTAATTCTGGAGGCTGTGAGGGAGTTTAGAGAGAGCCTAACACATTTTCACTCTATTTATACATTTTTAAATGTATTTTTCTTATACAGTTCCAGTGCCAGAAATCTGACCCTGGTCTAGATGCTTTGTTCGAATTTGGTGTGATTATGTCAAGTAATTTGGGGTCAAATTCTTCATCAGCTGGTGAAGCTGAATCCACTTAAACAAACTTCCTCAGCATCACGAGTTCCTACAAAACTTAAATAAAACAACTCAAGGGGGTTCATCTTTCTGGATATTCGAGTCTGAAAGCTGCAGGTGGGTTTTGGTGGGTAAACTTTAACAAGCTGAGCCCTGAATTACACAAATCTGTTCGTCAAAAGGCTCCAGATATCCATGGGTGAGATGGGAAATCCTTTCACAGCTGGCCTGGTGTCCCTGTCCAAAACTCTTCCCAATATTAAGACCCTGAGCCTCACCAAACCCCACTTGTGATGACAGACTTGCATGCAAGAGCCCTTTTAAAAACTTGGTTGGTGCTTTTTGTAGAACTTTTTCTTAATTATTGCACTTCCCGCCTCATAAAGTTTCACTGGGAACGTGAAAACACCAGATCCACACAGACCTTGTGTTAGAATTCCCATTATTCGGTGCTCTGAGGTGATTTATCTGTCCGTGAGCACACGGACCTTGATTCCAGCATCCTGTGAAAGGCAGGATCTAATGAGACAGAGGGAAGAGGTGACAGATTTGGGCTTCCTGCAGCCCGTCCTCGGAGATGGGAACCGCCAGTGCTGATGGAGCTGAGCGATAAGCCAGGATGGATTTGGGCTCCAGGGATTCCTCCTTCAGGACACTGATGGATTTTGGGAGTGGGACAGATGTAGTTGCACTGTTTTAAAATCTTTCTCTTCTTTCTCATGGAGAATAGAGATAAGTTGCATTCTTGTGTTTTCTAATCTCATTGTTTTGGTACTGGATGCTCTAGCGTTGTAACCAATCATTATAGGGGGTGGAAAAACTATCGACCAATAATTATCAGACTATTAATGAATATATAAAGAAGTTCTTGTAAATAAACTCTCTCTTTTCACCATCTTGTGCTGCCTGCCTGACTTCCCTGCGAGCTTCCGCGAATCTCCATGAATATCAGAAAATCAGAGCAACAGGACAGAGATTCAGGACTTGTGTTATATCTGATTTTCCCCCTTGCTGGCACTGGGGCTCTATCACTCACTCGGTTGCCCATCTGACTCTGGATTGCTCGAGATGTGCCAGAAAATCCTGTTCCTTGGAAAACAGACATTCCAGCCTGGAGAATTTGGCAGTTCTCCTCCACACACAATATCCTTGGTAAAGGAGATTTTTTTGGAACCTATAGCTAGCTGCGCTTGCTGGTAGTGGCTGTTTGCCTACAAAATAAACAGGACCAGAATATGCCTCATTACAGTCACACAGTGGGGTTTATTTTTCTCTGACATTTCAGGAGGTGGTGCAGAAAATGAGCCTCTCTCCAGAGTGATTCACGCCGTGGCCAAAGAGGTCTCTGTGGCTGACAGTAAACCGTGTGACCTTCCCATTTCCCAGTAAGGATCCAGTGTCCGGCGCCAGCACGGGACAGCAGGGAAAGAGTGAGTGGGGAGGGAAGGCTCTTGGGTTTGGAAACATCTCTGGGTGAAATTTCATTGCAACAAAATAAAAGGAAAAAGTGGAAAAAAAAAAGGGAAATGAAGGCAAAGTTTAAAAAACACCAAAAACAACTAAACCTCTTCAAACTGAAGCCAATCTTTGATTCCTTCTCTGAAATGACATCATTGCATACCCGGGGCAGCCACAAAGCATGACAGCTGTCCTGGGCCTGCCCTGGGAAGGATATATCACTTCCCTCTTGGAAATCCGGAAGGTATTGTCTGTAATCGCAGCCTGCCCGGGCCGGGCAGGGGGGCTGCATTTTGCAATGCAATCCTTCTGCAGATTTTTTGTTTTGCCCTTGGTCTTTCACACAAATCAGACGACTCCTGAGGATGGAATCCTCTCCGCAGCGGCCGTGCACATCCGCAGGCATTCGGCAAGGAGGTCAGGGAGGGATGGAGCTGGATGAAGAAGGCTGATTGATGCAGATGTGGCTGCGCTGAGGTGACACTGCAATGTCCCCTGGTGCCATCTGTTGCTGGTGGCATTCACTGCTGAATGTCTCCGTGCTTAACCCCATGTGTGCCAAGCTGTAAGTGCCTCCTCTAGTCCTGCCCTGCTTCAGGGATGAACCAGGAGAAGCACACAGGTTCTGGAGAATCAGGGATATGGGACAAGCCAGCAGTTCATCAGAGGCAAATAGATCCACAGGGATTGTATTTCCAGGAATCTTATCCCAGAATCATCCTAGAATGGTCTGGGTTGAAAGCGACACTAAAGATTATTGACTTCTCACCCCTGCCATGGGCAGGGACACCTTCCACTATCCCAGGGTGCTCCAAGCCCCGTCCAGCCTGGCCTTGGACGCTTCCAGGAATCTTGGAAGCTTCTCTGGGAACCTGTGCCAGGGCCTCCCTGCCCTCACAATGAAGGATTTCATCCTAATATCTGGTCTAAATCTACCTTCTGCCAGTGTGAAGCCATTCCCCCTTGTCCTGTCCCTCCAGCTCCTTGTAAAACATTCATCTCCATCTTTTTTGGAGGCTCTCTTCAGGTACTGGAAGGTTACAATTACAGAATCACAGAATCACAGAATATTCTGAGTTGAAGGGGACCCACAGTGATCATCAAGTCCAACTCTTAAGAGAATTCCCCATAATTTGGTCACCCCAAAGCCTTACCTTGTCCTTGTCCTGATGTCAGAGCAGGTCATCACAGAGAATGGAGGAACTAAAGCCCCCAGGACCAGGACTTTGGTATTTGACACAAAGCATGTAATGGACACCAGGAGTTACACCATCCATGACTGAAAGGAGAGGAAAGGAGCTTAAGGTTCTCCAGGGACTTGGTTTTGGAAGGCCAAATGTCCAGACATCTGCCTTTCAATAGACAAAGCTGGGTTAGGAGTTTGCTCCCGAGGGAGAGAGATCAGGGCCCTGCCTCACTCCACAAGCTGCAGTCTGGCAAAAAGATGCACAAATTCCATAGGAATCTGAAAGATGTATTATTGGGATACGTGTGGCTCATATTTCACTCTTCCAAAAGTCTAGCTCCATTAATGAAAGCCATGCTTCATTGTTTCAGGGAATTTCAAGGCCAAGGGGACCATTAGATCATCTGCTGTGACCTGGGTAACACAGGCCAGAGAATTCCATCCACAGAGACAAATAATGTGTGTTTGATTAAGCTCAGTTAACACAGCGCTTCACCAAGACAATAGAAATGGATGCACTTTCATAATCCATATTTTTAGGCAAGATCTCACAATTTACGTTTTCCCGTTGGGAGTAGGAGCTCAGACTCCATTGTTCTGCTGAGCGGAGATGCTGCCCGCGCTGGTGGCCTGGCCACGCTCCCACCGAGGGGGAGGACGGGGACAGGAAGCCACAGCCACATCACAGGGATGTGCAGCGCTGGAGGTCCTGCCAGCAGGGCTGGAGCCAAAGCCCTGTCTATCCATGGGCAGGTGGGGTCTGCCCACAAGGCACCTTGAATCACAGAATCCGATCAGCAAAATCCTCTCTCCTCCCAAAACCAGCAGTGTGTAGACCAAGCACTAGCTGAGAAGCCTTCTGCTGTTTGCCTTTTTTATTATTATCATTATTATTTGCAGAAACACGGTGGAAGATACTCAGACATTCTGGCCATGTGCAGAGAAGGAAGCTTTGAAATAAAATATCTTTATTATGGCTGCATATTTCAGCTGGCACCAGATGAAGACTGCTGGGATGAGCACTGCACAAGGAATTGCTGGAAGACACCAGGAACAAATGGCAGAGGAAGGCTGACTAGTGGTGAGAAACCCAAAATATCTTCAGAACCACTGGGAATTATTAAAGTTTTGAACATGCTTCGTGGCATCTCTCTGCCCTTTCATCAGCTGTGGAAGTGACTGGCATTTTTTCTCATTCAAATTTTGGCAATAAGCTGTGTTTTGCATCCCAAAAAAAGAGGATCCCATGTACTTATTTCCTTTTCCTGAAGTACTGAGTGGTAAACAGAAGCACAAGGAGACTTTCCCAAGGCCATACGGGGACAGAAATCAAAAACCTGAATTTCTGAGTCTATCACTACAATTCATAGAGAAAATTATGATAAAGGATATATAATATGGGATATACAATGCACATTCCTTAGCCTAAGTAATTTTAGACAGAAGATGGTTCGGAAGAGCTGCAGTTGGCTGTGGAAGTTTCCCAGACAATGCCAGTGCTCATGCAGTGCTTTAAACTCTTTACACAAGAGCAGAAATTTTGTCACACGCTGCAATCACCACCACTTTGCATTTTTCTGATGGAATCCATGCTAATGGTGATGATCCTGAAAGAGAGGGATTTTTCACCATCCTCTTTCACCATTTCCAAACTGGTACAGCTCATTTCACCAGAGACTTTTGGGAACGGTGTTGCTCAAGATGCCCAGAGCACAGAGTAGAAAACACTGACTCCACTGTCTTTTCTCCTTTCTTTTTTAAGACTCCCTTTTCAGTTTTTTTCATCTTGTGGTCCACATTACTCATGGACTGCAAACGATTCCCAAGAAAGCCACAATCAGTGGATTCTCCCTGTTTCTGTACAAACAAGACCTGCCGCGAGGTCACCGTTTGCAGCCCATTTTCGGCTGGACCCATGAAGCCAATTCCCACACACGACCACCCCTCAAGAGGGCTGGGCTGGAGAGGACCAGCAAAACTCCCATGGTCACTTCCCAGGGCTCGGGCAGTGAGTCAGGACATCTGTGACCACCCTGTGTCTGCCACGCCAGCAGGTCTGGAAGGGGATGATGCTCTTAAGGCAACGTGGGGCATAAAATAATGAAAACATTGTAGAAAATGAAGCTGTGGCAGGCAGTGGCGTGCCCCAGCAGCTCTGGTGGGGCTGAGCTCCTCAGGGTGACAGAAAAGGCTCAGCTATGGGCAAAGCACCACAGCAGCCCAGCATTATCTGGTTTCCAGCCTGAGCTGTGAGCTCAGCTCCGTTCCCTGCAGTCTTAACCCAGCACTGCTCGTTCAGCCCCAGCGTCCTGGTTGGCAGAGTCAGGAACAAAAGCTCTGCTCGTCCTGTGTGTTCTCCTCAGTGGAGCTGTGAGTCGCTGGCAGCGCTGGGAGAGGGGTGGAGGAGGCAGGGAAAGGTGGAGGAGGCAAGGAAAGGTGGAGGAGGCAGGGAAAGGTGGAGGAGGCAGGGAAAGGTGGAAGGGGCAAGGAAAGATGGAGGGGGAAAGGAAAGGCAAAAGAGGGAAGGAAAGGTGGAGGAGGCAGGGAAAGGTGGAGGAGGCAAGGAGAAGGAAAGGAGGAAAGGAAAGGTGGAGGAGGAAAGGAAAGATGGAGGGGGAAAGGAAAAGGAAAGGAGGGAAGGAAAGATGGAGGAGGCAAGGAGAAGGAAAGGAGGAAAGGAAAGATGGAGGGGGAAAGGAAAAGTGAAGGAGGCAAGGAAAGACGGAGGAGGCAAGGCAAGGTGGAGGAGGACAGGAAAGGTGGAGGAGGCAAGGAAAAGGAAAGGAGGGAAGGAAAGGTGGAGAAGGCAAAAAAAGATGGAGGAGGCAAGGAAAGGCAAAGGAGGGAAGGAAAGATGGAGGAGGCAAGGAAAAGGAAAGGAGGGAAGGAAAGGTGGAGGAGGCAAGAAAAGGTGAAGGAGGAAAGATGGAAGAGGCAAGGCAAGATGTCACCACAAACAATCCCCATTTGTGCTCCATGCCCCTGGACACAGTGGGACTTTGTTCTCCCACCAGCTCGAACCAACACAGGAGTTCCCCCTCCCCACGCACCTCCTTTGCCAAACAGTAGGCAGAAGGAATTAGCCCTCACCCCCAGAAGCGCCGGGAAAGGTGGCAGGTTTGAGCCGCTCATAATCACACTGGAAGGAGGAATTAATTTGGAGTTATCACAAAAGGTGACAGAGTTGTCTTGCTTATGAACTGCTGCTGAGTCTGTGTGTACTGATCTGTCGAGGAGAAAAGAGCCAGAAGCCTTTATTGGCTTTGCTGTGCCTAGTGAAAGTGTCTGCCCTCTTCCACAAGATAAGTTCAGCCTTGTTTATTTTCATTTTAGCTGTTCGGAAAGTGCAGTTCTGTGCCGTCCCAGACAATATCCCTGCGCCTTTAAAAAGGAAAGGAAGTGTGGTCCTGGCAAACACAACCGGAACAATAAAATATAAATCTTTGTAATTGTTGTGGAGACAGAAAGCAAAACAAACTGTACTTAAGTACATTGTAAGAAAATGTCAGAGATTTGAGGGAATGGTCATTAGCATACGAAATCATTTATCTCCCCCGAGTAAGCAAGTTGGACAGAGACCAACCCATTTAATTTTCAGTATTTTTCCCTTTGGGATTTCTTGGAATGTCAGAACTACT
Source organism: Acanthiza pusilla (assembly GCA_036630365.1). Lineage (NCBI taxonomy): Eukaryota > Metazoa > Chordata > Aves > Passeriformes > Acanthizidae > Acanthiza > Acanthiza pusilla. Next base: position 17,890,750 of record JAXCHO010000016.1, read on the forward strand.
ATTTTTTCCTCCAGGAAAGAAGATTGACTTCAAGGCTGATGTTCAGAGGCTGCAGAAACAGGCTGGACACAGTGTCAGCTCCCCCAGTCACCCCTGCACACGTGTGTGGGCAAATGCCCTGCTCTGGGTGGGCACGTCCCTATGCCCAAAGCTCTGGTGCAGACCCCCCCTCTGTGGTGTTGGAGCCCATCCAACATCCATGGACTCTTTCTGGCATGGACATCCAGCTCCTGTAGCATCCCCCGACCCACAAGGGTGTCCCAGGGCTGTTTAATTTGCTGAAATGAAAATTGTGGTTTGCTGGAGGTATGCAACCCCTACAGCACAAAGCCATCCTGGGAACAGCAGGATCGTTTTAGCATCACCTCAAACCACCCTCTGCTCCAGCTGGTGCTGTCCCTGCTGGGAAACTTGCCTGGAAAATGCTGTCACAGACAGTCACATCTCTGACTCGGTGTCATCCCACTGACATCGCATCTTCCCTTCTTCCTTCAAAATCCAAATCGTGGAGGGAGAAAGCTGCTGGGAAAAACATGAACTATCTGCATGCACCTGGTGATGGGTGAGGTGTCCTTCAGTCCCCCCAGAACGGTCCCAGCCCCAGGAGAGCCCAGGGACAGGGATGGGTTGGAGCCCCACGCCGCCGCTCTTGGTTACACAGCTGCCGAGCTGAAATGCATGGAGTTATTTGAGACACTTATGGAAACATTCGGGTACCCTGAACTTCTCCCTGCTGGATTCTCATCCCAGATGGGAAGAAAATGAAGTTCAGATCTTCTGGGATTAATATAATCGGAGAATCTGAGAGGGGAAAACTCGTGAGTCGTTTTGCTCCGTTCTTTGATGAGGGATTGTCTCCAAGGTCAATGAACTGCATCCCTCCCAGGAGGCAAAATGACACCACGCATGTTTCAGAGCAGAGCAGCTTTGCAGGTACCACGGAAAAGGTTTATTCTTTTAATTACAGAACAGGAAAATTCTGTTTCACCTCCCTAGCAAGAAAGTACTGAACAGCACCAAATGCAAATATCTGGCCTTTTTTTCTTTTTTTTTTTTTTTCCCTTTTAATAAGGTGGTCAAAAGGTCTAAGGGGAAGCAGGGATTTTGGAAGTATGCACAAAGTCAACAGCACAGTTAGCAATGGGATAGTAAGATTTCACAGCTCCGCTTTGATCAGGATTTCAGCAAAGTGAAGCCATAGTACAGAACGTCCTCTGAACTGAAACCAAGGCAGGCTTTGTCTTTTATCTCAAATATCAGCTCAGAAAATTAGAATGATATGAAAATGCTGAACTCATTACATTTTACTCGCGGTTTCACCAAAGTGCTCCAGTAAGGCATGTGGGTTCTTAATGAAGGTAAGGCTTTCTGGGACACTCTGAGTGCCTCTGCAGGGTCTCTGTGGGAGTCAAAGAAGTCATTTTCTCCCCAAAATGCTTTGCAATTTGAAGCTGCTGTCATTTATTAATTGTCCTTGAGGTTTTGGAGATAGTGGTGGTTTCACTTTCTGTTCAGAAGGCACAGTTCTGACCACTGAGAACTCCAGTAGGAAGGGAATGATTGATTTTGCTTTTCAACCCAATTACTTATTTTCTCCTTTTTCACATTCTTTTTAATCCTTTTTCATTATTTCAGTGCCAAAGTCCTTATGATGTTTGTTTGAACACACACACACAAGAAAAGAAAATTGCCCATCCACAATTTGGAGCAGATGAAGCTCTGACCCCCAGAGCTTGGATTGTACCTGGAGCTTGTGTTAGGGACTTCTCTTCAGAAAATAATCACAGATGGATTTGGTGACATCTGTGGCTTTGTCAGCTTCAGTGGATTTGGATCAGGACTACAGATGTATGATAAACATCAATTTAAATCCTGAACACCAAAATTATGTCCAGAACCTGCATTTCCATGGCTAAGTAGAGATAGCCCCAAGAGAAAGAACCTCAGCAGGCAAACCAAGAATGATAATGAGAATTTTACTAACAGTTTCTTACCTATTGCTGCTTTTCCAAAGCATTTGCTTCCTCTAAAAAGAATAATTTTTAATAAATACATAATTAAAGCTCAGGAATGCTCTTTGCTTTCCCCTCATTCTTCTCAACACGTGATTTCAGGCAACAAAAACTCCTCCCAAGCATCTCCTTATCCAAATACCTGCAGAGCCACAAGTGGCACAGAGTGAAGGGACAACCCCAACCTGCGTTACTGCGCTGGTCCTGATCCAAACCACTTGGATTTCATGGGAGAGCAGACAGAGCTGGAGGTCAGGACCTGCATGTGTAATTATCCCATGTCTGTTGTTCTCAGCAAAACCACAAGACCTCACCCAGGATGCTTCTGGCCCAGGGGGTAACAGAGCAGAGCCAAGAGCTGTGTGAAATTCTGGGGGTTTTTAAAGAAAGCAGAACCCTCTAAATCTTTTCTGAACTGCACGCTCACCACCACGGTGGGGTTTGCTCCAAAGTGAGCTGCAAATAACGGGTTAGGTTTATCAGCTGTTATCAGCTGTTTTATTTTGGATTTCGCCAGAGCCAATGTCCATGGAATGATGATTTCTATCTTACATCAGCACATTTTCAGAGAATGAAAGTCCTGTGCTGTGAAGTGGAGCTGTTCACCCCAGAAATGTGCACTGTTCTTCCCCACCCACCATCAGCCCACTCAGCAAAATACCTGAAGAAGCTTTTCCCAAATCACGTTGCTCAAATGCCCTTTGAGAGCACAGGGATCAGCCTGGCAATGCTCCTGGGCAGAAACAGAGGTTAAAATTGTCCTCTAAATGGAGCAGTTTTCTCTGGTCTCCAGCTGGGATGCATCCCCAAGGAGAGGAACAGCAGCAGGAAGGGTGGGACAGGGCAGGGCAGCAGCACTTGCAGAGCTGGTTTGTTCTGAGGTGCCACCCCAGACCCTGATCTTCCCTCCCCCTGTGCCATCCCTCTCACAATGTGCCCACGCCTTTCCTGCCATGGATTTTTCCAGCAGCTCTTTGTTGACTGAAGGCCTCACTTCTAACTCCAAACCGAATCCTGAGGCTCTCCAGGAAGGTTATTCCAGCTCGAGGGGCACAACCATCCAACCGAGGAACAAAAAACACGGAGATATTTATTTTGGGATGCTCCAGCTGGCGGTGACTAACCCTGCTAAGCCTTTGGCCCTGGGGTGCAGCCTGGCTTAGGTTTTGCATTTTGCAAGCTGGCAGGTGACAGCACTGCAATTCCCTCTCCCACTGCAGGAGTTTTTGTGCTGAGGACACACCACCGTGGGTGCTGGGTGCTGGCTCAGCAGGGAAATCGGGAGTTCCCAGCCCTCGGTGGCTCCACATCCTGCCAGGGCTCAGTCCCACACTGCTGTTCTAAATGCACCTCAGGACATGAGGCTTCAGGGTCACCATCCCCTGTGCTTATTATTTGTGACCTTCCTGCTGTATTTAAGGAATTTTTTTCTCCTCTTCACCCTCTTGATGCAATGTAGGGGCATTATCAGCTAGAATGATGCTATACCCCAGCCACCTCTACAGATTTTTTCCCCCTTTTATTTATTTTTCCAAATTCACTGATTCCAGGCCCATAACATGACTTTCTACCTACTCCTTCTCTTCCCACAACCTTCTCCAGTTTCTGGCTGAGGGAACAGCAGCTCACCTGCTTTATTCCACATGGACACACTCCAATTTTCACCCCTCAAGACCAGAACATCCAATAATTCAATAATTCCCAGGCTGACCCCTGAAGCTGCCCTTGTCACAGAGGTGTTGGGGCAACCTGAAGCCTTCCCAACCATGTGTATGTGGGGAGAAACAAGGAATTTTACTGCTTTAAAACTGCATTTTTGGTAGGGGTGGTGAGAACCAAAGCATGGCTGCTGGAAGGATCAGCCACAAAAGACTTTATCTCCTCATTCAGAAACAACTGGAACCTTCCTCTGCATGAAAGGATTTTGATGACAATAAATGATACACTACTGAATTTAAAAAATCTTCACTTCTTTCTTTTTAATCATGTGAGATTGATAAGAACCTCACCATATTCAGAGAATCCACTTCAACCCTTTTTGCACGCACATTTTCCATGGCAGATGTTCTGAGAGCTTTTTCCTCAAGAGCTTCTCCACCATGGCAAATTCATTAATACTAATTAATTAATACCTTCATTTCCCCACTCCGTTGTACAACAATGCCGAGTGCCTCTCCCATGACACAGAAATGCAGACTTAGCAAAGCAGATGCAAAACTTTAACAACGAATTGAAATCTTTTTTAATTTCAATAAAACCACTCCTGGACTTACAGCTAAGCCATGCTCAGAGCCTTTGCTGTGTCATTGCCTACATATAGAAAATGAAGCAAATAATAGGGTTTGGATTTTTTTCCTTTGGTTTCTGTGATCTTTGTGTCATCATTGCGGTGACAATCAATATTTTCCTCGGGAGCATCACGGTGGTTTGTGTTTTTTAAAGAGAGTTTTGTACCAGGAGTTTTGCAGTCAGCTTTACTGCAGAAGCTGAAATGGTGATATTCAGATTTCATGTTCTGTGGACTCCTTACAAAAGGGTGAAGTTCTGAAAGGATGAGGTGGGCACAGATCCCAAATTATAGCCCTGTTGGGATTTTTAATCTAAAGAAAAACTCAGGTCCTCCTTTGCTGTTTCAATTAGCCACAAGACAAAGCTGCAAACTGTCCTCTGCAAAGGGAGCCTTGGGAATGTCCCTGTGGGGTTTGGTTTGGCAGGATTGGGGCCAGAGGGAGTTGTGGAAAGGGGTTTTTAGTGTTGCAAAAGGAAATTTAAACTGGAGAGGTGGCATGGAGAGGTGGTTGGCCAGGGCAAAAACAAGTGTTGAGCATTGGCAATACCACTCACAGTGCGTGGAAAACGAACACTGCACACACCTCTCTTCATCTCCTCCCACTGGACACATTTTTATATTTAAAATGGGAAGAAAAGCAGCCTTTCCACCATTACTAGATACTAATACACATTGATGTAGGTGCATTTTTACCTGAGCACAGGAGAATGTGCCAGAACTTGCCAGAAAACCACTGAGCTTTTTCCCTTTGGAAAAACCCTCACCCTCAGCAGATAAGAGATGAATGAGATGAGGGAGCACTAAGAAATGTCATTTATCCAAATTTTAGTCAAATTGTGCGTTGTTCTGCTCCTCCCTGGTGTAAATCCATGTGTTGGGCCCCCATTTACAATAGCTTAGGTTGGGATTTTTTCTCTAGTTCAAACCACCTCTTGAAAATTTGCTTCGCTGTAATCAGTTTGGGTGGGGAAAAAAAATAAGGAGGGAAAGAAAGAAAAAAGGAAAAAAATTCCCATACAACAAAAACTCCACGACAGCAGAATCCAGATAAACATAGGATAATAATAAAAAAAAATACCTCCTTTGATTTTAGTTGGGTGCCATGGCTTTTCTGGCTTGGCTAAATGAGCTGAGAGCGAGAGTCCCCGTGCAGTCCCATCCCCTCGCAGCCCAGACAAACAGAGGAAGTGGTTTCCTGGGAACAAAACCCACATGAAAGTTTTGCTGATGGTGCTTTGCTTCCTGTCATTTCCTCCTCTCTCCACATTTCACACGTGAACCCCCAGCAGGACGGAGCACCTGGTGCCCTGGTCAGATTTATTAGCTCATCTGGAGGGAGAGGGCACAGCTCAGCATCCAAGATCAGCATCCAAGTGCCACCACAACTCAGTTCTGTGGCTCCCAGCATGGCAGAGGTCATGTCAGGCTTGTCTGGAATGGGATCCATCCAGAACCAGGGGGAGGAGAAGAGCTGAAAGGGTTTTGTCACCTCTGCCAGCTCTGATCTGTGTCTTTGCCATGGTGCCGTGGCCATGAGGGCCTCGATTTACAGACATTTGTGTCTATTTAAAGTGACGTTGTTCCTGTGTTTAATTGAAGAATTAAAAGGTGAATCCACTCAATCGAGTTGGATTTAAAAGCACCTTTGGAGTAACCAAACATCTGCAGTGTTCTGGTCATTTCTGCTCTCCCCTGCTGCAAGAGAGGATCACACAGGGATGATGATCAGTCTTCAAACCTTCCCAATTCTTGCTGTGGAATAAAGTAAATCACAGAATTATGGAATGGTTTGGGTTGGAAAGGATTTTTGAGATCATTCAGTCCCACCCCTGCCACGGGCAGGGACATTTCCACTGCCCCAGGGTGCTCCAGCCTGGCCTGGGACACTGCCAGGGATCCAGGGGCAGCCACAGCTTCTCTGGGAAACTGTGCCAGGGCCTGCCCACCCTCACAGGGAGCAATTCCTCCCCAATATCCAACCTAAACCTTCCCTCTCTCAGTTAAAAAAAAAATATATATATATATATAAAAATATATATATATATATATATATATATATATATCAGGTTTTTAATATTTAAGGCTGTAGAAGGATTAAAACTTAGGTGTTTCCATACACACATTTCTCAAGTCATGGCAAAGATTAAAAGAATTCACTGGTTAAAATTCCCTCCTCCTGGGTCAAGGCTGTATCCAAAAGTTTGAATGGACTGTCCTGAATGTGGTAGGAGCCTCATGGAGCAGAAACATGCCTGGTTTTTGAGGAATAATCTCAAATACCTTTAGTGTACTTCAGTTAACTGCTGTTTTGGGAGCCACTAGACATTTGATAAAGAAAATGGTCTGATAAGACTGGACAAAATAATCAGGGAGCTCATAGTCAAAAATTCTGTTTCCACTTCAAAGCAATAATGCATTTCATTATAAAAATGAGATATTTTATTGTTTTGTTAATTGCCTTATATTAAAATATTGCAAGTCTACATTTTGCAGAACTCTGAAGAATTACACAAGAGAAGGTTCTCTGCTGAGCACCTCAAATGTTAATAAACTGCAGGTCTCCCAGTGGTTTATGTCTTGAAAATTAAGCCTTTAACATGTGTTTGAAGAGTCAAACTTCAGCTGTTTCAGTTAATTAGAAGGCTCAAAATTTGCAGCTTAATGAATTCAGTGCTTGTTTATGTTAAACTGTCAAGGAGTTAAGCAAGGAAAAAGTGTGATTTGGGGAACATCTGATTGCAGCCCATGTGGAATTCCATATGTCAGAGAAGCTGGAAAGCATTTCATTGAGCCATTGTCTAGAATGTGAATTAATTCCCTACTACTTCATAAAAGACTTCTTAGCAGGGTTGACAAAAGATTTATCATAATTATTGCTCTGGCCTGGATCATGATTATAAATGATACGTGTGCGTATTTTGTTTATAAAATTCCCAGTTTGCAATTAAAGCAAGCTGCAATTTGCTCTTTCCCTGCCTTCTCGTCAGCAGCTGAGCTGAAAATCTACCATTTGTTTTCAAAATTAATACCTGTCAAACATTTCTTTTGGCTCTACAGGGCCGGGAAAAGTGAAAAAGAAGAAATGTTTGAAAGATTTGAACAGAAGAGGATTGATCCCGAGCTGGTGGAGGATAAATGATGCTTCATATTTGTTGGGACAAAAGCTGCAACCACTTTTCTGTGCGAGGCTGTTTCGTTGCTGGAGAGCCAAATCAAACACCTTTAATTATGTCAAGCACCAGCAGTTTGTTTGATTTTAATGAAATCACTCCAGAGGTTCCTGAACTCGGTTTTTCTCTAAATTATCGCTGTATTACCGTGAGTTTTTGGGGCAGGTGTGGGTGTCACGTGCATGAAGGCGATGTGTTAAATTAATAATAATTAATAATAAATTAATAATTAATCATGGGCTCCTCTAGGAGGTGTTCGGATGAGTTTCCAGGCAAGGAATTGAAATTCCAGGGTTTACCTGGCCAAGGTGTCTCGGGTGGGGAACACAGAGTGGGCACACAGATTTGTGAGGATGAGGAGTGAGCGTGATCTGCTGTCCTGGAGTGGTTCCTGGGGCAAACACTGAACACCAGCAGGAGAAAAGCCAACTTGGGAATAAATCAGGTGAATTTAGGGTGCAATGAGAAGGGGGAGATGGGTCTGACACCTCGGGCATTGTTGGGGTCATCCCCCTTAATATGAATTTAGCATTTATACAGCCTGGGAGTGAAGAGTCCCAGCCCAGGATGAGGAATGTCCTCTGCTGTTCTCATTTCAGAGCTGGAAATCCCTTAAATCTATAACCCTGCGTGCTCCAATAATTATCATAGTCAATAATTATCATAATTCAGTCTGGACACCTCGAGGCCTCTGCTTTTCCTCATCTTCACCTCTATTGCCTCAGAGGATTCTTTACATCCCAAACCCTTTCCCAGCTCCTTCAGGATGCACAAGAGTCAGGGTGAGGAGAGGCTGATTTCAGATGGAACAAATCTGCGGCCTTAGGTTTGCAACATTTCTAAGTTTATCTCATAAATATGAAAAACTAATCAAAAAGGATATTCCAAATCCACTGAAATACTTAACGGTAAAAGAACTGAGTGGGTCTGAAAACAAATTTTGCAGAAAATTTGATCCAAAGAAACATTTTGAACAGCAAAAAAAAATCCATTTCAGCTCAGAATTTCAAGTTCTTAAGTGTGTCCAATAGCTTTAAGTCTTTCAAATCTAGTTTTTCCTGCTTGATACCATCTCAGAGTTTGCAAGGAGAACCAGAGCCACCCTGGGCTCCACGAGTGCTGCAAGAATAAACAATTCTGCAGACCTGGCCAAGCCTACAAGTCACTCTTGTCACTTGTGGTTTTCCATAAAATCATGGCCCATGCCTTTGGAAATTTGGTTTTAAATGCTGTTGGTACCAAGTAAGCCCAAAATCAACCCATTAAACATCGTAACTGCCTATGGAAAAGCTTTTCCCCTCCCAGCAAATCAAATTCCCATTTTCCATTCACAAAATTTGTGTGTCCCTGTGTTGTTTTTTTGAAGTTGACTGCGCTGGACGGTGTTCAAACATCAATACATTTTTATCACAGGTTTTGGGGTAGGGTTTTTCTTTTTACATCTGAAAGTTAAAAGCCTAATGGGATCGCTGCACAGAGAGGGAATAGTTCCCGGGGAGGAAGTAATATATGATAAAAAGAAGGGTGTTTGATTTCAAAGACTTCTAACAGAAAGTTTCAGAGAGCCATGAATAGAAAACACTTACACTAATACTGCCAGCCTATATTATGTATATCAAATAAAAATAGGGGAAAAAAGGTTCTTTTTTTAGCTCCTGGGGGAAATTAAAATAACATTCTTGCACAGGAGAATATGCAATCGAAGTGAAGGCTTTGTTTATATTTCATACAAGGCAGGGGAAGGATTTTTGAATTCGCTGGAGCAAATCAAGCTGGATGCATTTCAATGCCCAAGACTGACCATTGCAGTGATCCTTGTGCTGCCCTTTATTTTTCTGGCTTTTTTCCTGAATGGAATCACTCCCCACACTGATTGCCCTGATGGCCATCACCAGGGCATCAGACTAAACTCAGACATTAACTAACCCCCCTTTTCATAATCTCAAATGTGTTTCATTTCTTCTCACTCCTTCATTTTCTTGTTTGATGTGAAGTTTTCCAGAGTGTTTTTCCTTGGTTGGGTTCCTAATTTTTTTCCCTGGAGACAGGATTGCATCCATCATTCTGCGAGCATTTCGTGTCAGTTCTCTGTCCCAGTTCCATAAATACGTGTGAGTTCATAAACCTTTCAAAAGGCCAAGTTTTTTCAGAAAAAAAGGAAAATTTTTAACACATGATGAAAGTGATAAATAAGAGCTGTTTGCATGTGCGATGTGAGGTTTATGGGAGCTTTAGGCAGCTACTGGAACCCCTGGAAATGTAAAATGGAGCTCTCATTGTTGTTGTTCCTGCTTGAAGGTCCAAGCAGAAACACTTGGACCTTCTGACCATCAAACAAACATTTCATCTCTGTGGAAACACCCCACAAGAAAAATCCCCTTCTGCATTCAACCAGCAGAAATTGGGCAAACCTCAACCCAAACTGGGATGTGAGCTTGCAGAGAAGCTTTAAATCTCACTTATTTCACTTTTTATTGATTTGTTTGTTTCTCTTTTCCCTTTCTCAGGCTTGTTTCTGAGCAAGCCTGGCTTAGCCAGTCCTGTGTTCCAAACCCCACCAGGAGCTTTTCCTCCCCTGGGACACACAGGATGCTCAGTCCGGAGAAGTGCTGGAGTCACCATCCCTGGAAATGCCAAAAAAAAATGTGGATTCCTCAATTAGGAAATTGAGGACATGGTTTGGTGGAAAACACGGTGGTGGTGCCGAGTTGAAGGTTGGATTTGAGGATTTTAGAGGTCTTTCCCAACCTCAACAATTCCATTAACAAGGAGGAAAGGGAAAGGGGGAAAAAGGGAAAGGGGGAAAAAGGGGAAAAAGGGGAAAAGGGGAAAAGGGGAAAAGGGGAAAAGGGGAAAAGGGGAAAAGGGGAGGGGGAGGGGGAGGGGGAGGGGGAGGGGGAGGGGGAGGGGGAGGGGGAGGGGGAGGGGGAGGGGGAGGGGGAGGGGGAGGGGGAGGGGGAGGGGGAGGGGGAGGGGGAGGGGGAGGGGGAGGGGGAGGGGGAAGGGGAGGGGGAAGGGGAAGGGGAAGGGGAAGGGGAAGGGGAAGGGGAAGGGGAAGGGGAAGGGGAAGGGGAAGGGAAGGGAAGGGAAGGGAAGGGAAGGGAAGGGAAGGGAAGGGAAGGGAAGGGAAGGGAAGGGAAGGGAAGGGAAGGGAAGGGAAGGGAAGGGAAGGGAAGGGAAGGGAAGGGAAGGGAAGGGAAGGGAAGGGAAGGGAAGGGAAGGGAAGGGAAGGGAAGGGAAGGGAAGGGAAGGGAAGGGAAGGGAAGGGAAGGGAAGGGAAGGGAAGGGAAGGGAAGGGAAGGGAAGGGAAGGGAAGGGAAGGGAAGGGAAGGGAAGGGAAGGGAAGGGAAGGGAAGGGAAGGGAAGGGAAGGGAAGGGAAGGGAAGGGAAGGGAAGGGAAGGGAAGGGAAGGGAAGGGAAGGGAAGGGAAGGGAAGGGAAGGGAAGGGAAGGGAAGGGAAGGGAAGGGAAGGGAAGGGAAGGGAAGGGAAAGGAAAGGAAGGGAAAGGAAGGGAAGGGAGGTATTCCAGAAATCAGGATTTTTCCCTCATGACATTGGATATGGCATGGTTTCAGTGCCATATTCAGGACAATCATTTCAGTGCATCCTACAGGCACATCCTACCAAAACTTATTCCCAAAAACACTGAATTAAAATATGTGCAATCGCTGTTCTCCCCTGATTTTCTGCTAACAATGTTTGGCTGGTATTTATTTGTTGGAGTGTTTGGAGAGGGACTTTTATCCATGTGAATATGGGTATTCATCATGTAAATGAATGTATTTATTCTGTAAAGGCTCACCCTGTCTCTGCTACACTCCTGCAGTTACTTGATAGGAATGTGACAAGAGGAAATTGAATATAAAGTCTACTGGACAGCCAATAAATCAGGCTTATATCTTTCTCTCTACCTCAGACAGGAAGGAACCCAGCTATTTTTAAATCTCTGGTCCATAGAACCAGCCAGAGCTGGCTCTTCTGGTAAAAAAAATGGGGAAAAATACAGAAAAGAAAAATTAGCAAGATTTTTTAAGTCCTCAAATTTGTTTACCTGGCCATGCAGCTCCGAGGGCACTGCCTCCCCTTCCCGGGGGTGCACAACATCGCAGCCAAAAGCCACTCAAGGACCAATGGCAGACCCAACATAGGGCACATTCATCAGCCCTAACCAAGGGCTGGATAAAACACAGAGCAACAAAAACAGTTTTCAGAGCACTGCCAGCACCGAGAGCGCTGGTCACGATCCTGGAGCCACCCTGTCCAGCTGTGACAGCCCCTGGCTGCCAGGCAGGCTGTGGCACAGGGCTCTCAAAGCCCCATTTCTGCAGCTCGGAGTGTTTCGGTTCCTCACGCAGACCTCGCCGGGGAGGAGGGATTCATTCCAAGCAATCCCCCAGTGTGAATCTCTGCTGATTAACATTTTCATTTGTCTTCCTTTAACAAGCGAGTTACTGCTGATGAGGAGATGAGGGATTCTTAAGTTTCCTAGAGCTAAATTAACTATTCCTACTCGAGTCGCTCTGGCTGAACTCACATTATATTGCCCTCAAGGCTGCTAATTTGAAAAATGCTCTTGGATATTTTTTTTTGTAGTTTTTTTTTTTTTTCAGTGTTTCTGATAGGGATCCAAGTGCTAATAAGGAGTTAAGTTACATTTCTTGGTAAGATTTCTTAATTGCCCATGTTGGCTGAAACTTGAACATTTCAGAGATTCTGTTGATTGTGTCAGCCTGAATATTATTCCATGGAAATCCCTTTAGGATAACTGCAGCTTTTGTTGTATCCATTGCATCATCTTCCTAATGCTGTTCAAACCCAGAGCTATAATAATTTTGTGGATTGGAAGGAAATTAAGTGTGTCCATAAAGCTGTGCCTCTCCAGTAGGGACTGTCTTGGAACCCTGGAATGGTTTGGGCTGGAAGGGTCCTTAAAACACATCCAGTGCCACCTCTGCCATGGCAAGGACACCTTCCACTGCCCCAGGCTGCTCCAAGCCCTGTCCAGCCTGGCCTGGGACACTGCCAGGGATCCAGGGGCAGCCACAGCTTCTCTAGGAAGAAGCTTTACCTTATGGTAAAGAATTCCTTCCCAATATCCAGTCTAACAAAACATTTTTTTGGTCACATGTGCTCCATCACCTGGATGGAGCTTCACAATGTTTTCAAGGAAATATTCCCCGGTCTGTAATTTTACACACAGACCAAATATTTTAGGACAGTGTGGGAGAATTTCCTGCATCCACGAGCTCAAAAACAAGGGGCTCAAGATTGACGAGAAGCTCTCTGCTTTCTCTTTGCAAGAACACCCACGAAATTCAGACTGTAAGAGGGGAAATTCAGTTTAGAGATACAGAAGAAATTCTTTCCTGTGAGGGTGGGGAGGCCCTGGAATGGATTTCCCAGAGAAGCTGTGGCTGCTCCTGGATCCCTGGAAGTGTCCAAGGTCAGGTTGGACAGGGCTTGGGGCAGCCTGGGACAGTGGGAGGTGTTCCTGCCCATGGCAGGGGTGGATGGGATGGGATGGGATGGGATGGGATGGGATGGGATGGGATGGGATGGGATGGGATGGGATGGGATGGGATGGGATGGGATGGGATCCATGGGATGGGATCTATGGGATCTATGGGACCTATGGGATCTATGGGATCTATGGGATCTGTGGGATGGGCTTTAAGGTCCCTTTCAATGGAACCATTCCATGATTCTCTGATCCAATTTTCCAACCCAGCAGCTGCAGGGGGACACATCCCCAGCCCCAGAGGGATGCTCATCCCAAGGCATGGGAATCAGGCAGGACATGGGCTCAGCCCATTCCCCAGGCTGCAGCGCCTCAGCAGTGCCTGCACTGCCATCAGAGCTCATTTAAAACACCTTTTCTCCACACAGCCCTAAGAAAACCCCGCTTCAGACAGCTCATCCTTTACCCGAGTCACCAGCAGCTTCAGAGGCCATTTGTTCCCTTTGAAAAATGGGGTCTCTGAAGGGACAATATTCCCCCCGAGCCGCAGCTCTCAGTGTCTCATTTATCAGCTCATTAAGAACACGGCTGGGCTCGGTGGGGCTGATGCAGATGATAAGACACATCAAGCAGCAGCCCCTGACAGAGCCCTGGGCAGGCTGATCGGACTCAGCTGGCCTTTCCTCCCATCCCCAGCTCCTCCAGGAATTCCCAAAATAATGTCTCCTTTTCCTGGTTGCTTTCAGACCACTCTCACTCCAATCACAATGAGATTTCTCGTTTGTTTTCATTCTCTTTTCAGGAAATGCATCATTTTCTTCCTCACTGCCTCTAAAAGTTGGTGCACTCTCACTGTGTCCCTGCAAATCCCAACCCTTTCCCCACCAAGGAAATGTGTTTCTCGTTTTCCCACTGTCAGATTCTCAGAAGTAATTTCTGCATAAACTTTCCACCCTTCTTCTCCTGCTGTTTTCTGTCCTGTGTTCAAAAGGCCTTAAACTGTGTCGATTTTCTCTTTCCTTCTATGGCACAACAATCTTTTTAGCAAATCTCATAAACGTCTCTGCTGAAGATGCAAATATAATCCACTGCTGTTGGCTGAATATTTCCTTCTTGCTGGGTAGGCACCAGGACTTACAACCCACAAAGCCTCCGAGATCAATAGAAACATTAAAAATAAATAATGGATAAAAATTCTCATTTATTCTGCATTTACATGTACTTGGTTATTTTCAGTGTTTCCTAAACCAAGGAGGAATGGCACAAATCTGACATTAAATGGAAATCTTACAGGTACCAAACATGGGTTAATAAGGGATTTAAGGGTCTCAGGAATTTTGTTCCTGTAACATATGCTGGGTTTTCTCACAACTCCCCTTAAGGAAAAATCTTGTGAAAAATCGCAAGAACAAAAAATATTTTGTCCTATTGACAAAAGTTTTCAGCCTTCTGAACTCTGCTACCAACTGTGGCTGTGGTTGGACCTTTTAATCTCTGTATCCTTCACTTTCCACTCCAACAACAAGCTTGAGACTGTCACTGCTGTGACAAGAAGCAGGTTTGAGGTTTTGAAATGTGAAAATGCTCATTTTTTGTTAGTTCTGTTAAATTTTGGGTTAAAAAATATACTTTTTATGTGGAGAAAAGAGCATTTCTAGCTGTCCTCATTACTCAGAGCATTCCCCATCCATCTCCTGCACTGGGACTTCACAATTCCCATCCCCTGCTCCCTCCTGCAGGTGACATTGCCACGTCAGTGTCACGTCTGTGCGGCACAATTTGCTCCTAAAGTGCAAACAAGCTCCTACCGAGTGAAAAGTTCAGCTCCAAACCAGTTCCACCCTGACCCTTCAGCCTTCCTGCCCCCATCCTATGCCAGATCCCCACTGCTGGGAGCGAGGGCAGGAGCAGAGCTCGAATAAAGCCCAGCTTTGTTTTTCCCGGTTTGCTCTTGCTGTCGGTGACTCCTGTGCTCCCGAGGGTTTGTTCCCCCTGTCTCCTGGATATCTCTGTCTTTTCATATTCATTTTTCTTTCACTCCTTTGCACAGTTCCTGGTTGGGTGGATGAGATCGTGGACCTGGCAGTGTTGTTTTTGGACAGACTCTCACCTTATCAGATGGGACCAGAGTATCCCCTCCATTTGACAGAGCCGCACAGGCGGTGAATTCTGCCTTTTGTGGGAGCTCTGTCCCCAAAAACTCTGGCAACTGAGTGGATTTGTGCATTTGTCGATCGACCTGAGCATCTGTTTGGTGAGAAATGTGGTGAGGAGCCCCTGTCCCCAGGGCTGGGCTGGCACTGATGAGTTTTCCTGCCCCAGGCCCCCTGGGAAGCAGCTCTGACAGATTTTGGGAGCCTGCGAAGTGGGGAAGGAGAGCAGCCAGTCCCAAGAGGGCTGTGGTGTGACAGCACCTGCAGGGTGATGTTTTTCTGTCATCTGCTCGGCTGTTCCCAAAAGCCGTGAATTGGAGCCAGACAAACAAGGGGGAAGGGCTTTTATTTTTTTTCCCCATTTGGTCAGGATTGGAAAAGTGAAGAAATCTTTTCCTGACGCTGAGGGTGATGCTGGAAGTGCTGCTGTTCCCATGTGAATGGGAGAAATGGGGAACACACATAGCCCCGTGGCTTCTTCAAACGAGGGTTTTCCAAAGAATGAGAATCAAATTATTTCCCCCTCCCTTTGTCTTCAGAAAGATCACAACCCTCCAAGCGGGGCAGCATTTCAGCTTCCAGGGCAGCTCTCTGAAGGATAAAAGGGTCTAGAGCAAGTGAAAATCTAATTTATTAGCACCAGGGTTGAGAAAACAGGGAGGAGAGAAAGGGAAATGAAGGAGAAAATAAAAGGTGGAAACTACAAAAAAATCTGTTCTTGTACTGAACTTCTCAAATCCTTGTGACATCAGGCCCCCCTCGATGGCTAAGCTTAACCTGCAACCCCCACTTTTAAAAGTCACAAACTCCCTGGTTTGGGATCCCCAGGGATCTCCAGGCAGAGAAACAGCCTTTAATATACCAAACCCCCCAAATTGCCATATCTTAATGAGCCAAGGTGACAAGAGCTGACGGTGGCTTGATCCTGAGAATTTTATTCCAGTTAGCAAAGGAAACCTCGGTCAGATGAGAAGTTTTGGTGGCGTTTGTAAAGACAGACAAGCTCTGAGCTCACCTGACACTCGGGAGAGGCAGAGCTGATTTAGGAGGAGCAGCATGTCTGGGGATGAGCCCCAAACGTGCTTCATCCCCTGCCTTCACCCCACACCTCCTGCTGGCCTCCCACCAAAAGGATCCAGCTCTCAAAACATTCCCCTGTTTTCCTTCTCGGTTGTTTTTTTTTTTTTTTTTCCTTTCAATTTCTTCATTTCTAAGTGAGATGAGAAGAACCCAGAGCAGCGTCAGAGACAACAGTTCACTCTTAACCAGGAACAGGGGGAGAAGAAAATCAGAGCATGTTTTCAAACCAGATAAACCAGTTCCCAATATTTATCTTCTGTGATGCACCAGTTTTATTTTTCCAACTGAATGGCTCGTTCTCTCTTCAAAACCCACTTGCCAGAAGGAAGGTGGATGAAATCAAAGGAAAGAGGACATCCCCAGAGCCAGGATTTGGCGAGCAGATGAGCTGTCAGAAATTGAGGAAGGCAGAGGAGGATTTCTAGTCAGACCTAATGAAGAAGAAGGGAAAAAACAGGGAAAGTCTGAGACAGGATTGACTTAAAGATCCCATGAAGTGGTTGATTGTGTCTGTGTGAAATCCCCCACTGCCATTTTCTGCAATCTGCACCTTTGGAAGAAAAGCCTAAAACTTTCTCCCAAAGGTGGAGGATTTGTTTCCATGTTAGAGCCTGCAAAAGTGGGAACCCTACAGCAGCTGGGTGCAGGATCAGCGATCCCTGATCCCATTGTCCCACCAAGGTTTTGACTGCAGCTCTGCTCAGCCAGCTCTGCAGAGGAGAGGGAGCTTACAGCCACTCCAGGTAGTAAATTTACCGAGGCAGTACTATTGGTATTTTTTGCTCTGATTTTCTGATATTCGTGGAGATTCGCAGAAGCTCGCAGGGAAGTCAGGCAGGCAACACACAAGATGGTGAAAAGAGAAACTTTATTTACAAGAACTTCTTTATGTATCCATTAATGGTCTGATAATTATTGGTTGATAGTTTTTCCACCCCCTATAATGATTGGTCACAATGCAGATGTGTCCAGTACCAAAACAAAGAGATTAGAACAAGAATGCAACTTATCTCTATTCTCCATGAGAAAGAAGAGAAAGATTTTAAAACAGTACAACTACAGGTATTCCATGAGACAATAGGAATTCATCAGCTATCCCCGATTTCTGCCCTGTTGTGCTGATTTTTTAAAGCATTTGTAACCTTTAACAACTTTTCCACTGAGGAATGGAGCAGCAGAGGTGGGCACAGACCCTCCAGCAGCCCATGGGAAATCCAGACCCCTCTGCCCCAGGCTTTGGGCTCTCAGAAGGAGCACAACAAACACACCGGAGGGATTTACTGCCTTAAGTACTTTAGTGCGTGTGAGAAGAGAGGCATCACCTCTGAACGTGGGGTCAGGGAGGCAGGAAACTGCCTTGAGTCCCCCCCAGCATCCCCTGTGGGGCGGCTGGAGGCGAAGGGGGATGCAGGAGACCTGGCTCTCACCCTTGGAGGCAGAGAGAACAGCAGAACAGAGCAGCCCTGAGGTTCAAAAGGCCAAAGGGACTGAATCCCAAACTGATTTATTTGCCCTGCCTTCCACGGGCACCAGAAATCCCAGATCCAGCCCCAGCGGGCTCTGTTCTTCCCGGTGTCACCATAAGAGGGATCCTTTCGCCTGTCCCTGGAGGCTGGCCTGACATTTCTGCTGGAAATGAAGCAAGCGAAGCTGCGTGAGTTGAGTGAAAGTGCAATTACACAACGCTTTGAAGTGCCCTGCTAATCCTCTCCTCCCCGGGGACATGAGGCACAGCTTTGTGCAGTGACAGGAGCGTCACTCCAAGGCTGGCTCTGGCTCACAGGAAGGTGTTGGGGAGCTGCTGCCTCGGGACAATGCTGTACACAAGGACAGAAAATGGCCCAAAAACCCTCTCCAAAAAAAAAGTGCTTTGTTTGTCCCATGGGTGAGGAGAAAAGTCACAGGGGAGGGGCAGAAAATCCAGCAGTGATGAGAACTCCAGGAGATGCAGAAGAACCAGGACTGGAAATGTTTGTGAAGTCCATCCCACCTCCCGGGATGGAACCAAAGCAGGCTGTGTGGGAATGTGCTCTCCACACTATTTTGGGATACCTCAGTGCAGCTCCCAGGATGTTCTGCATTACGATAAGGCCACGTGAGGCTGGTGTGGATCACACAAATCCTGTCTCCAGCTCGGAAAGGAGCTGTGATTTTGCCTCCTGCCTTCCACCAGCTCCCTCCTGGAGCCCAGGGATGCCAAGCCAGCAGCAAATCCTGGGGCTCTCACAGGGACTGGGGCGTTCCCACCTGCCTGCAGCACCTTGGCAGAGCTGTCCCAGTCTGTTTACACAGCCTTTAACGCCCTTGATGTCAGCGTGGAGACGTGTTAATAACCCAATTAAACTGTTCACCCAGCTATGGCAAATCCCAGCGCTCAGGGAAGGCCGGGCTGTTTTCTTTGTGATTCTTGGGCCGCGTTGCAGCACGCAAGAGCCACGTCCCCGCGGCTGACACGTAGCCACAGCTCATCCCCAGAGGGTCTCCGGCAGGATTGAGGCAGCGAAGTGCCAAAAGCTAAAGCTGGGTGGACACCTGAACATTTCCAGGCTGTGTCCCACCCATCAGGAGGACAGGGACACGCGAGGGTGCGAGGTCACGGGTGACACGTGGCTTTCAGAGGAGAGAAAAGGCCATGAGAGGCCTTGGCAAAGGGTTCAACCCCATGGATGGATGGCAGTGCTGGTGGGCAGGGCACACATGGCACTGCCCGCGCTGGCGGTGGCTCAGGGAGCAGCAGGACAGGGCTCGGGGCTGCCTGGGCTCGTCTGTGCACGGCTGTGGTGACGGTGCCTTGTCAGGTCGAGACGGTCACGACAGGAAACAAATTCACCCCAGCAGCTTCTGGGTCCGAGGAATGGAAGAAGTAACTATTTCCCAGAGACTTCCTATAATATTTTACAACTTTCATGTCACACATCCATTAGCTCTCAATTCACCACCCCACAATATTATTGGTTACCTACAACCAGAACAACATCTTGGAAAAACACCACCTGCATGAAGCTGGGTATCTCTGTTTATGAATCCCTGCTTGTTTTGCACCAGAGAGCCGTTTGTGAGAATTGAGAACAGCAAGGTGTTCTCACGGTAAAGTAGCTCTTACTATGTGCCTACGTGTAGTTGCGCTGTTTTAAAATCTTTCTCTTCTTTCTCATGGAGAATAGAGGTAAGTTGTATTCTTGTGCTTTCTAATCTCTTTGTTTTGGTAGTGGATGCTCTAGAGTTGTAACCAATCATTATAGGGGGTGGAAAAACTATCGACCAATAATTATTAGATTATTAATGGATATATAAAGAAGTTCTTGTAAGTAAAGTCTCTCTTTTCGCCATCTTGTCTGCTGAGTGCCTGACCTCCCCGCGAGCTTCCGCAAATCTCCACGAATATCAGAAAATCAGAGCAACACCTACAATTCCCACAGTGCCTCTGCTCCCCATCCACCAGAGGAAGGCAGGAATGTTCCCCTGCCCCACGGGGAGGCTCCAGGCACTCCTTCCTATGAAGGAATCACAAGAATGAGGCTGTTTTGTTGGAAAAGGCCAGCTGTTGATGTCCCTCTGTCATTATGTGTCACTCTCTGGATGTGAGCAGCCCATGGAGCACAGCACCTGTGCAGGTGTCCATAAATCCACACACACAATGGATCCACGCTCACATTGCAGTGTATCAACCACAAATATTTGAATGATGTGGTTTGTATTTCCTTCAGATTGATCCAACTTCCTTCTGGTCAAAATCTGTAAGCTCAGCGTGTCCTCAACGCTGTCCCCTGAACAATGAATTTAACACAAATTCCTGCAGGAGCAGAGAAATTGAAAGTTGTGTTGCATGGTCCCACCAGAAGGAAAAACCTCCCCTCCCAAGAGTCCTTAAGTTTGGATTTTACTGGGGGCGTGTTTAATGCCAGCTGGGATCCCCAGAGCTGAAAAACACATCCATAAAGCTGAAGTTCACCAATTCACTCAAGGGCTGTTCTGAACTGGGACCAGCTTAAGCCTGTGCTTAAATATTTTCTTGAATCTAAGCCTGTATTAGTGGAAAAATCATTGTTCCATAGTAGATTTTTATAGGTCTGTGACTTTAGGGTAGTTTTAGTATTCTCAATAGATTTTTTCTTTGGATGGCTTCCTCCACTCGTCATTAATATCTGGCGTCAACTGTCTTTCTTTCTCATCCATTCCCAGAGACAAGGAAAAATTTTCCCTTCTTTCCACAGATGTATTTATGTTCCCCATGGAAATTCCTCTCTGTGATATATGAACTATTTTCAGAGAAGTTTAGCAAAGCCTAAATCACAAAGGGGAAGAAAACCTCCTCAGCTTGAGTTCATGAGGGGAAAAGTTGGGATTGCAGTGACCTGTAGTGTGAATTTTTTCTTGAGTTTAATTGTTATTTCCATTCAAATCCCTTATATCCTCAGCCATAAATAACACTCCCAAATAATCCTTAATTTTTTGTCCCTATATCTGCCTCCCATAAAATTAGGAGGGAATATTTAGGATCTGCCAAGATGACAAAGTGTCCTTTATGGTGGCCGAATGAAAGGAAGAATATAACTTTGGGAGAAAGCAACATGCTTTTCTTCAGCGTAGGATTTCCTCCACAGAGACATCATCACAGACTGTCAGAAGCTGGGCAGCTCTCCAAAGGTTAGAGACGGGGCCAAAACTTACAATTTCTGCTCTGCACAGGGCCAGCTCTGTCTCGGAGATTTTAAAGGCTGTCTCACCACAGCTGTGAAATTCGGAGCTCGCGGATTGCGGCTCGCTCGAGGCGTTATCTCGCCAGCCTGGGATGGTTCTCATCCAGGGCTGGACAAGCCATTCCTGGGGAATTAGTTGGGAATTGGTTGTAAAACTAGTTGGGAATTGGTTGTAAAACAAGCTGGAAATTCGCTGTAAAATGTGGATGCCAGGAAGGACACGGCCTGATCTTGGGGGATGGCTCTGCTGCGGCCACCATGGGAAAGCTCAGCTCCACATCCCTCTGCTCCTCCCTCCCTCCTCTCCCCGAATTCCCACCCCAAACCACCCCAAACCCACTTCCTACACACCTCCCTTCTCCTTGCAGAGCTGAGTGTGGTCCCCGAGCTGGGTGTGACCATCCCTCCTGGGGAAACTGAGTCACCCCAGCGCTGTCGGGGTGTTGGTGTGGGGCCAGGACAGGCCAGCTTTGTGTGAGAGCTGTGCACAGGCACAGGAAGGAGCGCGGGCTCGGATATTTCACATGTGACGTTTCCCTGGTCCTGAGGTCACCCTCTGGGTCAGACACCGCTCGGGGCTCCACTCCCACGCCAGGGATGGCTATGGAGAGAGGCCAGGCTCTGCTCAGGCCACCCAGGAGAGATGTCCTGCTCACAGAGCCCAAAGTTAGCTGGGGATGGGGTGAGGGTGGAGCTGCCCTGGGTATAAGGTTGGTGATTCACGTCAACCCCACAGCACTCCTGAAGAACAGAAGAACCACCTGGAGAGGCTGTGCAGGGCTCCACATCCACACCTCCGTGCCACAGCAACACTACTGCAGAGATCCACATGGGATCTGCAGCCACGACCTTGGATTCACCTCCAGGAACTTTGCAGTGGATGCAGAGCAGTCCAGGGAGAGCCCGAGCCTGGGAAAGCTCTGCAGAGCCCAGCACAGCTCTCTGGTGCTCGCCCCTTGGGCCACAGCAGAGCTGCTGGTCTTACCCCGGCTGGGGCAAAGCCAGGCAGGATTTATGAGCTCCCAGCTCTGCTCCCAGCTCTGCCCCCAGCCCCAAATGAGCTCACAGGAACCCCTGGTTCATCGGCTCACTGATCCTTCCCAACCTTAGGAAATCAGAGGAGATGGATTTTCCCTCAGACATCATTACTGCTACAGAGTTTGGGAGGCAAAAGCAGAGCCTCTGGCACTGATCCAAGGGAGTAAGCCTGGGATAGGTTTTCTTTCAAGAATTCCAACTCATTCATGTACTTTCTTAATGATCCAAAGTCTTCGAGGAGTTGCCTTTTAGCTTCAGCTCCCTTTCAATATTTGTCATGTGTGTCAAAGTTGATTCCTCACATTTCCTCTGTAGTTTTAATGTTCTCAAGGAGAAATTTAATTTCTCAGGCATTTGAAATACATTTTTCCCCCTATTGATTTCTTTTTTCAGCAGAAGAAAAGAGGATCCTTTTAAAAACAAGCAGCAAGAATATACAAGGGTAAGAGCAGAGGGCAGTGGGTCTCATTTGGAGATTCCAATGAAGAAATCTTAACAAATGACTGGAAAAAGCCACGGAGTCCCTAATTCCTCATTATATTTGGGTAGACAAGCAGTGATCTCCAGGCAGTGACCAATTCTGAGCCCTTGGAAACCCCAAATGCCCTAGAGCAGCTGGCCCTGCCAAAGGAGCAGGAGAGGGAAGGAGAGCCTCCCATCACCCAGCTTTGCTCACAAGCTGCCTCCACCTTGGGCAACTCAAGGAAAGGCCAAAAGGTCTCTGCTGAGCCACCAGGGTGGAGTATGACGAGTCCTGTCTTGACGAAAGGCTTGACAAGAGCGAGGCAGAGAGAGAAGTTGGGAGGCCAACCCCACCAAGCCCTGGCAGTGCCTGCCCAGGCACAGCCTGAGAGCTCAAATGATGCACTCAGTGAAGCCTGGCTGAGCCCTGAGACACAGAATTCCCCCAAAAACTCCCTCCTGCTCCCCTGGGCTCCAGGGAAGTCACACCAGAGGGAGCTTCAACCCTCTGGAGAGACAGGAGAGCACCTGTGGGTTTTGGATTTTGTTTGGGGTTTCTGTTTTCCCCAGCAACAGAAATCATGTATGGGTACAAAAAGAATTAGTCCAGGAGACTTCAAAGGGCTGAATCACATCTGAGTCTGCTCTTGGGCTGGCTCTGCTCAGCCTCAAGCCTTATCAGGCGAGTTTGGCTACGTGATTGCATTTCACACTCAAAACACAATTATTTTCTTAATTGTGTATAAACTGTGCCTACAGCTTTTTGCCACTCGGTTTTGCCAACAGCTGACCTGTTGATGCTCAAGCAAAGTAAAATATCTCTGAAATTAGCTAAGAAAATAAAACTGGGCCATCAAAGGCTCCAAGACAGGCTGCAAAGCAGTGCAGAGCAGCAGGCGAGGGCCCTGTTTTGAGCTTTAACTGAGTCTGCTACTATTTACTCTCATTAAATCCAGTCTGCCTTCATTTGGTTTGCCAGAAATTTGCTTTAGGATAATTTAGATCAGAGTCACCAGGCTTTCCCCCACCACCACCTTTTTAGGACAGAGGATAATAATAGAGGATTTTTTTTTTTCCATGAAAGCATATGCAATTTCCTCTCTAACCATCCAAAACAAATAATCAGGAGATTTCCCCGTGTTTACAATGGGTCTTTCTACTGACCTTCCCTGCAAAGCACTTTAGGAGAAATCAGTGAAAAATACTCCATGAGAAGTGGGTCACAATTGCTGTTATTGTTACTTGGAAATTATGTAGCGTCTAATCTGAACCCAGACACAACAATTGAGGGCTTCTCCCTGCCCTTTTCATAACAAACCAATTATATTTAACAGTGAGTACAGTTAAACTGGAATAAATCTGGTTTGTACACAGAGATGCTGCATGTTTATTAATAATCTTTGTGTTTAGTGTTTAGACCAATTCCAAATATGAGCTGTAGCAATGTATAAAATCCTTTTTCTCTTGGCATGATTGGGTGACCGTGACTGACTTGGCTCTGCCACTCTTTTGGAACAACATAATTACATCAGCTTAAAACTGGCTACACGAACCTCGATCTGGAGCAAAGCAAAGATGGACAAAAGTGAGGGTAATTCTCTCAGATCCCGTGGGGAAAGAGATTTATTCAGCCCCGAATTTGAGGAGTTTTGACAGATTCCTTCATCTTTTCCCTCAGTTAGGCGAAGAAGGACTGGGCTGCTTTTAGGTCACATCGCTGGAGGGGATTTGGGAGTCTCTGATCAAAATCCTCAGCCCAAAAAACCAGGGCTGTCTCACCCACCTGCACTGCCAGGAACAGGTTTAAATAATAATTTATATATATATATATATATATATATATAAATTTATATCTAAAAATAAATTTATAAAATATAAACATTATATTTATATAATAGTAATAAATAATAAATAAATAATAAAAGCAGCTTTAAGGTGAGTTTAGAGAGGATATTTTAGGCAAAGGTTGCATTTGCCAAACAAGCTGAGATGTTTAGGAGATGCAACCTGCTGCGAGTGAATATTCCACCTCCCGTAATTCCCTAAACCACAGACCTCACCCAGCTCCTCCACACATCACCACAGGGTGATTTAAGCAAAGCTTGAGCCTCAGGGGTTCGGAGTTTCAGCTCTCTGAAGGTGTTCTGTGTCCTGGCAGATTCTGGAGGTAATTTTGATGGCCAGCTCAGAGCAGGAGTTGATTGAGCTGTGTGTGATGGGTGCTGAGTGAGGTGAGTCTAATCAAAGTGCCCTGCCCAGATCCGCGTGAGGAAGGACGGAAGGAGATCCCCGGCAAACAGAATCCTCCCCTCTGTGAGGCTGTAGTGTTTGGGGATGTGATTATGAAATATTGAGCAGGACATGCCAGGTCCATATTGCCCCCAGGACTCAGATCCTTGTAATGGAAATGAGGGAGTCTCTGTGGAGCTCAAAAAGCCCAGTTGGAGTTTGTTGTGGACACGTGGAAGGACAACATCAGCTTCTGCGAGAGATGAAGAGCTCCTTACGCACTGTGAGATCCCAAATCCATCACACGGAGCCTAATGAGGGGGCTGAGCCAGCCCAAATACAACTGTTTAACAGTTTATTTTAACCATCCAATGAGAGCGAAACAACTTAAAAGGATTCAAGCTGCCAGCAATCTTTTCCTTTTTTTTTCTCTTCCCCTCCTTGCATGGCATTTGTTAGAAATCAGGATTTTCCTTAACTAAATGTCTTGTGGTCTCCTTAGCTTTGTTTCTTAACAGGGTTGTCTTTATGTTAGTTTTCTTTGGCTTCCCAATAGAAGAGTAACAGATTTCTTTTGAAGTTTTTATTGATGAATGAGCTCCTATAAATAACTCTCTGTGGCAGCAGCTTGATCTCAGAGTTTACTCTGGAATAATAGTAGCAATGGGAATGGAGGAAATTTATGGCAGCATGACATGAAATAGTTTAATGGGCTTCATACTGTTTAACTTAATCTTTACAGATGTAAAAACAGAAATACAATTATTTTAACAACTATTATTACATATTGCTCTTCTAATGAAAACAGAAACTTAGTAAGCAAATGGAGATAGGTAGTGGAGAATTAGGGAGTCCAGCTCGCTGTGGATTCGGGAATTACTGTGCTGGGCTGGTGGATTTGCAAAGCTTCATCTGGAGAGCCGTGGGAGACCCGAGGTGAAGGGAAGGATGGAAAGCTGAGTCACGGGATGGAGATGCTGGAAGCTGCTAAAAACACTGGAAGTGGTGGAGTTCTGTCTTTGGAAGGAAATAAATCAAGCTGTGTTTAGTTCCATGGTCCCTTATGTCACCTGTGTGCTCGGTGGGGAGCTGAGCCCAGTCCCAGCCAGGGCAGCTTTGGGGATTTGGGGGATCCTTGGACACATCCCTTGTGCCTTTAGCTGGAACCCTCCCTCATCAGGATCAGAAACAGGGCTCACACTCACACCCGCCAAAGGATGGAAAGGATGGAGGGAGATGATGAAAACTGAGCTGATAAATGAGAATTTAACTGTTCACCACCACAAGTCTGCTCATCTTCCCATCATGGGTTTTCTCGTGTCTGTAAGGCAATGTCATTTGAGGCAAAGGTGACCCGAATGTGCCTCTTTAAGCTGTGTGAACTCAGGAAGGTGAAAAGGAAAATCATCAAAATTTTCTGTCTGAATGTCCAACGCAGAGGCAGGCTGGCAATTCACCCAGCCCAGGATCCAGCTGGGGATGTCAGGAACCAATGCACAAGAGGTGGGTGTCAAATCCAGGATCAGAATTACTAGGAAAGGTCACAAGACCTAATCCAAACCTGAGATTTCCTTTGGCTGTGGCTCGTGGCCAAACCCAGCTCCATTTTCTTCTCAGTGCTTCGCAAAGAGCTTGAGTAAATATTGAAACATGTTGGTGCTCTGCGTAACTTCTGCAAAAAAAGCTGACAGCTTTTGTTTGCTCCTTGAGGGAGCATTATTTGAAATGAAACTGCAGTGAAAATGATCAGCATTGTGTGTTTCCAACTGTCTGTTCAGTGGGAAATTTGCGTTCTCCGTGACGCTTTCCAATCCACGGAAATCGCCCGTGCGAGAAAGAACTCGCAAATTCTTCCTCGATTTCCAAAAATGTGGGAAAGTTTATTTATTTCTCCATGCATTCCTGATTCGCAATGTGCTCTCTAAAAATGTCGCTAAGATTTAGGCTAACCGAGCTCATGCTAAATTTAGCAACTATATTTTAAATAAACATTCTTTACGCTTTACTGAGCCGGCTTTGAAGCTGGCTTAAAACAAATCGTGTTCGCATGAACATAAGCAATGTTTGACTTTGGCCTAAGTGAACATCTGAATAAGTAATAATGTATTATTCACTATAATCCGAAAATGAGATTTTAGAGGTCTAATTCAGTCAATTTAGCAAAGATTCCTATGAGGGATAGCGAACCAGGCCTGGATTATTTCTGGAAGAGCCCGTTTCGTTCTCTCTGACCACACAAAACTTCCTTTTGGTGTCTCGTCAGGCACTGGAGCTGCGAGGCTCAGTGGAATCAGCTGCGACTTAGCACGCACTGCGTTTGAGGAATCTGGCCCATTTTAAAGCACTTAATGATTTGTCTGGATAAAGCACTAAAAATATACTGTGGGGAGCAATTATGCAACGTCCAGACTGATGGATTGCATAACCCCATAGACCTTTTCCATCTGTAACTCCTCTCATTCTGTGATCTTGTCTTCTTGGTCTTTCACTTCAAATCAAATATGGGATCTGTTTAATATCCCAAACGCTGTCTCCCGGGAGATCTCTTCTCTGGGTGTGTGGGGCTATGAATCAAGTGAGGAAGCAGATCCTTCTTCCCTTTTTTTGCTTCGGGAATTGGCTGCTCCCCGCACCAGGCTCGGGAGCAGTCAGCGGAAAGACAGCGGTTTTTGGTGTGGAAAGGGATGTTCCCTCCTTCTTGTGTCTTCTGTGGTAAAGAATTGAAAGAAAATTAACTTTTAAACAGCAAGGGGGGATGGAGAAAAAGCAACAAAGTCCCTCAGATTTATGTCACCTCGGAATCAGGCATGGGCAGCCACACCTCAAGTGACAAATCCTGAAAGTGGCTCCTGCTCGTGTGTAAATACTTGATTATGTTTTATCCACGCTATGGGACCAACTTGAAGAGAACACACACAGAGCCTGTTTAAAGACTGGAAGCCCCATTTATGAGAAATCAAACTCCGGAATGATTTTAATATGCCCAATTTTCAGTTCCCCTCATAGGAAACTTGTGTTTGGAGCAAAGCCGCTCTGGGAACCAAACAACTCCAACCAAACTTCCACTCTGTGATCTCCCCTGCTCCTGGAGTTAAAATTGGCTGCAGGGCTCAGAGACGGAAACCTTGCTGGGTTGGGAGAGGTCATTCCTCTCCAGAGGAAGGGGAAGGCATCTCCATCGCCCACACAAGGAGAGTGCTGTTTATACTGCATCCCAGGCTATTTTCTCTGCTTCTCCCCACTATTCCAGACTGGTGTTTATAGCCAGCCCTGAGAGGTTGGGAAAGCCAGGAGGAAGAAGATTCCAGGGATGAGTGAAATGCTGGGTGGCAGTTTTGTGCTCGGCAGCTGTTTTTTTGGCTGGTGAAGCAGGTGTGAAACCATTGGCACTGATCCCTCGCAGCTTGTCAGGTCCTTGATATTTCCGTGGCACATTCCCTGCACAGCACCAAAATTCACATGGATGTGGAGAGGATTAAAGGATGCTCAGCCCATCCAAAGGGCAGGAATTGGTGCATTGACATGCACACTCATTTCTCCGCTGCTGTTTTTATTGTATGTTTTTCTGTTTTTATTTTCTGTTTTGATTGCATGTTTTTCTGGTTTTATTTTATGTTTTTATTGTATGTTTTTATTGTACCATGACTTCTCCCCTCTCTATAAACAGATGACGTGCAAAAGCCGTGTGTGGTTACTCATGCAGCCTGCTGGCAATAAGACCCTTTTTCTTGGTATTCATCCCCTGCTACAGCACTGGCCTGATCCCAATTAATTCCAAATTGCCCCTCAGAACTGCTCACTGGGTTCTGAGTTCATTGGAGTTAGTGTCACTTCTGTGCAGAGCATGTTAAGTTTACTAATTTCGCCCTCTCAAGCGAAACCAAAATCAAGCTCAATGTGGCTTTTAAACGCTGCAGCTGTACTTGGTCCCACTCCACTCCACCAAAACAGAAATAAGATCAAATGTCAAAGCACAACTTCGCAAAGAAACAAATTCCCATTGCACGGAAAAAAGCTGAGTTTCCAAAAAAAAAGTGTCTGCGATAAAAATATACATCGTGTACATATTAAACCGAGACCTGCTTTTTTTGACCACTAAAAAACTGCTCTTGTGCAGAAAGGGCTGGGAGGGGGAGAGGTGACACATGTGTGAGTAGGAGAGGGATAAAAGCCCTGTTTTGCAGGTCCAAAAAGGTATTTTGGAGGCTGGGATAGGAGCTGAGAGGTGACAAAATGGAGGGGCACAGCTGGGGGGCCAAGCTGGGAGAAAGGGAAGCTGAGGAGATGAAGGCACAGGTTAAAAGTGATGAGTGAGAGCATAAATACCCAATTTGGGGGTAAAACCCTTCCATGGGCCAAGCTGTGGGGACAGCAGGATCTGTCCCTGCTGGATCCTGTCCCCTGCAGGGCAGGGGTGGCACACGGGGAGCTTTAACCCTCTCAGCACCCACCCGGCCCTGGCAGTTCTGCTGGGGACACACGTGGCTTGGTGACACCTTCACTTGTACAAGCATTTCTTCATTTTTTCATTCAGTGCCATCACTTTAAACAATGGATATTGTTCAATCAATATCAATCAATATTCAAACAGGAGCTGTCAGAAGTAAGAAGAATATAAGCGTTTTTATTAAAGTCTATTTTGCAAATCTATTTTTTTTAAAAATTGAAAATCTCTTTTTTTGTTGTCTTTTTTCACACCGAGAAGCTGGAGCTCGGCCTATCCATGGATCTGCCTATGAGCATCCCTTTTTTTGGGAAGCTAAACATCAGTTCCCACCTTTTGGAGATTTTCTGTCTTTCCCCACATGAGAGCTCTTTGCCTCGGGCTGGAATGAGCACCCCATGCCCAAATGCCAAGGAACGGATGCCAGCCTTCCTCTGCAAAAACTGAATTAAAACTCACCTGAAAACCCCACATTTCCAATATCCAGGTGCTCATTTAAGAACAGGCTTTGCTATTGAGATGGGATGTGATGGGAGAAGGGAAAGAAAAGGAGGAACAATCACTTTGGGAAACATTTCATCATTTCCAAGGAACAGGTAATTTCCCAGGAGCCTATTGTAGCCTCTCCCATCTTTTCCGTTGTCCATCATGTCAGCACAAGGATATTTGCTCCTTCCAGCAGTAGGCCCCACTCCTTTATCCTCCAGCACAAGCCTGGGGTGTTTTATATCACACCAGCCACACTCCTGAACAAAAATACCTTTATTGGATATAGGTTTGGTTTCATAATGAAAATCGAGAATATAGATTTTTTTTTCCAAACGGGCATTTATCCACTAATATACAAAAAGCCTCTATTTATGGCGAACAAAAATAGGAAATATTCCAGATTTCTTGCAATGTGTCTGGATTCTTCCTTCTTTATGAAAAAAGAAAACTTTAGAAACATAGCTGACGTCTTTTTCCTTTTTTCCTGGTATTTGTCCCAGCCTCCACAACCCTGCCTCAGTCTTTTTTGGTCAGAAGCAACCGATCCCAGCGAGACACGGAAAGTGGATAAATCTCCATGTTTGCTCATCCATCCCCCTCTTTTTGGCCACATCCGTGAGCAGAAACTCAGTGGGGATACTCCAAAGCACCAGTGCTGGGCAGGAAACCAGTTCCACCCAGAGCTGGATCAAAGCAAGCAGGAATGTGCAGGATGAGCCTGCATGGCTTGGGCTGCCAGTTCAGCTCCAGTTACCTGCCTGCACCCGCTGGGAGCACTGGGCCAGTGGGGAGTATCAGGAATTATGATGTGCCTGTGGGTATTCATGGCAAAACAAAACTCAGCCTCCTCCTCCCACCCGGGATGGGGTGGGGTGGGTTTGATTTTTCGAAAGAAAAATAAGAAAACCACAGACCTGAAGCCAGAAACCAGGTCTGAGGAACCTGAGGGATGCAAAGGCTAAAGGTGCAAAGCAAACCCCGCGGGGCTCGGGGGTCAGCGTGGGCATTCCCCCAGTGCCTGCCTCCACCTCCACCGCCCACGGGAAAACAAAGCCCTTTACCTTCCAAAGTCGCTCTGGCAGGGGCCGGGAGGCGACCGCTAAAGAGAGTCCGCAGCAAGACGCGCCTTGAAAATGCCCTGAAATCCTGAGTCACCTTTAAAACATCGCTTTGGGGGGTTTTTTAGGTCTTTTTTTTAGGTCTTTACCCGCGTGGGGAGGTCTGAGTCCGGTCTCTCCCTTCCCATCGCGCCCCCCGGAGCAGCGCTAATTGTGGGGCAACTACTGGAAATTAAATACCGCCTCGGAGAAGTGCAGGGGGAAGCAGGAGAGGAAGGGGATGCCGATGTGGTAAAGCCTCCCGTGCACCTGGGAGTCGAGCATGAGGGAGGCGTTGAGGGCCGGCCCGAAGCCGCCGCTGGCCACCAGGGAGCCCGCGGGGCTGTCCCGGGCCGCCTTGGGGGCTGCCCCGGGGGGCGGCGGCCGCAGCCCCTGCGCCAGGATGCTCTCGATGCTGAAGCTGCGGCCCCGGGCACCGCTCTTGTGCGGCGGGGCGGCGGCGGGGAGCGGCGGCACAGCCCCGGGGGAAGCCGCTGTCCCCCCGCCCGGCCGCGGGACCCCCGCGTCCCCCGGGGCCGCCGCTGTCGCTGTCGCCGCCGCGCCGCCCTTGGCCCGCTTGGGCTCGACGGGGCGAGCGGGCGGCCCCGGCTGCTCGCCACCCTTGGCGTCCGGCGGGGCCGCGGCTTTGGGCTTCCTCTTCCTGCGGCGGTAGTTGCCGTTCTCGAACATGTCGAGGCACCGCGGGTCCAGGGTCCAGTAGCTGCCCTTGCCCGGCCGCCCCTTCTCGCGGGGCACCTTGACGAAGCAGTCGTTGAGGGAGAGGTTGTGGCGGATGCTGTTCTGCCAGCCCTGCTTGTTGTCGTGGTAGAAGGGGAAGCGGTCCATGATGAACTGGTAGATGCCGCTGAGGGTCACCTTCTGGCCCGGAGCTTCCTTGATGGCCATGGCGATGAGGGCGATGTAGCTGTACGGGGGCTTCTGCGGGGGGTCCTGCCGGGACATCGCCCCCCCGGGGGCGAAGCCGAGCGCGGCCGGGAGATAGACCATGGACGGGCTGCCCAGCGGGGAGAGGTGGCTGCCGTAGAGGTGGCTCATCGCCGCCGGGCTCCCAGCTCCGCGTCTTGCCCCTCGGAGCCGAGCGAAGGGACGGGGCAGGGCAGGAACGTGGGGCGAGTCCACCGGGGAGCTGTTTGTGCGAGCTCAGCTCCCAGCCCTGCCTGAAGGAGCTCGCTCTGCCTCTGTCCCCGCTTCATAGCTCTTAAAAAAAAAAAAAAAAAAAAAAAAAAAAAAAAGGGAAAAAAAAGTTAAATAATTGTTGTAAGTTTGCTATTATATGTTGACTTAGCGCTGGAAAATAAATTGTCTCTGATAAACAGTCGTTTGTGTTCTCAGCCCACCCACATTAATTAAAATTTCATTGCTACAAAACTCCGAGCTCTCTCCACGTGTCTCGCTGGTACCAGCCAATGGTCTCCGGGTTATTCCTTCATTTGTTTATAGAATTAGTCTGTTGATAAGTCTGCCCACCCAAGTCGAATCAAGCTGTGTTTATTTGGAAAAATTTCCGGGCACCCAATATATAAACGCACTGATCTGATGTTTGAAATATCACGTCCACCCTTTGACGCTGTAAGCACACACAGCAGAGCAGGATGTACACTGCTGGAGCTGGGGAGGAGCGGCCAGGGATCCCCGCAGCAAAACTGGGCCATTAAACAACAACAAAAAAATTTTAAAAGAAAAAAATTGAAGGAAAAAAAAGGGGTGGATGAGAGGAGTAGGCAGCGCTGCGATGGGGAGGAAGGAGAAGGGACTGTGTGGGGTTCAGAGGACAGGGGGGCTCAGGTGTGGAGGGTCCTTTGCCCCTCCCAGAGCAGGGACCCTGCTCTCCACCCCCGAGGACCCCCGGGGACCGGCGGAGGGGACGCCCGGTCCAGCCCCGCTCCCAGCCCGAGCAAGCAGGGCTGTGCCGGGGGACACTGCAGCAGAAGGGGAATTTGGCAGGCCCGAGGAGGAGGGTCAGTATTTGTGAATGCGGGCCTGTTGCTTTATATTATGTACTTTCCTGTTTATAACAAGGAGGGGGATTATAACAACTTTACAAGTGCGCACAGCTGGCCGGTGCTTACATTAGGAATTTGTGATGCTCTTTTTCTGTGTAAACGTCCAGGTTTGGGGCTGTGCTTTCTGTTGTTGGATTTTTTTTTTTTTTAAATTTTTTTTAATTCACTGACGTAACAGCTTTAATCCGAGGCCCAGAGGGATTCCGATGCAGTTGGGAGGTGTCGCCTGTGTCCCCTGTGTCCCCGCGGGCTGAGCCCCCTGTTCCATGGAGCATCTTTCCTCCGGAGCAGGGAAGAAGAGGCCTGAGGGGGATCCTTTCTCCTTCCGAGAGAAATATCCCAACAGTGCAGCTCCCACGAGCCTGCTGGGATTTTTACCTGCCCGGGGAAGAGGTGAAAGCCGAGCTCCGGGGTGTCCCCCGCCACCGCCCGGCCCTGGCGATGCCTCCACCTCCCCACTCCCGGATTTCCCTGCAAGTTTCCCTTCCCCCGCAGGGAGAAGGAGTTTCGTCCCCGGGGTAAAAACCAGCGCGGTGCTGTGGAGCTCCGGATGAGTCCTGAGAGATTCAAAGCGCCAGGAGAGCCTGGGAAACGCGGCCGGGGTGCGCAGGGGGGCGGCTTCTCGGGCGGGGATGTGGGGGTCTCCCCTCCCACTGGCTGGGCCCACGCGTGGGAGGGAAATTCACCCCTCTAACACCGCCCTCGCCCCTCACTCCGCATCCCTCCCCCGCCCCGCGCACCCCCGCCGGCCCCCGGGAGCTGCAGCACCCGCCCGCCGTGCCAAAAGCGCGATAAACCTACAAATAAATAAAAAGGGGAGGGGAAAAGAGGGATTTGGGGGCTCCCCGCCCCTCGACACTGGGGACCAGCACACCCGGGCAGCCTCCCCGCCCCTGGAGCATCCTCGGCGGGGAGGGATGGAGCAGAGCGCGGCTGCCCTGAGCCGCCCGGCGCATCCTCAGAGCAGCCGGCCGAGGGTCTTCCCCCCACACCCCCCTTCTCTCCCCACCTCGGGGAGTCCCCGCTCCTTGAGACACTCCAAGCACGGATTAGTAAAATAATAAATACTCGCGTGTACGGCAGGAGACAGTCACACGGGCTCCTGCTGTCTCCCTGAGCTCCCTCCCCCAGTAAAATTCTTGCTTCCTCCCTTGTTTTCCCCTCTTGGCGGTGGGAAATCCTTGGAGGTGGGGATGCGGCTTTTCTCTCCGTTCCTTCTTCCCAGCTCGTGTGCTGCCTGTAATCCCCGATCCCTCTCCTGCCGGCGGCATCGCTGCGTTATCCGCAGGGGCTCGGCCCTCCGAGAGGCTCCGGCGGGGCCGGGGGAGTGAGGGAGGGGGGTCTTGTGGATGCTGTCGGTACCGTCGCTCTTTCCCTGAACGGAAAACAAAACAAACAACGCGGAGCCGGCGATGGAGGCGCTCCTGGATGGGTTTCCCCTCCTCTCCGGCTGACGAGACCCTTTTAAAGCAGCAGTGAGGAGAGGTCCCGCCCGGGGCTCCCGGGGGGAGCAGGGCCCAAATCAGTGCTCCCCAATCCTGCCCCATCCCGGGATGGAGGAGCAGGGTGTAAATCAGTGCTCCCCAATCCTGCCCCATCCCGGGATGGAGGGGTAGGGTGTAAATCAGTGCTCCCCAATCCTGCCCCATCCCGGGATGGAGGAGCAGGGTGTAAATCAGTGCTCCCCATTTCTGTCCCATCCCGGATGGGGGAGCAGGGTGTAAATCAGTGCTCCCCAATCCTGCCTCACTCATCCCGCGATGGGGGAGCAGGGTGTAAATCAGTGCTCCCCAATCCCACCTCACTCATCCCGGGATGGGGGAGCAGGGTGTAAATCAGTGCTCCCCATTTCTGTCCCATCCCGGATGGGGGAGCAGGGTGTAAATCAGTGCTCCCCAATCCTGCCTCGTCCCGGGATGGGGGAACAGGGTTTAAATCAGTGCTCCCCAATCCTGCTGCATCCCAGTCTTGGAGGGGAGAAGGGCTGGGAATCAGAATTCCCCTTTCCAGCTACATGCCGGGGTGCGGGGAACAGGGCAAAAATCCGTGCTCCCCGCTCCCGCTGCATCCCAGCCTGGGGGGAGCGGGAATGTGGATCAGAGCTCCCCGCTCCTGCTGCATCCCAGCCTGGGGGCAGCGGGAATGTGGATCAGAGCTCCCCGCTCCTGCTGCATCCCAGCCTGGGGGGAGCGGGAATGTGGATCAGAGCTCCCCGCTCCTCCTGCATCCCAGCCTGGGGGGAGCGGGAATGTGGATCAGAGCTCCCCGCTCCTGCTGCATCCCTGCCCGGGCTCCCTCAGGAGTGACTCCCGGCGGGAGCTGCCCGCCCCTCGTCCCCCGGCCGTGCTGTGCCGTTGCGGGGTCGCTGGGTATTGCCCCGGGATCAAGGATGTATTTCCTTCTCTCCCAGCCTTTCAGTGCCGGCTGTGGATTTTCTGCAAAATCCCCTCCAGGATGACAGGAAAGCTCGTGGCCTTCCCCAAAAAGCTCTAGGCCGGAGCATTCTCACAAACCCTATGGAAGGTGGGATTGATTGGGAGGGACGAGCAGCTCGTGCTGGGCTGTGCAGAGGCCTGGGGGGTTCCTGAAGGGAATGTGTTTCACCGAGGGCCTGGAACACCAGGAAACTCTCCCTTGTCTGGGACACGAGGATGAGATGGAAAACCGCCGGCTCTTCTCCCCAAAAGTGAAACTGTCCGGGCTTTTGGACAGGTTTGCAAACCCGGAGGTGAATGGCAACACAAGAACGAGATTACAACACATGAAACCCACGGACCATCCTCATCCTCCTCCCGGAGCCACCCTGAGCCCCGGCCCGGGATCAGGGCCGGGCAGCAGCATCAGCCAGTGCCCCGGGGCCAAGGCTGGCCCCCTTCAGCAGCGGGGACAGGGTTCCGGGGGGTTCGTGCTGCTCCCTCGAGCGGCTGCAGAGCCAAATCTGGTCATGGAGCCACCCTGGGCCTTCCTCCTTCCTTCACCTCTTCCTTCCTTCTCCTCTGCTCCGGCCGGGCTGCAGTCACCTGTCACGACAGACTCCTGTCGCGTTCCCGACCTCCCTATCTCAGCTTTTAAACAGTGACAAAGCCATCCCCGCGCCCCGCGCTTGGCTCTCGCCTCTCCTCCTGCACCAGCCCACCCCAAAGGGCTCCCCGGGGTGGGCACTGGGGACGAGGGACAGGGACAGGAAGGGACAGAGCAAAGGGTCGGTGCTCGCAGCCCCCAGCCCCTGCAGGAGCTCTCCAGCGTGGTGGGAATGGGGGACAGGGGACAGATCCCATGCAGGACGAGGTGGGGAAAGGAACACCGCCGAGGGGTTGTGGGGGGACAGGGGACCCCAGGAACTGTCCAGCAGCAGCGTGGGGGAGGCTGCAGGGCCCTGGGGGTGTCCCAAATCCCGGTACTGACAAACAGGGTCCCACTGTGCCCAGCGCCCTTGGGATTTCTCGATGCTTTTGGGAAAACCCACAGCAGAACCTGACTTGAGTCATCTCTTTCCCCGCCCCAGTGACCCCGGGATCCACGCGGGAAAAAATCCCACGGACCGGGGGAGAATTCTTTCCCAATTCACTTTTCCCCCTTTTTCTCCCATTTATTTTCTTTTCACAATTTTATTCCCTCTATTTCCCTTTTACCCTATTTTTTTAAATCCTTTACACTACTTATTTTTCTCTTATTAAGATAGCACTTTGGATTTTATTTCATTTTTTAAAAAAAAGAAAATATAAAATTAAATTAAAAACCACCCTCTGAGAGCCAGGAAAAACGGCAGGAGTTTTTTTACAAGAATGTTCCTTAAAATACTGATCAAGTGAGGCTCAGACATTTTTTTCTCATTTAAATCGAGAGTTTCGGTGCTTTTTGCCAGCTCTCAAGCGCAGGCGAAATTTAACCAGTCAAAACCAATTTAGATCATCGATTTGAACTGCCTGACGTGGGTATAATCCCACCCGAGCCCCCAAAAAAAGGGCTACGGGTGGCACTGGGGGGCTGCAGGAGGTGGGATGGGGCCACGGCCGAGATTTATTCCCTGGAAATCCTGGATGGATGTGATTCTGCAGCTGGGAAAAGAGCCTGGCTCCAGGGAGCTGGCCTTGAAAAGTTCCAGAGACCTCCTCAACTCTGCTTGAGGCTTTCCCGTGCTTTCAGGTTTGCTAAATCCTGCGCTTCTGCCCGGGATTAAAGCCCCTCGAACAGGTTAAAGGATGATTTGGGAAAAGCCAGAATATCTGGCAGCGCCCGGCATTGCGAATAGGAGCTTAAAGCGATAAAGAGAAGGTTAAAATCAGGCGATTCTTCAAACAAGAGAGGATTCCAAAACTGAAATGATTCTCGAGTGAACTTTGCGCCTTGTTTTTTACAGACTCCGCAGCGAGTCTGGCTTTAAATGATCGCTCTCAGTCCCGCACCCACTCGGGCTTCCTTCAAAGAAAACCAAAGGAATAAATAAATAAAATGGAATTTTAAGGGAGGGGGGTGTTTTCTGTGCTGGAAAGAGGCAGCTCCGGGCGCGGAGACGCCGAGCACTGCGCTAGGGCCGCGCTCGCAAGGACGGGGCGAGAGGAGCCGAAATTCCCCTCCCTGCGCCTCCTGTTTCCCTGTTTTACCCATCGGAGGCCTGGGAAAATTCCCTAAATTTCAAGCAGGCAAGGATTCGGGATTGAGGGGCCTCTGCCTCCGCGGTGCTTTTCCTTTCCCCCCTCCCCGGTTGGACAATTCCAGCTCTTCACGTGAATTAAACTTTTAATCCAAGAAAGAATCCTCAGAAACCTTCAGGAAAACGATTTTGTTTTAAAAACAACCAGTGCCACGTTTTCTGCGTGAAGGAAAGGTGAAGGGAAGGGAAAAAAATACTGGAAAAAAAAAAACCCACCCCAGTTTATACACAGAGAAGCGCCAGACTTGGAGCAGAAAAAAACCAGCATGGATTTATTTTAAGGTAAGTACAACAATTAGGACCACAAAAGACAAACGAACTTTGAAGCAGGTTAAAGCAAATAGTCCTTAGGAATGGTAAAGGTGAAATCTATTATACAAAACATCACACGTTGTAAATAATAATAAAAAAGTATCAGATACTTTGTCTATTTTTTTTTCCTTAAAAAAAAAAAAATTCCACCAGCAAAAAATAAATTATTTCCTCATCTTGCGAAAAGAACAGCTCTAAAAAGAAAGAAACTCTATTGCATAATTGTACACAGAAGAAGAAGAAGAAATCACTTGTCATTAATTTGGAAGTTAGGAACCGTTGGGCGAGACAAAAATAATCCAGTGAACTCAACTTTAAATATTATATTAATGGCTCTGAAAATCAGCCTGATTAGAAATCCACACATTTTTTACAGCACAACAGAGAACTTAAAAAATACCCAGGACATATATTTATATATATATTTATAAACTTTTTTTTTCCTTTTAAAACGTATAAATGGTCGTTGTGATATTGGTCCATAACTTATTTTTCTGAAACCCCCTATACTTTAGTATATAAAATTTGCCACTTTTAGATAGACATATATATATATAATTTTTTTTCATCTTTTTATTTTCTTTTTTTTTTCATTTTTTTTTCTTTTTTTTTTTTTTTTTTTTTTTTAATGAGAGATCCCCCTTTTTCAAGTAAAACATACTTGTCCGGAATTTAAGGAGGCCCAAACCGGGGGCTTTTGGGATCATCAAACTCTGTGGCCGCGAGCTCCACGGGGAAGCTGTCAGATTTTTTTTTATTATTATAATTATTATTTTTCTGCATTTGCTGCGTGTTTATTCCTCCCGATTTTCTTTTTCCTTTTAATAATTATTATTAATAATTTTTTTTTTTTAACATTTTCTTTTCGGATGGGCCTAGGCGGGGGGGATGGCGGCTACTCAGTACTTAGTGCAGTCGTAGGAGTAGGGGGCGGCGTGGCGATATAGGGAGGGCGCGGATCTGTAGGGGATCTGACAGGCCGAGTTGCTGCTCACCTGATGCTCGCTCAGCGCCGCGCTCTCCATCCCCAGCCGGTGCGACGTGAACATTTCCCGCACGTTGGGAAAAGTCTGCTGCTGAGAGCCGAAAGTGTGCCCGGGCAGGTGGCTCAGCTCAGCGCCGTGGTTGAGGTACCAGGAGGCCGGGGGCTGTCCCCCCGCCGCCCCTCCTCCGCCTCCCCCGCCGCCGCCGTGGGGATGCCCGGTGCCCAGCGCTCCGTCCTGCCCCGCCGGCAGGCTCAGCGTGCCGAGCGGCGAGGGGGCGCCGGTGGGATGCTCGGCCAGCCCGTCCTCCAGCGGGGCGCACATGTGGCCCGGCCTGTCGCCGCTGTAGAGGCTCATGGCCCGCATGCTGCAGTGGTAGCTCCCACTAGTGTCCAGCGCCTGGCTGCACGCCGCGCTGTAGCCCGACGGCTGCCCCGCGGGGTAGCCCAGCGCCAGCCCGCCGCCCGTCCGGCCCGAGGCGGCACTCACCGGGCTCAGGTCCCCCGCGGGGGAAGTCCGCAGGGTCATGATGCTCTCCACGCTGAAGCCCGGCAGCCCGTTGCCGGCCGGGTGATGCTCGGGCAGCGACGCCTCCGGGGAGGCGGCGGCGGGCGGCGAGGCGGCGCTGCGGGGGCTGTCCCGCAGGGCCCCGCCGCTGGCCGGGCTCAGCGTCTCCACCTTGGTGATCACGGGCAGCTCGGGAGACGCCGTCTCGCTCTTGATCACCACCTTCTTCTCGGAGGCCGGCGCCGAGGCGGAGGAAGAGGAAGAGGAGGAGGAGGCTTCCTTGGGGAGGTCGGCGCCGGGCAGCCCGGGGGGCTTGGGCTGCTCCTTCAGCAGCCGTTCCCGGGCCTCCTCCTTCTCCTTGGACACGTCCTTCTTCTTGAAGCGTCTCCGGCGGCGCAGGAAGCTGCCGTTCTCGAACATGTTGTACGAGTCGGGGTCCAGGGTCCAGTAGCTGCCCTTGCCCGGCTTCTTGTCGTCGCGGGGCACCTTGACGAAGCACTCGTTGAGGGAGAGGTTGTGGCGGATGCTGTTCTGCCAGCCCTGCTTGTTCTCTCGGTAGAAAGGGAAGCGGTCCATGATGAACTGGTAAATCCCATTGAGCGTGATCTTCTTGTCGGGGGCGTTCTGGATGGCCATGGTGATGAGGGCGATGTAGCTGTAAGGTGGTTTCACCAGGTCCTTGGGGGCGGTGGGCTGGTGCGGGTGGTAGGGGCCGTAGGAGCGCCCCATGCCCGCCGCGTACTGCTCGGCGTGGCCCGAGTAGACGCTCATGGGGTTGCCCATGCCGCCGTACGTCCCGGCAGCCCGGTAGTAGTTCTGCTCGCTTAAATACGGCACCACTCCCAAAGCGTTGGGGTCCGAGACGGAGTAGCGAGCCTGCATCATGGAGAGGGGCTTCCCGCGGCCGGGGAGGCGAGGAGGAAGAGGAGGAGGGTGGAAGGGCCTCACCCCCGTCCGGGACCCCTCTGCGGAGAAGGGAGAGAGCGGGAGAGAGAGAGAGAGAGAGTCTCGGAGCCGAGCTAAATCCCAGCGTGTCCTCTAGCAGCGGCACCGCAGCGGCATCCTCCGGGTCGCCGGGGGCACGGTGGTCTCTGGCGGCCTCTCCCTCCCTCTGTATGACTGTGATTCTTGTACACACGCCTACGGCCCGCGGCGGCAGCGGGCAGTGCTGCGGGGAGCTGGGCTGGGGGGGCCTGTTCTCGCAGGAAAAGGGAGTTTTAAAAAAAAACAAAACAAAAATTAAGAATCTAAAAAAAAAAAAAAAAGAAAAAAAAGGAAAAAATTGCAAAAAGAAGAAGAAGAAGAAGAAAAATCAGCCCTTGCGGAAAACCCAGTCCTTGTCACAACAACGGCCCGAAACGTTCCGGAGCCCCCGGAGGGGTGCGGGTGCGGGAGCCGCCGAGCTCCCTCCCGGCCGCGCTGCGCAGCTTCAAAACTCGCCCCGCGCCGCCGCCGCGCTTTTACTCCCCGCTGGCCCCGCCCCCCGCCGCCGCCGCCGCCCAATGGGAGCGCGCGGCGCCGCGGCCGCAGCCAATGGCAGCGCGGGACGCGGCCGCGGTGGCGCTGGCGAGTGGCCCCCGCGCGCGCCCGGCCCGCGCCGCTCCGGGACCGACACCGGGACCCGCACCGGGACCCGCGCCGGGACCCGCGCCGGGACCCGCACCCCCCGGCCCAGACTACCGCGGGTTGGCCCCAAAAAGAGCCCGCAGCCGAGCCGCCCCGGCCGGGGGATCTGCCCGCTGCCCGCGCCGCGGCCGGTAGAGAAGTTTTTAAGCACTTTCCGCAAGGCAGGTTGATGCCGGGGACGGCGGGAGTCGCGACACCGCGCTCGCCGCCCCGTAGTGCCGATATCACGGCGTCCCTGTGCCGGGCAGGTCCTGTGTCCACCTTTTTAAACATATTTAAGTGAAAGGCCCGGCGGTTCCTCGGGAAAGGCCACGGGTCCCTCCCGCGGTGCTCTCCCGGTGGCGGTGACATCGCGCCCCGTTTCGGCGCCGGTGGCGCCGTCGCTGCGGGTTCAGAGGTTCCTCTGCCGCTTTGGGGCAGTTTGTGGATATTTTACTATTATTAAAAAACCCAACAAAATCAACAAAAAACAAAGAGCGCATTTAAGTGTCTATTTCTTTTTTCGTTCCGGGCATTGAGGCGGATTTTCTCGTGCCTGTGAAATCCGCCCCTCTGCCTTCTCCCTAATGAGTTCATTAGAGGCAATCAGAGTGGGACAATTAGGGACGCATGGTGACCAAGTGTAAACTCAAGTGTTGGGGGAAAACTGCTGCGAATTGTTCGGTTCCACCCGAGAGAAGCGTGGATCTGCCGAGAGAAGGAACCGAGGTGGGAAAACAGCGATTTCCCCTTTCCGCAGGGAAAAAAAAAAATCATAATATATCTCTAATCAAAAATAGAGCTGCAAAATCGATTGGAGCCCGAAAAGACCGAGATAAGGCTGAAATGAATTAGCTGCCACTTCGGCTGGGCTCCTTCCCGCCGCCTCCCCCGAGCCTGGCTGCTGCCGCTCTGATTCCTAAGCGGTGATTTTTTGGTCTCTTACACTGTAATTCTGCCTTTCCCTCCTTGCAATTTGTGTGGTTTCGTAAGGCTTTAAACAAAGATATTTTTTTCCCCCAAAGTCAGGCTGTGATTTTGGCTGGCTGCTGGGACCGAGGGTCCCTTTCCCGCTCGCAGCCCGGGCGGTGGGGACGAGACCGCAGCCGGCTCCGGCCGTGGGAACCCGGCGGGGCTCTTAATTACCGGAGATTTTCTTAATAAGAAAGGAAACGATTTTATGCGATAACTGGAGGAGAAAAAAAAAATTAAATTATGAGGCAGCTCCTCTACAAGGAGGGATGGTTAAAAGTGATCTGCGATGGAAAAATGGATCGGGAAGTTCCTCCGGGCACTTCAAAATTGTTTTTTAAATTTTGATGGAAATAATTTTGAATGTTCGGGGAGGGTTTCATCCACCTAGAAAACGTCCGAGTTTTTCTTTTTTTTTTTTTGTGAAAACAAATAGTGAGTTCAGCGAGATAAGCTGATATTTTAAATGTAAATATATGGCCATAAGAGAAAACTTTTATTTTTTTCTGGAATAATTTGAGAACGACTTCACACTCTTCTGTTCGGTTTTCAAACAAATCGTATTTCTCCTAACAGCTCGGGCTGTGTCTCAGCGTACACAAACACACGGCATTTTTTTAAGGACACAATTTTTTGAAATGCAGGAATTTTTAAAAGCAGGGCTTGAGCAAAGCCACCCCTGCAGCGTCCCTCTTCTGTCCCTTCCTAGAAGCTCGGGACGCGCTGGAGAAATATCCTTGATGGACTCTTACCTCTCCTCGGCTGAAAACTTTACCGAGCTGAATTTCTACAGAACCCCCAGAAGCAGCAAAAGTTCTTTGCTTGCCGCAGCTGGGAACTGAACAGAGCCTGAACCAGCGGGCTCGGAAAAGCCCGAAATTCGAATGGCTTGAAGAAAAAAAAAAAAAAATCATTATGAAAAATTCTCCGCTTCCAAACGGGGCAGCGCAGGGAGAGGAGCCCCTTCGAGGAAGAGAGCGGGAGGCGCTTGGAAAAGCGGGACCCCCTTTGCCCGTTTCGCGCCGGTTTTCCTATTGCAGCCTTTACCGGGAGCCGTGCGAAGCCTTCGGGGCGCTCCGGGAGCTGCCGGGGCCGCTCCGGGGCCGCTCCGGGGCCGCTCCGGGGCCGTTCCCGGGGCCGCTCCAGAGCCGCTCCCGAGGCCGTTCCCGGGGCAGCGCCGGAGCCGTTCCCGGGGCCGCTGCGGAGCTGTTCCTGGGGCCACTCCGGGACCGTTCCGGAGCTGTTCCCGGGGCCACTCCGGGGCCATTCTCGGGGCCACTCCGGAGCCTTTCCCGGAGCCGTTCCCGGGACCGCTCCGGGCTCACCTGCCCGCGGGGACTCCGCGCGGCGTGTGTCGCCCCCCAGGGGACAGCGCGGGCACTGCAGCGCTCCCCGGCACCGCCCGCCCGGCCCGGGCCCCGCGTGTGCGGGGACAGCGCGGGGACAGCGCGGGGACAGCGCGGGGACAGCGCGGGGACAGTGCGGGGACAGCGCGGGGACAGGGACAGCGCGGGGACAGGGACAGCGCGGGGACAGCACACGGGGCAGGGACAGAGATGGGGAAAACGAGAGAGGACCGCAGGGAGAGGAGAGAGAGACAGAGAGAGAAGGGAAAGGGGAAAAGCAGAAGTGCGGGAGAGAGAATGGAGGTGGGAGCAAGGGAGAGGATAAGGGGCGGAAAGAAGAGGGCAGAGGGAAAAGA
The DNA here is from genome assembly GCA_036630365.1 of Acanthiza pusilla. Classification (NCBI taxonomy): domain Eukaryota; kingdom Metazoa; phylum Chordata; class Aves; order Passeriformes; family Acanthizidae; genus Acanthiza; species Acanthiza pusilla. The sequence goes on from JAXCHO010000016.1 coordinate 17,934,131, forward strand.
GAAAAAGGGAAGAAATAGAGGAGGAAAGAGAAAAAGGAAGAAATTAAGAAGGGGAAGGAAGGAAGGAAGGAAGGAAGGAAGGAAGGAAGGAAGGAAGGAAGGAAGGAAGGAAGGAAGGAAGGAAGGAAGGAAGGAAGGAAGGAAGGAAGGAAGGAAGGAAGGAAGGAAGGAAGGAAGGAAGGAAGGAAGGAAGGAAGGAAGGAAGGAAGGAAGGAAGGAAGGAAGGAAGGAAGGAAGGAAGGAAACAGAAAAAAGGTTAAGAAAGAAGGAAGAAAAGAAAGAGAAAGAATGACAGGAAAAGGGAGACAGAAAGGAAGAAAGAAGAAAAGAAGGAGAGAAAAAGCAAGAAAGGAGAGGAAATTAGAAAAGAGGGGGAAAAAGAGGAAGAAAGATGGAAAGGAGAGGGAGTGAGAGAGAAGAGAAGAGAAGAGAAGAGAAGAGAAGAGAAGAGAAGAGAAGAGAAGAGAAGAGAAGAGAAGAGAAGAGAAGAGAAGAGAAGAGAAGAGAAGAGAAGAGAAGAGAAGAGAAGAGAAAAGAAGAGAAGAGAAGAGAAGGAAAAAGAAGAAAGAAGGAAAGAAGGAGAGAGAAAAAAAAAAAAAGAAAAGAAAAGCTCTGTCTTGGCAATGCAAACAGTGGCGTCAGTCCTGCCAAGAGCCATTGATGCACATAAACTTCTCCCAGTTTTCCATCCGTACTGGTGACCATCCGTACTGGAGAGGGCAGGACCCTCTGGCTACAGGAGGCTGATCCATCCCAATTTTCCAGCAGCAGGAGACACTGCTGGGCTCCAGCTGATCCAGACCAGCCCCACCTGTCCTATGGAGCCTCCTTCTCTGGGTTATTCCATAAATACAAAAATTCACTCACACACGGCTTATTCACACATGGAAATCCAATTCACAGTGGTCCAAAAGGCCAATTTCTTGTACCTGACTAATGAAACTTCACTAAAAACTCTTGCCTTTCAAATTTGTAGCCTATTTTTAATTTTCAGTACTGAACCCCAAGCAGAGTGCTATGGCTGGTTTAAGGCTCCTTTTTGGGTGAATTTGGGCTGTTTTTCATGGCTGCCCTGGTGTGTTCAGCCTGTTTTTCCTGCAGCACAAGGAGTTTCTTTCTGCATTTTCCCCAGGGTTTGGATTCATCTGATTCATCTCTCCCTTTTTTTATGTGTTTCCACAAATTGTGGGTGTTTCAAGTGAGAACTGCATTTTGTTTGTATCAAAATCCACGATTTTTTTTAACCTCTTTCACTGAAATATTTTATTCAGCTCAGTAAAATGGATTTTAGAAGTGATTCAGGCACATCCAAGGGACTGATTTAATTAATAAGGATATTTCATTAATTTATATTTATAAGGATAATTAATTAATTAGTCCTTTAATTAATAAGGATATTGTAGTAAGGAAATGAGAAGCTTTCCTGTGGCACCTGTATGAGCTGCTCCAGGCTGCTGGAGCAGTGCGTGTGACAGAAGAGACCTTGAAAAAGGAATTTGGAGCAAAATTCCACCCTGTGGAGACAAAGCAGAGAACCGAACCAGCAGAAAAGATGCCACCCATCAGCAAACCACTCATTTTTTTAAGAAAAAGTACCCTGATTTCAGGAAAACAGCTCGGGCCCTCTTGTGTAGAAGCAAATCCACAGAAGGTACAGCTTTGCTGAGTGTGGTTGGAGGGAGTTGTAGGTGGCCTAGAAGGATCTCAGCGCCATTTAATTGTTAATGGATTAATTACTGTTCTCTCTCCCTCCCTCGCTTTCCCTTGGAAACAAGTCCCAGGCGGGCTGGGGACTCTGGGTGACAGGGGACAGACAGCGCTGGCACTCCCAGCCCAGGGCCAGCACCATAAATTGCTCCCCACGGGTCTGATCCTCACTCCCCGCATAGACAGCGAAGCCACGGTGAGTTTTCCGTGAGTAGGAAGTGCAGGAATGAGCCTCAACCATTCCGGCCCAGCTCCACATGGGTGGTCTGCCGTGGCTGGAAGGATTCCCACTGCCTCCAGCAGCACTCCGAGCTGGTGGGGAGGCTCTTCCCAAACCCCACTGCAGGACCAGGGCTCCAAACCCTTTTTTTTGGATGCTTACGAGGGGCTCCAGTGACAAGGTGAAGCCTCACCACAGCCTTTATCCCAAAATGCTGATGTTAATCCAGATTTGGAAATCACTCAGAGCTGGAGGGGGAAAGACTCCTGAACTCAGCAGAGTCTTGGCCTTTGTGAAAAAAAAATAAAACCTCGGTTCAACAGTGAGGAGTTTGCATCTGCCCAGCTCCATCTGCAACTGTTCAGAGAGGAGCATCCGAATTTGTTCCGCTTTTTTGGGTTGGCACGGCCACAGCCGGCTCTGACAGTGGATGAGGATCCGCAGCATCCAAGCCAAGCACATCAGAAACCAAACCCTAAAGATATTTCCCCCCTTCCCCAGCATGCTTGAAAATAAACCTTCGTTGTTTCATTGTTCCCATGACCCCTCCATCCCACTCCGCTCAGGAATGTCAGGATTCTCAATGTCCTCCCTCTTCTTGGGGTAGTTGTCGAATACACTAATTCTATAAATAATAAATCATGCAAACAAATCATTTATTTTCCTATTAAAGGCGAGCAAGAAGTGAACTTTCGGGAAGCCGGAAGACTGGGGAACGCACATAGAGGCTGGATATTGTTTTATTCACCAGCAGCCAATTTTAAATGGAAAAATAATTTTTGTGGGGGTGTTATTTTTCAAAAGGCGGGGTGGGTTTTTACCCCCAGCCGTAAGACGTGATGAAAAGCCCATGATATTTGCATAATTCTGGCGGCACTCTCAGCATAATTCTCCAGCACAGCCTTTTTTATGTTTAATTCCAGAAATTAGTCGGGCCCGCAGTGACCGTTCCTCATCCCGCTCCCCACTTCGCCTTTGAGGCTTTTTGAGCCCTCAGCGCTGCCGTAGCCGCCGCGCGCGCCGGAGGGGGCGTGGCCTACGCGGCGGCTCCGCCCCCTCGGTGCCGCCACGTGGGCGGGGCGCGCGGGAGGGGCGGGGCCTGATGGCATGGCGTCACCGCATTGAGGGGCGTGGGCGAGGAGGGCGTGGTTGTGACGTCACCGCATGGGCAATGAGGATGGGCGGGCTTTGGTGACGTCACGGCGGCGGCGGGGATGGCGGTGACGCCATGGCGGGGCCGGGCCGGGCGCTGCCGGCGCTCGCAGGGCGCCCCGCAGGGGCTGCCTCCAAGTGGGACATCCGCGAGAAGGTGTGGGACCACCTGGAGAACTCCGGCCTGGCCGAGTTCCCGCGGCCCGTGCACGGCCGCATCCCCAACTTCAAGGTACGGCGGCTGCCGGGGCTGGGCCGCCTCCTGCTGCTCCTTCCTCACCCGCCCCGGGCCCTGCCCGCCCTGCAGCCCGGAGCCCAGGCCGGAAGGGTCTCCCGGTTCCCCCCAGTTCCCCCCCAGCTTCCTGGGCCAGCGCCCCGCAGCCTCGAAGGAAAGGAAACAAAATCACCTTGTGAATTACAGAATCCCAGAGTGCTTTGGGTGGAAAGAAACATTAAAGCTCATCCCATCCGTCGTGGGTTTGACCCTGGCTAAATGCCAGGCACCTACGACGTTTGCTCCCTGCCGTGGGCACGGACACCTTCCACTATCCCAGATTGCTTCAAGCCGGGTCCGACCTGGCCTTGGACACATTAACAGAAAAGTTAACAGCCCCTCCGTTAAAATCTGGGGAAATCAGCCTCTGTGGTGGGTGAAAGGTGATAAATTGCCCATCTCTGCTGTCAACTCGTCGGTGATCCAGTGCTATTTTATGCAAACAGGGTGCCTCCCATGCTGCCACCAGGCTTCTGGGCTTGCGGGAGTTCCAGGCTGCCTGCACAGTAAAAATAAACCCCGATGCTCCCCAGAGGAACGCTCGCTTCCTAACGCTGGAAGTAAGTGAAAATGTTCTCTTGGTTCCTTGCCTCCCTCAGGGCTCTTTCCAGGCCTGCAGCTCCATTAGGGACATGGATGTGTTCAGCAGAGCGCGGGAGGTGAAGGTGGATCCTGACAAGCCTCTGGAAGGTGCCCGGCTGGCAGCTCTGCAGGTAACAGCACCTCTGCACCCTGAGGAGGAGCTGGGAGGGGACAGCAGTGCCTGGCAGCATCTCAGCAACACCTGGCACTGCAGCTTCAGGAGGTTGTATGTGGAGTTTGGATCAATAGGTATCATGGAATGGTTTGGATTGGAGTGGATTTTAGAGATCATTCCGTCCCACCCCTGCCATGGGCAGGGACACCTCGGAACATCCCAGGTGGCTCCAAGACCTGTGCAACCTGGCCTGGAACACTTTTAGAGCAGCCACAGCTTCTCTGGGCACCCCGTGCCAGGGCCTCAGCACCCTCACAGGGAGGAATTTCTCCCTAATATCCAATCTAACCCTGCCCTCTGCCAGTTTGAAGCTATTATTTCTTATAAAGCTACTTAGAGACACATCTTTAAAGGAGTAATGTCTTTAAAGAAATGTCCTCAAATACCTTCAAAAGTTAAAAGTATGTCTTACATTTTGTTTCTTAAATAAACCTTTTTCTGGAATTTTCCTATACTGGACGGGATTCATCTACAGAGCACTACACAGTCAACAACACTATAGGATGTTGGATGATTGTCCACACAGTTTTACTATGTGACAGTAAAAATAATTCTTTAGTGTAAAAGGAGCCTTTTGTTGTGGTTCCCCAGGCAAGGAAGACTTTGCTGGTTCCCACACCACGTCTGAGAACTGGGCTGTTCAATAGGATTGTTCCCCCTCCAGGGGCAACCAAGGAGATCCTGCGAAGATGTGCCACGTCTCAGGTAGGAATGAGGGATCAGGGAGGGCTGAATTAATTTGTGGGACAAACTGTGGTAGGACAAACTGTGGTAGGACAAGTTCCAGACCAGCTGGAAATTGAAAAACCAGAAATAACCTTTCTGTTAGGATGTTACTCCTGGGTTTGTGTACACAACTGCCATTAATAATTTTTAAATCAGGAGGAAATTTATTTTCTCAGTGTTTTTTTGGAAAATCACGAGCAACTTGAGGTGAGTTAGATCTTTATTCATGCTCCTGCATTTTGTGGTTTTGAGCTGCTGAGCCCTCTGAGGAATATAATGATTTGCTTAATCTCAGTAGAATATTAGGTGTTACCAGATAGGAAAGATGAGTTCCTTTAGAATGCAATATCCAGAGAAACACAAACTGTGGCATTTGCATGGAGTGAGGCAGGAGCAGTGCTGAGGTTTGGGTTCGCACTGTGGTCTCTTGCTGCCCTCTCGTGTTACAATCTCACACTGTACAGCTCAAGGCTTTTGCCAGAGAAACCCGGCGGAGTTTATATCTGTCTTTATTTGCTATGAAAACCCAACTTGTACAGAATGAATAGGTCACTATATAGATTTATTTCCTCCTTTATCTCCTGCTAAAGGCAATAAAATCCTGCAGTAACCCCATAAACAACCGAGGTAGTAAATAGCTGGTAATTAGTAGTGACTTTCTTTGTTGGAAGTTCTATTGGAGTCATTAACTAATTAAGCTTTTCAGGGCTGAAGAGCACTTTTGAAAGAGACCTTTCTCTAGGCCTGCTGTCTGATCTGGGATTGTACCACCATGTGTCTGGTTTTTCCCCCAGCCCACTAATGAAAAGATGCTGTTGGCAGTTTATATTTACAAAGCACTGTGCAAACAATCCTTACCACACTGCTGTGAAGTGCCTAATGGGCATTATTGCTGATAGTCAGCCACAAATTACTGAAGTTTTGGGGTTTGTGCTCTGCACAGAAAACGTTTGGTTCTTTAATGTGATTTTAATATTGTTAATTTATACTTAGCAAAAAGTTAAATTGGTGTGAGGAACATTTACATTGTGCTGTACACATACGTTAAGATCACGAGATATATTTTTAAAAGTTCTAAACCTTTTGATATTTAAAACCATAATTTTTAATTTCTGCAGCTCTGGACAGAATTTTATTAGGATGTGTTCTTTAGAGAACAGATTGAAGAGGGATGGGTTGAACAGGGAGAGAGGGGAAGAAAATAAATTATCATTTTATGCTGTACCTGTCTATGTCTAAATTAACTTCGTTATTTGCATGTGCGAATTAAATCAAGCATTTTTGCTCTGGTATTCCTCAAGTTAGGGTAGGGAAGGGTGGGTAAGTAGGAAGTATCATTTGCCCTCAGTTTTAGGAATAGGTTTCCAAAAAAGTGTTGCAAAATATCAGGTTTGGATCCTAAATAAATAACCTTGCCTATAAAAGTGCCCACCTCCCTTAGCTCTCCCTGTCATGTGCCAAAATTCTTGTCACTGTAGTAGGGAATCTATTCTAGGATTCCCTAGGGGATAACTTTCCAGACATGTACAGCTTGGCTATACATGGAAGAGACGCTTTGAAACGTGGGGAGTTACTTGGATTTATCAAAATATCCTGGATTTCTGCCTCAGTGCTTGGAAGAGTGTGCAGTCTGCAAACCTAAAATGCTGTTTTTCCTGCAGGGTGTAAAAGAATACAGTGTGCCTGTGGGGCTGGATGGGAAAGCACAAGTGGATTTGGTTGTTGTGGGATCAGTGGCTGTCTCTGAAAAAGGTAAGGAAAAGCTTTTCAGGAGAAGGAAGAGTCCCAAGTCCCAATCCACAGTGTCAGCGAGGCCACACCACGTGGCAGAGACAGATTTATCCTTGGAGCTGAGTTGTGCTCTTGGGTTCTGCCTCTGTGTGACAAGTCCCTGCTCCAAATCCAAGCAGGGCTAAGCAATGCCTGCAGGATGTATTGGGCACACAGCAGTGTGGCTCAGAGCACATTTTGATCTTCAGGAGAACGATTGAGGCAAGCAATTATTTTTGTTTTAAAAGAATCCAAGCAGGCTCCCTGTTCAGAGGTCTGCTCTGCTCACACTGTGTGTGAAAGGACATGTGCTAGACCTGCTGATTCAGTACCTGTTTGGGGATCAGATTCTGCATTTTCTAGTATTTTGGAAACCTGCTGGTGCTGAAGAATTTTCCACTGACTTTATCCCTTGCCTAAAATAACACGTTTTTTGTGTGTGACCCAGCCTCCTCTTTACCCACATTAACCTGTGTTGGATGTGAACAGAAGGTTCTAAATACAATGGCTAAATAAGCTGCTGTGTTAACTGCATTAAATTTGTTTATTCTAGATGGGAAGCTTCTGGGATCCTTTAGGAATTGATGGAAACTGATGTTTTATTTCATTTCAGTGCTGATTTCAACTTGCATTCTGTGAGAGATGCTGATCCATTTTTTTCCAGAGTTACAACTTGATTTATCTGCTGCAGACTGCTCAGTTTAATTACACGATTTTAACAACAACTTTCCACTCTGCTGTTTGTTTTTCCACTTTCCTGTGCTTTAGGCTGGAGAATTGGCAAAGGGGAAGGTTATGCAGACATGGAATATGCAATGATGGTGTCCATGGGGGCAGTGCAGGAGGACACACCTGTGGTTACCATCGTGCACGACTGCCAGGTGAGTTCAGATGTTAAAATATCCTCTCTCCACTGCTGAGAGAACTGCAGTGGAATACTCACTGCTCCTTCTGGAGAGGAGACATGGAATGATGTTGGTTTGGCATCTTCATTCCCATTGTCTGTGATGGATTTTCACGTGACAAGACATCAGAAATGGTGCACAACTGTAGGGAATTTGTTTTTAACTGCTTAGCAAATCTCCTGGTCCTTGTAGGTGCTTGACATAGCAGAAGAGCTCCTGGATGATCATGATTTAACTGTGGATTACATCCTCACTCCCACCAGGACTATCCAGACTAATTGCAAGCGACCAAAACCTCGGGGAATAATGTGGCACAAGGCAAGTTAAATCTTAACTCTCAAGCTAAATCTTAAACCTCTGCTAATGGTGCCTTACTGGTACCAATATTCTGTTGATAAGCGCCCCATTTTTATATATAAACACTTAATTTTTTGTTAGAAATACTTGGAAAAAGAGCAGATGTGTGCTCAGGTGAAACAAAACAACAGCATCCATTTTCAGTGGGCTTTAAGTGGTGATGGTGAGGAGGAGAAATACATCCCTGCAGATGAAGGATTATCACATGGTGACTGCCCCTGGATCCCTGGAAGTGTCCAAGGCCAGGCTGGATGGGCTTGGAGCAGCCTGGGACAGTGGAAATGTCCCGGGGGTTGGAACTGGGGGGTACAGGATGTGCTGCTCAGGCTGTGAAAGGAAAACCTGACCTGCTGGTGGTGCATTCCTGTTTCTGTAGTGGATTAAATCCTTTTCCAAGGATACATTTGTGGCTGGAGCTCATTTTCAGGTGGAAGAACTGTGACTTTAAACATGAATCTTTATTTATTGATAGTTGCTCTATTATGGATTTGGCCTTTCCCCCTGCCCAGTGTCAGAAAGCTCCTCAGCTTCCCAAATAGTTTCAGAGAAACTTTTAGTGAATTCTTTTTTCCTGCTGGGAAAACTTTGTCATTGGATTTTCATTTCTAAAATCATCCAGCTAGGGAGCAGACACAATCCTGCATGATGGAGTACAGCAGAAATGCTGAAATGAGGAACTGTGTACCCACATCTTGCAGAAACCGAGGAATTCGAAGGGAATACTTCTAGGGAAATCAAAAGTTGTTTGTTAAGAGCTGCCAACCAGCAAAGAGAGTTAAATTTCTTTAGGTAATGTATCTACAACAAACAAATTCTAGCCAGGACTATTTTTATTCCAGTGGTGGGAGAGCATTTTACCCTGCCTGTGGTTGAGATTTGAGGTTATAAATAAATAAATAACAGCTCTGTCTAGTCCTAGTGCATTTTTTCCATTGAATTATTTTTGAATTGTAATTTTTTTTAGGATATTATTGAATGTAATTGTGTTGAAGGCCTACCCCTTGTGCTCCATCCATCTTGCCAACATATTTTTGATCAGTTTGTCTGTCTTGGTGTCAGACTTCTCAGTAAGTGGCTTTGCTAACACTTCTTTGTTTCTTTTTCTGTGCCTTTAGCAGAAACTGAATTTTCTGCAGCTTTCACTGAGAATGGAGCACACGATTGACCATTTATTTGAATATTTGAGTGTTAATTTAACACCTCAGGCTGGGTTTGGCTGTTCTTTGGAGCATGTGGTGATTAAATAGCAATATTGGAGAATACCAGGCAGAACAGGGATAACCATCACTTTCCTGTCTTTTTGGGACCAGAACAAAGTGTGGTGTGTGTATATGAAGAAGAAATTCCCATTATTCCACAGGGAAATGAATGATATTTATTTTGTTTGGGCCTGTAGAGGTACCTGGATGTTCAGCTCTTGCACAGAGGGTTTTGGAGGTGGGAGGTCTGGTTAATCACCAGGTTGTGAAAAGGGCAGGATTTGATAGGGGCTATTTAAGTGTTTGTCCTTTGGATTTTCCTGGCTACTTCTCCATCATTTTCTCTCCATCCTTTTCTCCTTCAAATCCTGGCTTTGCTGGCACATTCCTGTTCCTCAGAGCAAAACTAAATGAGCCAAGAGGCAGTGAGTAAACAAATCCTCCACCTCTAAATATGGTGTTTTGTCAACAGCAAGTAGCTTAACCTCATTGTGAGGATGTGTGAGGTGGAAAATACATTGCAAAGGAGTTGATCCTGGGGGAGCAGGGCTGGATCAGGCCAGGACAATGTTGAGGATCTTGAATTGCAGGTGTTTGCAAACATGGGATTACAGCTAAGGATGTTTTAAGGATGTGCTGTCAGGGTCAGCAGCAGCTCCAGGGGAAAGGAGGTGCTTCCCCAGCAGACAAATCCGTGGCTCCATTTCCATGCTGCATTTCCCTGGAGTTGGTTATGTGCTGTTTAAAGACTCCCAAGGAAGTGTGGGAGCCACAATATCATCAATAGCAAATAATCACTATCGACATCAACACAAAGCACTCTAGAAACACATCCAAATCCAAAGGCAGTGCTGGGGGTGTTTGTGGGAAGTTTTGTGAGGTCAGAATTTTGAGACATCAATCTGAGTTACTGGAGGGCAGCAAAATCTGCTGAGAGCTGAGCACTCTGGAAAAAATTATTTGGATGCCAGTGGAGAATTATTTGGCTTCATCTGTCTTGAAAATCTAACCCATTGTTTCTGGGAACTCTAAATTCATGAAACGACTTGCTTTCTCATTTAAGATTTTCTATGGGTAACTGTGATCTTTATCTGGGACACTGGCTATTATATTTGTCACAATTATCAAGTTATTTGTGCTGTGCTTATTTTAAATTGAAACTGTACAGACAAATTAAAATATTTGGGTTCATGAAGAGGGAAATGAGAGTAGTTGGTGGAAAAATCACTATTTTCTAGCAAGCATTTCCCTCTGGTTTTTAAATCATTCTTTTAAATCATTCTGAGAATTTTATAGCAGTAGGAAAAGATTTTTCCTGAAATGAAATGAACTGGGGGGAGTCCCTGGGTCTGATGCTGAAGCAGTGGCAGAGATGGAAACCCTCTGACAACAAACAGCTTTGATTTGGGTCTGTCACAGAACATTTGGAAAGGAAAGCTCAAAAAATTTATACATCCAAGCTGGCAAATCCTTTAGCAGAAGAAAATCACAGTCAGCATAGCCAAGGTTTTGTTTTGTTGTGTTTTTTGGGATAGCAGGGGCCGGGAATGCTTCCTCACATGTTCCACATCTCAACACCTTTGCCAGTGTGACCCCTGCTGCAGAGCCCATGGAATCCAGCTTGCACGGATGGATTCCAAATGTGGGTTGCATAAGTTTCTCCTGAGGGACACCAGCAGACTCCACGGGCTGCCAGCTCCCAGAAATATGCCCTTGGATTGCGTGCACATATTTGGACATTTTGTGCAAATGAATGATAAAATGTTCAACTGTGCTGGCCTTGTCTGAGCCTTAAATCCCTGCTCGCTCAGTGCTCCTGGAACAAGGACACAACACAAAAAGTGGGGTCTGTCCTGGAGGTCTTGATGCACAGTCTGGGGTAAGAGACCCCTGAGGGTGGGCAGAGATGAACCTTTCAAACACCTTCTGCCCACCTGCTTGGAAGGGCTGATGGATCAGGGATTGAGGTGTTTGCAGCCTTCCAGGGCGGCAGCGTCAGTCTCCATCTTAAAATCATGGAATGGCTTGGGTTGGAAGGGACCTTAAAGGTCACCTTGTTCCAAATTCCATGGGCAGGGACACCTCCCACTGTCCCAGGCTGCTCCAAGCCCTGTCCAGCCTGGCCTTGGACACTTCCAGGGATCCAGGGGCAGCCACAGCTTCTCTGGGCCTCTCCACCCTCACAGGGAAGAATCTCTTCTGTATATCTAAACTAAATTTTCCGTTCTTTCATTTTGAGGCGGTTCCCCTTTGTCCTGTAACTGATGAGCAGTCCCTCTCCAGCTTCCTTGTAGCCCATTCAGATCCTGGAAGGTGCTCCACTCTTTGTGGCCTCATCTGGACTTGATCCAGCATTCCATGTCTTTTTATGCTGGGGACACCAGAGCTGTGCCCAGGATTCCAGTTGGGGTCTCCGAGATCTCGTGTTCTGTGTCAGTGAGATGGGAGCTGTGGGAAGCAGAAGGAAAGAGCAGGATGAGCACAGAATCCAATCCCATCCCATCCAATCTGCCCTTCCCTGGCTGCCTCACTCCAGGATTGCACAGCTTCCAGGGAAATCACAGCGCTGTTTGCCTTGGCCTGGGCTGGATCAGGGGCCAGCATTACTCACTCTGACAGAGGACAAACACATCCTTCATTCTCCCCAGCAAAATATTGAAAGTGGCTCTGATCACAGCTGTGGGGGAGCCGAGGGTGAGGAGAGCCCTGGTGTTCCAGCAGGGATGTTGCAGGAGTCCATCTGCCACCACGTTTTGGGATCAAACCAGGTGTCCTGAGAGTGGATGCTGTGGGTTAAGTGCTGGGAGATTTGTGTTGGGAAAGGGGCCACGTTTCCCTCCTCAGCTCCCTTCCCACTAATTGTGTGCCAGAAGAATTTATCCAGCCCACTGTCCTCTTTCCCCAAGGCTCTCCCAGCCGTGGCAGGGAGTAGGCAGGATTATTAAATGATTAATTGCCTTTGGTGGAGTTATTTTTAACCCAAATCACTTCAGAGTTGATGGCACAGACCCACAAGTCCCTCTGTTGGCCAACCCCTGAGGGCTGAAGTGTGGAACTGGTCTGGGAATCGGTGGTCAGGGGATAATAGGAAACTTCTCCAGCTTTGGTTTCAAAACTAAATCCCAACACTCAGTCCAAGGTTTAAAAACATCAATAAATGGTTTGGCCTTGACTTTATAGGGATGGATGGGGGAAGCTTGCAGTGCTGGGTTTGCCCATGTCCACAGAGCTGGATCAGCCAGGCTTGGGGTGGAATGTCCCTTCCATCCTGGCTTAGCCTAAAGGGATAGGGGCAGCGATAGGGACAGGGATGGGGATAGGGATAGGGACAGAGATAGGGACAGGGATAGGGATAGGGATAGGGACAGGGATAGGGATAGGGATGGGGATAGGGATAGGGATAGGGACAGGGACAGGGATAGGGATGGGGATGGGGATAGGGATAGGGATAGGGATAGGGATAGGGATAGGGATAGGGATAGGGATAGGGATAGGGATAGGGGCAGGGATAGGGATGGGGACGGGGATAGGGATAGGGACAGGGATAGGGATAGGGACAGGGATAGGGATAGGGACAGGGACAGGGATAGGGATGGGGATGGGGATAGGGATAGGGATAGGGATAGGGATAGGGATAGGGATAGGGATAGGGGCAGGGATAGGGATAAGGATAGGGACAGGGATAGGGATAAGGGAATGGGATGGGGGTAGGGGCAGGGATAGGGATAGGGGCAGGGATGGGGACAGGGATGGGGATAGGGATAGGGATGGGGACGGGGATAGGGACGGGGATAGGGATAGGGGCAGGGATATGGATAGGGATAGGGATAGAGATAGGGATAGGGATAGGGGCAGGGATAGGGACAGGGATAGGGATAGGGATAGGGATAGGGATAGGGATAGGGATAGGGGCAGGGATGGGGATAGGGATAGGGATAGGTCACACTAGGGAGGGCTGAGCAGCCAGCACAGCACCCCAAAGTGTGCAGCTTGTTTGAAAGAGAGAAGGAATATCTTTGGCCTCTCTCCACATGGAAATAAATCACTGCAGTCCTCCACAGCTCACAGGACAAAAGGAACTTTTTGCATGATTGTAATTAGCAACACATTGTACTACCACAGGGTTCTTTTGTTTGCTCTTTTGCAACAGAGCAGAACAAGCTTTTTCCTCTCCCCTGCCACCCACTGCCCCCTTTGCCCTTTTAGTTCTCACCCCCAAAACCCAAAAAACCCAATGGATTTGTTTGTTGGATTGAAACCCCAAACTGAGTTTCTGCCTTTCCCTGGCATAAAAGTGAGGGAAAATAGGGAAGCATTTAGAAGGTTTGAGCCAGCTGAAATATCCTCCTAGAGCCCAGGGAAAAAAGCCCTTAAGGTAAATCCTGTGTGTCTCTTGTGACAGGAGGGTGTCAGCTGACAGTGTCATAGCTTGTCTAATGTTTTTTACAAACGTTTTTAATACAAAAAAATGCGAGTCCCAAATCAGTTGCCGTTGTTGCTTTGGTGCTCTGAAGGTTTGTTGCTGTTGTGTCTGCACAGGCTGAGTTTTGAGGAAATGACAAAATCACCTCATGGTGGTGTTTGAGGAGAACTTTAAAGAAAACAGTTCACAGCCCTTACAAAAATCACAGAATCATTTAGGTTGGAAAAAAACTTCCAAAATCATCAAATCCAATCTGTGATGAGTCCCTCATCCAGTCATTCCTTGGACACCTCCAGGGATGGGGACTCCACCACCTTCCTGGGCAGTAATTCCAATATCTAATCACCCTTTCTGTGCAGAAATTCCTCCTCAAACATAAATGCTCTTCTCACTGCATCTTCCTGAGGCTGCCAGGAGCCTGAAACAGTAGCTCCAAGAGCTCCAGTCCAATGCCAAAATCTGCTCAGTGCGAGGAGATGCCTTGTTGAAGTCTCTAAGAGAGTGTGCTGTTCCCTGGATTATCTAAACCCTGTCCTTGGATTGTCCTTAAAAGCCTGGCAGTTCCAGAGTTTATCCTCTCAGTGGCCATCCCTGATTGCCCTAATCTCCAAAGCTCCGAGGGTTTGCCCTTGGTAGCATTTTCCTTTCTAACCAAACCCCCTGCCCATGCCTTGGCAACTGAGTTTAATTTGGGGATGAAAGGAGCTGTAAGAACACTTGGGAAGAGGTTGAGGTTGTGCTTTGGGCCCAGGAGTGATTGGTTGCATGAGAACAGAAAAATGTTTTTCCTGTTTGGTTTAATTAGCATGGAGCTTACATTTCACATCAAAATTTGACAGAGGACAACAAATGTTCTTAATTGTTGGCCAGTACAAACAAAGTGAGATGGCTTCAGCCCTTGGTTTGATGTTGTATCACTCAGGGAAGGGAGTTTGCTGTCAAACACAGCGGTTGGAATTCTTGGCTGAGAAAAACAAATCAGCCCAAGGATCCACAGAGTAATAACTGTGCAAAATCTGAAAATGGTCTGTACCTTTCCGAGCGAGGAGGCTCCGCGAGTCTCAGAGCACATCCTTGCTCTTTGATGTTGTGTTAGCAGAACTAGGACAGGCTCTATGGAAATTACATTTTTATTTAGTTCCAGCCTGAAATAAAACCTGCTTGTTTGCTCTTCAGGAGATGAGCCCTGGAAACATGAAGAGAATTCTGTTGACTGACTTCCCTGTTACCTAATCCTGCCATTGCCCCCACGCTGGCTTGGCTTTTCCTCGAGTCACTTCAGAGCTGGGCTCCAGTCCCCAGAGAGCTGTGCATTTTAGACTTGATGTTGTGCAGATCCAGACTGGCTGTGGCTGTAACTGTAGGACCAGGAATTCTGAGGCTCTGGGATGAGTGAGGTCTGAGCTGGGGGATCTGCAGGCATGGGCTGGGTGGGATCTGCTGCTGCTGAGAGGTGCTGCCCTGCTGGAGTGGCTTGCTCCCATTCTGGGCTACTAGCCTGGGTCTCTGCTAACTCAGCCATCACTTCCCCAAGCTCTGTTTTGCTCCCTAAATTTCAGCATTGGATCTGGTGTTGATGGATGTTCGACTTGTCCAGCAGCCAAGCAGGAATTCCTCCTCCTTCCAAGTGCAGTGTGCAAGCCAAGAGCTCGACCACATTAGCTGGGGAAGCACTGCATTTCCTGCCAGGCTCTGAGTGCAGCCTGGGGCATCTCATGCCTCACATGGATGGGGTTCAGCTGTTGAGAGGAAGAGCCCTTCCAGAAAAGTTCCTTGGGAACTGGGCATGGATGGATGGATGGATGGAAGGAATAGAGAGCTCACAGTGTGAAGTGCAGTGTCCGAGTGCTTCCGTTCCCTGCCCCAGCCCAGCACATCCGTGTGGGCTCTGAGCAGCTGTGGGTGGTGTGTGAGGTCGGATGGCACAGAGGGGATGTGCCCCAAGCAGGGAATTTGCCTCCACCCTGCTCCAAGGCACGCTCCCACTGCAGCTTCCACCATTGTGTGACCCAGCCCACGGGATTTCCTGTGCTGGGGGAAAGGAGCACCAGGAGCTCTGCAGAATGGAAATGGCTGATGGATTGGGTAGGATTCTGCCAGGGCAGGGGATCCTGTAGGATTCTGCCAGAGCAGGAGCACAGGCCCTCAGAGAAAGCAAACCCAGAGGGAGAACAAGGAGAATGCAGATCTGAAAGCACTCAGATAAATAAACGTCAAATTGGAATAGTCCTGACTTCGGTTGGGATTTGCCCACTGGATCCACATTGTGCTGTTTGCTTCAATAGTTACTAATGTTTATTTTTGTCCTGCAGTGTGTATTTAGGGAGACACTTCCCAATCAGCAATTAGGAACATTTGGAGTGCTCTGGCAGCAGGATAATAAGGTTCCTCTCTTTTTATGGCACAAATGAGCCCTGCTGCTCATCATCTTTTTCTGGAAGGCAAGAAATCCTTTTATAATAATTATATCCATCTCCCTCATTTTTAGGTCAGCTCTGAGATGCTGGGAAAAATCCCCATCCTAAAGACTCTTCGATCCAGGGAGAGGCAGGCTGGCAAGGATGTCACCCTCCAAGATGAGCATCCAGCCTGGGCAAACACCAACAGAGCAGCAGTTTCAAACAAGAAGGTGATGGCTGCAAACACCCAACCACAGGCTGCTCCAGGCTCAGCTCCAATGGGCCAGCCCTGTGTGGAAAGTGATCCTGTAAATCCCACATGCGAGGGGTCTGACACAATTACCACTGTGTATGTGGGGAACTTGCCTGCCAGCCTGAGAGTGAGCGAGCTGAAAAGTGCTCTGAGAGAATTCCAGGTGATTCCTGTTCGACTGAACTGGCAGGGAGCACAGCACAGGGCTTTCCTGGATTACAGGGATAAAGGAACTGCAGACAGAGCTGTGTCCTCCTTGCAAGGCCTGAGCCTTGGGGGCAATGCTCTGAGAGTGGAGCTGGCCAAGAGCCAGAGGAACAAAGGGCAAGGAGAAATCAATAGTCACAAGTGAGTATGGAGGAGAAAAACAACAAAAAAGGGTGTTTTCATTGTTTTGTGAGAAGCCAGCCTCTGTGATAATGTGCTGTGATTCCTCTGTGAAATAGTATTAATTATTGGAGTGGTAATGAAAAGCAGACACGCTATGGCCAAAACTTGTTGGTGCCTTGTCTGGCCTGGAATCCTTTGGGAAGTTGCTGGAGATTGCAGCAGGTGCTGTTCCTCTGTGCCTTTGTCACCATCACTGTTCTTCCACATCATCGGTGGTGAGGGTGAGACAGCACCACACAACTCCTGCAGGTGAAAGTGCTCCGGGGCACTGTCCTGGGCATCACCATTCCCTTCCAGTGTAATGGCAAATAGTGATTTATATAGTATGGCTCTTATTACCTTTCTTTTTTTTTTTTTCCCTTTTGGTTTCCTATTCCTGAAAAACAAGTTGAATTTTGGCTGAGCCATCCTTTCTAAACAGAAGCACTTTTGCCAGTGATGCTGGGCATGTAGTCAAAGTAAGCATCTAAATGGATTTTTTTTTTAAAGTAAGAGTTGGAAACTTTTTTTTTTTTTAGCCAGGGAGTACTGTTAAATATATTTTGAGCAGGTTATTATGCCTCAAGGGTCAGACATTTATACAACATTAAATAAAAAGTTCTCATCGTTATCATGTGGCTCTGTAGGGAAGGGCTCCAGGAAAGCATTGGAGCTGCAGAGCTGCCCCAGCCCTGGGATCTGAGCACAGGAAGGACATGGAGAGAGTCCAGAGGAGGCACCAGGATGAGCAGAGGGATGGAGCAGCTCTGCTGGGAGGACAGGCTGGGAGAGCTGGGATTGTTCAGCCTGGAGGAAGGAAAACTTAGGGATGACATAATTGTGGTTTCCCAAATGGAAGATGACTCCTCCTCCAGGTGGGGAGGGACATCAGACGAGGGCCTGGAGTGACAGGACAAGGGGGAATGGCATCAAACTGACAGAGAGTTGGTTTAGATTGGATATCAGGAGAAATCCTTCCCTGGAAGGGTGGAGAGGCCCTGGCACAGGTTCCCAGAGAAGCTGTGGCTGCCCCTGGATCCCTGGCAGTGCCCAAGGCCAGGCTGGAGCACTCTGGGACAGTGGAAGGTGTCCCTGTGCACACCACAGGGCTTGGAATGAGATGATCTTTAAAATCCCTTCCAACCCAAACCATTCTGTCATTCTGTGAACGTCTTGTAAGGTCAACAAAGGAAAGGTTTCTGGAAAAAAATCAATCATTCCATTCTCTGAACTGCTCTTTCTACAGCTCCAAATGATTTCCAGTATCACTCAGTCTGAATTCAAACAAGCACTGCACAATCCTCTGGGTCTCGTTTCAGGGCTTGTGCATTCAAGGCTGAGAGTCAGGGGTTATGTTACTACCCAAACACACTCACTGCATCATCAGCTTCCAAAGCAGAGGAAAGAAAAGCAAAAAAATAATTATCCATCCCTGCCTGCCCCTTCCAAATGATGGCAAATGGAGTAATGTGATCATTTGCTGTTCCTTTTGACTCTGGGATATTTCTTGCTCTTGTGAAGATGTCCAGGTGACCTTAGCACTTAAAAGCCACTGACTGCCAACGAAAACTTCAGCATCTCAAGCTTCCCCTGTTGCATTACAGCTGAGCCACCCTTTTCTGGTCAAATTTGTGGGAATCACATCCTCTACCTTATTTCCTTTCTTCCCATCTGAAGTTTCGGTGCAGCTCTGTTTATGTGTTTTGTAAATGTGGTAACTTCACTCACTTTCCTGTCAGCCCAGCCTGCAGCCAGGGCCCAGTTTGGTTTGGACAAACATCTGGATGTTTCTGTTTGGACAAACATCTGGATGGTTTTGTTTGGACAAACATCTGGATGTTTTTCTGTTTGCAGTTGTGGTTCTGGGTGAAGCCCACAGGTGAGCAGTGGCCGAATCTTTGCTCTTTCCAGGCTGTCACTTTTTTCTGTCCTGTATCTCAAGGCCACATTTCACTGTATTTACCCAAAATCCTTTTGCTTTCCCACAACCACACGAGGAGGGAGATGCTGACTAGGGGTGTGCAACAGGTTGGGCATCAGGAGGAATTTCTTCATGGATAGGGTGGTCAGGAATTGGAAGAGGCTGCCCAGGGAGGTGGTGGAGGTGTCCAAGGAAGGACTGGACGTGGCACTCAGTGCTCTGGACTCGTGACAAGGTGGGCATCAGGCACAGATTGGATTTGAGCTCTTTCCCAACCTCTATGATTCTATGAGCTCTAGTTAGACTCAGGAAGATAAATAATTACTATAAGCTTAAGCTCATTAGCATTTTGAATGGACTGGAATAATGATGCAGTGGTCCTTGTATTTTTGATCCAAGTCATTAATAAAGGTCAAGGTCTTTCAGGTGTTGCCATCTCAAGATCAGTGAATAACTCTCTGAAATCAGTGCAATTTCTGCCTCGGACAGCCAGGGAAGCAGGATGGGGCTCTTGGTGCTGCTCCTCTCCGGCTAAAAGACATTTTAATGCCAAATTGCTCTTTAATTAAATACCACAAGAGTGCCCAAGGCACGGCCCTGCACAGCCTTCTGGTGTCTCCAGCTGTATGATGTGGATTTTCTCTTGTGGGCTGACCCAAGCCCCTCCTGGAGGAAACAGCAGATTGTGTAGAAAAAGTGAATGGGGCAGTCTGCCTCTCTCAGATCTATTGTTCCAGGCTCTCTGCATGCTCAGGAAGGCATCACTTAGAGCAAAGACAGGAGGGATTCCTCTAAGTCCCCAAAACTCTGAAATGCAGGAGATTTTATTGAATCCTTGGGCTCTGATCTCATAAGAAATCTTGAGGAGGTTTTATTTTGGCCCAGCCCAAGGCTATGCAAGATACCAACAATCCATAATTAAACCATTAAATCCATACCCTGGGGAATTTTCTGACTGAATTAACAGCATTTAAAGAGGAGAATACTTACTCAGGTGATAATTCCTCGTTCTGTACCTGCTCTAGCTGTGGCCTGTGCACAAAGATATAAAATGTACTTTATCTCAGGTGGATCCTGGCCTGGTTTTACTGCTTCAGACTCATGATAAAAACATCAGCAGTGGCAAAGCAGTGCCTGGATGCTGCAGAAAAGTCTGAAATGCTGCTGATAGATCTCTACTCTACTTCTAATAGGGAGTGAAGTGATCCCTACCACAGCTTTGGGTTCAGCGGCAGCAGCAGAGCTGTGTGATGAGAAGAAACGTTCAGCAGTACAATGGGAAATGCTTTCCTGAGCCAACTTTGTTCAGAATAATTAAAGCTGAGGGCTCTCTCTCTATTCTCTGCACAGCCCGATGTCCTCGCCTGTCATGTGGTTGGGCACATTCTTTCCAGCTCCTTTCACGGCACAAACATTTGGGATGCTGTTGTGGAGCTGCTGTTGCTGCACTCCCCTCTTTTGGAGGGTTCAGTGGGGGAAGAGGCTGGTCTGGAGTGAAATCCTGGAGCTGCGAGGATTTGGGATCAGCAATGACCACCGAGGTGTTCCATGAGGGATGTGACCTTCTGCCCTTCTTCCTGCCCTCATTTGGGGGAGAAGTGCAGAGAGACACCAGGATGGGATGAGTGGAGCCTCCACCAGCTCTGTGCTGGAGAACAGGGTGACTTTGGAGGGGGTTTTTGTGGGAGGACATCAGTCCCAGCGTGGTGTGTGGCATGGAGCGATCTGCTAACAATGAGGGCGAGGTGGCTCCCTGCCACCCCAAAACTGCACGGGCGTGAGGGTTTTCCTTCAGCCAGCCGTGTCCATGCATTTCCTGGAACAGGGACAAGGCCACACAGCTTCAAGCCACCAAAGACAACAGTAAACAAGCTGGGTTGCTGGGGAGGCTCTGAGTTACAAGAGTCAGAGACTGTTTGTTTCCATGGAGGGAAAGAGGGGAGAAAAAAATCTCTCACCAGCAGGGTGGGAAGGGATTCGAGCTCTTTCCTGGGTCTCACATCCAGGTCCACATCCAGCCCTGCAGCATCTCCCTGATCTCCTCCCAGCAAGCAGCCTGGAAGGACAGAGGTTTTGCCCCATTATCTGTGGAGACCAATAAAAAATGTCAGGAAAGGGATGGTTAAACACTGTCTTCAAGTCATGCCTTTTTTTTTTTTTGGTGTGCTTTTTTAATTTCATCATCTTCTGCTGCTCCAAAGGGAGAAACAAACGGCTTTTAGGGGAATGTTTCCATTGAAAAATCCAGCACTGGGGCTGTGTTTTTCTCCACAGGGGCAAGGAGGGGGAGGAAAAGCGTGTGCAGGGATTTCTCTCGTTCCGGTTCCTCCGAAGGAACAGCCACTTGCAGCATTTCTGCCTCTGGAGGAAACATCTGTGGCCGTGGCCACTTTCCTCGGGCAAACCCCCCTGGCTGGGAGGCTGTTGTGTACCAAATGCTTTGATTTCCTCGTTGCCATCTCTTAAAGATTATCTCCCTGCAAGAAAAGGGCAGCATTTCCCATGTTTTCACGTGTCCCGTCCCCGATGTCTGCTATAAACATCATGGAACGTTTCCCTGCCCCTCCTCTGACATAGGTAGCGAAGTCCCTGCTTTTCATCTTTCAAAGCCCTGCAGAAATGTTTAGGGTCGTGTATCCTGCCATTGTTCTGGGCTGGGCATCCCACTGAAGCGCCTGGGAGAAATGAGTTCAGGATGTGGATCTATCTGGTCCATCTCCGCACATTTTACAGATGGGAGAGCGGAGATGGCTCCTGATAGACTGGAGGCCACTGGCGATGGCCACTGCTTGGGAAAACAACAGGGGGACAGGCCAAAAACTCATCAAAAGCTCTCAAAAAACCCCAACCAAACCCCTGTTGGGCTTTTCTGTGTGACGGTACATGTTCCCAATGGGTACCTGGAGCACTGGAGCCTTTAATCCCACTGGGCCCTCCAGAACTTTCCATCAGGGCACCCAACACATGCCAAGGACAAACCTCAGCTCTTGCTCTGCGAGACAAGACATGAAAGAGAAATTTTTCCCAAAATGTGCTACCTCCAGAGGTCTCAAGCCACATAACGTGTTGCAATCCACCCATCCCACACGTGGAGCTAAGCAAGTTTACCTTTCTTTCAGGAATAAAGCAAACACACAGGGCGGTTAGATGGGATCAAAAAAACAGCAGAGAGAAAAGGGAAACACTCATGTGGTGAAAGCTGCCACATTTCTAAGCATTAACATATCCATGGCTACCAGTCCTTCAGATTTTGGAGTGAATAATTGTTCGGACAAGAGTAATACTTGTGTTTTTCCAGGGGGATGTGGTGTTTTCAGAGTGTTTCCAGGCACCTGCGCTGCTCAGGCTCCAGAGCGTGGCGTTTCCATCCCTCTGGAGGAGGCAGTGCCTGGAGCTGCTGATCCGCAGTGACTTTTCTTCACCCCCCAGAGGAACACAATCCCTGCAGCGAGTTCTGCTCCAAGTGAACTCCTGGTACCCCGAAGTCCCTGCAAAACTTTCCAGGCCGTGTCATTCTGCTTTCCCAGGTGTGTTTGCTTATTTTTGCAGTAATTAGCCTGAAGCTGAGCTGAGCCACGGAGCTGCTCTTTCTGTGCCATTCCTGGGGTTTCAAGTTGTGCTGCTTTAAATAAAGGAACGTCTGTGCTTCAGGCTCGTGTTCACACTGCTGAAGCCAAGTGGCACTGCCAGTGTCCCCACATCCCTTTCCATGATTAAACCGAGGTGGTTTGACCTCTGGAATTGCCGTTTGCTCTCTGGTGCTCGTTCCAGAGATCCTGGGGATCTCTCAAAGGACCTGCAGAAGTATCTGAGAAAAGGAAATCTGTATTTGTGACCCAGGGCTTCACCTCAGTGAAATTTTCCAAAGGATCTGCATCTCCCTTGAAAAAAAATTAGCTCGTTTGAAGACTGGAATTGTCATATTTGTCAGAAGTTTGATGGATCAGAGTCATGATGTGACCACAGAGTCATGGAATGGTTTGGGTTGGAAGAAATCTTAAAGTTCATCTTGTCCCACCCCTGCCATGGGCAGGGACACCTTCCACTGTTCCAGGCTGCTCCAAGCCCTGTCCAGCCTGGCCTTGGACACTTCCAGGGTCCAGGGGCAGCCACAGCTTCTCTGGGCACCTGTGATAATGGGAATTTGGATATTGAGCCAGAAGCTCAAGAAGAGTCATTCCTTCTGTTGCCTTTCATTAATAATAAAGCCATAGGATCATTTAGATTGGAAAAGACCATCAAGTCCAACCACTAATATTAATATTCTAATTTTAATTTCTTACTGAGCAAAATGAATTCTGACAGGAAGAGTTACTTAAGAAAACAAGGGAGCCACGTGCCTTTCCTCACTCGTGGAGCCAATCTGATAATTATCTCTCGGAATAACATCAACTCCCAACTGCAGAGCTGCTGCTGGCACTGGGGGCACCTCCTGCTCCTCAGGGCTCCTTCAGCAGCTGCACATCCACCTGTTCTATCCCCGAGGACAGCTCCTTATGGCAGAGATTTCTTGGCAGGGATGTGCAGTGCAAAGCCCAGAGGAGCATCCCAGCGCTGCCTTTTCCTGCAGAGTGTCAGGCAGGAGTTGTGCTCGGAAAGAGAACAGATGTTCAGGTGTGACCTCCCAAAAGCATGGCAGGAATCAAAGTCCCCTTTCCCAAAGTGACAAGAGCTGTTGCTTGGG
Source organism: Acanthiza pusilla (assembly GCA_036630365.1). NCBI lineage: Eukaryota > Metazoa > Chordata > Aves > Passeriformes > Acanthizidae > Acanthiza > Acanthiza pusilla. The sequence goes on from JAXCHO010000016.1 coordinate 17,957,247, forward strand.
TCCCCTGAGGGCCACCGATCCCAAACTGCTTGGTTTCGAGGGAGAAATCCTCAAAATCAAATCCATAATTTGATTCTTATGGATCTCAGCCTTTACCTGCTAAGAACTTGGTGCCAAACTCATCCCCTGATATTCCAAATACCCATTTGAGATTTCAGATGTTTTTCCCACCAATTCACTCTCCAAGGTGTGCAGATCTCTGCACATCTGAGTGATCAACCCCAGCCAAGAGAGCATCCTGTGCCAGGTGTCTGTATCCATGGGATACTCTGTCCTGTTCATGCCAAGCATCTGTGTCCCAAACTGCTTGGTTTTGAGGGAGAAATTCTCAAAACAAAATCAAATCCATAATTTGATTCTTATGGATCTCAGCCTTTATCTGCTAAGAACTTGGTGCCAAACGCATCCTCTGATATTCCAAATACCCATTTGAGATTTCAGATGTTTTTCCCACCAATTCACTCTCCAAGGTGTGCAGATCTCTGCACATCTGAGTGATCAACCCCAGCCAAGAGAGCCTCCTGTGCCAGGTGTCTGTATCCATGGCATACTCGGTGCTGTTCCATGCCAAGCGTCCCTGTCTGTCCCACCTGGGCACGGGACAGCTCTGATCCAGAAATGTTTCATAAAGGAGTGTCACCTGATGGGAAAATGGAATAAAAGGATGTTCCCCTAAACAGGTCTGGATGCCAGAGGGGAAAACGAAAACGAAATAAGAGATGTTTTTAAAAATTATTTAATTAAAGAAAGAAATCAGGGTTTTGTCGTCCACCTGGTGGAGAAAAGGTCCCAGCTGGATGGGTTTTAAGCCAAATTTTGGGGAAAGCCGCGGCAGCGGGGCCGGCGGTGCCTGATCGCCGCCGCCAGGTGGCGCTGCCGCCAAGGGAACGGCACCGCCCCCCGGGCCAGACCCCCGAGAGCATCCGAACCCACCGGGAACATCCAAAATCCCACCAGGAGCATCCAACATCCCACCGGGAACATCCAACATCCCACCGGGAACATCCAGCATCCCACCGGGAACATCCAAAATCCCACCAGGAGCATCCGAACCCCACCGGGAACATCCAACATCCCACCGGGAACATCCAACATCCCACCGGGAACATCCAAAATCCCACCGGGAACATCCAGCATCCCACCGGGAACATCCAACATCCCACCGGGAACATCCGAACCCACCAGGAACATCCAAAATCCCACCGGGAACATCCAACATCCCACCGGGAACATCCGAACTCACCGGGAACATCCAAAATCCCACCGGGAACATCCAACATCCCACCGGGAACATCCAAAATCCCACCAGGAGCATCCGAACCCCACCGGGAACATCCAACATCCCACCGGGAACATCCGAACCCACCGGGAACATCCAAAATCCCACCAGGAGCATCCGAACCCCACCGGGAACATCCAAAATCCCACCGGGAACATCCAACATCCCACCGGGAACATCCAAAATCCCACCGGGAACATCCAAAATCCCACCAGGAGCATCCGAGCCCCTACCGGGAACATCCAACATCCCACCGGGAACATCCAACATCCCACTGGGAACATCCGAACCCACCGGGAACATCCAAAATCCCACCAGGAGCATCCGAACCCCACCGGGAACATCCAACATCCCACCGGGAACATCCAACATCCCACCGGGAACATCCAACATCCCACCAGGAGCATCCGAACCCCACCGGGAACATCCAACATCCCACCGGGAACATCCAATACCACCGGGAACATCCAACATCCCACCGGGAACATCCAATACCACCGGGAACATCCAAAATCCCACCGGGAACATTCAACGTCCCACCGGGAACATTCAACGTCCCACTGGGAACATCCAACATCCCCGGGATTATCCAGCATCCCAGCGGGAGCATCCAAAATCCCACCGGGAACATCCAAAATCCCACCGGGAACATCCAACATCCCCGGGAGCATCCAATATCCCACCAGGAGCATCCAACATCCCCGGGAACATCCAACATCCCACCAGGATCATCCAACATCCCACCGGGAGCATCTGAATCCCACTGGGATCATCCAACATCCCCGGGGTCATCCAATCCCACCGGGAGCATCCAACATCCCACTGGGAGCATCCAGTCCCACCGCGAGCATCCAAACTCCCTGGGATCATCCGATCCCACTGGGATCATCCAACATCCCTGGGATCCTCCAACATCCCCAGGGTCATCCAATCCCCCCTGGGATCCTGATCCCCCCCAGGATCCTCCAATCCCCCAGGATCTTCCAAATCCCACCAGGGTCATCCAACTCCCACCGTGATCTGTCCAAACCCCCCAGGATCCTCCAAACACCCCAGGATCCTTCAAATCCCACTGGGATCATCCAATCCCCCCAGGATCCTCCAAACCCCTCCTCCCCGAGAGACCCCTTGCCATCATCCCCACCCTGATGCTGCCTCCCAAAAAGAGCCACAGATCATCCCAACAGACCCTCCCAAAAGTGTGTCCCCCCACAGGAGACCCAGCCCCACATCTCCTCTTCCAGGGGCTCTGCAGGGCATCTCCTTTCCTTGGGATCCCTGTCTTATCCCTTTCCTTGAAATCCCTGAATTATCCCTTTCCTTGGCATCCCTGCGTTGTCCCTTTCCTTGGGATCCTTGCGCTATCCCTTTCTTTGGGATCTTTGTGTTATCCCTTTCTTTGGGATCCCTGTGTTATCCCTTTCCTTGGGATCCCTGTGTTATCCCTTTCTTTGGGATCTTTGTGTAATCCCTTTCCTTGGGATCTTTGTGTTATCCCTTTCTTTGGGATCTTTGTGTTATCCCTTTCCTTGGGATCCCTGCATTATCCCTCAAACTTTGCCCCCACACAGGACTGTGTCCCTCACAAACACCCCTGGGGACACAAATCCGTGAGGAGGTGACAGTGGCAGACACAATTCCAGCTCCATGGTGCCATTGGAAGGATGAGGGGAACATCCTGGAAGGAGCAGAGGGAAGAGCTTTGCCACTGGAATCTTTGCACAGGGCCTGGGGACACCCACGTCCCCTGATCCAGAGGGGACATCTGGCATCAAAACCGGCCCTGCTTCTTGTCATGCTCCAAAATTTCATCCCTGGAGAAAATTCCTGGGCCTGCATAGGGCATCCACCATGAGAAACTGTTTCCTGAAGTAGAAATGCCAAAACCCCAAAGGAAAATGAGCAACATCCCCTGCGGATTGGGAATACAGGGCATCCACCATGGGAAACTGTTTCCAGGAGTGGAAATGCCAAAACCCCAAAGGAAAATGAGCTGTGTCCCCTGCGGATTGGGAATACAGGGCATCCACCATGGGAAACTGTTTCCAGGAGTGGAAATGCCAAAACCCCAAAGGAAAATGAGCTGTGTCCCCTGCGGATTGGGAATACAGGGCATCCACCATGGGAAACTGTTTCCAGGAGTGGAAATGCCAAAACCCCAAAGGAAAATGAGCTGCGTCCCCTGCGGATTGGGATGTGAGGGATGAGGAGCCGGGAGCAGCTCGCTGATGCTGAGATCTGGGCCCTCACATGAGCAAATCCCACATTTCTGAGCAAGAAATCTCATCTCCTCTCCCAGGGCTCCCACAGCTGTTCTGGGCAAGTTTTTCCCTCCTCACCTCCTCCCGGAGCCGAGGCACTCCTGGAAAAGCAGAACTCGCACAAAGGCACTGCCCAGGGTTTGCCATCCCCTGGGACAAAAAATGCTGGGAAAGATCCCGCTGGGATTTTGCAGATGGAGGGCTGGGGGCAGAGCCTGTGGGGTTTCAGCCTCCCCTCGCTGCTGGAGGGCTCTGAGGTGGGGAGCTGCCTGTTTAGACTGCGCTCACTGGCTTGAGGAATATGTGGCGTCCACGGAATGCGGCGGCTCTGTTTTTCCAGGTTTGGAAGCCGACGGGAGGGAGAAGGATGGATCCCGTCAGGCTTTGTTGGGGAGCAGGTATCAAACCCCTGCGAGCTGGGCCCGAGCCTCACCAGGTTCTCCCTGCCCTTCCCAGCCTGGCAGAGCACTGAATGCCAACGAGAATCCCAAATCAGTCCAAATTAAATGGAAATGAACCTCGGGAGTGACACTGGGATTTCAAGGACCGCTTGGCACAGGCTGAACTCCTAACCCTGGACCATTATCTGGGTCACACCTAGTGCAGATATGTGCTTCAGGAGCAAAAAAACTCCATTTTCAGCTTGGAGACCAAAGGATGAAGACAACACGCTCGCCTCCAACACGGAAGGGCAGAGATGTGGGGAAAATCAACCCAGAAAAGCATAAAAATGGGGAAAACCAATAATGCTGCGGGTAGATTGCTGCTGGCTCCAAGAGATCTAAAAAAATATTTTTAAAACCCCCAAAAAACAACAAAATTTTAAAAAAAGACCCCAAAACTACACAACGCTCCTCAAAAAAGCCAAAAAACAACAATAAAAAACCCCCACTCTGGAAGGGCCCAATTCTAATAGAGCCTTTCCCGCCTGCCTGAATTACAATAATATTTCAAATTTGTCCCTTGTTGTTACAGCAAATTTTGCTTTTAATTAAGCTGATTACACAGAGCTAGGCTAATTAGCGTGCAGTGATTAAATGTCCCTCTATAAAGGCAGAAATACACAACCACGTAATCAGATTAATTCGCCTATATCTATTTTTTATGTGCGTTGGTATTGAATATCGATAGAGACAGACTGGCCCACGAATTAAAATAAAAATTCCTGGATACTGGAGTATCCTTAATTAGCCCAAATCACCCCAAATTTCACAGGAAAATGTCAGTATTTCAAATATTAATTTATCACCACCCTGTGCATGACGGAGATGGTGCATTTTATCTGTTTAATTTTTATTCCTGTTTATTAATTCCTAATAATTTTGCTTAATTTTGGTGAACTTTCCGCCACTTTATTAATTTCTATTTCTTTTTCACGTGGGGAAAAGCCTGCGGGAAATCCCTGCCAGCGGAGATTCCTCAGGGATGCGCGGCTCGGAAAATTCCCGGGATGGAGGAGGAGGAAAAAAGGAGCCGAGGACTCCATCCCGACAGCCTCACGCCTGGAATCCGAGGGAGAGGCACAGAGCTGTCAAACAGCGCCTTTCGCCTTCTCCTCGGCGGGGAAAAAATTAAATAATCGCGATAATAAAAAGGTAAAAATAAAAAGCACCGCCGGTTTTCCACTTTGTGCATTTCAATCTCCTCGCTTTAAATATTTCCCAGGCAGCCAGGACTCGGCGAAGGTGGAAAAGCCCTAAAAAGTCGGGTTTGAGTCTGCGCCGGGACGGGGAATTATTGTCCGAGGGTTTGTAGGGCCGGGCCGGGGCTGCGCGGCCCCTCCGCGCTCCGCGGAGCCGCAGACTCCTCATTAATTAAGCTTAATTACACCGCATGCTCGTTTATTTGCTGCTCATACAATCGTGAAGCCCATGTACAAATAACATACAGGTTTTATTTCGGTTGTTGTTTTTTTTTCTTTAGGGACAAAACGTACACAAAAAAAAAAGGCGAAAAAACTCACAAAAACAAACCCACATAATTACAATTTTATACAGTGCAGAAAGAATTAAAATAGGTGTCACCGAACTGTACAACGTCAGGGGGGAAAAAAAAATAGAGAGGGGAGGGAGGGGAATAATCCTTCATTATATATATATTTCTATAAAAACATATGGAGGATTGTCTTTACACAGAGACCACGGTCGCTTTCAAATTTACAGAGGCTAACTAAAAAAACCAAAATCTATATGGCAAATATTGCCAACAGAGATTCCCCGATTTAATACTGATCAACTGAGACTATTCGTGTCTCGATTATTACAACAACAACAAAAAAAAAAGTAGAATAAATAACAGGATGAGCATGGCTGTCTCTTTCCAAAGTGCCTTGTTCTCTCTGCATAGGGTCTGATCCTGCAGTCTTTATGCAGGCAAAAAAACCAAACTTCATAGTTACAAAAAATCCCTCTGAGAGATTTTTTTTTTTTTGCCCGCTGGGTGTTTGCCGGCAAGGAAAAAAAAAAAAAAAAAAAGAAAAGAAAGAAAAAAGTATTTTTCCGAGTTCGAAGTGAGACGGGACCGAGAGGGTTCGGGTTCGGGGTCTTTTCCAGCCCCCTCAGTCCGAGCCGGCTCCGCTCCTCCCAACCGAGCCGGTGGCATCGCTCACCTCCAATTCCCAAACTGATTTTATGTCATCTTTTTTTTTTTTTCAAAAAAAGCATCAAAACCTCATTTGGCAAACCCTCACCCCAAACTCGCACTCGGGGCTTTCGGGAGGGTCGGGGGGCGCTGCTTTCGCTTTCTCCTCGCCCCCTCCCCGAGCAGAAGAAGGCACAGACGCTGTGGGCTCGCAGCCCCGGCCGATGCTCACTCCCGGGGCCGCACCGCCGCTGCCGCCGCTCCCCGGGGCTCCAGTCCGTTCCTCCTGCCCCGAGCCGGGCTGCGGCCACCCCCCGCCACCGAGAGGGTCCTGGGGGATGCTCAGCGCCCGGGCAGGCCCCAGGAGGAGCTTTTTCCGCCCCGGCTCACATAACGCACGGCTTGATGTCCTGGTATGTCACTTGTTGGTGGTAATAGGAGCCGCTGCCCGCCGAATGCATGGAGGAGGAGGCCATGGCGTTGAAAGAGAAGACGAATTCTTTTCTGTCGCACATGCTCGGAGACTGCGAGTGATACCGCGGGATGCCTGCGGGACGGGGGAGAGATGGTCAGCAGCGCGAAGAGGTTTGGGGAGGAGGGTGAGCGCGGGGAAGGGAGAAAAACTCTGGCTGAGCTTGAACAAAAACCCAAACAACCCAACCCGTCCGCACGGCCCGGTCCGAGCCCGGAATTGGGGGGATTTTGGCATACAAGGCATTTCGGGGGCTCCGCGGGCGCGGGCAGGTGCGGCAGCGAAACCCCCGCGGCCCCAGGACGGTACTTGCCTGCCCGGGCCAAGGGCACTGCGAGAAGGGATTTGGGTTGGGTTTAGGGGTCTTTTTTTCAATATTTAGATTTTTTTTTCCGCCCCAGTTTTTCCCACTGCCTACGCCCGTGCGGAAAATCCGCCGGGTGCGGAGCGGGGAAGCGCCGTTCGTACCGGGAGCGGTGCCGGGACCGGGAGGGAGGCCGGGGCCAGAGGCCGCCGGGAGCGGGGCTGTTCCTGCCGCTCCTTCCGCCACCTCGGCACGGAAAACTCCCCGGGAATTCGGGGTGCGCTGGGCACGGGGTGCCCTGCCCGGGAGCGCTCCCCGGGCTCGTTTGGGTGACAATCAGAGCGTTTCGGTGAAGGCCGCGGACGGGCCCGGTGGCTCCTCGGGGCGGATTCCCACCTCGGTTTTCCAGAGGCCCTGGATGCGCTGAGCTCCGGGGACAGCCCCGGGGCTGGAGGGTGCCCACGGCGGGCGCTGCCCCGGCCCGGCCGGGCTTGAGGCTCTGCCCGGGCCCTGCAGCTCCGGCCCGGACCGGCTGATGCTTTTTCCCCACTTCGCTTTGTGGTTTTGACCCATTTGTTCTCCGCTTCACGCCCGCTCCTGTCAGGCACATCCCGCTCCCCCGAAGGCCTGGGGTTATGTGCAGGGACCCCCAAACCTGCCCCATCACCCGCCCATGGCTCTGGGGCTCCCCCGTGCCACGAGAGTCCCCCAGGCACCGCACCCCGAGGGGAATTTGGGCAGCAAAGCGAAACCCAGCGCTGGTCTCGTCCCTCCCGAGGCCTCTTCCCGGCCAAAACACCATCTCCCTTCCAAGATTCAGGGCAAATGCAACCCCGACAGCTCCAGGGATGAGACCGAGCCGAGGTTAAGGGGCACGGGGAGATTTGGGGGATCCTAGCCGCCAGCTTCGGCGTGGGCGACGGATGGAGGGAGGCGATGGGCCTGGAAAACACGGCCCTGAGATGTGTGGAAAACACAGCTGATGACGAGCAAGGGGACGGGATGGGACGGGGTGCGATGGCAGGGGTGGCAGACCACCCTCTGGGGAATTTCCCCCTTTTCTCCCTCCGGAATCCTCCAAGTCCCGACAAAGGTGGAAGACCCGAAGGATGCATTCCCGGCTTCTCCTTCCCACAGCTCCTCGCTGCCTGAGCCCACCGGCCTTAGGCCCGGCACGGCCCTGGAGGTGAAGCAGCCGCCCGGGGGAGCGGAGCCCCGGCCGGGCCATTCCCGGCCCCGCAGCGGGGACAGCCCCGACGGCCGCCGGACTACCCCCGCGAAAGGAGGCGAGGAGGGAGGGCAAGGCAGCTTCCCCTCGGGAACAGCCTGAAAACCGCCCCCGAAGCGGTGTCCCGGCTCGGAGCGGCACTGCTGGGACCCACTCGGGGCCGGCAGCCTCCGGCCGACCCCCGTGGCCGCGGTCGCGGATGCGTCCCACGCGTGGCCGCGCCTTACCTTGGAGGTCGGCGGTGTTGTGGCTGTTCTGGTGCAGGTAGGGCTGGTCGAGGGAGTGCGTGGAGAGGCTGGACGAGAGCGGGTTGGCCGTGGGGTTGCAGGGCGACAGGGGCTGCTGCTTGATGTAGGACGCGCCGGTGTTGAGGGCCGCCGAGGCGCTGGGAGCCCACGCCGAGGCCGAGCTGGAGTAAACCGAGTGCGGCTCCATCACGCCGCCGGGGGGGAGCAACGGGGACGCGGGCACGGAGCTGTCGTGGTGCGGGTATTCCCCGGCCGAGGAGCCGGTGCAGCCGCCCATGTAGGTGTGCCCCCCGTTGGCGGGCAGGTGGGGCACGGAGTGTCCCGCCAGGCCCATCCCCTCCACGTTGCTGGACAGATGCCCGTTCATCATCCCCAAGCCCCCTTCGAGGGAGAGGCTGTTGGGGGGGCAGGAGAGCCCGCCGGCCGAGCCCTGGAAGCCGTAGCTGTCGGGGAGGTGGTTGAAGCTGAGCCCGTTCATCATGCTGTACATGGGCTTCAGCGCCTGGCATTTCCTCCGGAACCCGCGGGGCCGGCGGCGGAACGAGCCCTCCTCGAACATGAACTCGCTGGCCGGGTCGATGGTCCAGTAGTGGCCCTTGCCCGGGCGTCCCAAGCCCTTGGGCAGCTTGATGAAGCACTCGTTGAGCGAGAGGTTGTGGCGCACCGAGTTTTTCCAGCCCTGGTAGGAGCCTCGGAAGAAAGGGAAGCGGCTCTGCAAGAACTGGTAGATCTCGCTGAGGGTCAGGCGTTTGGAGGGAGAGCTCTGGATAGCCATGACGATGAGGGCGATGTAGGAATAAGGCGGTTTCTCCGGCCGCCGGATCCCCGCGTTGGTCTTCTTCGCCTTGGGGCCGGCGCTGCCCGGGGCCCCGCCGCTGCCCGGGGCGCTGCCGGCCGCGCCGCCGGTCCCCGCGGAGGCGGCGTCCATGGCCGAGCTCTGCGGCTGCTTCTCAGCCACGGAGGACATGGGGCCGTAGCTGCTCTGCACCGGAGGAGGAGGGGGCTGAGAGGACAGAGCCTGCTGCGCTTCTGCAGTCATCTACGGCCAGGTCCGCGGCGGCCAGCCCCAGCCCCGGCCCTCCTCCGCCGCCCCCCCAGCGCCCCCCCAAAAGGCCACGCTGCTGGGGGCTCGCCGCCACTCACCCACCACCCTCCCTGCGGCGTCCTCCCGGCCCCCCGGCGGGGCTGCTTTCCACCGGGAGACTTCACCCCTCCGTGGATAAACAAATGGAAGCGACGACACCCCCCACCCCCCCTTTCCCTCCTCCTCCCACTTTATCCCTAAATCCGAGCGCGGCTGCAGAAGGCGAGCGAGAGGCGGAGGGTCGGGGGGGGCCGCAGGGAGGCGGGATGGGGGGGCGGGTGGAAGCGAGCTGATCCCGGCTGCTGCGAGAGAGGAGCCGGCGGCCGCCGCCCGCGCCTGCCCCGCTGCCCCTCGGCGGGCCGGGCTCCCGGGGCCGCCGCCGTCCCCCCGGAGGCTCTAGCTGGGCTGGCGCTGCCGCTGCTGCGGGGAGCTGCTTCCCATCGCGGTGGCTGTCGAGTCTGCCCCCGGCCCCGCCGCTCGCCTTCTACTTTATCTCTTCGCAGCGGCGTCTGCCGCTCCTTGACAGACGTAAGCGCGGAGCGGAGATCCCCGCCCCGAGCCGCTCCCCCCCGCCCTCCCGGGCGGCCCCTCCGCCGCCCCGTGCCGGCCCCCTCCGCTGCCGCTCCCCGCTGGTGGGCAGCTTTTAAAGAGCCCTTTCCACGCCGCCCTGCCCTGCCCCACCCGGGGGGGCTGCGCGCCGCGCCCCTGCCCTCCGCGGAGGGCACCGCGTGTGTATCTGTGTGTGTGGTTTATGCCACGCGTGACCGCGACGCGCCGTGGGACTCCCCCACCCCTTCCCTGCCGCCCTTCGCAGCCCTAAAACCACGGGAAGGGCCCCTCGCGGGCCGGGGAAGGGGCCGGGGCTCGCTGCGGGCAGCGCGGAGGTTCCGCGCGTGGCGTGGCGCGGCGGAGGCGCTGCCCGGCCGTGGGCTCCGCGCTGCGCGCAGCTTCACCAACTTCAAACCCCCTCTTCGTGCGCTCTTTTAAGCTCGGCGGGCCCGGGCAGGATGTTTATACTGCGCAATGTAAACACGGGCTCGGGGGTGCTTTAATAAAAAGAAATCGGCGAAAACTCCCGCTGCCTCGCGAAATGCCCTTTTCTGCCTCCGCCGCCGCTCCGGGCCCTAGAACGGGCTGCGGACCCCTCGCCTGCTCCGAAGCTGCTGTAGGGATGAGGGTGGGTCGGTTTGTTTTGGGTTGGTTTGGGATTTTTTTGGGGAGGTGTATATAAATCTGTGCCGGAGTTCCTCAGCTCCGTGCCCAGAGCCTTTGCTCAGCTCCTGCGGTGCCACAGCGGGTGGGGGAAGGAGAACAGAAAGGCAGAGGGGTACAGACCCCCTTTCCTCCCTCCCCTCTCCCCCGAAACGCCGCCCTTTTGAGCGCCGTGCCATCGGGAGAGCTGTCACTCGAGGTAAGTGGCTCGGGACCTTTGTCACCTCATTGCGGCCCGCGCGTGGGAAGCTGCGCGGCGCGGGGGTGGCACTGTGGGTGGGCACGGGGGAAGGAGCCTGGGCTTTCCGGGCTGCCACTGTGCCGCCCGCTGCCTCCCGAGACTGGGGAGAGGAAAAGAGAAAGGAAAGGGGAAATAATCCACCCCATCCCCCCCCACGCGTTGCAGGCCTCGCCGGAGGGTTTTGGGTGCATCCTGTGCAGAGACAGAGAGGGGGGACACCCCCTCCCCGAGCCCCCCGTCTTCCAGCTTCGCTTTTCAAGTTTTTGATGATAATTTAATACCTTTTAAAGGAAAGATAGGCACCGATCGGGTTTCCAAACTCCTCCCGCGTTATTGGCGAGCAGTTGTGAGCAGCCTCCGGGGCGCCTGTCACATCTGTGGTATAACCAAGAGGGATTTCACATCAGGGTTGGTTTTTTGAGTTTTTTTCCTTTCTATCCTCTGCCTTCCCCTCCTTTGCCCCCACTTCCAAAAAAAAAAAAAAAAAAAAAAAAAGAAAAAGAAAAAAAAAGAAAAAAAAAGTCGCCCTGCAGAAAGCATCGGCCCTCCCGTTCCCGGTGCAAACGGGCCCGGGACAGGCATGGGAGAGCCCCGGGCAAGCCCCGGACCGGAGGCAGGTAGCCAGGGAGGGGGCGGGAGAAGGTTGGGACAGTTATTTCTGAAGCTTTTCCCCGGAGGAGGAGGAGAACGAGCAGCCCCGGCTGCCCGGGGAGGCGGCGGCCGCTGCTCCCTCGGCACGGAGCAGAACGCGGAGCACGGGGGCTGCTCGGGGAGGGGGAAAACCACCCCAAAAATCGCTTTTTGGGGAAGCAATCACCGTCCCCGGGGCTTACATCCCCGAGGCGGCCGGTGGAGGATATTCTCTCTGCTTCTCGCTGCGTTTCTTTTTATTTTTGCTGTGGGAGAGCATCGCTGACCCTGAGCTTTGCTCCACATCGAATGCTCGCCCCCGGATCGCGAAGAGAGTGGTTTTCTTTGCTTTATATCACTCTGCGACTGAATGCCCCCGATCTGCTCCCAAAACACGCGGGGATAGAGCTCTAAACACAGCACAAAGCACCCGTGGAAAAATCACGTTCAATCCGTTCTCCACCGCCAGCGTTTCCACGAGGAAATAAAATATCTCCTAGTTAAAAAAATACCCCAAAACTCTGTGTGGAAATCAAACTATTTCCCCTCAAAGAAAATCAGTCCCTTCCCGAGTGCCCTTTCCCCCTCTCGCAGTATCTTTTAGGAGTGTGAAGGTTTGCTTTCCGATGCATTTATTAGAGCTAGCAAAGGTTAAAATTGGGAATATATCGCTCCGGCTCCTATAGGCCTCGTCGTGGGAATAGCAGGAACGTTGGAGTGTTTTAATCCGAACCCGCGAGCTGGGGAGAGTTTTGGGGAGGAAAAGGCTGATCGGGGCCGGTGTACGAGGAGGAGGATGTGGGGGGAACGGGACTCGCTTTTGGTGTTGTCTGCTCGTGGTTTGTGTGGGTGAGGGTTCGGGGAGAGATGAAAGGAAGGGAGAAAAAGAAGAAGAAACGACAAAAATTCAACTCTCATCGGCCGCAATTCGCTTTACTCATCCTGTTCGGAGCCCGTTCTACCGACCCCGCCGGCACCGCCGGCGCTCTGCTCTTCCCAGCCCGCTCCTTCCCAAACCCGCTCCCCTTCCCTCCCCCTGCCCCAAACTCGGGCCGTGTTTTGTGTAAAAATAGACAAATCCGAGCTTTCTTCCTTTTCCTGCGCCGAAGGTATTTTTACTAGCTAATTGCTTAAGTGAAGTCAACTCGGCGAGCAGGCCGGGTGTAACCCGAGTATGGAAATGTATATAGGTGGTATTGTTAGAGGCGGGCTGGGTGCTGCTCCGAGAGGGGCCGGGGTGTTCCTGCGAGCCCGGACCACCCAGGGCGAGGGGAGTGACCGCCCCGTGTCCCCCTCCCCGCGGTCCTGCTTTGCATTAACACCACCCGCGGGTCCCCCCCTTGTTCCCCAGCCTTTTCCCCTCGGCTGCCTCGGGGCTTTTTTCACTCGCGGCCATCCCCGTGGCCGCTGGCCCCAAATCCGCGGCGAATCGATCCCTAAATGTTTGTTCAAAGGCGAGGGGGCGCGTTCGAGGGGCTCGGGGCTGGGGAAGGTGAAAGCGCCGAGGTGGAGGTGTTTTTAGGGAGACGCACGCACACCCCAAGAACTTTTTGCGGGTCCATCACACGGCAGCGCTTTGCCCCACGCGTGTGCGTGTGCCAGGGGCTTTTGCCAGTGCCAGCCTCGGCCTCTCGCATTCCTGGAGGCAAAGCCCGGTCTGCAGGGCCGAACGGGACCTGGAGGAGATTTTGGGAGGGCAGAAGGCGAAATCGGGAGTGCAGCAGATCTGCCCAAGTGCCTCAGGCGGCTGCGGGGAGGTGCGGACGGCGGTCAGCGCCGTGCCTCAGGCAGTTCAGGCTTTGGTCAAAAAGGGAGGGGGGGAAAAAAAAAGAAAATCTTAATCCCCCCCTTTTGCCTCCCTTTTCCCCCTTCTGCCCGTCCCGAGTCTCCCCCCCGCCCTTTCAAGCCCAGATTTTCCATGACGTCCTTCGATGAAATATTGCAGCACAGGAATTTACAGCCTTCTTCAGCTCAGGATTTTTTTTCTTTGGTGTTTTCTGGCAGGACCCGGTCCCTGCAATACAAATCGGTTCCAGCGATAATAAGCTCCGAGCGCTACCACTTAGACACAATCGCTTCCCACAGAGATCTTCCAAATATCTCCGGGTATTTATATCCCTGCTCGGGGACGGATAGCTGGAATACTTTCCCGGGGGGGATGCTTTTGGACTGGCTGGGATTCAGCCCCGGGGAATTGGGTACCGAGAGAAACAGCGGGGCTGAGCCGGAGCAGAGCTCGGAACCGGCGAGTGATGCTCCCGCACCCCGCAGTGCACGAGTTCGCCCTTAAAGGCAGCTGGAATTGTAAATCCAGGTGTAAATCCAGGTGTAAATCCACTGCTGAGACATCCAGGCTTTCTTGGACAAGGTTTCCTCCCTGGGGGCCCGGGGTTGGGGATGCTCCCAAAGCAAACACAGCCCTTGGGAAGGGATGCCCTCTCTCTCCCAGCAATTTGGCATAGCAGTGGCATCCGAACAAAATTTGTAGGCACTTCCAGCTTTTCCAGCACCGATAGAGGTAAAATCGTGACAGGGCTGCCGGAGAAACCTTTCGATTCGCTGCTGAGCTTTTTGGCATCGGGAACCACCTCCAGCCCCCGGCGTCTCCCGATGCCAAAAGTCCGCCGGGCCGGGCCGGGCTGGGGGATCGCCACCAAACGAGCAGGGCGAGGGACTTCCACAGGGCTCAGCCTTATTTCCAGCCTTACAGAATCTTTTTTTTTTCGTTGTTATTTGCTCCAAGTTTAAACCAAAAGCCCATCGAAATAGCATCAATGTGCCCGAGCTAGCGGAAGGGAGAATTTTAGAGTCGGGCAGGCGAGAGCCACCAGCCCCGTTTCGGGGTGTCCCTCAAATTCCGTCTGCACGGAGAGGTCGGAGAAGTTAAAACGGAATATCCCACACAAAGGAGGAGCGGCTGTTTTCTTCCACGGGTGCTAAAAGCCGCGGGGACCGTTCATTATGGTGATAAATAACAGGCAAGGTGGAGGTGTGGATTGCTCCGAAATACCGAGGAGAGAGGAGGAAAACAAACACGGAGGGTTTGGGGAAGATCCGGCCTCCCTTTGCCAGGGGACAGCACCTTGAGGGGGAGGACAGGAGGATCGCTGAGAGGAAAACCCCGGGGGGAGGCTGGGGGGTCTCCACGAGCCCCGAGGTGCAGACCCAGGTGGGTTCCTGAGGGGTGAAAAAGGAGCACGGCCCGACCCGGGACCACCGAGCATCACCCGGGGGAAGAAAGAAGGGTGGCAGCACCTGGGCAGTGCCCGGGGCAGGTGTGGTGGTCCCTAGCAACCCTTGAGCTTTGTCACCTGCCGAGCGGGGCCGGGGAGCCGCGGTGGCAGAGCCACCCACGCAGGACACGGCGGTGCCCGTGGGGAGGGAAGCGGCGGGGACAGGGAAGGATGCTGAGGACAGAGGTGTCCCTGGAGGCACCGCCCTGCCCGGGCGAGAAGGTCCCTCTTGTCCCTGCCCACGGGTGTCCCACGCTGCCCAGGGACAGAGCAAGATCCCCCACTCGCAAAAGCAACTATCACCGGAGGGAAGCTCGGAGTGTTCCTGTGGAGAAAGGACAACCACGCAGGAGAGGGGCTGGGCTGAGGAACGGCCTGCTAACCTCCGGTTTTTACCCTTATTCCTACAGTAAATCCCGCAGATAAATTCTGTGCCCCCTTTCCCAACCCAAAGCGGGGTCGGGACACGCTCACAAACACGGGCAGAAATTCCCTCTGTAAACAGCCGCAGTTGTGCTCTCGCTGATTCTCTCTTTGCAAGGACCTGGGGATGGTTTTCCTCGGAAACTTGCCCGACAAAAACTGGTTTCCATCGCTAGGACTCCCAGCTAATGGTGCTGTGCAACCGTGCGCTCTCGGTGGTGCGGATTCGTGACCCCCTTTACTTTGCAGCTGCCAGATCAGAGAGTTAAAATACACCAAAAATTGGTTTATCATCTTGCCCACCTCCTGGTAACAGAGCAGCTCCTCATAAATCGATCGCTTTCCTACAACCGCTCTCAGCTTAAATACTAAAAGCGATTTTTTGGGGCTTTAAAAAATGTTCTGCAGGGAATAAAATCTCGGCTGGCATTCCCGGGAAAGATGCACTGTGGGTGTTTGAAATGCCGAAAACTTTCCCCAGCGCGGGTTGTTGTGGCCCGAAGTTAAACCATTTCTGCAGCAAAGCGAATGCTTTTTATTTTTGGGAGAATCATCCTGGGAACGGGAAGGGAACGGGTGCATCCTTACGTCCACCTACCCATTGTGCATCTCTGGGGGTTTTGGGGTAGGCGATGTGCGTGTGTGGAAGCCAGAGAGGAATAGGGAAGAATTCTGTATAAAAAAACCCCAAAACCCCCAAAAAAGAATGAACGATCCATTGAAAACAACAACAAACCCTCCACTTAAAATAAAGAAAAAACCCACCAAAACTAAACACCACAACTGGCCCAGAACTCACGAAAAATTCAAATAATGAACCAAAAATGGTTTTGCTTTTCCTGTTCTCAGAACCGCATGCAAAATTATAAATCCCTCAGCGTGTTTTGCGCAGCACCCTCAGCTCCGCTCTCTCAATCTCCCTCAAATTCAAATTGTCGAAATGTACCGAATAATTTTGCATGAAACCTCCTTATTATCGGGGGATGAAGGAATTTCTTCAAACCCCTTTCTCCCGCAGATTTTGCGGGATGCCTGCGGGCAAAGATGCTGCAGCATAATTCTTCCAGGATTATCCCTTTCTCCTTTGGAAACGATCGAATTTGAGCACTTCGCTCCAAGCCCCGCGGGTTGAAAGAATTTTCCCCACCTCAGCCGTGGGGTTGCTGAGGGTCGTCGGTGTGCCCCCCCGTCCCACGCGTGGGGACATCCAGGAGTGGGGCTGAGCCCTAAAAGCGATCGAAATCTGCCCGAGTGGGATCGGCTGTGGTGTCAGAACCCTCCGGGCTGAGCTCGAGCGGCTGCGATTGAGCCAAACAAAACCGGGCTGGGAAATTTGCGCTGGCACAGCGGGAAAGGGATTTTTCTTTCCGTCGGGGAGAGGGTTTGGAGCAGAGCTGGAGCACAGCCCTGGTCCTGGTTTGCCCCGGGAAGGAAAAACAGAAATGTTTCCAAATATTGCAATAAATGAATGGGTACGGGGAGAGATTGTTGTGGAGGGGAGAGAGGAAAGAAAATAAAAGAGTTAAAGAGAGGGAGAACAGACGGAACAGGCAGAAGGAAAGAAAGAAGGAAAGAAGGAGAAAGAAGGAAAGAAGGAAAGAAGGAAATAAAGAAGGAAAGAAAGAGAGAAAGAAAGAGAAAGAGAGAGAGAGAGAGAGAGAGAGAGAGAGAAAGAAAGAAAGAAAGAAAGAAAGAAAGAAAGAAAGAAAAGAATCAAAGAAAGAGAAAGGGAGAAAGGGAGAAAGGAAGGAAAAATAAAAGAAAAAATATTTAAAGAGAAAGATAAAGAGAGAAAGAAAAGACAAAAAGAAAGAAGTGCGAAAAAGACAGAAAAGGGCAGAATGAGAGGGAAAACAAAAAAGAAAAACCCCAAAGAAAGCAACACAGCAAGTACAGAAAGGGAAATTATTTTCCTGCGAAACCAATAATAAGACGTAGAAAATGGATTTTTTTTTTCCCTGCAAAACACGGGCGAGAGGGAGGGCAAGGCTCCCGCGGGCAGAACAGCCCGGCCCGGCCCGGCCCGGTCCCGTTATCCGTGCGCGGGGCCCCGCGGAGCGGAGGACGAAGAGAAACCACAACGGGATCGGCTCTGGGGAGGAGGAGATCGCCTTCAGCGATTCCTTCTTTCCCCGGGGCAGGAACACGAGCGAGAACAGAGCTTCGGCAGCGATTTCCCCGCGGGTTTTCCGCGCTCCTTAAGCCCTGCTCAAGCCCCGCTCCGCGCAGCCTGCGCCCGCTCCGTAGGTGGCCGTGTATATTTGGGTTGAAGTCGTGTTTATGTTAATGAAAAAGGCTGAGATTACAAACAGACCACTGAATGCCCGCGGTGTTGCTGCCGGATTGGTCTAAGATGTGTACTTCCAACCTAATCAGTTTTGGGGAAGAAAATATGATTAAAAGTGATGTAAAATTATTATTTTTAGCGGCGAGGAATTAGGGATCTCCCGGGCTGCCCCTTCCGTGTGGTTTGCCGGTGGAGCTGGCAGGGATAGAGAAGGGTTGCAGTGGAAAAAAAAAAACCAAATTAGCTGTAAATGCAACAAAAACGAGCCCGGGACTTCTAGAGGAGGGCAGGGAAACTGGGGTTCATCTCGCCCTCCCTAAATCCACCTCGACCCCGCCGAAGGGCTCCCAGCGGCAAATGGAATTATGTCCCCCAAAACCTCGGCTGCTGGGGGCTTTGTGCTCGGGGGTTTGTCCTTGCCGGGTGAAATCGGTAGAACCTGAAATTCACTCCAAAAATCCCGTTAATTTACCCATTTAGGATAGGATATGTATATATATTTATATATAATATAATTCCAGTCCTTTCAAATGCAACTGAGAAAAAAAACAATTAATTAATTTACATAAAAATTAACATATAGGGGTTTTTTTAAATTTTTTTTGGGGGGGGTGGTTGGAACAACAATCATCATCCTTTTAATTTGTGTTCAGAGTCTGATTTTGGGGTCAGTCTCCTGCTTTTCTTAACAAAACCACTCTCCGAAATTTTTCTTGACCGCCCCCCCCCCCAGCTGCTTTTATCCCCATTTACTTTTGAAACTTTGAACAGCTGATAGTTAAAAAAAACCCCAGATTTTTACAGACATTTTTCCTCCCCGCGCGATACATTCCCAGCATGGAGAGAGATCCACTTCGGGAGAGGTTTTCTCCCCCCAGGAGCGCTGGGAGCGAACGTGCGCTCAGCCTTTGGCATCTCACTCCTTTTCAACACTTTCCTTTTGTGGGCAAAAGCTCTCGGCGGAGGAGCCCTCGCGGCAGAGCCCCGCAGACCTGCAGGGTTTGGACATTGGGATTTTTTACTGCTCTTAGGATCCCTCATTGACCGAAGAACAAAGAAAATAAAGTCGCGGTTGGATGAGAACAAAATTCGGGACGAGGGAGATTTTAGCGGGGAAGGTGTTCGAGAAAACGAGGGGGGAAAGGGGGAAATGAAAAAGCCCTACACGGATATTTCCCCTGTACTGCACTAGAGATGCAGAGGAGAATTCCCTCTGGGTTTTGGAGGCAGAGGAGTGCTCTGAAAACAGCTTTTTCTCCCTTAAAATATCTTTAGGGGACCAAACCATCTCCCCGAGACAGCAAAGACTCGAAGTGTGGGGCTTAGAGCGAGCGCAGAGGAGTTTCTTTGTTCTCTCCTCGCACCTGGAATTAGCCTTTATTCCCTGATGATTTTTTTCCTCTTTCCTTTTTTTTCCCCTTTTTTTTCGAGGGGGCGAGCATGGTTTTTTCTCGGTGCCATGAAACGATTCTGTAGGAGGGACAGAAAAAAACCCCAGACGCAGCAGAGCAGATAGTTTTGAAGCAAATGTCCCCACGAGTCACCCCGTGCTGGCAGAGCCAGGTAGGCCCTGCAGAGCCACCAGGGCTGGGGGACACCGCGGCTGGCCGGGGGTCCCCCAAATGTGCTGTCCACCCCTGTGAGCTGAAGGACGGGCACGCAGCGCTGTCCCCGCCCTGCCACACACTCAGGGACACCCTCGGGGACAGCGTCAGGGACACCCCGGGCTGTAACCCCCACATCCTCTCTAGAAGCCCTAGCGATGCGGCGGAGCGGCCGCGCGGGGCGAGGCAAGAGCAGATGAAAGTGATGTCACATTAATGTCAGCTCACAGCTCGAGCCCACACAGCCTTGATTGCTCTTATTAATCTTGCCAATTTGTCTGTCAGCACTCGGCTAATCCCTAAATAGCCTCCCAACAGGTGCTTCATGCTTCCGCCACATCTCCGCGCTCGCCGGCACCCCCCGGCAGCGCCGCTCGCCCGCCCCGGTCCCAGCGGCTCTGTCCTGCCCGCCTGGGAGCGGCTCTGCTCCCCCGGGAGGGCTGCAGGGGAGACAGGCGACTTTGCAGATGTTGTTTAGTCTCTCCCAAAGAGGGCTCGGAGTTTTGGGATGCTCAGGAGGAAGGGATGAGCGCGGCCGGGGGAGAGGGGAGATGCTGGAGGTGCCGCGGGGTGGCAGAGGGGAATTACCTGGGGTGGGCAAACCCTGCATGTGGTCTGTGCCATATCCCAAAACACATTTATGGCACAGATATCTCACAACACGGAGCTGCCCTGCTCTTATTCGTGGTGGGTTTGGTGGTTTTGTGGAGAGGGGAGAAGATTAAAACAAAAGGTTCCGAGCTGAAGCTGCAGGGGAAAAGCCACTTGAAGCCTTGAGAACTTTTTTTTCGTAGAATCATGGGATGGTTTGGGATGGAAAGGAACTCAAAACTCATCTTGTTCCAGCTGCCTGCCATGGCTTCCAACACCTTCCACTAGCCCAGGCTGCTGCTTATCCTGCAGTTAAGCTGAGGTTGATTATTTTCTTTTCTGCCCTATCAGAAAATCCACCGCCTTGTTATGGTGTGTGTTTAACCATAAAGTCCCAGCCATGTCAATTCTTTAGTAAAAGACCAAAATTATTCTGTTGTGAAGCTTAATCTTCCTAAAGTCGTTATTTAGCACAGTGGTCTTAAGTGACCAACCGCGGGTTTCGAGTTTAAAACTCTTAATTGCTAAACCTAATTAAGTGCTAAAGCAGAGTCCAGGTTGTTTTCCTCTCTCTGCATTAAGAGAAAAAAAAAATTTTTATTTTTGTTTGGCAACTCTGCTGCGTGAAATGTTTTGCCCACAGGTTACAAAGTGTGGTGATTCCTATCAGGAAGGTAGGAAGGTTCCTATTTTATAGGAACCTATCAGCAGGTTCCTATTTTATATCCAAACCTGGCTGGGGCTATTTCCAACCCCGCAGGAAGGAAGTACTTTCAGCAGCATCTTCAACCATTTCTCCAAGAGTCCACTGAAAGAGCTCAGGGCTGTTCGGTGTTAACCCTTGGGTGCTCCAGATCAGATCCTAAAAGCTCCAAAAAACACCATTCCCCACTGAAAGCTCTTTCACTCTGTCCTGACCTGGATTTATTATCAGGAGACAGATTTTTTTTCCCCTTTCTTTCTCCCCAAGCCATTTATTTCATCCAATAAGTCCATCCATCACCCCGAGCTGGAACCGACCTAGGATCCCAGGATATTCTTAGCTCCGCTGCGTGTCAGGAAACGGGCAGCAGCCCCGTGTGATGCAAATATTTGGACGAGCGAGAGGTAGGAAGGATTGTCCAAATGTTTACTGAAGGCTGTTGATAGCCCCAGGATTTATAACTGGTGGATAATGTCTGCCCCCACACAGCTCCTCCAGCAGGTGCATCCAGTGTGCACAGGACACGTGGGAGCTGCGTGCTCCGGGAAAGGGGATGCAGGACAGAACCATTTTTCCGGGTTTCTGCTCCCTTTTCCCAGCTGCTGTAACTGCTTTGGACCCCACGGAGCAGCAAGACAGGAGCCCAGGATCAGCTCCAAGGATTCGTGCCCCCGAGAGCAATTCAAACCATTGCCAACGTTTAAAAACAAAACCAGTTGGAATTTCTTAAGCGAAACCGATTCAGGCCCATCAAAATATTCCCTGTCACTCTCCTTCAGTGCTGCAGTGGAGGAAATTCATGACATTGTTCTGCTTATTGTTCTTGGCATTTCATTTCCTCGTTTCCAGCATCAGAATTTGAGTTCTTCTGTCTCCCAGCGAGCCCTAATTGCTGCTGGGGGCACAGCCCGAGTGCTGGCAGAGCAGTTTGAGCCATTCAAATGTGTTCAAACTGCTCCAGCTCGTCAAAGCCCACTGGAAAGGGCCCAGAACTGCTGCCAGTGGCCTCTCCCAGCCAGAAGAGGAGAGTACATCCAATAATAACCAGGCTGGTGGGCTAGAGACGGGAATGCAGTCACGGGAAGGGTGTGCTGCCACAATATCCCCCCTTGTAATGTACTCAGGAGGTCTCTGCATGATCCAGAGAGACCTCAGAGGGCTCCAGCCCAACGCTCTGCTCCAAGCAGGTCCATCAGCAGCTCCAGACAGGGTCACTTTGTTTGGCTAAGCCATGAAAACCTCCAAGGACAGGTTCCAAAAACCAGGAATACAGAGAGCCCAGGCAGAGGAGCTGCCAGCACCCTTGTGTCCACCCAACCACGTTGGGACACTCTGCTGTCCCAGCAGAAGCTCTTTTGGCTGTCAGAATTCCCTCTGCTGTGTCATTGAGGGACAATATCCCATGGAAAGGGAGAGATCCGCATGGGGTTGAGTCCCTCAGGTCTGGGCATCTCCACCCCCTGCACTATTTTGCAAGTCCTGCTGATGCTGGGAACAAATTCAGACACCCAGACAGCTTTTCTTAGCAATGAGCAGCAACTGCATCTGCTGCAGAAAAGCCTTTGATTCAACACAGCCCTGCAGGAGCAGTTTCCCGACTGCTCCGATGGGGAATACAATGGCCCTATTGTCTTTCCAAGGGGAGATTCCTTCGTTTCAGGCTGTTGCATAAACTCAGTGTTTTCTATTTGTTACCTGACTCATTGCAGTGACCTCCCTGAGATGGGCCTGAGACCATTAGAAGTGACAAAAAACTACCTCGCGGGTTGAGGACCAGATTGTCAGATTTACCTCTTCTGCTTTGGTTCAGAAACTGGGGGGAGAACTTGGTGTTCTTCCAGGGGGGAGGAAGTTGCGTAATAAAATATATGGAAAAAGTGGAGTAAGCATTCAAATTCCAAAGTCATCTGCTGTGCTCTGTGGATTTTTTCTGCATGCATTGAAAGAATTCAGTCCTGTGTTTGATGTCACATTCTCAGGGTGACCTTAGATGTGGAGTCCTAACTCAAACTAATCCGGACTCCTCTCACCTTGAATTTATTTTGCAACAGTTACCAGGGTTGGCAACTCTTGGTAACATCCCAAAAATGCTGGAAATGGCAAGGATTTCGAGCCTTCCCGATGGGATGCAGGGAAGAACCAACTCCCCCTGGTAAAGTGTCTGGGACCAGCATTGCAGGTGGAGGAAGATCTGAAGGTTTTGTGGTGGCCATGCATCGATATCTCCAGGTTTGCTCAGCTGTGAGCCTTGGGGTTATTTTGGGCTCCAAAGGGGATGTGCTGTGGGGCTGGAAGAGTTTTCCTGTAGGTCTCCTCCTGTAGAGAGTGGCCAGAGGGATTGCACATGGCTATGGCTGGCTCTGCCCTTTCCCAGCGTGTGCAGCGTGGTGGGAACGTGAGAGATTGGGCGAAGGAAGAGGCAGGACAGGAGGTGTTGGTCCTTCCATTCAACCTCCCAATGAAGTCCCCCCGGGGAAAGAATTCAGAATTTGTATTATCTTTCCATATTCGGGACCTGTGTGTTGGGAATTCTCTCTTTTCCAGCCAGGTGAGGGAGATTGATCCTTTTTTTTAGCTCTGACCTGAAATTTAAGCATCTCATGTGGGTTTTCTCACCTGGAAACGCTGCTGCTTCATGTCTCACCTTTGCTACAGAAATCCAACCACGAGAAGGCTGCACAAGCAGCAGAATTTGGCCCAGGGTGAAGCAGAGCAGGAATAAATGAGCTCAGCACATCCTGGTGCATCCCAGCACATTTGGGCTTGGAGAGGGTGAGCCATGGCTTGTGGTCCAGCCCAGCCTTGCTGCTTTTAGCTGCACATAATTCGATGTTTTTCCAAAGCAAACCATTACTGACAGATTGAAAGGATAGACTGAAAGATTGATAAATTCCTGCAGGATTTTCCCTGCCTCACCTGCCGGGGAACACGCAGGACTCAGCTCCTCCTTGGAATAAATCTCTGTGGGGCTGCCTTACCTCAACCAGAGCCCCTGAGCAGGAATTTGCACTGTCCAGCCCTTGAGCCACCCAGCCCTGATCCCAGGCAGCAGCATCTGCTCCAGGCCCACGCTCTGACCCACCAGAGCCATCTTTTTCTAAGATCAGGAGGTTGGGTGGCAAAAGGGGAGTGAGGAATAGCAGGGAGAGATTCGAGGCTGGCTCTGCACGGAGATTTCACAGAAATGTTCACACTGGCCATGGAATGGAGACTTGAACCTGTGTTCCTGTCCAGATTTGCTGGAAATCTGCATCAGGTATGGACACAGCTCCAGTTTCCACATGTCCTGGATGAGGGTGAATTTGCACGCTTTTCCGTGGTTGCTTTAATGGATCCATTAAAGGAAGGGTTGGATGTGGCAGCCAACCCTGTTGGGCATCACCTCATCCCTGATGCCTTCCTGGGGCAACGAGGCTGCTTTTAGCTCGTGGAGCAGCCAGAGGGAAGAATAAATAATCAGGAAAGCTGGATGGTGGGGGAGACATGGGAGAAGGGGAGAAACAGCTCTGTCAGATGGAAGTCAATGGATGGAGGACAGAGAAACTCCGTGCATTTCCTTCATCCATCCCAGAACATTTCTCATGGTGTTGAGGTGATTCAGCACCTGCCAGTCTCTCGGCAGGAAGGAGGACAAAAAATGCCCCTGCAGTGGACAGTGAGGGCCCACTCTGTGCACGTGGAGGAACCATTCCCCCTTTTGTGGAAACGTTCTTTTGTACCAGGACAAAAAATGACCTCATGTGAAGTTTCTCTGTGAAGTTTCTGTTGCATTTTGCTGGAAGGGCCAACAAAGTGTCTTCATCCAAGAAATAGCTGTGCAAGGGTCACTGAGTGTGGCCTGACTGTCCATCAGGAGCAGGCAGAGACTGTTTCTGTGTGTATCGTGCCATTCCCAGGATGTATTTCAATTAAGAAAAGGAAATGGGCAAAAAGGGAATGCTCCAAGAAAACCCAAATTTTCTCAAGCTGTTAAACTGAAGTCAGGTTACTATTTCTTTCTGTGTAGAAATCCTTCTTGAGTGCAGGGGAAAACATAATTTCCTTTCCTCTAAGGGCTGGTATCAACAAAGAATCCGATCCACTGCGCAGTGAAGAACGAATTCAGGGTCCAAGGCTTGCATGGTGAATTCTTCCTTAACAACTCATTAAAATAAGTGGCTACAACTCCTCCTGAGCCTTTACAGTGGCTCATGTTCAGAAGTGAAGCCCAGGAAGTCACCCAGTGAAGCCTAGGATGTCACCCAGTGAAGCCCAGGAAGTCACTCAGTGAAGCCCAGGAAGTCACCCAGTGAAGCCCAGGAAGTCACCCAGTGAAGCATAGGAAGTCACTCAGTAAAGCACAGGAAGTCACCCAGTGAAGCACAGGAAGTCACCCAGTGAAGCACAGGAAGTCACCCAGTGAAGCCCTGCTGCCATCCTGTCCCTGTCCCACTCGAGCCACCCACGGCAGCATCCCTGGATTCCATTCCCATTTTGGCCCTTGCCTTGCTCCATGGCAGAGCAGGGGAGTCTCCCTCCCTCCCTCCCTCCCTCCCTCCCTCCCTCCCCCCTCCCTCCCTCCCGTGCAGCTGCTCAGCTCTGCGAGGGAAAGGCTCCCAGATGTGCCGGGGAGGGCGCGGGCAGAGCCCTGAATTCCACTCCATGCCGTGTGGACTCTTTGTATATTTTGCTTCAAGGAGAAAATATGTGGAGTCCTTGGAGGAAGGCCGGGGACCAGGCACGGCCCTGGAGCACAGGCACCGCAGGGCTACGAGGTCCTGCAAGCCCTCGGCCCTCGGCTCGCCACGGCCGGGCAGCTGTGGGCAGCTGAAAGCCATCAGCATCACCCAACAGGTCCCTAAAGCCTCTCCTGGAGATGGCTCGAGGTGACCAGACCCTTTGAGAAAACACGCCTTGGCTCCGAAGCCAGTAACACCTAAACACCCACGTTTGGAATTTTCGGTATTTTTGGCTCACGGGTGATGTGCTGTATCAGATCAATAAATATTCACACGCTCCGGAGCGTTTTGTGGGGTTGGTTTCGTTGCGTTTTAAGTTCATTTCGCTGTGGCACTTGGTAGCTACTTGATTATCGCGTGAGGCAATTCGTTTATGAAGTGTTGGCCTTCATTTAGTTAATCACTTCATTGATGTGTGAGACCAAAACGGTATGAAACGAATTGTTCCCATGGAAACAGGAACCCGGAGAATGATTTCATATCACAGCTTGGCAGCAGAAAAAGAAGAAACTTCTGTAATTGTTCCCATTAACCCAGAGCAGGGGATTCATGCTCAATCTCTCCTGCGCTCTGCTCCGCTTCTGCTGTGAATTAGGGGACAAAAAGCCAGCGCAGAACCACATAAAAAAGCCCCGAAACAAGCTGTGCTTTATGGAGTATTTGTAGTTCTGCCACCAAAACCATTTCCCTTCTGCTTTACAGGTTTCTGGCCAGCAGCACCGAGGACTGTCACGGCCAAGCCTTGATTTGGGGATGTTGTGCACGGGGGATTTGACCGTGTGCCTGCAGGAGGAATGGGGACAGCCCTGGCCGTACTGTGGGACTGGGGACAGGACAGCCCTCACCTCGAGGGTGAGTGATTAGGAAGTGTGAGCAAAACCAAATCTGAAGAAAAAAATTGGGGAAAATGAGAGAGAATCCATGCAAAGCAATCTGTGTGTGCAGGAAATTACCTGAACCTTCTGATTGTGGTTTCCCCCTCTTCTCCTATGGGATGTGTTGATGACTGGGGCATCTCAAGGCTTTTGTTGCTGCAGGAAATCCCTGTTATGTCCCTAAAAGAGGAACTCACGCCTTCCAGTTCTCAAAATTTCCTGTCAAACTGAGGAATCCCCATCCCAGTGAGAAGGTGAGGTGCTCCATGGCCATGGACCATCACTTACATCAGTTTTAGGAATCCCAAAGGCTCTGCAGTGCCTGTCTGAGCACCCACATGGAGGTGGGAGCCTCCCACGCCCTCTCCCCACCCAGATGGAATCATCTCCACCATTTTCCCATTTTTAGGCTTTTCCCCCAAACCCAACCCCATCAAGCGCATCAGGAAAAGGGAATCAACAGCACAAAAACCATCCTGGCTCCCAAGCCCATGGCCACCCAACCCCACGGCTCCTCTGGAGGGCCCAGGAAGCCCTAGGGATCTGTGGAGAGCCTAAGCTTTTTAGGAGTCACGATTTTGGTGACTCAGGAGCTCAGCGAAGCAAGCTGGCATTCATTTCAGAGTAACTCTTTTAAATTTCCTTAACATGCATTTTATTCCTTTGGCTGGCTTTTGCTGTTGTTAATTTAACACCGTGGAAATGAAACTTTAAACATTTTTCCCCCTTTTTTCTTCCCTACAGAGAAATAAATTTTTTTCTTTTAACAAACGCCATCTCTCTCAGAATTTTTGTTATTTTTCACAACTTCCACTGACCTACGTGGAGTAATTCAGCTCCTACACCATCCTGAACACCAGGTAGGAGTTACCAACACCTCCTTACCAAAGTGGAAACTTGGACAGGGTGACAATGTCGTTTTTCAATGATTTTTTTTTTTTTTTAATTACTAGCGATTGTAAATAGGAAATCAAAATTACTGGATATTTTTGCAGCCAACTCAGAGAAAAGCGTTTTGTGTGGATGTGGCTCCTGGCTGTGGGTACAGCCACACATCACAGGTAAATCTCAGTGTCACAATCCCTGCCCACAGCAGTGCCTGTGTCTTGTACCCAGGGATCTTAGAGCTTGTAAAAACGAAGAAAATGTCACCACCTCAGTCATGGATGAGCCAGCAGAGCTTATCCATGGCTGTCAAATCAATGAGAGGGCAGCCACACACCTGAGGAGCTGCTGGGTCCTCGAATCCAAAGTTTGGGATATTTTCCATCTCCAGAACCCCCATTTTCTTCCTCGAGGTTCCTCAGTCATCTGCTTCTCCTTTTGCCCCTGTGCACTTTCAGTTCGGTTTAAGTTCCCAAAGTTTCTCAGCTTGTTACACAAAAGCTCATAACAAAGTCTGTGGCCAGCTCTCCCTTTGATAATTCCTTTTCCCCATTTGTTTATCTCAAGTCCTGAGCTTTGTTCCAGGCCCAAAACCAAAAGCCTTTCTACCCTGCTCTCCTCTTGACTTGTTGCAGATGTAACGAAATAAATCTTTAGAAAGAACAAACCTTCACTTCCTCTCTCCCGTCTGATTCGGTCACAAACCCCAGGAAAGAAAAATAAATCACAACCTGAGCTGGTCTGGTCTTGAGGGATTGCAGGTCTGGTCCTGAAAGTCACCATCCAAATTGGATCTGTCCATCCCTCTAAGAAATCAGCACACACAGAGACCCAAAAGGATCTGATAACCACGAAACCTTTGTTTTGAGCATGGCCAGAGTCAAGGACTGACAGAAAACTTGTGATCAGCCCAAATTAAGGTTGATGAGCACAACCAATCCATTGGTGCCTTCCTGGAGCTCGTGCTTTGTTGCAGAGAGCTCGTAGGTAAATCGAGGCAGACGGAAGTAGCAAGAGAGCTTTTATTATTTTTTCTTTTTATATATAGGCATTAAGAGTCTAGGAATGATTGGTTCACAGCCATCCATCCCCTAGGGAGATTGGCTGAACCTTTACAGCACTTAGTACCCAAATAAAGATTAGAAAGAGCAAGAAGAATTCAGCTTATCTTTATTCCCCATACGATTCATGAGAAAGAAGAGAGAAACCTTAGAACAGTGCATCCACAGTCCTTGGCGCTGGAGGGTGATGTGTCCCTGGCTTTTCTCACAGCCCCTCCTGTGGCTCTGTCCCTCTCATCTCTGCCCTGCCACCCCTACCCAGAGAATTTTAAATCACAGCCAGAAAAATCATCTGCAGAACCTGTTTGGTTTTTCCAAACTGGCCCCAGCAAAGAGGTGGAAATTGCCTCCAAGTGGAGTTTGTCCTTCTGAGAGGTGTCCATGTGGAAAAGCTCTTCCATCAACCATTAACCACTGCTCAAACTCTGTCCAAACACAGCCCAATCATGGGGTCTGACCAAATCTCTGGAGATCCCATGGATGTTCTCCTGCCCTGACCCTGCTCTGGGATAAAACACATCAGCCCAAGGCCCTTTCCAGAGCTCACTTCCCTCTGCAATGCCCCGGACTAGGAATGGACAGCTGGACAGGGCGTCCCCTCCGCAGGGACTGCAAGGAAGTGGGGAATAACTCCTTAAAAATGGGGCTGCCTACATGTCCCTGGGGATGTCTCACTTGATGTGGGTCTAAGTTAAAACCAGACTTAGCTTTAAGCCAAGAACTGTATAAAAGTGATTATTTGATTTACCAGGTACCATCTGCCTGTTGGGTTTTATTCTTCCAAAAGTACTTGGGGGAAGATGAACAGAACCACAACAGTTGTCAGGAGATTTTTGGGTTATGCCCCTAGTCCCGACTTTCACTGATGAACTGAGGGATTTCTTTTTCTTTTTTTTTTTTTTTTTTTTGTTTTGTTTTAAATTCAAACAAGAGGTCTTTGCACACTCGACACAATCTGTCCACTTAGCACTGAAGAAAGTGTAATTAGACACTTGGAGAACTGGAAGAAATTAACTCCAACCACAGCCCGTCACTCAGACTATTACTTAATAATATTTCCCAAATGTGCAAAGTACTTAGTTTTAGAATAACAGGAAAGAAGTGTAACTTCTCACCCCGAGCAAGGGCTTTGCCTCGGGACGCGTGCGTGAAAATCCTGCAAGCCACGAGGATGTTCTGCCACCTCCCATCTGTACCTGAGGGCTCCCAGGGCAGTGAAATGTGAAGGATGCGATTCACGGTCCCCAATCCCACGGCGCTGAAGGGCTGGAATGAAATCAAGAGGAGTGCCCAGCCCGAGGTGCTCAGATCTGCGTGCGAGGAGATCTCCTTCAGCTTCCAACACGCCACGGAAACCGCGGAGAAATTGCTGTTTTCCTTCTTCTGCAGCACCGGGCCGAGCCCTTGCCTCACCCCACGCTACAGAAGCCTGGCTAGAAAGAGATGATTGTGATTCCTGCCTGTTTCTTCCCTCCCGACAAAAGGCCCCATTCATCTGGGCTAATTTTGAGGGGAGAGCAAGGGGTATCAGTAGCATGAACTGAATCTGAGTGTCTCGACCGCATCTGAGCAAGCCCCGCTCGTTGGCCAGTCCAGCCAGGGGAAACAGATATCTTTCATTTGGAGCTCGGGAAGGCAGCGTTTCTGGGATTTTAAACAGAAGTATCTTTGCTGGCCGTGGCAAGTTTGAAAAGTCCTTACGAAGCAGGGCCGGGCCATTTTCCCAGCAAAAACAAGAGGCCATTCAAAAAGTGGGGGGAAAAAAGTTGTTCTGGTGTGTTTCTGCTTCAGGGATCAACACTCCCACGTTCACCTACCTAAAGATTCAGAAAGGCCATGCCCAAAGCAAGGAACTTCTTGCTTTGTTTCAAAACACTGAAAAAAAGTGGATTTTTTAATAAAAATGTCCATGATGCCTTAAATGCTTAAAGTTGTGGTGGAGCACAACTTGCAGGATTTCCCTGTGTGTGTGGGAAGAGCTACAGTGTAATTGCTTTCAGCAGAATATCACTGCAGTCCGTAATTAAAATATATGAGATTGCCAGTTTCAAAATATTTAAGTGATTTCAGCTGTATCAGGGTGATGGTGTCTCTCTGAGAGGCTCATTTAAAATCATATTTGTATTTTTAGAGCACAAAATGGGTTCTGGGAAAAAGAGGAAGATAATTTTGTTGTCTTCTTCTTCATCTGAGAAAGCACCTGGGGAAGGCTGGAGAGACAGAGCTCAGACCTCAGCAGAATATTCCAGCCCTGGGGAAATCCTTGGGGAAAGCTGAAGTGACGTTCCGGAGATGGAGTGGAAGGTGTCAAGAAAGAAAATAAAATAAATAAAATATATTAAAAAAAAAAAAACCAAACAAACAAAAACAAACAAACAAACAAAAACCAAAACAAAACATAAAAAAAAACCAACCCAAAACAAAACCACAAAAACAAAAAAACACGTCACCAGAAAAATCCAGCACCTCCTAAATCACAGTGACAATTCCAGCAGGGTGTTTACTCCAAGTGGTAAAAATAAATGGCCTAAGAGTGACTGTGCCCACGTGGCACCTGCCAGGGGACAGGGATGTCCCATGGTGGCATTGGGGACACAACAGGAGGGAACACGTGCCAGGGACAATTGATGCCTGGACAAGCTCACCTGAATCAGAGGCCAGACAAAGTTAGGAGAATAAAAAGCAGACAAATTTATTAAAGGCCTTTAGGTACATATGGGGCAGACAGAGCCTCCTCATGAGGCTGCACCCAAAAATGGACACTGAGTCATGAGACTTTCACATTTTATAAGTTCTATTAATATACTGGCCCTTAATTCTCCAATCACACCCTCAGGTGATGATGTTAACCACCCTAGGCCTGCTCCCCCAAATCACTGTTGTTTACATATTTTGGGGCTCTGAGGCAGCGAAATCCTTAGATTTCCACTCAGAGGAAATTGTTTTGGCCGAAGGTGCCAGGAGCAGAGGTTTTTAGCACTTTATGTGGCGCCTAGAACCACACCAAAGCTGCGGATACACGAAGAATAAAAGCTAAAAATTCTTCTTAAGGCATCGGTGCCCACAGCCTCAGGGAGTGGCAGCAGCACGACAAGCACTGTGTCCCTCCTGTCCCTCCTTGCCACCCTCAGGGATCACCTGCGAGGGCTTCTGAGGCCACCACAGATGAGTCCTGCAGGGACAGTGAGGATTCAGAGTGTCCTGGAGCTTTGAGAATTCAAAAGCTCAGATCCTGATCATCCTGAAAGCTCAGAGCTGGGGACTCAGGGATCCGTCCCTGCTCCTCTCCCAGGTGGCAGCCACACCTTCCCTGCCCCTCAGGGATGTGGAGGGACCTCAGCTGCATCTTCACCAGCAAAAAAAAAAAACCAGGGAAATATCCTGACTTCAATTTGAGAGAAACTCAGAGCACGTCACCCTTTGCAGCACCCACGAGGTGTCCCAGGGTGGGAGCCCTTTCCTCATCCCTTCCTCTCATTTCTGCTCTTCCTCCAAGGTGAATTCTGTCTTTAGGGAGAGGTCCCTGCCCCAGGAGCTCCTCAAAGTGGCGCAGTCAGAGGGAATGGAGAGTTCTGGGTTTATTTCCCCCAAAATCTTGTCCCTCCCAGGCTGCAGTGTCCCTGCAGGAGGGAGTGAGTCCCACCCTTGTCCCCAAAGCTGAGCGAGGGGCTCCTCCTCAAAAGCTCCTGTTCGCTCAGGAGATGGCAAATTCTTGATGAAAATAAGTAATTCAAGAAGGCAAGGATGATAATGTTGCTGTTGCAGCTGTAATGAGACACAAATGCCATTTTGATGGTTTTCTCTGAAAGGAATACACAAAGCCCAAGTGATTTAATTAGAGATCTCCCAGGCTTTGCAATCAGCACGGCCACAGATGAAGGGAAATCTACTTTTATGTGGCAGAACATGAGCGGTTTTCCGATTAAAATAAAGAGAAAGATGACCAAAAAAAATTAGGATTTTTTTTTGTAAGGGCATGACATGAAGGCTCTACATCCCCTCCATGAGAGAAAGGCTGTGATTAGCTCAGATAAAACCCAGGATTTGGGTTTTTTTAATGTTTTATGAATACGTGCATGACATTACACTTGTCTGCTTAACACTGAGCACATCTCCAAGGAGTCCTTTTCCAAAATCATTTGGAAAGAAGAAAAAGGAGAAACTCCTGGGAAAATATAGCTGCCAACAGGTAGAAAAAAACATTCACCTTTTCAAATTCTGAAGCACCTTTGAGATTTTTCAGAACAAATGCCCAAAGCCCAGCTTTTGAAGCTGCTGAGACCTTTAAACATAAGAAATAGGATGGGTCACTCAGCAAAAAGATTTTTATTTTTGGCAAGGAAGCCTGGAGAAAGTGAGGATTTTTGACCTGAGTGTTCAGGGGGCTCTGACCACCTGGGACTGATCGGCTTGGAGGAGCAGGAAACACCGTGAGGCTCAACCTGATGGAAATAGCTCCTGTTTCCTCTGCATCCCATCCCCACCGAGGCTGGGAGATGCACAGGGTCCCACACGCATCCAAGATTTGCTGCAAAACATCAGGGAAAAGGAGAGGGGCCAGGCTAATCCCATTTACTCTGAAGAATCCCGTGATTAATGCAGCTT
This sequence comes from Acanthiza pusilla, assembly GCA_036630365.1. Taxonomy (NCBI): domain Eukaryota; kingdom Metazoa; phylum Chordata; class Aves; order Passeriformes; family Acanthizidae; genus Acanthiza; species Acanthiza pusilla. Next base: position 17,989,771 of record JAXCHO010000016.1, read on the forward strand.
GGAGAGAGCTGGAGGAAGGGGAATAGCTTAAGAAGATGGAAGGAAGTCCGTGGCTGTCCCTGCTTGATACTATATATGGTCCTTGGTCAGTTGTGCCTCAGGAGCAGCAGCCAGAATTGCTTTTTTATTGTATTTGAAGCAGAAAAAGAGGTCAAAGAACTCCTCTGTGTTCAAAGAGCTCATGGTGATGGATAACGCTGAGAGTGGCAGCTGCTGAATTTCCAGCCCTGGGAGAGTTTTTGGGGATTTCAGAGGGGTTATGCCCCCCCTGCCTTTGCCAGACCAGTGGCCTGTCTGTTGCCATTCCCTCGGGATTCTCCCAAGCCCAGTCTGAGCCACGGACTGAGCTGGGCTGGGTTTGAGGCAGGAATTGTCCTCAATTTTTGTGGGGAGAGCAGGGAGCAGGAGATGGGAATCTGAGCCTGGAAAAGCTTTCCCTGCTGGTGCTGATCCCCATGGCGTGAGCAGCCCCAGGATGGTGCCAGGAGCTGAGTGCACAGAGTCTGGAGATGTTTCAGCTGCCCAAAGAGGTCACTCACGGCTCAGAGGTCACTCCTGGGTGAAGTCCTGGTGACCATGGACTGGCAGAGGAGCGTCCTGTGCTGCCCCAGGGGAATCAGCAAGGAGTGTCTGCAGCCTCAGAGATACCCCAGAGGATCACAGCTCCTTCCCTGCCCTGTCCCACTGCCCAGAAAGCCATAAATTCGCTTTATCATCAGCACCCCGAAATCTCAGAGCCCTTTCCACCTGCCTGACAGCTCAGGCTCAGTGATGGGATCTAATTTATTAATTAGGACCATTTATTCCCACCATGAACTGCTCACCCCAGCAGGCTGATTTCTCAGAGTTAAGGACAGCTTCGTTATCCCAACTGCTCTCCAAACCCTCATTTAGGGTCCAAAGTGCCTGGGGCTGCATTTTTTTGCAAAGAATGAGAGGCTTTCCCCTCCTGATCCCACCAGCGCTGATAACCAACACTGCAGAGAGTGCAGGAACATCCCCCCTTCCCTCCTCTCCCCTTTTACATCTGCTCCACATTTGCATCCCAGAAATTAGAGAACTTAGCTATGTGGAATTGCAGAGCCGGAGTATGGAACTGATTGGGTATTCAAGCTAAATAAGATGAATTTAAAGATCTCTCCAGGAAATTGAGTGGAACACCCAAACTGACATTGGGTATTAAATATTATATTTGTGCAGTTGCTCTTTAGAGCCCGTTGGCATCGAACATCTGGGAGCACAATTTGGAACACACAGAAACTGAATACCTGCTCAAAATTATGCTCATCAGAGCTCAGAAATTAAAATATTACTGGCTACACTCGGAGCCAGCCCGTTCCTACAAGGTAGGGCTATTAAAATATGATTAGCTGAGCCATATCTGCTCTCAGAACTGTCACACACCATTACAGCTGAAAAGACCTTGATGCAACGCTATTGGCACAGCCCCCTGCTTGATCAGCAGCAAGATGCCACAGAATGAACCTTGCAAACGCTCACCCCGGGAGGAGGGGAATTAAAAAGAATTAAAAAGAGGAGTTGGGGGGTCTCAGAGCGTCGGTTGTGCAGATTGGGGTGGCTTCAGGCTCCTCTTAAAGGGAAGAAAGTGGAGAGCTTGAATGTTTTGGGTTTTTTCTGATGTGGGAAGAGCTTTGCCCTTCGCCTCGAGCGTGTGTCGCGTCTTCATCATCATCCAGGACAGAGATGAGGATTTCTTCCTGCCACAGCCCCTGCAATCACAGCTCCCTGTCCCCGCCATGGTCACATTTCCAAGAGCTCCGTGTGCTCCATGGGTGGTCAGGATTGCATTTCCCCCTCCTTGCTGGAGAATAAAATTCAAACCACCACAGAAAACCTGCGGAGACAGAGCTCAGGTCGGGATAATCACGATCCTCTCCCGCTCTGAAATCACAGTGAGATATACACACATATCTGCACTTACAGACACAAAAAACCCTTTGCACTACGTGATCATCATCTCTACATATTTATTTTTTTTAAAGCCTGGCTGCACTAAACCAGACACCCAAGGAAGAAGCAACTTTGCCAAAACAAGGCAGAAATGCGGCTGTTGTTTTTTTCAAGGCTGAGGCCCCCAAAGGTCCGAGGTCCAAGCCCCTGTGCCCCCACTTTGCTGCCCTAATCCGTGCAGAATTCCCGCAAAAGCCAAGGCCCGGCCCGGCGGGAGCTGCCGCTGCCCGCCTGTGTCAGGGCTTATTACTCCGTGTTTTCACACTTATCCCCAAGGTGTTGAACTCGCCCCCAAGGTTAATTAGTAATTTATTGCCCTGTCATCAGTTCGAGGCTACTAATGGCTTCGATTTAGCCCCAGGGCTTTTGGTTTTCTTTTTTTTTTTTTCCTTCTTTTTTTTCTCTTCTTTTTTTTCTTCTTTCCTCTTTTTTCCCTTTTTTTCCTCCAGCCTGCTTTGGGGGATCTGCGAGTTGCAGGGCACGGGAAAGAGGCAAATCTACTTGGAAAAGCACCTGGAAATAAGGTCCAAAGGAACAGCTGAGGATCACAGGATCACAGGATCACAGAATCACAGGATCACAGAATCACAGAATCACAGAATCACAGAATCACAGAATCACAGAATCGCAGAATAACAGAATGGGTTGGGTTGGAAGGGACCATGGAGATCATCCCATCCCAAATCCCTGCCGTGGGCAAGGGAATCCTTCCCCAAGGGACACAGTTTCCCCTTCTCCACCTCCAGGAGATTGTTTCCCTGTTTTCCTTCATCCTCCTCAGCCGTGTGCTGTCTGTTGGAGAGGTTCTTGAAGAGCGGTCACACATCCATTTTTTTGGGAAAATAACCCCATTTCCTGTGTTTATACAGGTCCTTATGTAAACCTGACCCGGGAAGGGGGGAAGAGACATGTGAGGTGCTGGTGAGGTCCAGCCGGGACAGGAAGGGATCTTTGGGATGGAAATGTCCCACTGGGGCTGAGGGGGTGGGTGGCACTGGGTGGATTTGTCACCTGCGTGGGCACTGGGGACTTGGGGACAGCAAAATGGGATGTGCCTGGGTGGCTCTGGGTGCTGTCCTCACCAGGGATTCACAGGAGGGAAACGGAGTGATTTTAAGGGAAAAAGGGAAGAATTAGGTCTCCTCGAGAATATCGGGGGTTTCTTTCAACCAAAAGACTGCAACAAATCTCTCGCACCTCGCTCTAGGGAGGAACATGGTGAGAGAGCCCAGACCCCATGGGATTCCTGAATCCTGCCCAGCCATGGACCTGCTCTGGGCTGAGGGATGAACCAGGGCAGGCAGGAGGGTGGGAAGGCGCAGTTCTCAAAACCGTGTGAGCCGTCAGCCGGAAAGGAAAAAGGCATGGATGTTTTGTTGGATTTTGATTTAAAAAAGGAAAAAAACCTCCAGTTTTCACCTCCACGCATGTGGATTACCAGAGCAACATCTGCTATTCCCCTCCCCACTTTAATTTATGGCCGTTAACTTTGGGGCTAAGGACAGTTTATGGAAAAAAACACCTGCTTTCCCCTACTCCCGGGGCAAGGGTGGAATTTTCTCTGACTCTGCATCCTAAATAAGGCTCCGTTCCAGGCCCTGGTGATTCATTCCACAGCTCACACACACACATGCCTTATGTTAGAGGCCCTGTCAAGCCTCTCGTGCCCTCTTGGAGCTGGAGGATTTTGCACAGAATTCATTTATCCACACCCCCAAGGAAAACCTGAGCCCTGGGCCTGGCTGCCCCGGTGGTGATGGCCACAAAATCAGATTAGTTTGGTTTGGAGGGGATCTTTGAAGGGTCCAACCCTCCTGCGGGGACATCTGCAGCTGGATCAGGCTGCTCCCTGTTCAGCCTGACCTTGAATTTTGCCGGGAATGGGGCACCCATGGCCTCTCTGGGCAACCTGGGCTGGTGTTTTATGACCCTTGGGTGGAAAACCTTCCATCCATGTGGCAGCTCCTTGTAGGAAGTCACGGGGAGCTCTGTCCACTTTAGGGTCACAGGGGCCCTAAAAAGTCACCTAGTTTTGCTTCCAGCTTGGCTTCCTACATCCCAAACTCATCCCATCCTTTCCAGCTCTTCTCCAAACCCATCTTACACGAGCACCAAGCTCGGGCCAGCCCTCGTGGTGCTTTTGACACAGATCCCTGGCTCTGCTTCTGTTGTTAGAAAAGATTGGCTTGGCATGAAAGGGGAAAAAAAAAAACCAAAACAAAACCAAAATAGAAAACAACCCTCCCCAAAAAAAACCAACAAAAAACCCCTAAAAAAATTAAAAAAGCAAAAATCTCCCCAAAACAAGCAAACAAAAAAAAGAAAAAACAAAAAAAACCCCAAAACAAAAAAAAAAAACCCAAAAAATAAAAAAACAAAACAAAACAAAGAAAACAAAAAAAAACACAAAAAAAAAAAAAAACCACAAAAGGGAAAAGAAATCACAATGAGACTTGTTGGCAGCAAAGGGAAGATAAAGCTGGGACACTCATCCCAGCTTGTGTTTGAAAGCTGATAGCCAGCCCTGGGCAGCTCCAGAGAGCCCCCAAGGAGCAGGGTGTCCCCCGGGGCTGGACCCCAGGGTTTTCCCCCTTCCCCACACCCACACCTCAGCATTTGGGGAAGATTTGGAGCCCATTTGGGTCTGCTGAGTGTCCTGAGGTGTTGCTGGTGGGGTGGGGGAGCAGCCTGTGACTAATCTCCTAACCTTCCCCTGCCGTGTTTAAGAGAAGCGAAGGCTGTTTACAATAAAAGCGAGTGATATTTTTCATCCCTCCAAATGGAACGGGGATTCTATAAACAGAGGAACCTCAGACACAGCAAACACCTGCTGAAGGGAACCGGCTTGGAAAGACACGCGAGGGCTCTCTGTCCATCCGTCAGAGCCTCCTGGCGACTCGTGGTCAAGTTCAAGTTGAAGTGCACGGCACAGATCTGCCGGTGGGGGAGGCTGGGAGAAGCGAAACCCATCCCTGGGTTTTCCTTGGGAAGTTGTGGAGCAGGGAAGAGATTTTTGCCTCCTGAACTGAGGAGTTTAGGTCTGCACGTTCTGAGATAATTCCTCAGTCGGATTGGAGCAGTTTTTCCTGTTGTCTGGTGTGGCGTTTCCAAGAAGGAACCCCTGTTGCTCTGATTTTCTGATATTCATGGAGATTCGCGGAAGCTCGCAGGGAAGTCAGGCAGGCAGCACCAAGATGGCAAAAAGAGAAATTTTATTTACAAGAACTTCTTTATATATCCATTAATAGTCTGATAATTATTGGTCGATAGTTTTTCCACCCCCTATAATGATTGGTTACAACTCTAGAGCATCCAGTACCAAAACAATGAGATTAGAAAGCACAAGAATGCAACTTATCTCTATTCTCCATGAGAAAGAAGAGAAAGATTTTAAAACAGTGCAACTACAGAACCCCAAGTTGGGAATTTATGGAATAACCTGTCAAAACTTTCCCTGTAGCCCTCGGCTCAGGTTTCAGCCCTGCACCAAAACATGGAAGCTTTGATTTCATCCAAACTGCTGTGGCTTTGAGCTGTTCCCAAACGAATCAAACCAAACACAACTGTGTTCACATAATCCTGGGTTTGGAACCAGCAACTCCTCCGGTTTCAGCAGTGTCTTGTGGTGGTGAATTCCACAGATTAATCACGAATATCTTCCCACAATATAGCCTACATCATTCCCCTGGTAATCACTGACCTGAGGGAGCTAAATCAGTGTCATAGCCTTTTATTTTGCATTTTTTTTCCACAGAGGTTGGTCAGAGCCACCCAGAATTGTGCCAGGAGCACCTGTGAGCCACCCACGGGTTTAGAATCTATCTGATTTAGAATTTAGAATGGAACATCCTGAGTGGGAAGGACTCCACAATGATCCCACTCCCCTAAGGAGTGATATTCCCCATGAGCTGCCAGAAGAGGAATTTCCAAGGCCATTGTTCAAAACCGTGACAATTGCATCCCCGTTATGACTACTTTTTTCCTTCTCCCACCTCTCCAAGAGCAAGGCAGAGAAATATCCTCTGTTCCAGCATGGATTTCTCAGCTCGGATAAATCAGGGATGGATCATCCCAGCGATGCCGTGGAGTCTCTCCAACTCACACCCATTCCAGAGCCTGCTCTCCTGTGTTTTATATCCTGTATTTCCCTGGCTGAGGGCGAGGAAGGCTCCATCAAAGTGCAAACTGCCTGTTTATCCAACATCCCATCCCAGAGGGTGAGCCAGCACCGCGGGACTCATCGGAAACACGGCTGATAAAGTGCAAAGAAAATCGTCGTCTTCCGCCGCTGTAATTCTTCCGAAAGCTTCGCTTCCAAAACATTTTTCCACCTGTAGCAAGAGAGGCTCTGGAGGTGTGTGCTGACAGGCCGTGGGTAATGTCATCTCACTGCTTTCCATCCTGTTCCAAGTGGGAATCCAGCGCTGGGCTGAGGATTGCTCTGTTGGAAGCAGGAGGAGGTTGTTTTGCGCTCTGATTTTATTTTATTGTATTTTATTGGCTCCTACCCTAACAAACAGGTTGATGCGGATGATTAATTATCAACGTGATTTGAAGTCGTGCTGTCCTTCAGAGCAGTGGCTGTGGTCACTTTGTGCCCAGCTCGCCCACAGCAGCCTCTGCCTTCACTTCCCGTAAGGAATGCCCAAGATTTTGTTCCACACGCACTTTCTGTATCCTAGGAAATTAATTGCTACTCGCAGCTTCTGTGGGGTTAAAAATCAGAGCAATTCAAGGCTGGAAAAGATCAGAAAACCGTGGAATGGTTTGGGTTGGAAGGGATTTTAAAGATAATTCAGTTCCAAACCCCTGCCATGGCAGGGACACCTTCCACCATCCCAGGGTGCTCCAAGCCCTGTCCAACCTGGCCTTGGGCACTTCCAGGGATCCAGGGGCAGCCACAGCTTCCCTGGGCACCTGTGCCAGGGCCTGCCCACCCTCACAGGGTGGAATTTCTCCCAATATCCAATCTAACCCCACCCTCTGGCGGTTTGAAGCCATTCCCCCTTGTCCTGTCACTTCAATCCCTTGTAAACATTCTTTCCCTGTCTTTTTTGCACACATTGGAAGGATGCAATTAGGTCACCCCAAAACCTCTTCTCCAGGCTGAACAATCCCAATTCAAGATACTCATCAAGCCTTGGCCACAAAAGTATTTTCTCAAACCACACTTGTATCTCTTCTCTACCAAAACATCTCTAAGAAGCAAAAAAAGGGAATTTTGTTTCCTGGCACTGCACGTGGGACACACTTTCTGTTTCTCGGGGTTTTTTGTTGGGGTTTTTTTTGGTCATTTTATCAGTCCTTTCCTGTGAAAGCCTTCATGTTGGAAAGGAGACAGCCACAGAGCTCTTAACATTTTCTCTTTGTGAAGAAATGTGGCTTTTAATCCTTAAATAATTATTCAACTTGTTCCTTAATATAGACCCGATATAGCTGCTTTCCAGTGTTCCAGAAAGAGCCAGGCACTATCTCGGAATCGTGACTCATCTTCTTATCCCAAACTATCTGTATTCCTCACCAAAACACCCAGCTGAGCACTCCGAAATATTTATGTCACCCCAAGAGAGAGATAGGAGTGGTATCAGCAGGTCTGAGCCAAGGCTCTCATCCAGGTTTAGAGCCCAAGTTCTCAGCTCACTCTGTGTTTTTCAGAAGGGTCAAGTCTGACCCCCCAAAATTTGCCTCTTGGCTTGGCTTGGAGTTGAAAATCCAAGGAGGAGTGGAAAATCCATCCCATCCTGTCTTGGGGTTTTCACTTGGGTGAGCTGAACAGAGAATCCAGCACAGTTTTTGTAGGTTCAGACCTCCTGTGGGGGATTCTCGAGGGGCCATAGGAATGAAGGGGTGCCCTGGGGTTCAGCATCTCAGGACCAGCAGGAGGGAACAGGACTGGGGCTTCACCTTTGGGTTCCTGACCCAGTGCTGTAGGATTGATTTGCTGCAGGTAAGTTTGGACCAAATTTGATCCTGCTTCCCCTGATTTTGTAACATCTCAAGAAGTGCTGGGACCGGCCAAGGCGTTCCCATATAAACACGAGGAAAATCAGGCAGATGAAACTTGGATCTGCACGAGGGTGCTCGGATCCAACTCGTTGGCTCGAGCTTCCCTGTAACTCTCATCCAGCTTGGGCAGCAAGAGCAGAGCACAATTCACGTGACTTTCTCACTTTTCCCAGCCTGTCCATGGATCCCTCACTGTACCAGGAAAAAAACATCGTTCCTAACACTCCGTGCTCTCTGTGTTTCCAAACTCACTCCCTCCAGGTCACCTTTTGGCTGCTTCTTCTCCACCTCCCCGAGTCCAGCATTATCTCTGCCGATTGTTTCCAACTATAACACGTCCTGGATTTTTTTAACTTCCCAGATAATATCAAAACTTCTTCCAAGCTACTTTGTCCTCCAGCCAGTACCTTTTAAAGCTGACAGGAGAGGAGTGTGACTTGTATCTCGCAAGGTTGGCTTCCCACTCGAGGCACGTGGGCACAACACAGGAGTGCCAAAGGATTGGATATAACACGAAATCGGATAAATGCAAAGGCAGATTTAAATACACCATGGTTCCAAATGTGTCAATGCACTCAGGCTGATTGCTGGGCTGACAGAAATCTGAGCTGAATGTACAGACTGAGAGAAGAGGAACAGTCACAGCCCAGAGCAAGATAGCATCTCCCCAAAGTGCTTCTTACAGGTTCCTGCTGGGTGGGTTGGCTGCCTTTGGGTTGATCACGGTTCTGTGTCTCTCCCTGGACTGGGCACGGAACCAGACACCATACCCAAATTCCAGCACTCCCAGCAGGGGATGTGTCCCTGCCCAGATGGTCCCACCAGAAGTCGTGCTGGATCACAAGGCTGGGCCAGCTCCAGATGTGCAGTGACATCTGTTTGTTCGTGCCAACCTCACCGTACCCTCGCAGCTCTGTCTCTTTGCCTTCACCTTCCTCCTCTCGCTCCTCCCAGCACAACAGTGGCACGAGCTCAGCTTGGCTCTGCTTTTTCTATTTTTCCAAAGAAAAGAGCCTTTGGACCACGACACTCAGCTTTGCCTGAGCTGATGTGAGATCTTGAGCCACTTTTCCCCAATCCCACTCCCACCAAGGCCACCGTGTCAGGTCCTCAGTGGCTGCACTGAAGCCACCGAAGCCAGCGGAGCTGGGCTGAGCCTCATCACCTGACTCGCTTGGCTCCAGACCTTTGACCATGGGCTTCGAGGAGAAGAAACTCCAGCACTCCATGACTTTTTCCTGACCCCAGAAGAGCTGAAGTAACAAAATGTTCTCTGGTCATGTCCAAATCCCACAGGAGCCCTCAGAGGATTGGGCCACGAGCGTGTGCGAGGTACAGACCCAGCGCTCGGAGACCACAACCACGACCCGACGGCTGAGAATGTTAATTGTTCTCCATCGCCCCCAGTGATTTTAGCATTTCATAACTCCTCCCCTGGCTGACAGCTGGATTCTTCCCTAATTACAAACCCGTTGTAGTTGAAAAATCAGACATTTCCTGGAATTTAAACAACCAATTTTCCACTCGTCAGCATCCAAAAACACGATCCTGAAGTTTCATTCTAAGCACGCTGGAAAAAAATCATCAGAGCATGCTGGATAAACTGGGGGGAAAGGGATTTTGATGACTTCATAAATTCAAATGTACCATTCCTGAATCTTTGGATTCCATTGTAAGGTGGAAATAACATTGACAAAACCACAATTCCGTGTTTCTAAAAGGCAGCATGTGGTTAAATACTGTGCATGGATCTTTTAAGCGCTGGCATCTGACTACACAATTCTTCCTCTCTGCCTTAGGAAACACATCTTCATTCAGAATTAATGCAGAATAAATATTGATTTTTTTTCCCTCATCGGTTGCCACAGGATTTGTTCATTTTCTCTCTGCAGCAAATTGTTGTGACAGTAAGGAAAAGCTGCAAACTCCCAATTCTCAGCCTATTGAAAAGACAAAAGGAAAAGCCCTCAGACAGCTGCTGGCCTCCAGGAAACTCCACAAATGGAGACCTACAGAGCTGCATCCTAATTACCTCCTTGGGGAACAGCAAAGACAGAGCCCCAAACCCTCCTCCAGCAGAGGCAGGAACAGCAGCACTGCTTGTCAGGACATCTCAGCTGCTCCTTTCTCTTCCAGAACCCACAGTTTCAGCCATATGGGCTTTTATTTTTTTTTTTTATCAGTCTCTATCTCTCGTGGTCATGGGAAAGAAATAACCCTTCATCTGTAACTGATTAAAGAGGTTGGTGCTCGAGCTCGCAAGGAGCCTGAAATGAGGGCTGGTAGGACTCTGAAGAGCCTTGCTTGCTCCTGTGAACTGTGTGCTGTGACCTCCTGGAGGGATGTCACTGTCACTGGATGGAGTCTTTGCCTCAACTCAGAGAGGACAAACGGAAAAAATCCCCATCACATCCCCAAAACGACCTTTGAGGCTGTGACTACACAAAAAAGCTGCCCCAGACTGGAAACCTTGAGGCAAGAACTTGAAAGTCACTGTGTCTGGGGCAGCTGCGCAACCAGGACTTTCCAGAGGAAGCAATTTTATTTGGGAAAGCAATCATGGAACTTGGAGCTCTCTTGGAGAGATGGAACTCGAGGAACGTATGTATTTTGCATTGTTTTGGGTTTTTTCCTTCCCTCGGGAGCAGCTGGGTTTTCCCCACATTTTCCCATTCTCGTGGTTTCGCCTATTTTGGCATCACCTCTGCTTTCCCGGTTTTTCCTGTGGGAGGAGAGCTCCACAGGCAGCTCCTTCACCCTCAGCTGTGAGACACAAACTGTCCCCACCTCGGGGAGTGGCACTGCACCCTGGCCGAGCCACTCAGGGAAGAAAATTGACACTGTGGGGACATTGAGTGAGCCCAGCTCAAAACCTCTGTGCCCAGAGCATCTGCGAAGCTGATCTTGAGAGGATGATGCAATCCGCAGAGATTTCCCCATCCTCGGCTCATTTAAAGCAGGTGAGAAGCTGTGGAAAATGCTCTGGAAAAAACACAGCTCATCGTGGGAGATAATTTGTCCCTGGACAGCCAAAGGAGGGGTTGCCAAAGGCATTTAAAAAGCTGTTTTTACCTTCAGCAGGGAAAAGAGAATCCAGGGAAGAACACCTGTTTCAAGGAATAGGAGCAATTCTGGAGAGCAGAGGGTTTGTAAAATGGACTCGTCAAGCAATTTGAATGGAAATGTTATCCCTAAAGTTTATTGTGAGATTTGTGCATGCCTAACCCAGAAACTCACAGCAAGCAAACTGGGGTGAACAGAAAGAACAAATCCTATGTGGAACACTGCAGTTTGGGGAGAATCTTTTTGGGAGAGGCTGTTGGAGCCATTTTCCCTCTTTCTGGCAGCATTTAGCTGGATGTAGCTCACCAGAGAATTTATTTCATCCTGTTAAACTCCATTTAGTGGGAGTAGCACAGCCTGTGGAGGAAAATCAGCGATGCCAAGGTAAATCTTCCCCCAGTTATTAGTGCTGGGAAGGGGTGGGAAGATCTTTAATAATAAGGGAGGCTGAACAGAGATGTCTGTTTTTCATAATTGCACAGTGCTCCCAAGACAGCTGTTCAGCCATCTTGAAAATCAATGTTTTGATGCCCTCTGAACCTTCTTTTCCTGTTGAGTGTCTCTCCTACAGGTTGCTCCCCAGGATGAAAACAATAAAAGCAAATATATAACAGTAGAGGCCTGAGGTTAATGTCTTTAACAAGATAATGTTACTTAAGGGAACTGTAAACCAAATCATTCCTAAATTCCATTTGTTCTTTGCAATCTCGGATATATTATGAAACCATATGTGTGCCTATGGATTTGTGCAAGGTTTTTTACGGAAACACAAACGCATTTTCACATTCTGTGTTCCGATATTCCAGCATCACACAGAGAATTATTATTATTTTATTAATACTTTTATGAATAGCTTGCTACTGCAGCTGTGCCATAAAGAATCACAGCATAACGTGGGCTGGCTGTGGCTCCAAAGCACAAGATCTAAAAAAATTTGCACCAGGTTGTTTTACCAAGAATTTCTTTCTTTGGATTGAGTATCGCAAGGAAATTCAGTCCAACAAACTGGCACATGCCCTTATTATTTCTAAATTTTCACCAGTGAAGAGCTTGCTAAAATTGCTTCAAGCTGCCTCCCTCGTGTAGTTGGGAACTTAAAAAAAGAAAAGCAAACAGGAAAGGGTAAATAATCTTCTGAGCACATGTGCTGCTTTTTACACCCACTGGAAATTTCTCTCAAGACATGTTCAGGTAACTCTGTCCAGAAATTCTTTTTGCAGAATTCTCAGACATTCACTGCAATTCAATTAGCTGTGAGCAAATTTGATATGAAATGAAACCCTGACCCTCCGTGTGTGTTTTTTTCCTTGATTTTCGTGGAAATGGGAGACACAAAGAAGCGCAGAGCGAAGGAGCGAGTCGAGTTTATTTAACTTTCTATTATCTACAATGCTATAAAACCTGGAAATAAAACAGAAACATAATCTGACCAAAACATTTTGGAGGTTGTCCAGAAAAAAATCTAAGGACACTTGTTCCTGCTGATGTCTGCACCACGGGATTAATTTCCATCAAAACGAGGGAAGGAAAATCCCTGCCAGCCACACTCACTCTACAATGGCAAAAATCTCAGTTTCTTGTGCCTTCAGATTGCAAATTTAAATGCTGAGAGATGCTGGTTTAAACCAGCAAGGATTTTCATTCATATTTATTAAAGAAAACATGTTAGCAAGGTGAGGATTTTCCTGGTAGCAAATATATTCCCAGCAATAATATTTTCTGCAGTGGATTACAGGAAAATCCCAAAGCATGAATAAATGAAAAAAGTAGCAGACAACATTCAGTGCCTCTCAGCTTTTTTACAGTTGGAGTAAATCCTGAATTATAACTTGGCAAAAGAGAAGATTTGATAAATGTTTAATTATGAGTGGCAGATTAAGGTCATAAGGATGAATTACTCATTATTTCTTAGAAGCTGTAAATTTCAAATTAAATTATCAGGCTAAAACAAAAACAATCTTTTATTACACTTCATAATTGCAATAAAAAAACATTGGCCTAAGGATGTTTTGGGTACCAAGAGCACAAAGAAGTCCAAAAATCCACTGTCTTCTCTACTGCCACGGGGAAAAGAATGACAAATTTTAAATAAAATCAGCATATTTATATCTAAAAGCCCTTGAGCACTTCTGGCTCTCAGCTCTGTCTCCACTGGTTTAACGTTCCTCGTGGTTTGCAAGTGGTTTTCCAAGGGATCAAACCCTGCAGCTTTTTGCCGTGTGTTTGCCAGTGAGAAATTTTCCCCCTGGAAAGAGCAACTCCATTAGAAGGAGATTTGGGATCCCTGGAGGTGGAGAACAAGGATTTGGAACGCCAGAAAGACAAACTGACACTCCATCCTAACAAACATATTCCCAAAGAACTGCAAAGAAACGTTTACCTCGACCTCCCGCCCACCAATGTTATTTTTAGATTTATTTTTTTCCTAAATTAAAAAATAACCACAGAAAGCCCCCAAAATCTTTTAATCTAATCTTGGCTATATTTTCCCCTCCAAAGCCTGAGGGATACAAGATTATTTATAACAGGAAACCTTTGATTTCGGAGCTTTTATGTTGGGGTTTTTTTTTTTCTGATGTTCCAACTCACAAAACGCAGAACTGTTGGGTTTTTGGGAAAAAAGCAAATTGCAAAGTGCATCCAGGGCGTGACCTGGGGCAGGATGAGATCCACATCAAGGGGTTGGATGATCCCACCCTCAGGAGAGCTTCATCACTGTCCATCCCGCAGTGACAGACACATTTAGGATCCCCGCGGGATTTCCCTTCTCGTTGGCGCGGGTGGTGTGAAGTTTGCGGCAGGGTCAAGGCGGGGCCTGAGCCTTCCCAAGATCCACGGAAAGTTTCTCCCTGACTTCATGGCTCAGAGTCAGGGCCATGAGGAGCACGTGGATGGCGCTATCCCATTTTTCCTCCCTGCACGACGTTCATGGATGAGCAGTGAGGGTAAAATCCTCTTGGGAGAAGATTGATCTCCTCTCCATTTTCCACTCCATTTTCCTCTCCATTTTCCTCTCCATTTTCCTCTCCATTTTCCTCTCCATTTTCCTCTCCGTTTTCCTCTCCATTTTCCTCTCCATTTTCCTCTCCATTTTCCTCTCCAGCCCCATCCAATGTGACATTCCATCAAACAAACCTGGCTTGGAAATGCCAGAAGGGTTTTAAAGAGGATCCTACTCCACTCTTCCCTCCAAGGTGTCCTTAATTCTTGGATCAGTCCCAAATGAAGGAGACCCCGCCTTTGTGAGTGACAGGTGTCAATCATCCCAGGGGATGGGCATTGACTGATCCCGGCTGGGGATTTGTGCAGACACAAATAAGACACAAATAAGACAAAAAAGAAGGTAATTTCTTCTTTTCAGGAAAGCTTTCCCTACAGTACATAACCCTACGGAAAAAATCGTCCTGACAAAATTTCAGCTGGAAGGAGGTGATTTCAGGTGATGGATTACAATATCCACCTTCTCTGAAGAAAGAAATTTTTCCAATTTTTTTTTTTTGAGGACCAAAATTCTCCAGCTTCTTCTGAGTCTGCCCACCATCCCCACTTTTCTTTGCAAGTTTTAAAAAAACCTCTCTGTTGCTTTGGTCCTTACAAACCCTCAGAATAATTATGTGTTTCTTGTAAAAAATTGATTTTATTTTAATTGGGAATTTCTTCTTTTTTCATTTTATGATTAATAAACTTAGGTTAAAAAAAAAAAACAGTGAACACTGAACAATGTGATTAAAATGGAATGGGAATTTATTTGTCAAGATCAGCATCAGAGGCTACGTCAGACCAGGAAATGTCTTTAATAATAAAAAAATCCTCATGTGGTGATACTTCTCGTGCAAGCTTCAATGCCTAGAAAAACAGGAAAGTTTCTTTGCATGTTTTAAAAAATATATATAAATATATGCATATGTAGATTTAATTAGGTCCTTACAGAGGGTAAGAGCAATGCCAAGCTTGGCTTGTGAGAGGTAAATCTGATTTCTGCACACAGAAATTTCCCTCTTGTTGCCTGCACAGGTTAAACGGGATTTTAATAAAGGCGTTGAGTCTGACCCTGTATAATTTCAGCACTAACAGCTTTTTGTTGATAATCTTGCCTTGATTATGGTTATGAAGAATCTGATAGTGGTTTCTCATTTGCTGGCAAGACAAGAAAACTGATTTTATATGATTTTACATGGGTTTTGCCAAGCATTTTCCAGGAGGATGGGCTGAGCTTGGTTCCGAGAAGGATCTGGGATTGGCTGATCTCCTGAATTCCTCACCAGGGGGATGAGGATGGACAGAGGAGGCTGAAGATGGAGAAAAAGAGGATGAACAGATCATCTCTGCAGCCAATTTGTCTCTGTCTTGTTGCTTTCTCTGTCCTTTGTTTTTAATTTTTGATCAGTGGGGCTGATCTTTTATGAAAGTGCAGGAGCATCCCTCAAAATGTGGGCAACAAAAATGGAATAAAAGGAAAAGCATGTGGAAATGAAGAAACTTAGGGAGATCAGAGATGGTTTGAGATCCTGCCTATGGACACATCTGCTAAAAAAAATGCCCTAACTCATGATTTGCATTTCCTCCCACCTCTGTGCTTTGATTTACCTTTGGGACAAGAAATTGTCTCTTAATTAGGGTGAAGGCAGCCTTAGGGAAAGATCACAACATCTCCCAGGAGAAAACAGCCAAGATGCTCTGGGTAGAGAGAGCTCACTTTGGTCCTCCCAGCTTTATTTTCCAATTTTGAAGTTCTCTGTGCTGGATTCCGAGCGATTCGATGCCATCTTAGGAAAAAAATCTGCGTCCACACATCTAAAACAACTACAAACAGATAATATTTGGCTGCTCTGTGTATTCTACCCCAATGAGCACTTTAGCAAATGTAAATAAAAACAGCTTTTCCTCTTCTGACTTGTCCCGTGAAGCTTTACTTGGGCCTCCGTGTAATCCTCGGGATTTCTGCAGCATTTAGATTTAACTCAGTAATTTGTATGGCTGCCTGAGGTGCTTCCAAATGTGCTGCAATTCAATTTTGGTCTCCTCCCAGCTGCCTAATTAAAACCATGGAATAAAACCGTTTGGCTGAGGTGATTTTTAATTCTTCTTTCCTCCGCCTTTTGGTTTTTAATCAAAAGAAATCTTCAGAGCCGGGGGTTTATTCCAAACAGCCCTTTGGAAAGGGCACCTGCTGGAAATCCTACAGAGCAGGGGAGGAGAGCTGTGCGGAGACTGAATGCCAAAGGTTATGGCACACACAGGAAAAATTAAATTGCTTGTGATCCTCCTCTTGTTGCGGCATCGTTTTTGGAATGATGTCAGGAGGAAAAGAAGATTTCCCCCTTCCAAAGCCTTAATGAGGATTTTGGAGCCTCTGATGAGGGAGCAACTATGGGGGAGCCTGGTGGGGATGACAAATACACTCGAGGGTGTCCTTTGGGCAGCAAAACCTGGGAACACCTCTCCACACCCAGAGGAAATCCCAAGCCTGCTGCAGACTCCTCAATCGGGAAAAACTTGAGGGATATGAGGCAAATCTCCCCCTGAACACACACAGAGGGAATTTGGAAACCTGTGAACAAGGAAAGAAGATTTCCCCCTTCCAAAGCTTTAGTGAGGATTTTGGAACCTCTGATGACAGAAAAACTGTGGAGGAGCTCTGTATGGATGACAAATACTCTCAAGGGTGTCCTTAGGGCAGGCAGTAAAACCTGGGAACACCTGTCCACACCCAGAGGAAATCCCAAGCCTGCTGCAGACTCCTCGATGGGGAAAAACTTGAGGGATATGAGGCAAATCTCCCCCTGAACACACATTGAGAGGGAATTTGGAAGCCTGCGAACAAGGAAATAAGATTTCCCCCTTCCAAAGCCTTAATGAGGATTTTGGAGCCTCTGATCCGGGAACAACCATGGGGGAGCCTGCTGGGGATGACAAATACACTCGAGGGCGTCCTTTGGGCAGGCAGCAAAACCTGGGAACACCTCTCCACACCCAGAGGAAATCCCGAGCCTGCTGCAGACTCCTCAATCAGGAAAAACTTGAGGGTTTATAGGAACATCTCCGCCTGAACACACAGAGAGGGAATTTGGAAGCCTGTGAACAAGAAAAGCTTTTCCTCCTCGCTGTGTCTGTGCAGCCAAGAATCCAAATCTGGGCCTTGTAATTGCTCGGTGCAATAACTCCCGGATTGGAGTCGGGATTTCGCGGGATCTGGCTCGGCGTGTCCACCTCATGTGGATCAAAGGCTACATGGTAGAATTAAGCAAATATAATCAGTGTAATATGATTCATTCTTGTCCTGCTCAGCAGATGTTGGAACAGATGTCAGGTAAAAAAAAACCCAACTGCTGGGGAGTGAGTGCATTATTTTGAATTAGTGCATTTAAGAGAAGGGAGGATCTTTATTAATCCCATTTAAGGTGGAGGAGAGTATTTATGGCTTTGGTTCCTGGGAAATTTGGTTCTCTAGCAAGAGCAGGACAGTCCTGGTGGGCTGGGATCCTTTCCTATCATCCTGCTCTGCTGAAATCTCCATCAACTTGGGAAGCAACATTTAAAACACTAAGGAGTTATAGGGTTGAAAATTTGGCGTAATTTCTAGCCTGCTATCAGGGGAAAACCTTTGATTTGGCTTGTGCTGTGCAGTTGCCATCATTCTATTATTCTATTCTATTCTATTCTATTCTATTCTATTCTATTCTATTCTGTTCTATTCTATTCTATTCTTGATTTTGTTTATTTATTTTTATATTTTATTATTCTTAATAATATTATAATATTTATTTTTATATCTTTATATTATATTATGTTATATTATATTATATTCTTTATTTTTATTTATATCTTAATTTTGTGAATTTATTTATTTATCTATTTTATTATTCTTTTTTATATGATATTCTTTATTTTATATATTAATATTATATTATACTATGTTATATTATATTCTTTACTTTTATTTATAGTCTTTATTTTGTTTATTTATTTATTTATTTTATTCTTTTTTATCTTATGTTTTTTATTTTAATATATTTATATTATATTACATTACATTACATTACATTACATTACATTACATTATATTCTTTTCTCTTTTCTTTTCTTTTCTTTTCCTTTCTTTTCTTTTCTTTATTTTTATTTATATTCTTTATTTTGTTTATTTATTTATTTATCTATTTTATTATTCTCTATTATATTATATTCTTAATTTTTATGTATTTATATTCTATTCTATTCCTTATTTTTATTTATAATCTTTTTTGTTTATTTATTTATTTTATTGTTCTTATATTATATTCCTTATTTTTATATATTTATATTATATGACATTATATCCTTTATTTTGTTTATTTATCTATTTTCTTATTGTTATATTATAATCTCTATTTTTATATATTTGTATTCTATTCTATTCTATTCTATTCTATTCTATTCTATTCTATTCTATTCTATTCTATTCTAGGGACCTCCCTCGGTCTTTTCTCCTGTTTGACAAACACAAAGCAAAAATCTTCCTTTTTCTGCAATTCCTCCATCAGCACTAAAACCCAGGGAGTCCTATTACACACCTGATTAGTCACAGAATTACAGTAACTGATGCAAATCTTCTAATTAGTGAGGCAAGCTCTCTTTTCGCCATTTCTCTGCAGGTTTAGTGACCACCCAGAGATTCCATCTCCCAGTTTAAAGCCACAACTGGGGCGGACCTTGAGCATCCCCACTCTGCTCAGCCAGGAATGTTTCTGCAGAGTTTAAAAGCTCTGCCTCCATCAGTCAGAACATAAAACTTAAAAAATAATCACCCACAAACCCTAAAAAAAAATCCTAAAAAAAAACCTCGTAGCTGATAAAGAGCTGCTTGGAAAAGTGCCTGGCTATGAGTAACCCATCTCAAATTCCAGATTTTCTGAGGGAAATCGCTTGGTCTGCCAGAGCAGTAGTGCAGGACAGGTTGGTGGGGATGGGAAGGGAATTTCTTCCGTGTTCAATGAGATTCCTGTTGGATTATATTCTGGATTTTAATCAGCTGGTTGGAAAAGCTCAGGACACAGGTGGCTTTTCCTTATCAGTCCCATTGGCTGCAGAGCTCCAGCAGCCACTCCATAAAAAGGAGGAGAATTCAAAACAAACAAATAGGAAGCTTTGGGGTGACTCTGCTCCTCCACTCAGCATTTTTGTGTCCGAAAAGAACATCAAGCCCTTCATCTCTGAGGGTCATGGATTTCTTCAGGGATCCTGGATGCTTTCCCTCCGAATCTCTGTGGAGATGCTGCTTTTTATAACTCTCCGATGTCACTGGGGAAAGTTTCTGCAGCCAGCACATTCACTGAGCCACCAGCGCTGACATTTCCCCTGTGATGTGGCTTTGTTAACTTTGTCTGCCCTGCAGAGCCATCCACATAAGGTCATTCTCTGCAAGAACGAGCAATTCCACAGCCCCAGCCATACCTGCAAAACCCAGGCTTCAATTAAGTTGTTTGATTTATCCCTCATTGCCCTTAACGATAATTTCAATTTTTTATTTTTCTGATTTTCTCATTTTCTTTGCCGTCAGAACATGTTGCAGCTCTGTCCACTGCGCACAGAGAAGTTCCATTGTTTTGGAAACCTTTCAAGTGGTGAACATATTTAGATGTGTGCCTGAAACACAAGCCTGTGTTGTTGTTATAAGGGTATGGATCTTACTTTAGCTACAAGGCTTGGGAATTCAATTAGGGGAAGAATGTGGAGCAGCAGGCAACAGCAGGCTGGTGGTTAAAACTCTCCCAAATTCAGATTTTCTCTGCGACCTCCATCCCATCACTTCACCTCCACACTGAGGAGGTGCCTGATCCCTTCCCACTCATTTATTCCACCTCTTCCAAAATCTGCTCCTCAAGTCCACAAACAGGCTGGATATGGGATCCAGACCCCAAAGCTCCCACCTGGGCTCATTTCCAGCCGTGTATTTATAAAAAGGCTTTGCTGAAGAAGCCTTTCAAAGAGCAGCTTTGCCCCCACCTTGCTGTGTTCCAGAGCGAGCTGAAATGATCCCTTAAACAAATCCCTGCTGTGCTCCCGGGACTGAATTCTGTCCTGCTTTTCCCCGGGAGCTGCACCACAACTCTGCTGCTCGACGGCGACCACGGTGATTATTTTCATTTTCCAAAACAGAGGAGACAGAGCAAAGAAACGCTCCGGGCAAAATTCTTGCACACAAAGTGCTCGAGCCCTAAAGGTGTGATGAAAGCATAATCCTGCACATAACCCTCAGTTCTGCTGCCTAAAATAATACTCCAGGATGCTGGCAGGGGAATACTTCACTTCCTGTGAGTGTTTCAGTTCACATTCTCCCAAAAATAACACGGCGACTGTTAACACCTGCACTTTTCAACATTTCCTTGCTAACAACAAGGAGATTAATGGGTTCCATTCAAAAAGACCTTTTTGACCTCATTTATGATGTTGAGAAACTCAGGAAATTGCCTGCTAATCCAAATTTTGATAATCCCAGGATTCCTCAGAAAAAAATCCCAGCTTTAAGCGTTTACGGGGGGAAAGGTTTGATCCAGGTAAGGATCCGCAGGGAATCACAGAGGGTGGATCCCTGTGGGAAGGGAGGGATGAGGGGGAGAGATGGGAATGCATAAATAGAATTTACTCAAGGAGTCACTGCCCAGTGCTGCAGACCACAGGAACAACTTCATTCTGATGCCTTCAAGTATTTCTAGTTTTTTACTCTTCATGTGTCTGTAACTTGCCGCAGTTCTGTGCTTCTTACAAAGTGCTAAAATCCTCTGTTCCAGCACCTTTGGCCAAACAAGGCTCTCTGAACACAGATCCAAGGACATATTCATTGCCTTAGGGCCTGAAAATATGTAAACAACTGAGAGATGGGGGAGCAGGCCTGGGGTGGTGAACATCATCACCTGAGGGTGTGATTGGAGAATTAAGGGCCAATGTGCTGATGGACAGAACTTATCAAAGGTGAAGGGCTCGTGACCCAGGGTCCATTTTGGGTGTAGTCCCTGAGGGGCACTTTGCTTGCCCGAATGTACCTTGAGGGCCCCGAATAAATTTGTCCACATTTTATACTCCTAATTTGTTTTGGCCTCTGTTTCAGGCATCAATTCGGCCAAGGCTTTGCTCCCATTTTGGAAAAGGTGGGAAGATGGGAGCCCTGGGGGTTCCAGCAGCTCCCAGGGGCTCTGGGCAGGATCAGGGCAGGCTGGCCTGGCAGACAGATCCTGGAGTGACCCGGAGGGGTTGGATCCAGCAGCTCCTGATGGCTCCATGCCACAGCAGCTGGGAATGGCCATAGCAAGCAGGAGCTGCAGGTTGGCTGTTCCTGGAAAAGTCCACTCTGGCAGATGGCATCACTTTGTGCCTCTGCCTGACATTTCCAGAGGAAATTTTCTTACAGTTTTTTCATAGACAGCTCCAGCCTTCTGCTTTCAGTTTCACAGAGGACTGGAGGGTATTTTTTTATCTTTTCTTGTTGCTTTTAAATTCATTTATTTATTATAAACATGGACCAAACCCCAAGAGTTTGTCAGAGAGGTACAGCCTTAGGAAAACAGCTTTGCCCAGATTATTCAAAGTAAAAATGCATCAGCACCTCCACCTGCTCCTGCTTAAGGAAACGTTCAGCCAGGTGATCAAACGCCATCTAAATTACAAGCTTTGCAAAATGCACAAATGAGCCAGGAAAAATCAGAAATAAGGAGGGAATACAAAAACGAAACCAGTGCCTGGAAACAGCTCAGGATGGGCAGGGACATGCTGAGGATGCTCCACAGAAGGAGCAGCCTCAGAGAAGGAAGGTTTGTGCAGGACAGAGCCACTTCTCTGTTATATTTCCCTGAAATTCTGTTTATCCCCGTGAAGAAACTCAGCCCCTAATTCATTTACAGGAGCTCCAATGAATAGACAGGTGCCTTTCCAAACCTTTCCCTGCTCAGCCCATCTTAACGGACCCAAAAAATATTTTATTCCCAGAGCCAGCACGAGGTGTAAACCCAGCAGGTGTGAGAGCAGGAAATAACAAAGTGCCCCCATTGTAGAGATTTTTTCCCCAAATTGTACTGATTGAGTTGTTTTGCAGATCCAAAGCAGGTGGGGGGGGGGGGAACCACCGTGGGCATTCGAATCCTTTCTCTCCATAGGAAGTTTCCAGGCAGCTCCAAAACAATTGGGGCTGAGAAAGTGCAGCCGATGTTGTGTTTGTGCCCAGGGATTGGCAGCCCAGGACTGGAAAGGTCACTGAGGGCTGAGAGCCTGAGCCCATTGTTCAGGAGAACAGGTTCCCCATGGAACTGCAGGAAGCACAGGGCACAGCTAAGGACACCCTGGCCAGAAGTTCCTGCAAAGATTTTCCCAAGGCACACTTTGCGAGCTGCTGGCAAAACAGAGAAATCATAATCACCTCAATAATCCACTGTCTGGCTTGGTCTGAGTGAAATTCAAAGAAATCTGGTCAAAATGCTTATAAATGTCACTGTTTTTTCTTAATTAAAAGTTGAAGAATTGAAACACGTCCCCAAGCGCCTTCTGATGCATTTTTTCAAATGTTGCTCAGTCATTCAATTTCCCCAGAGATTACTTTCCTATATAAAGGTAAAGGAAGTTAACAAACTATGTATATCTGTAATAACTATATAAACTAGAGGGAATTTTATTGAAATTATTTCAAATGCTTTGATTTGCTTTGCACTCAAGCCACTGTAGGTGAATGTTGGATCTGCTGTTTTATCACTCTTCTTGTCCGACCACTCCTCAAAAAAATGCCTCAGTTCTCTTAAACCACAAATTAAATCATTCTGCCACTGCAAAAAAACACTGAAGATGCTCAGAAAGCTTGAAATTTCTCTCAGCCTGAGATCTCATCATGTTCTTTGTGTTCCCTCAATGAGAATATCACAAAAATTCCATGTGCAGCTCCCTCAGCTGTGTTATCACCGGATCCATTCAAACCCAGGGATTGGTAATGGCAATAGAACAAATTTCTCAGCTGAGAGGTAAACTGGGTGATATGAAAAATACAGAGAACAGGGAAAAATGTGTAAAATAGTGCAGGAAGCCATCATCTCTGAGCAGAAAAAGTAAATATTTTTATCCCAGAAGGATAGAAAACTAAGATATCTTCTGAGTAGGCTCCCTGCTTGTGAGAGAGTGAAATGCTTTACCCTTCAAGAGCAGTGGATAAAAATAAGAACAAAAAATAGAAGCCTGACCAATGCAGTCCTTCTTAACTTGGGTTTTACATGGATATGAACCATGGCAGGGGCTGGAATGGGATGGGCTTTGAGATGTCTTCCAAGCCAAACCATTCCACAATCCTGTGATCCCATGAAATCCTCATATGATAATGGTCCCAAACCTGCATTTTCCCTGCCTGACTTTCACTGGTGGTCTGAAGCCTCTTGGATGAGGAGGAGCCATTTCTGAAGAGTTGAAGATCAGTAAAAAATCTTAACATTGTTACCTAAAGCCTTTCTCTGACAGTGAGAAAAGTGGGATGCGAAATTCCTGCCCAAATCCGAATCCTGACAAACCACGGGAAAAGCCTCTGAGCTGAGGGAAGGATTGCTGATTTATCCTGAGATGAAAGAAGAATTAGGCTCAGGCAGCACAAGTCTTTCTGAAAGTGGGGAAAAGTCTGAGCTCTGATGCATTTCAAGCTCAGGAAGAGCCAGACTCAGCAGTGGTTCCACCCGATGTCTTGGTTTGAAAGATAGGTGTCTTGCTAAGGAAGGTGGGAGCCTCCTTTAGAATGGATAATGTGACCCCCTTCCCCTGAATTATCATAACTGTGGACTCAAGGGCTTTCAGACAAAGATATGGGAGAAGGAATAACAGTTTTACACTAATATTTAGAGCAAGGCAATAATACAGAAACAACGGTTTAGATAGACAAAGTCAGAATACAACCTGCACCCTGTCAGGGTGGTGCTGCAGTGCAGTTCAATGGTGCTGCAGTCCTGTTGGAGTGATGGATGTGCTCTTGTTGGAGTGGTGAACTTGTGGAAAGGTCTCGTTGGTCTCTGGAGGTCCAGTGGTGGCTCCTGAGCTCTTCTCCTCTGGGAATCAGTGGGAAAGGTACCCCGGTGTTCCAGAGTCTCAGTTTATATGCAGGTGGGAATGTTCAGCTCCTTCCCTCTGGGCAGGGCATCTCACAATGGCTGATGGAATCTTATGAGTCCATCCCAGAGACCTCGATGGCCATGAGCAGAGATAGCCCCGATGGTGTTAGCAGGGCTGGGTCACTCATGGACACTTTGATGGCCCATGAGCAGAGATAGCCCTGATGGTGTTAGCAGGGCTGGGTCATGCTGAACACAAAGAACACTGCCCCACCTGTTTTTAACAGCTTATGGAGATGGTAATAGAATACAGACTTTTGGTCACACCTTCCATGTAACCTAGGACACCCAACCACAAGCAATTAAATATTTTCATTTATTCTGAGGAATGAGATACTCGATTCAGATAACACATCCTGCTCAAACTCAGGGTAAGGCACCTTCCGCTCTGTCCGTTCAACCTCAGCGGTGCTCCCACTTTCTGCATTGCCCGGATGCCAAGGCAAACCCAGGTATTCCGAGGAGCAGGAGGGATCTCAAAAACCTGCGGAATAACCAGAAAGCTGTCCCCAGACACGCACAAAGCATTTTGTGCTAATCAGGGAGCAAGCTCCTCTGCAAAATATTATTCATGGGACTGAACATCAGCCAACTGCAAAAACATTTTCTTAACTTGTGGGTAAACAGTCTCCAGTACTGGCCTCTGCCTCCCAGCATTTAGGTAATTTCACACTTGAAAATTTCACAAATAAAACATCCAGAGCCGCTCGCAGGAAAATTGCAGCGAATTAAAATAAGCAGCAATTCAGTTTTGTCTAAACTGCTCTGGTCTTTGTTTCAATTTCTTTGCCTGATTTGAGCTGAGCTTCTGAATTAAGAACAGGGAATCTGGGATTTTTTTAGTTTTTTTTTTTTTTAGGATGCAGTTTTAGGGGAGGGTGTGATTTAGAGAGCAGTAGGCAGGGAAGAAGGCTCACTGAGGTCAAGGCAGAAAGAAAAATCCGAGGAGGAACTAAACAGGGGTAGAGTGTGCCCAACAGACATCAGATTAATTCTGTCTGCATGCGTCTTCTGCCTCATTTGGTGTTTGGGTTTGAGACACAGGGCCAGGGACCTCAGAACAGACTGCAAATGAGCCTCTGAGTGCCCATGCTCAGTACCAGAGGTAATTAGAGAGATTTCCAGCCCCACATGGCTGAGGTTTTGATCCAGGGCAAGTTTAACAAGGCCACGGGGTCTTTTTATAAATCTCATTAAGTGGTACCTGACCAGGCACAGAGAAATGAGGCCAAAACTCTGCCTGGGACACCAAGGACTTCCCTCAGCCCCAATCCCAGCACAGGTCATTGCTGATCCTCCAGCACTTCCCTCCCCACCGAGCTGAGCTTAGCTCATCCTCCTGCACTGTCCCCAGCAGAGCCCAAAATCTTTCCTGAGCTTTCCTGAGCCCCTGGAAGCCCAATTTGAGCATCACCAGGTTTTGGGGCTGTTGGAACGTGACCTTTTCATCCTGGAGAGAAAGAACATCTCCATGCAGGTCTGTTGCCCGCATTGGAGCACATTTTTCACCCCACTTTTGACATTCAGAT
The DNA here is from genome assembly GCA_036630365.1 of Acanthiza pusilla. NCBI lineage: Eukaryota > Metazoa > Chordata > Aves > Passeriformes > Acanthizidae > Acanthiza > Acanthiza pusilla. The sequence goes on from JAXCHO010000016.1 coordinate 18,015,443, forward strand.
CAGTTGGACACCTCAAGCCCTGGAACATTTAATTATAGTTCATACCATCATTTACCTTGTCCACTAAGCCTTTGATTACATTAGGCAAGAAAGAAAATTTCATCTATGCTCTCCAGCTATTCCTTAGGCTGAAAATAAAACTGGAATTGGCCAGAAAGAGAGGACATTTTTCTTCAAGACAGCTGAAGGAAGCATAAAAACTGCTGTCCAGGATATCCGGGACTTGGCTGGTTCCTTCGCTTCCCTGAGTTTTCTCACCAAATGATTTTTGTTTATTTTATTAAAAAGTCTGTTCCTCTTTGACAGGTGTCCTATAGGCAGAAAATGTGTCTTGGCTGAGGACAGGGAGGGAATTAGTTCTGGGTTTCTTCTTGGGAATAGTGGAATTTTCTCTGCCAAAGGTGCATGGCAGAAATATTCCTGTGTTTAACCCAATGTGATGCATTCAGGCACAGGACTTCAGGAGGGATAAAATTTTGGAGAATTGAAAGGCTCCAATAAAAGTGGAAGGGGGATTTGCAGCGGCAGGTGGAATAGGAACTTTGGAATTGTAAGGAATTGAAGGACCTGTGCCCAATTTCTGTGAAGATTTGTTCCTTGGGCCCCATCCAACTACATCATGGTCACCTTTGGGGCCTAAGGAATCAGAGGGAAAACTTTAATGTGGGAGTGGGATGTTAACCATGAGTGAAATGAGTGAAGCAGAGCTCAGACAGAGATTTTCAATGTTTTTAGGATATTTCAGGGGGAGCTTCCATGCTCTCCAATGCGTTGATCCATCCTCTTGGCCTGGCAAACATCCAGAGGTGGCTGCTCCCTTCCTCCCCTCCACAAGTGGAGAAGAGAGGAGGAGTCAGAAAGTTGACGTGGCAAATCTCCAGCCCTCTCCAAATATATTTTATTAATCCGGCAATTAATATCATGGACCAGCGCCTGCCTCAGCGAAGCCAATCCAATATGGAAGAAGGAGGAGCGGGAGTGATTTAGAAACTCCTATTTCTTGGACAGGGGCACGGTTAAAAAGCCTGATCTCATAAAACTGTGGTTTCTGTGCATTTTTAGGCTGTGTATATGAGCACTCCCACAGCAGATAGTGGGACGTGTAACATTCCCAAGTCCATGAACCCCAGTCACATGATGGTAATTACTGCAGACCTTGAAACACAAAGACCAATAAATTCAGCATCGAGAGCGCAGCTCCTGTTCGCTCACTCACAGCACAGAATTTGGACAGAATTTGGGTGGGAAGGTCTTATCCTTTCAAGCATCTTGATTTCTCAACATGTTGTTGATCCTTTGGATACCTCTGACCATATGCTGGACAAAGGATATTCCACTCAGATGTCCCTAAAGGGATCAAAAATTCCAACCCAGCTCCTGATTCCTTGGGCCTCTTCAGAAATTCAGCATCAGGAGCTTTTGAGAGGGGGGAATTATAACAAAGTGAAGTTTTCCTTTCCAAAATGCAGGGGGGACATAATTTCATTTCCAAAATGCTGAACCTTTCGAAAGGCAGAGGCTCTTTAGAGCACAGAGTTGAGGATCTTGCGATAAAGATGGGATCACTTCATCCCAGGGAAGATGGATCACATGTACCCTGGAGAGGGAAACCACTGGAATGGGGGAAGCAGGTAAAAAATGGGGTGGCAAAAGAAGAATTCAGCAGATGAGAAGCACCCACAGTTTAACAAATCCCCAGATCAAACTCCTACAGCTGAATTCAGCTCATTGTGCAAAAAACTTCCATTTCCAGAGCCATCAACAGAGACCATTAGAAGGAAAAGCAGAGATATTCATCTCTTGGCTGCCCTGGGTCTGTGAGCTGAGCCTTGGTGTGGTCTGTGCGCTGCTGCTGTGACTCAGGAGCTGAGCGAGCACAGCCTGCCCCGATGGCGATGTCGGACTCTGCTGCCACGGCCGAGCTGCCAACGCTTTGAAGGAGATAAAAGGTCCCCTGCTCGGCCAGGACAAATTGGCACCTCTCCACCTCCTCGGAGATTTACATATGTATTTTTAAAATGAAGCAGTCATTAAAACGCTGCTCCACTGGGATAATTGCAATTATCCCATTCTTTCAGTGGCCCACTGTAAACAGAGAGTTCACTGTCTTGTCTTTTGCTCGAGCAGTAGAGTCATCCCAATCCCAGGACTTCCTCTTTGGCAGCAGGCGATTCCATCTGAATCACCACCCGGCTCTTGCTTCATCCTCAGGCTCTGATGGTCTGATAGCATTTACTCAGATCTCCCAGCAATTAAAACCGGGATGACACATTAAAACAATCTCAATTTAGAGGCCATCTTTAAATGATTACTTAGAGCTGATTGGGAAATGGAATTTCTGCTCTGCAGGGAAGTCAAACGTTTCAAAATTCCCTTTCATCACAGGCTGGAATGCAACCTGAATTTGGCTTAAATCCCATCTTAGTTGGACTTTCGGCACCTGGGACTTGCAAACTGCTTAATGTCAGCCGTCACTTCATCCCAGAGAAAAGCGCAGATGTTTCCACATGGGGGGACAGAGTGGCCTTCATTAAAATGCACTCAGCACTGTCCCATTAATTAGCATCAGGGCAGGCACAATTCCTGCTTTCTCCCCAGAGCCTCCACAGTGGGCACGGCTGTGCCCAGACCTGACACGTGAGGGACAAATCCAGAGCTGTGAGGACAAAACACAAGAACATTTGCCCAGCAGAGCCAGAGTTCATAAAAAGTGAGTTGTGACCTTTCTGAACTGGATGGAGGTGAAATTTCCACTTTTTCATGGACCTATCCACCCAAGGATAAATAGGGAAGGCCACAGCAGGATTTCTCCCATCCTCTCTTATGGCATATAGGGGAAAGCAGCAGTCAGTGTGTGCCAGGAGCTGTCACTGTTCCTGAGGGAGATGGAGATCTTCCCCAGCAGAGGAGCACCTTGGTCTCCTTTCTCGCTCCTCACACAGTGCCCAGATGGATCAGCGCACCCTGAATTCCTTTACATGATGATGAATTCATCCCATATAACCAAAGTTATGGACAAAACTCTCACTCCTCACACACTGCTCAGATGGATCAGCACACCCTGAAGTCCTTTCTGTAGTGATGAATTCATCCCATACAACCAAAGTTATGGACAAAACCACTGGGAGGGCATCAGTTTGGAGCATGACCATGTTGCCATGGAGAATCACTTCCGATCAGAATGGAGCAAAGATTCTTCATGGAAGTTGTTGGGCTTTGATCAGAATTTTGAGATGACACTTATGGCCAAAACCATGCTCATCCACAGCCTCTGACCAAGTTCACTGTCATTTTTAGTTACCTGTCTCAGGGGTGAAGGAGAAGGGATGGATGAGGACTCAGCACTGCTCCACCCAAGGAGGAACATCTCTCCCAGCTCCCAAACCCATTTGGCTGGTGGTCCTGCTGCTCTCTGGCCATGGATCCGAGCACGAGCTGCCCACTCAGCCCCTCCCCTCGCTCCTGGAGCTGGTGGGGATGCAGTGCTGCAGCAGAGCATCGTCCTACCCCTGGTGTGGAGGATGGAGAGCCCAAAATCCCTCCCTGTGCTGCACAATCCATCTGCTGCAGCACTTGGACATGCCTTGCATTTTTGTCCAAGCCAGGCCTGCAATCGTGGTTATTAAAGGCATTATTCCTCACCCCCGAGTTGTAAAGGGCTCTTCTTTCACAACTGCTTGAGTGATGGCTCATTACTCAGCTGCCTTCACAGGAAAACTATTTTCACAGAGTTCCTTGCAAATCAAATGACTTTCTGGTTTATTGAAATTGCGTTGGCTGGAGTGGCCTTGTCATCGCCGATGACTCCTGCAGCAAAACGGCCCCAAGGAAATCTGCCACATCTGAGCAGGTGGGGGAAGAGGGAGCAATGGCCTTTGGAGGATGGAAACACATTTCAGACTCCGAAGAGCTCCTGAGGAAGAAAATCAGAGTATGGGCTCTGATTCAGCAAAGCAATTAAGTATATGCTTTAAGTCAAAGCCTTGCTTAATTCCTTTGACTCCAATGGGATTTAAGCAAAGACTTTAGACTGAGCTGAATTCAGGTCTAAAAATTCCTCTGACATTTTTGGATTGCAGCAAAAGCAAGTGGTTCTAGTGCAAGCCTCGAGGAGCAGAGGGGCCATGGGCTGTGATGCACATCCAGGCCAATGCAAAGCCTTAAAAATCCCTTGGCAGGAGCCAAGTCATAAATTCAGTTTCTCGACTGGTCCTGCTTTGCAACCAAAGCCATTGTCTTGGAGGCCTTGAGCTTTACAACTTCCCAACCCCGCTGTGGCCGATCAGGAGAAACTTTACACTTGATAAGTCCTCTAATATGGCAGGGAGAGTCCCTCCCTCCCCTCCCGCTCCCCTCCTACCTCTTTAATGAGCATCCCCATTAGCTTCGGAGTACAAAGGGAGTTCACTTTGCGAGCCTTTGTGCTCTTTGCATGTTAGGAGGGCTAAGGAGCAGTTCAAAAAGCAATCTGCCCAGAAACCACAGTTTATGAGTCCCAGAAGTTTCATTTGCTCAGGTCAGACTGAAAGCTTGGCTGAAGATACAGTAGAAATTTTTCTCTGTCAGGCAACAGAAAGCAGTACAAAGAACCCAGCTGTTAGGTCTCATAGCCCAGGCCTCTAATTAAAACAGTGGAAAATTAGATAACTTCACAAATTCATCACTGCCACCACTGGCTGTCAAAAAAAAAAAAGCTCAGGGGTTACCACCCACCTTTTGTTTATGTTGCTAACCAGTGTCTCCATCTCGTGTGTGTGTGTGTGCGCACAGAACTGAGTTTTTTGAACTGAGTTTTTCTCCCTTCCCCCTGCTCACAGCCACTTTTTGCACCTCATTCAAAAAAACTTCAGATGAGACTGAAAAGGGGCTGTAAATTGGGATTGCAGACATGCCTCCCCACATGGATTTTTGAAGGGTTTTTTTCCCCTGTGAGGGAAAACGAAAAAGGCTCAATTTTTTTTTTCTTCTCAAAGAGGAGGAAGGGGAATGATTCTTCCCAAAGATGCAAGACATGGTTGGTGTGGCAACTCTGACTGTCTGTCCTGTGGTCAACAAACGTCATTTGCAGCTTGTGACCAACTCTATATTAAAAAAAAAAACCCCAAGCAAACAATGCCTTCACCCCTAAAATGAAGGAGGAAAGACCTTGTAGCACCCACGCTTCAACAACAGCAAAAAAGAAAGCTCCCATTCTTTGAGAAGTTAAATTCATGTTTTAATCCCAGTGGGTAAGTTCAATAGCCCTCAAGACCGAGAGGGATTAAAAACGTCTCTTGCATTAAGCTTTGCTTTTAGAAAAAAAATTCTCTTTCAGAGAACAAAGGGCAGAGATTCACACCTTAACAAGCCACACCAAGTACGAACCAGCTCCTCCTGCAGAAGTCCTGGCACAGGGGACCAGGAGGGGACAGACCACGGTACCACACAGGGCAAGGAGCAGATCAAAAGTGCTAAGATTTTATGAATACTGAAGTGGAAAACAACTTTAGGGTTGGGCCTGGGAATTGCTCTCAGCTTAACTTTCATTTGGGGCTGTAGGGTAGAGGAGGAATAGGGCAGATGCTCCAATCCACAGGGTGACACCAGAGGAGGCAGCCAACCCCATGATTTGGTGTTTTTTTTTTAATAACAAATCCTGTCACAATACCTGGATTTTAATTCTCACCTGAATATGTGAATTTGGCAGCAGCCAAGGCTGGTGAGGGCAGCAGGTTTGATGTCTCCTGTCCCACCTGCAGCCTTTGCTGTTCCCCTGTTCTCTCTGCCCTGCTTTCCTGCAGCATTTGGGAAACGTGGAAAACATACTGGTTTGGCATAAAAAGTAGGAATTTGAGAGCATGGATAAGAATCGCATTAATAAAGACACTCTGCAAGATGAAGAGAAAGGTGAGACAAAGATCTACGTCAAGACTGTGACTTCGTTGACCCATTAATTAATTTCCAGCCACAGTGCAGGAATAACTTCCATTCCAGAGCAGGAATAACTGCAAGCCCTCAGTGAAATAAAGCACATTTGCTAAAAGCCATTGCTCAAAGGCTGCACGGAAAGCACATGTGGTCACTTCAACTAAACACATTTTGCTTTATACCAAGGCGAGCCGAGGGCATCCAGAGCCCCCAGCAGCTCCAAAGAGGCTCCATCAAAGGTTTGTGGGATCAAACACCACGACTGCTCCTCGGGTGGCCCTGAAGGATGGAGCTGAGGGTGAGCCTGGCTGGAGTCACCGCTGGGATCAGGAGCTCCCAGTGAGCCAAATCGCCCCCAGCCCGCGGGGCTTTGGCGGTGATTTGTGCCTTTCTATAATTGGCACGGCCCTTCTCCAAACAAAAAAGCACCAGCACCAACCCAAGCCCTTCCCAGTTCTCACCAACAAAAGGTAAAGACATTGAGAAGGACGGCATTCTCTTGTCACATGTTACCTTCTAAATCTTGAGTCTTCCTTTGTACTCTGACAGTAATTTCACATATAGACATGGCTGCCAAGCGAGGTTTGTTTGATGTTCTTTCCTGCCTTTGTAATGGAGTTTCCTTTTAAGCAGGAGGAGGCGGAGGGAGAGGGGATGACAGGGGCTTATAAATATGGAAAAGACACTTTTTGGCATAAAAATCACGTCGCATTTAAAATATCTCTATGACTCTTTTCTTTTTCCCGCCCGTTAAGCTGGCCACCTTTGGGATTGTCCACTTGGAAAATCTACTGTTAAAAAAAGAAGCACAGAAGGGAAAATCATCACTGCTGGAAAACGCTCAAGACTTTGGGAAGCAAAAAAAAAAGTCCAAAAATTCCACTACAAATCCTGGAGTGACATCAGTGTTGCCTCCTCTCCTCTGAAAGGCCACACTGCCACTAAGGCACCTATGGGAGATAAATCAGGGGAGCAGTGAGTGAGTTGGTGCTCTCTGAAGTGACCAGACCTTGGAAAACTCATGGATTTCACAGGAGAAAGGCCATAACACCCATCCTAGGTCTTAGGAATAAAGTTTGGGAATGTTCTCCACAGATAAGGCAAAGCTGATGATGATCAGCCTGGTGGGACTGGGATTTCACCCATCAGAGATGTTAATTACACCTTGGAGTAAGCAATCCTAAAGATCCAAAGGGCATTCCCAAGGCTGCACAGGAAGATCATGAGAGAAGGAAGCAGGTGCCTGATCCTCAAAGTCACCGTGCTGATGCTCCCAGAGGACCAGACCTGGGGTCCTGCCACGTCCAGAGCACAAAAATGACTGATCCAAAACAACACAGGATGAAAAGGATAGGTTGGAATTGTGTTATCCCAGGAAAAATCTGAGCAGAGGTTGAGATGTGCTGGAAATCCACCAGCCAAGCCCTGACATTTGCTATCCATGGGTGGCTGGTGAGCTCCATGCTCAGTTCCACTCAGATTCTGCATCCTCATCCCCTGAAACTTGCTCAGAGCTCCTCAGGAAGGATCCACACATCTCCCAGCTCTTCAGCAAATAACGGATGTGCCTTTCATTTATCCCCAGGGCTGTTTCCTTCAGATTGCTCTTGACACTCCACACTTCGCCTGACACACGAAACCCCCCTCCTCTGATAAATTTATGTGCCTTATAAACAAAAGCTACAAAATGTAGCCAACAGCCCCACGTCCCTGCCAATTTGAGCATATGGAAGAACAAGGAGAAGTCAAGGGATCTTTTTTTTGTAGGAACACCAGAGTTTGAAGCAGAAAGATCCATTAGTCCAGCTAATGAGGGATTGTTCCCCGTGGTATATTCCCCTCAGCACTAAATGACTCAAGTGATAGCCCTTCCAACACTTCCCAGGGGAAACTATTCCACAGCCTCATAGATCACACTGTCAGGAGCTTTTGGCCAGATGGATTTCAAAGGCTACGAAACGTGCTCGAGTGTTTGACTTGGAAACCCTTGAAACACTTTTGGACTCTCATATTTGTGATACCACAGGCATGACTTCAGCTGCTGGCCCTCAGCACCCGAGTCCCGCACACCTCTGTGCCCTGCACACGTTCCCACGTGCGTGGGATTGGGATCACCCTGCTCCCTGTCCAGGGAAAGCTGCCGCAGGAAGGAGAGCGCTGAGTGTTTGTTGCTCTCTGGGCAACTGAAACCTAAATTGTCTTGAAGGCTCGAAAGACTCGGGCTGATGTTATTCCAGGGGGAATTACTCCGGGGGGAAAAAAAAATAAATCCGGGTGTTTGATGTGATGGGGTTGCCAAGAAATGTCCGTAAAGCTACCAGAGAAATTCTGCTGGAGTTTCCCTGTTGAACTGGGGCCCGGGAGCAGCAGATCCTGGTTTCCTGCAGGTGGATTCTCTGAGCCTGGCTCCAGCCGTGTGGAAATCCCATCTGGCTGTGCAGCAGGTGGGATCTGAGCCCTTTCCAGCCCCAATTCCAGTCCCCAGCGCCACCTTGGCACAACAGCATGAACCTGTTTTCCGGGGGACAGACAGAGCCCAAGAGAGAGACTTTTGGCAGCTTCCCACTTGAAGGACCAGAATGGCTCTGCAGAAACAATCCTGATGGAGTCGCTTGAGCTGTTCGTGGGGTTTAATCCATGGTTCCACCGTTGGTGCTGAATTTAAACCCAAAAACAGGTGAGAGCCCTCCTGCGCCTGGAAAGCTCCTCCTTCTCTTCTGACAGCACAGGCTGAATGCTCCATCCACAGATCCGCTCTGGGATGAGGCATTGCTTGGGAATAAGTCAGAGCATCCTGTATTAATTAATATTAGGAATTATTAATTAATATTAAGGATAATTAAGGATTAGTTCAGAGGAGTTTCTTCGTAGGGCAGGATCGTTATCCGCACAGGAATCTCAGATTGGATGTCCACACTCAGCTCAGCAGCTCGTGGTTTTCTTCTGTCTCTAAGCCGACCTTAATTCACCTCCTTCAGCCCCAACTTTCTCTCTCTGGAAGTTTTAAATCTGGTATCCCAGTTTTCTTCGAAATGGGGGTTTTGGCAAAGCTTTGAGGTGTCTGAAAGTGGGCAGAACAAGCCCTTTTTGTCATCATCTGCATTAGCACAATTCTTGTCGTTATCTGCCAGGACCCTGATGCTGTGCAAACAACACAGAAATGGGACCTGCTTCGCTCTGAACTTTATAATCCACTTGGACCAGGACCTAAAATGTTCTGATTTTATACCTAAAAATAAACCAGAATAGAATGTACTCTTCTCCTGTTACCATCCCTACCAACAAGAGGAGAAATAAGAAGTCCAACCACTTTGGAGGATGAAATGTGATAACAGGTCCAGCGAGGGAAATAAAAGCCATATAAACTGATCTAAAACTTTAAATGAGTGCAAAATGCACTCACTTTCTTGGCAGAACGAGTTTTTATGCAACTCAGGCAGGGAAGTTACATAAGGCATCCCTTCCAAAGCACTTTACTGGGAAGCAAAGATGTCACTGGAATTCCTGGGCAATTAAAGTAGAAGAGAAATGTTTAGGGGAGAAACTGGTCTGAAACAAAACCTCGTAGGTGCTTCTTTCCCTCCTGTTTATAGGGATTGAAAAAAACCTTGTAGGTGCTTCTTTCCCTCCTCTTTATAGGGATTGAAAAAAAACCTTGTAGGTGCTTCTTTCCCTCCTCTTTATAGGGATTGAAAAAAAACCTTGTAGGTGCTTCTTTCCCTCCTCTTTATAGGGATTGAAAAAAACCTTGTAGGTGCTTCTTTACCTCCTTTTTTTATGGATTGAAACAAAACCTTGTAGGTGCTTCTTTCCCTCCTCTTTGTAGGGATTGAAATCCTGATGCTGATGTGGGTGAAGTTTTTGCTTCTTTCCCTCCTCTTTGTAGGGATTGAAAAACAACCTCGTAGGTGCTTCTTTCCCTCCTCTTTGTAGGGATTGAAATCCTGATGCTGATGTGGGTGAAGTTTTTGCAAACCATCCAGGTTTTTATGAAGGATCACACTTCCATCATCAGAGACAATGGGGACAGGATGAGGATTTTGGCACTGCAGCTCTGACACATTTCAGATCTCTGGAAAGGGGAAAATCGTGGCTAAGCCGTTCCTCTGGCTGCAGGCAGGCGCTGATGATCCAACAAAAACACTTCTGGGAATCAGGGCTGCTCTTTGATATGGCACACACAGGTTTGTCTGCTGGTTCAGGTAACACGACACCAGGTAGATATGAAAATGAGGAGCTTTGATGGATCGCACCTCTCCCAAAATCCGAGGAAGAGGCTCCGGGAAGCAAAGCTGACAGGGATTACTGCAGCTAGAGCTGCATTCCTTCCAGCACATTAAGCTGCTTTACGCCGTGCCACGACTTGATATTGATAATGCAACACAATAGGGCAGGATGCCACCGAGCCAGGCTGGGGAAGAGAGGGAAAGCAGGAAAGGAAGGCTTTGTTTGGGGAAGGATTATCTGTTTCCGATGAGGGCATTCCCTCCAAGGGTTGGGTGGGTGTTCAGCTGGGGAAGGGTCTGCTAAAGGACAAGTTTGGAGTGTCCTCTGGGCTTCCAAACACGAACAGCTTGGAATCAAAAGAATTAGACTCAAGTGCGGGCTGAAATTTTAATCTTTCCGTACATCCAATCCAAACATTGTTCTGCTTTCTTAAGGGATTAGTAATTATTATGACAAATAACATTGCTTCATCCCCGGTTACTCTGCAATTTCTCGTGAGCTGCTTCCTCAGACCTCACACTGCACTGAGCTGGTGGAGCAGCCACCACTTGTGACAAGAGTCTGGAGAGCCATGGGTTGGGCAGTCAAAAATTTAAATATTTCATTTACGAACTGCTTCTTTTCCTTAATTTCTATTTCTATTCCCTTATTCTGATTTAACTGATTTTATCCATTTCTAAGTTAGCATTATCCAAGCTGAAAGTTTGGCAAAGATGCTTTCAGTTCCCTACAATATCTTGGTTATTATAGTCAAAGCACCTCTCAAATTTCAGTCTATTGAGCAAAATGCTCATTTTTCTATTAAAAAAAAAAAAATTCCTTTTCAGTAAAGGCACTGCCAAAATCCACTTATATTTTCTTACAATGCATTTCTGGACCTTTCTCTGCTGCAGAAGGCACAGACTGATGGCCAAACACTATGGGAGGAGGAGGAGTTTCTTTTGAAAGGTATATCCTAAAAAAAAAAAACCAACCTAATAATCCTTTGGAAAGGCCACATTGGAGCAGACTCTGCCCGTGGCAAGTGTGGTCACTAAAATGTGAGCACTCATTTAAGTGCTTTGCTGAACCAAGGCCTAAATTCCTGGGTTTATTCAGCCTGGTAGCAGTGACAGAATGAAGACAAGGGGATTATTTTATAAAGTGTTCTTTTTTGGTTGTGTTTCAGCAGCTCTGACTGAGATTTCAGCAATAATCCCAGCCCTGTTAAAAGTTCTCAGCGAGGAGATGGGACCAAACACTGAAAATTGATTCCAAATTTTTGGCAGCACCCTTTCAGAAGAGATTTTAAATCAATCCTGAAAGGTTGTCCTCAAACCACGCTCTGAGCTGGGGATTTCAGCCCTGAGCTCTGGGGGAAGCTGCAGCTGTCACCTGAGCGAGGATGAGCCAAGTTTTCCTTGGAAGCATCACCACCACAGGGCACCTCCTGGTGCTCAGGGAGGCTGCAGGTCACGTCAGCGTGGAAATAAATCAGGAGAGCTCTGTGCAGAAACACAAACGAGCTGCAAATCCCCTCCAGGGAGAGCCTCACAAGAGCTCACACTCCAGCTGTGCTGGAGCCACAGGGGTTAAACCATCTTGGATGGGCCAGCATGAGCAGCATTCCCAAGACAGCTCAGGAGGAGTTTGTCAGCTGAAAATTCTGCCTAATTCACACCCAAAATTCGAGAGAGTAAAGTACTAAGGGAATAAAAGGGAACAAACAATGCAAAAGCAACGTTAAATCAACACTTTTTTATTCCCAAGAATTAATAAAATCCATGGAGCTGATGATTTTTGCAGGAAAGTCAGGCACCAGCTCGTGGGAAAATCTTTCAGGTGGGTGTGAAGATGTGAGGACACAGGGAATTCTGTTTTGGTACCTGGCAGTGGAATTTCAAGGAGGTCATATTCAACCTGCACATTCCACCTCCCACTCCACGGTATGAAGAGCTGGGTGTGATTTAAAGTAAATCTTCAATTCTGCCTTCAACTTGGTCCATAATTCTGTGGTCACGAGGCCAAGCAGTGAATTTGGGTTGGGATTGGAGGTTTTTTATTGTGGTTGTGGGTGTCAGTGCAGGTCCCGAGACACAGCTCCAGCAGGGCTGGGATGAACTTCCATGGGGAGCAACACCTCCACTCCTGCCAGGTCATTTCAGAGCAAAGCCTGAGGTGCTGCCTAACCTGAGCAGGATTATTAATCCTCAGGTTTTTGGTTTAATCCCAGCTCGTACTTTTGCCCACTGCTGAATGAGAGTAATGGGATCCACAATATCCTCTGGTTACTCTTGGGTTTCAATGCTCTAAATTCCTGATTTCAATCTTGAGCCCAGTCCTCCCTGTCCCGAGGAGTCTCATCCATGGACATGCTGTCATTACATAAACCAACATCTTCTCCTGTGTCCACAGCCCCAGCAAAGGCCAGCATCGACCTCATCAGGGTGGGGATGGGGGAAGGGGAGAAAGGAAAAAGGGAATCAGTTGAATTCTTGGTCTCGAGCCTGAGTGCGCTCACAGAAAGGGATTTGTTCATCACAAAAATTGAATTCACACCACTTCCCTGCTCCGAGAAGACAGATGACATCAGACCCTTGGCAGGAGGTGCTTTAGAGAAGATTCTAATCCGTGTTCTGACAGGAATATTCACTGGAGCTGTTGCTCGCGCTGTGTCCAAGGTTTGATCATGGCTTGAATATGGACCCTGTGCTGGCTGACAGCAAAAATGCTCTGTGGCAGCTGACAAATGAGGTGGCACCCTACAGATTCAAGTGTGATCGTGGTGTACAGCATCAGCCTCAGAGCCTGCAGAGAGCAGGGGATCAGGGCTGACACTAAAAGTCTCCTCGGGCTCAAAACGGCAGCGTGTGCTGTGCACTTCCCAGAGTGCTGCATCTTCATCTCTGCCTGCGGGGAAAAAAAAATGGACATGTTGGATGAAATCCGTGTTCCCTGTTGGTTTTTATGGCTGCCTTACAGGCCTACAATGCACAGGGAATAGATAAGGCTGATCTAGAGTGGTTATCTGGAAGAAAAACACTGGATTTTTAAAGATATTGACCACAGTCAAGGACTAATTTTCACAGCTCGAGGTTGGATCTAATGGGATTTATCCTCCTTTGTGCAGGGCCCTGGGCAGGGCTTGGCCATCAGGGTGATCCTCCAGAAGCAGCCGAGCAACCAAAAAAGTTATTTCTTGCTGGGAATATGTCAGGCAAATCTGTTGGTGCTTAATTGAATCTGTCATTAGCAGAGTGACAATTACAGCAGCCCAACGATGTGGCCTTACCTCACAGCCCTCTGCCATGGCAACGGCCAGACTTTATTAGGGATGAAAATCGGGAACAATTTCCAATTCTGTAGAAGATTCTCTCTAGCCACCAGAAGAAGCACATAAAACACAGAACAAGCATCAACAGGGATGCAGGCAATGACTGACTGAACTCCTGAAGCCTGGATTTCCACCTTGACTGAACTCCTGAATTCTGGATTTCCACCTTGACTGAACTCCTGAATTCTGGATTTCCACCTTGACTGAACTCCTGAAGCCTGGATTTCCACCTTGGTTGCAGACAAGACTCCAGGCTCTGATCCTAAGCCCGAAGTCAGGAGTGTCCTCCTCGTTGCCCACATGAGGAGCTCAATGCAAAGCCATTCTGTTGGTGTGACCCAGACCAGAGTGTTCGGAGGAGAGGAAGGACACAGGGAGAAGCTCAAAGGAGACTTGGCTGAGAGTCACTGGCCGTAAAAGCAGATGTGCCTCTCCACTTTTGCCCAAATCCTCATCCAGTGGTTGGAAATCCAAAGCACATCTCCCTGCCTGAGCCCCTTGACCTGCAGCTGCTCTGGATCTCCTGCACTTCCGAGCCAGGAATTTTCTGATGGAGCCAGAGTGATCAACCCAAGCGAAAGTGCTGCCATTCTAAGGACATTTTTTTTTTTTTTTGCCTCTCTTTCTGCCCACCTTGGCTTATGTTCAAGAGAACGAGAAGGAAGTGACCAAAGAACACAAATAAAAACCACTCGAGCAGAGGATCAGGTTTAATTTCTTACAATGTCCAGCACAAAGAGGAGCAGGACTGGAGCGTGCCAGCATTTATAGAATCATTAAGGTTGGAAAAGACCTCCAAGATCATGGAGTTAAACCTTTCTCAGTGCTCTCTGCAGCTGTGCCTGGAACTCGACATGCTCTGGAAGTGCACTACATGTGGACATGCTTTAGAAAAAGATGTTGAGATTAGGAAAACATTATTTCACTGCAGGAATAACACATTTCAGCTGCCTTCACTGCTGCTCAGTGGGAAAAACCTTTTCCAGCAGAAAGAGGACTTTGTGAGGAAATAAAGTGGCACACACAGAAGAAGCTGGGATTTGGGATCTGGGTGGTTTGGGGCATGGAGGCACTGGACAATTATTTAAACTCAGTGTTAGCTAGGCTGTGCTGCTCCTCAGAGGGTTCAGTGACTGCAGGAGGAGCAAGAGGAAGCACAGCTCCTTCCAAGGAGGCTCTGGCTTGGAACATCACCATGATCAAAGAGAAATCTTGAAAGCTCCACCTGGAATTGCTGTGAGACATGGACGTGTTCAGTGCCAGGTGGAGCTGGCGCCACTTCCACAGCCTGTCACACCCTGGCTCTGTTCCCAGGAGCACCCTGGGCCTAGGAACAATGGCCACAATCTACACAACCACTTCTAGGGGTGGCAATCCTGTGGTAGCCACAGCCTCTCCAGCCAGCCCTCAGCCCAAAGCCAAGAGGAGCTGAGACATGGATATAGACCATCAATAACTTACACAGGATCTGTGCTTCCCTAACGGGGCAGGAACTGTGAAAAACTTTCATTTACCTCTGCCAGAAACCTCTGCCCATCCTTTGCAGGGCATCCAGGTCCAGCCACCCACCAGAAGGAGGTCTGTAGGTCACTGGCAGAGCTGAGAGAGCACAGGAGGCTCAGCTTTTCCCAACACCCATCCCACTGGATGACACCAGAAAAAGGCTCAAATTAAGGAGTGTTTTTGAAGGCAGTGTTTTTGAGGGTTTGTTTTTCTGGCTTATTGGCCTTTTCTCCAAAGGGATAGTGTTTCTCCAAGGGAAGTTTCTTTTTGCAAAGTGACTGACCCGCTGGCAGCAGTACAAAGTTTTAGGGGATGAACTCATCCTTCTGAGTACGATTCCTTTGCACTGCTGAGAGCTGCTAATGAAGAGGAGCAGGGAGCAGCTCGAAAGGAAATAAGAGCCAGCAGCTTGGGAAATAGAAAGAGGGAACAACAAGGTCCTGATCTGCTTCGAGCATCTCCAAAGCAGAGGGGCCAAGCTCCCCCTCCTCCCCAGAGAGAGCTTAAGGGTCCTCAGCAGCATTCGAACCTCAAAATCCACCCCTCTCCCTCCCTCATCTGCTGCCCGACTCTGGAAGAGCCTAATCTTCCCCGAGGTACTTTGAAGTTACGCAGGGATTTAGATCTGTGCCTCTTTTAAGGCAAGGCAGAGCCGTGAGCAGAGCCGAGCGCTCCTCGCCTCCCTTAACACAGAGCAGGCACGGCGGGTGACAGCCCCGGGGGGCTCAGCCGTGCCCTCCTCCTCCTCCTCCTGCTCTTCCCAGCTGGGTTTGGATGGGAAGGGCTCCAACAGCCCCTGCCCGGTCCTGCTGGCTCCTTCCCCGGTCCTGTGACTCTCCACGCGCTGCAAACAGAGCGCGAGATTTTCTGCGAGCCCAAACGCTTCCACTGCTTGCAAATTCCCCCAAAGCTGCCTGAAGGTGATTCCACCTTCCCTCGGTTCCTGAGGATGCTGAAGAGTAACTGGATCCAGCCCTGATGTGCTGCAAAGGGAATCCCAAATCCATAAGAATCAAGGGATTCTTGGAACCTCATCCCATCACAGAGATTGACACCCCCTGGGTCTGCCTGGCTTGTGCACAGCACCTTCCAGCCCAAGAAACTCTTCCACTTTGCAAAAAGGAACACGATATGTGATGCTAAAATCTATTTAAGGTGATTGCCAACCTTCCTTACTTCCTTTCCAGGGAAGGAGAGCAGGGCCAATGTCATGCTGTGAGTCACCGGAAGAATAAAATCGAATACTTGGGGCCAATGTTTGAAAAGAGCATGGCCAGGGATTTTTCTCTTCTGTTTTTCAAATACTCTTGACATTTCTCCCACCTCTCCTATCACTGGCCCTCAGCATTTGAGAAAAAGTGCCTTCAAAACACCATAAAGGCATTGGGATTTTCCCTTGCCAAACCACTGAAAATCCACCTGCTCCCCCCACACTTCTTATTATTGTTGAAAATCTTGTTATTCCTCGGGTCTCTGTTCCCCTCCAACCTCCAGGCCCTGCCCAGCACAGTGAAGGCTGTTGGAAAGGGCTCCTGGCCAAGGGCAGATGTCAGGAAGGTTACCCAGGCGTTGTTCACTGGCAGGGAACACGAGATTCCCAACTCCAGGCTCATCCAGAACCCTCCACCCAGCAGAGAAGGTGCCTGGGACCATTTGTGTCCCGGTGGGAATCGCGGGGCTTTACACTGAATGTGTGGGAGCGTCCAGGATTTGATTTAGGGGAGTGTGAGATGTGCAGCACCTCTGAGGTTTATAACTTGTAAGAGCTTATCTCCTTTTGCATCAAGAAGTGTCTGGGAAGCAGCCAAGGGCACACAGCAGAGGAGATAGCAAGTGGGAAGGGAGAGGAAAAAAGTCAAGGGGAATACGAGCATATTTATAAAAATCAGAACAATAGTTTCCCAGAGCTGTGATAAGAACTATTTTTTACTCACAAATAAAAACGTAACACTGATTTTTTTTTTCCATGCACTTCTCCTCTTTTCTTAAAAAGAAGAAGCCATACCCCAGCACTTTGCCTGGAGCCAGAGCTGTCATGAAAGGTGGAAGGAGTTAATCCTCCCAGCAGGGAAACCATCTGCCTGCACCCTTTGGAAAGGGCCTTGAGGCTGGGGGTCCTGCCACAGTCCCTGGTGAGCGTTTGTTCAGATCATCCAGCTCAGTGCACGGCGCTCCCTCCGCTCTGAAGGGATTGGCAAGAGCATCTCGAAGGGTGGCCTGGAGTCATAAACAAGCAGAGCTTTGCATCCCCAGCCAGCGAGGCTGAGCTTTGCTGGCAGAGCTGCCTCGAGCAGGATCCCTCTGGCTCTCTGCCTGGCCCTTGCAGTGTTATCAATCGCCTGCTTCCATGAACATTAAAGAAATCAAACTTTCCTTCTCGCTCTTGCACCCCCTCCCTTTAAATAGCAGCTTAAAAGGAAACAAGTTTAGAGCAAGGTCAGAGGGATGCAGAGGCTGTTTCTCAGGCTCGGAGGAAATCCTAGCTGTTGGATGGTGGAGGAAGTTATCTCCCAGCCCTATCTGGATATGAATTCACAGAAAGGCTGGGAGGGATTTCCCAGGAAATTACAGTGTTGCCCCCAGCCCCTCTTCCTCGTGGCAGGGCAGGATCCTCTCTGCACACTGTTCCTGAGAGATCTCAGAGCAGATCCCACGCAGGGCTGCACACTGCAGTCCTGTCTGGGATGTGCCCGTGGGGGTAACCCTGGAAGTGTCCAGGGCCAGGTTGGTGGGGTTTGGAGCCACCTGGGCTAGTGGAAGGTGTCACTCTCCATGGCAGGGGATGGAACTGGATGATCTTAATCATCCTTCCAAACCATTCTGGGATTCTCTTGTGATTCCATGGCTGCCGTTTACCCTTGGTGTCCAAGAGCAGCATCTCCAGACCAAAAACCCCTGGACTGACACAGAACCACTGCAGTGATTTTTTAAAAATTGCACACCTGAGCAAAGACAACCACAGGGCTGCAGGTGAGCTGAAATCACATTTGATCCAGACTAGATCTGAGTTCATAGTTCCCTCTGCAATGGAAGTAGCACTTTCAATATCCTTTTACCGATGCAGAATTAGATATAAGCTTCTATAATTAAACACATCCTTGCATAAAGCTGAGGAAAGCCCAGGCTCCACAGAATCCTTCCTCTCCATGTAATCACCTCAAGCTACAGCAGAGTGCTTCAGTACCAGGAGTTTTAACAGTTTTTAGCTAAATCACCCTTGCAATTTCTCATGAGCGGATCCTGGACACGTGAGGAGTGACCCATTCAGTTGCACTTGAGAAAACAATGGAGCTGGGAGCAGAAATCAGCTCCCACCAGAATTCTGGTTCCTCAATCAGGCATGTTCTCCCCTCTCCAACCCCTTTAAACCCCAGAGTAACATCTCCCCTTTTCATTCACCCACTTAGCCCAAATAAGTCCAAATGAGGAGATAATAAAGAAGAAGGATTTTAAGTCCATGTTTAAAACAGCTTATGGATTTTGGAGCTCCTTCCAGCTCCATCTCAGCAACGATGTGCTGCAAGCCAAGGTTTCAGATGTGTGTCATCGGGGATCGCAGTTACAAATGAGATTAAGGAGCGAAATAAAAATCACTTGAGCTGGAGATAACTCACTTGCTGGCAGGGAGCAGGGGCTGAATTGATCTCCTGGCCCACGCAGGCTTTTCCATCTGCCAATAACACCCAGCAATTTGTCAGTGCCGCAACACGCAGTGTTTATAGCCCGGGCTTGTAATGAAATCAGCATCTCCCGCAGGGAACTTAACCCCTCCGGAGAGAATCCGGCTGACAGAGGTGGCCCTCATGGAGCAGAAAGGAAATACCCAGCCCAGTGCTGGCTTTGACCAACAAAAGTCTCAGAAAACATCAGAACCCTTTCAGGGTCATGGGCAAACTCTGCCACACAAAAGCCTGGAAAAGGGGTTTGGATCTGGTGTCACTCCCAGGGTTGCTCTGGGAACATCCACAAGGCACAGTTCCCCTTTCCCACCTCCATGGATGGATTCAGGTGGGAATCAGCTTGGACATGGCACAGCCCCTTGAGGAGCCAGGCAATTGTTTTGTCTGCCCAACATCAGGGAGACACCTGCACACCCAGACCTGGAAAACAGCTCCAGTGGTAGCTCAGGACTGCTGGGAGAGCTTCATTTGGGAGCTCTTCAGTGCTCCTGAACGTGTAACAAACACAGACCACGGAATCAGCCTTCACACGCAGGCACAAGTCTGGATTCAGAATTACTTCAAAGCCCTCCAGGATCTCCAGTCCTCAGCCCTACCAGCTCAGCCCAGTTCCAAATGTTGGAGATCTTCCCCAGCTGCGCCACCAGGGCAAGGAGAGCTGTGCCGACTCTGAACCCATCCTTCCACCAGCATCCCAAAAAACTGCTGTGGGATAAATCACACCCTATAGATCCACCACTGCAGAGCCCTCCATTTGCTTTTCCTTCCTCCAAAAATCTGCTTGAGGCACGAGACATTTTTTCCAGCCCACGCTTTCCTAAAGGACACTGCGAGGTTTCGTGTAAACAAAGAAATGAGGCACGACAGTTCGAGACTGAGGAGAAAATATCGCAACCATCCCAACAACATCAACAGTTTAGAGAAAACACTTGGAGCTGTCAATACCCTGCGCTGAGTGGTGAAAGGTTTGGGACACGTTCCAGTTTGGAGTAAGAGACACTTTGCTGGTTTGCTTGCAAATCTTGGGGGAAGACTGCACTTCTCAGCTGCAATCCAGAAATGGCACTGACTCTGTGGAAATAAGAACATGCAAAAGTCCAAACCAGGATAAACGCTCGCAGCCATGAAAAATCTGAAATTAAAAGAGCTCTCTGCCAAGAGAGGAGCTCAATAGTTTGGCTCCCCAAAGTTCAGGTCTTAAAATACATCTCAGAGCTCCATGGCTGCACATTCCTAACCCCAGGCTGCCGTGTGCACACGTGGCCAGGGTGTGCAGAAAAAGTCGGATTGATCCTGGTGGAGGCGCCTCAAGCAATGCTTCCTTCCTTCCAAAACAAATACACAGTGGGGCAATGATCCTGAGGAGCTCCTGAATGGATCTCTACAAGCCCTGCTGAGCTCTTGACATGGCACAAACCCACACTCAAGGCCAGGCTCACCTTTTGGGCACAGATTTCCATGTCCTGGGCATGCCAGGCACGGCTTTCACAGCGCTCTGGGAACAGAGCCCACGGGAGGATCTTGACCAAGACAAGGAGAGCCAAGCTCAGCAGACAGAGCCACGTTTAAATCCAGGTGCCAACACCAGAGATAACAAACGTGAAGAATTGAAGCAATCAAAGGCATTACTCATCCATGACTTGGGCTGGAAGCAGAGTCAGGAGCTTCCAAGATGAGGAACCAGCAGTGCCTGTGCAGCTGGGCACCATCCCAGTGCCCATTCCCAGAGGCAGCAGCTGTGGCCGGAGCGAGGTGAATAAGGGCTGAGCTATTAAAAACAGACCCCAGGAATGCAGTGATGATGAATTTGGGTCTCTGATGGGTAGAAGAGAGCCCTGTGCTGCTCAGAAGGTTGGGCTCAGGCGCTGGACAAGACCTTGGGTGCCTCTGCAGGGCTTGGGGGATGAGGATCCCCTGGACTGATGTGGTTTCAGGATGGCTGATGCATCTCCCACCCCTTCAGGCACCCCAAATTCCCTGCAGACACCCCAGAGCTGTAGGATTGGTGGGGCCTGGGCTCAGCACAGCTGTTTTGCAGCTGGATTTGGCTGGTGCAGCGGCAGCCGCGGCTGGGCGGTGCAGATGGGCGCGGAGAGATCTCTGCTCCTGCAGCTCCCATAAAGGCAGGTTTTATGGGCCTCCCCGTGAGTGTGAGCACGGCAGTGTGTGTGCAATCCCAGGGATTTACAATACACCCCAGCACCGCTCGGAGCCAGCGTTTTCAGTGCTGTATCCAGAAGCCTGGACCCACCAGGTCTTTGGGTTGTTTTAAGAGAGTTTATTTTGGATTTGAAAACACAGCCCGGCTCTTCAGCACAAATTGACTTCCTGAGCTCGCCTGCTTCCCCCAAAGTCTTCTCCTGGCAGCTCCTGCTGCTTTAGGATTTCTAAATAACTATCCAGCATCTCCTGAGAGCCTCAATCCCACTCCCAACCTTTTCCCCTTTTGATGACTGCAAGGTTGTTAATTCAGTTGGCAACAAAACACTCTCTCAAGCAGAACTAAGACAATGAGTTGTGTCAAATCTCAGATGCTTGAATGAATTTTAATTTGCAATATTTGCCTTTTTTCCTTCTCCTTTACACTTTGGACTCCCTGACTTTCTTTCACGCTTACATTTCTATGCTGCCCATCATTCTGGGTGTATTTTACATTTGCCATTGCTTCGTTTTCCCCAGAGAAGGAAAGTCCAAACTTAAAACCTCCACTTAAAACCTTCCCCAGCGTGGGTTTTCATGAAGACAGGGGGGTTCTCCAGAGGTTTGTCCTGCACAGCTCTGCTGGAAGGGAAGGAGATGTGGAGAGCTGTGGGGAAAGTGCATCTTAAGGAGGCTCAGCAGGACTCTGAGCAGAACTGTCAGCAGCAGAAGTGGCTGCCCGGGGGGAACAGCTCCGTAATGAAACCAAGGTGGCCGAGCTGCTGACAGCTGCAGAGCCAGCCAGAGGAGAGGTGGGTTTGGGAGCAGAGGGGAATATTTCATCTTCTCTGACTTGATGAGTTTGCGTTGGCACAAGACAATGAGGAGCAGATGTCAGCCAGGGATGCCAAACTACCCCGCACATTTTTACAGCAGAAATAATGACACTCTTTCAGACCACTAATGTTTGCAGTTTCTCAAAGGCATGGACTGATCTTTTTTTTATTTTTTTTTAGAAAAATCCTCCTCAAAGTTCTCCAAGAGTGGGTTTTAGCCAGGGCTGATGGCAGCTGCAATGATTTCACATGGATAATCAGATAAAACCCCTTCCCAGAGCTAATTGGGTGCTGCACGGACTCTGAGCCATCTGCATCCATCAAAGCACACTTACCTGGGACCATTAAATGTGAATTTCTTCCCCAGAGCTTTCTCATGGCCTGAGTAACTTGTTGGCCTTTTCTTTTGCCCGAGGGCTCTGTTAATTCCTAGAAATCGTACATTCATTTAAGTTGGAAAAGACCCATAAGATCATTGAGTTCCGTGTAATAATTCCTGTGTTACAACAAATTTGAAAACTCTTGGAAAAGTGAGGAGCTCAGCTGGGCTCAATTTCATCGTGGATGTACTTTGAGTAAACAAAATTCAGGAAGTTTCAGACCCAGACAAAATGACCTATGAGCATCCAAAATATTGGAGGTTAAATTGTTAAGCCTTGGAAGGAGCTGCCCAGGGAGGTGGTGGAGTCCCCATCCCTGGAGATGTTCAAGGAATGACTGGACATGCTCTGGTCTGGGTGACAGGATGGTGATTGGCCAAAGTTTTATGGTCTTGGAGGTCTTTTTCCACCTAAATGATTCTGGGATACTGTGAAAGCTCAGGATTTTAAAGATGTTTTCTCATGGGTACCTGTGGAGGATTAATATTCTGGTTTGGGGGTTTTCCTTCTTTTCTTGGCTCTGCCCTTCTATGTGATAAGGCAAAGCAAAATATTTTTAAGCCTTCCCCTGACGAACAAGATCCATCCCAAGAAAACACCCCGACCACCTCAGGGGTTTTTTTGCAAAAACACAAGGGAAAGAGGGAATTACTCCATGATGTCATCAGCCGAGCTGCGATTCCAAAAGCTGTTTAATTTGAGGGTTTGCAAGACCTGCACTTTTCCTGGAAGGATCCTACAAATCCCATGTCTGAACTATAGTTACCTCTTTACAACCTGCCAGATTTTTCCCCATTAATGAGACGCAGTTAAATATTCCAGTTCACCTTCCACAAATCTATTGTGGCCTGTCCTGGAATCCAGCTCATGTCTATAAATGAGTATATTATTATCTTGACTTCCTCCTGCTTATTGGCAATGCCTGGTAATCTTTCAGCTGTGGTATGCAAAGCCAAACATGAACCAGTATTTTCCATGATGGCTGTAATTTTGGCCTGTAATTTTATCACTCCAATCTAAATCCACTTCAGAAACACCATAAACGAATTGTCACCGAGTGAACTGAGACTTCGGAGTGGTTTATAAGAGTGATTTAATAAAAGGGAAATATAAAACAAATGTAAGCCATAATATTTTTGGCAAAGAGGTCAAATATTTCTTTCTCTTTACCTCATTTGAATGCAAGGACTTGCTTCTTTTAATGCACCCCCAGCAGGTTTGTTTGTCTTGGATTATGCAGTAGCAGATAAAACATTTGTCCAGTGAGAGTTGTTTAAACAGAACCAAAAAAAAAAAAAAAATCCAAAAGCAAGGTAAACAGATCATATTTGTGATATCCTTGTCTTATTTTTTTATAAAATACCAAATGCTAAGTGCTAAAAATATGCCCATGTTCTTACTACAGAGTTGAAGCCGTTTTCACAGTTTGCAAAGCCAAACACTCCCCGAGTTGCTGTAAGTTTATTTTAGGCCCTGATCTGCATGACGGCTGCGAGGCTGCCTCACTTCATTCATATTAAGAAACAATATACAGAGGATATAAAGTGATCAACTGTGTTTACACTGAGGGCAAAGAAAAAGCCCCTTTGCATAAGTAGTAAACAGGGAATCTAGGGCTGAGCAGAAAAACTGCTGCTAATCATTCCTGAAAGGAACATTCCCGAAAGGAACGTTCCCGGCACAGGCAGCTCTGGGAAAGGCAAATGATGACAATCTCAGAGAGGGATTTCCAGGAGTAACCCCAAAATAACCCTCCAGAAGTCAAACATCCAAGGTTTGCTGGGGCACTTACAGTGACACATGAAGGTTTCAAGCAATGCAGGGAGAACGGCGGAAAAAAAAAAAAACACCCCACGTTTATTCATAAAAAATTTCTGCTTCAAAACTGCAGTGGGAGCCTGTTTATAATAAACCACCAAATGATAGAGAGGCTGCTGTTTGGCACGGGAATGGCCTGGGAGAGGCTTGTATTACATTTCTCTCCCTCAGCCTTCATGGTATAAGGCAGAACAGGCTGAAATTTATGTTCTCCTGGTACTGCTGGCCTGGCCGTGCTGCTCCAGAGACACTTCTGGCACAGGCCCTCGCTGTGCTTTACTCTGCATTTCCCTGGATTTATTGCCGGGGGTTGGGGTGAGGGCACAGGGGCATTTCTGACTCCTTTATGGTGATTCCAGCACTTGAAGGGGCCAGGCACACACAGATAAGTAGCCCCAGAGGCAGCTACTGACCACCACCCTCCCCTTGTGTGTCCTCTTCTGGCCTAGCTTGGTTTTTAGCATCAGAGCATCATGGCTGGGTCTGGGTTATGTGCAGGTCTGGAGAAAAATGGGAAAATCGGAAATGATTTCTCTTGGTAGAGCTTTTGTTGCTTAGGTTTTGCTCTTTCCTTCCACCTTAGCAAGCAGAGTTGTTTGAGTGAGTACAATCCATCCATCCATGGATCCATCCGTCCATGGATCCATCCATCCATCCATCCATCCATCCATCCATCCATCCATCCATCCATCCATCCATCATCCATCCACAGAATCACAGAATCATGGAATGACTTGGCTTGGAAGGGACCTTCAAAGTCATCTCGTTCCAACCTTCCTGGCATGGGCAGACACACCTTTGATTAGACCAGGTTGCTCCAAGCTCTGTGGAGCAATCCAGCCTGGCCTTGAACATGGCATCTTTCCATCTTTGCATCCATCCATCCATCCATCCATCCATCCATCCATCCATCCATCATCCATCCATCATCCATCCATCATCCATCCATCCATCCATCCATCCATCCATCCATCCATCCATCCATCATCCATCCATCCATCCATCCATCCATCCATCATCCATCCATCCATCTCTCCATCCATCCATCTCTCCATCCATCATCCATCCATCCATCCATCCATCCATCATCCATCCATCCATCCATCCATCCATCCATCATCCATCCATCCATCCATCCATCCATCCATCATCCATCCATCATCCATCCCTCAATCCATCCATCCCTCAATCCATCATCCATCCATCCATCTCTCCATCCATCCATCTCTCCATCCATCATCCATCCATCCATCCATCCATCCATCCATCATCCATCCATCCATCCATCCATCCATCCATCATCCATCCATCCATCCATCCATCCATCCATCATCCATCCATCCATCCATCCGTCCATCATCCATCCATCCATCCATCCATCCATCCATCATCCATCCATCCATCCATCCATCCATCCATCCATCCATCCATCCCTATCCATCCATCCATCCATCTCTCCATCCATCCATCATCCATCCCTATCCATCCATCCATCCATCCATCCATCCATCCATCCTTCATCTTTTGGTCAGCAAGACATTTCCTGCCCCAGGCATCCCAGGAGGGCTCTGTCAAACTTGCAAAGAACCAAGTCAGGAAACCCAAACCCCACCAGGATATTCTCTCCCAGTGCCTGAGAGGGAGCAATGAGCTCTGCTAGGTCACTTTGCTTCCTTTGGATGCAGCAATTTCTCCATCACTGTGAGAGAACCAATGCAGAGAAGATCTCTTGTGTCCTCCAAGTCTGATGGGAGAAAAAACAAGCCACAAAAAATATTT
Source organism: Acanthiza pusilla (assembly GCA_036630365.1). Lineage (NCBI taxonomy): Eukaryota > Metazoa > Chordata > Aves > Passeriformes > Acanthizidae > Acanthiza > Acanthiza pusilla. The sequence goes on from JAXCHO010000016.1 coordinate 18,041,025, forward strand.
TAAAAACCCCCAAAAACTCCAGGTTCAGCCTCTCTCTGAATTATGTCATGGAGAGGGATCTCTTGTCTTTTGAGGGATGTTTCTGGTCACAGCAACTCCCGGGAGATCTGAGCATCCACCTCCAGGAGATATTTTGGTAACAAAGTCAAGACTGCATTATCAAAATATCTCATGGAGGTGGATGCTCTTGTCCCCCCAGGAGCTGTGAGTCTGACACCCACAAAATCCCCCCAGTTTCCATCAGGACTGGGAGAACCCCTGACTGAAACAGCAGAAAAGTTTTCTCAATTTGGGTAACCACTCTGCCGCTTTTTCCCTTTGCAAAATGCCTTGAGAAACTCTGATTTAAGAGCTGCTCAAGAACTGGATATTTCTGTTTATTGTTGTTATTTTACAGAAGTCTCTCCTGTCAGGGAAACAGTAGCAGCAAAAAATGCAGTGCTGGAATTACAGTTTATGTCTTGACCCCTACAAATTACTCATCAATGCAACAGCCAGGAAAAGCCAGGAATCAGAGAAAAATTAAGGGAGGGAAGGTTTGTTCATTCCAAATATCGCTGCTGGGCACAATTCAATCTTTACAAAATGCAGTTTCACCAGGGTACCACCCTAAAAACAGCCACAAATTCTACAATGTGAATAAAAATATTAATAAATATAGGTGAACATGTACAGAAAAAAAAGGAGATTCTTTTTGGTGGCAGATCTGAGTTCAGGTCCTCTCAAGATGGACAATTTATTTACATTTTTCCTCACTATTAGGGATTGATCTTCCCACCAGCACAACACAGAGATACTCAGGTCATCTCTTTGATGCTTCTCTTTCCCCGCACTCTTTGTGAGATAATGGTCAATTAGGACCCAAAACCAACCAGAGCTCTTCCACTCATTAGGGCTTCATCCACTCCTGACATTACTTGATAAATTCTCCCTTTGGTTTACAAAGAGACTCCATTTTCAAGGGGTTTTAACAATTTTTATGCTTTATTCTTTACATTTACATTTTGCACATCACTTTGACGAGGGACACGGCTTGGACTGCTGAATTTTGGGCAATAGTTACCTGCTAATCTTTTTTCTCTCTGATTCCCATGATTTTAGGATTATAGAATCATGGAATGGTTTGGGTTGGAAGGGACCTTAAAGCTCATCTTGTTCCACCCGTGCCATGGGCAGGGACACCTTCCACTGTCCCAGGTTGCTCCAAGCCCTGTCCAACCTGGCCTTGGACACAGATTGGGGTGTCCCTGTGTTTGGAATGCCAAAGAAAAGGCTGTTGGGATGGGGGTGGAGTGTTTGAATTATATTCCAATGGGGATTTCTCTTTTTTTACGTCGTTTTTAGTTTTAAATTATTTTATTCCCACTGGTCTCAAATCAGGTTTGGAAATTGCACAGGAGATTGTGGCAGATGGAGTGGGGAATTTAGGGGGAAATGTGAGGAGAGGGACAACAAAACCCCAAAAAGAAATGGAGGTAGGGAACATCAGGGAGAAGAGGAGGAGAATAGCACAGGTGCCCTCTAGTCAGCACCAGGGCTCCTCACCTCCAGCATCTCTGCCATGTTTAGGGATGGGCAGGACTTGGAGCCTGGCAGTCAGCCACGATCCCGAGGAAACGATGCCCAGGAGCTTGGCACAGCAGGGCATCCCACACGGGGCCCCTCATCCTCGCTCCACCCACCCAGGTCCCCCTCTCCCGCCACGTTTGGACCAAGAGCTCGGCGATGGCAGCGCTACTGAAAGTGCCCTGGGATCTGATTTCCTTTCATGGCCAGGTGCTTTTAATAACCCACTGCCAACTGCCAGGGGTATTGTTGCAAGTGATGCCTGGAATGAATAGGGGAAAGGAAGAAAGAAAGAAAGAAAAAAAAAAAAAGTCAATGAAACAGAACAGATAATTTTGCAACTTAATTTTCCATCTCCTCTAATAATGGTGCTGGTGTCATGCTGATGGATGGAACTGTTACACGCGGCCTCTCAAGATTAATTCCCTTCTTGTAACTTCAACCGTGATTTTCCAGAGCAGCCTCTTGGCTCCCTTATTCAGTCTTCCCCCTGGTCCCTTCCCCTCTCCCTTCCCCAGGCTTCTCCTGCTCGGAAGAATGTTTTGGATCAAAGCCGACAAGGAGAGTTAGGCTGGGTGTCAGGGCTGCTTTCGTGACTGCTGACGAGACTCGGGTCCTTTTCCTGCAGGAGAGCACAGCTTTTATGTGGAAAACATCAGCAATCAGACGTGAAAATCCCCCGTTCCTTATCTGAAACTGCTGACTACTGCACAAATCTGGGATATCTGCTCCTTCCAGGATCTTGAAGGATCTACATTTTTTCCCATCCCGCTTGGGCAGAAATCTCTGAAGTCCATTAAAAGTTCCACCGTAATCTGAGCTCCATATTTTCTCAAGCCAGGAGATCTGGAATTTAAAGGCAAGGTTTGATCTTATCTCTTCTTTATCTGATTATGGTGGCTCCACCAAATAAGATTTATCTATAAAGAAAATAATGCAATTAATGTCCCAGCTGCCCAAGCCTTTATGGAAACCTCTCAAATTTTGCTGAGCTCTCCAATTAAATGTAACCCTGTAAACCTGAGTGAACCAAACCCTTATCTGAGAACGTGCAACGCTCCTAAATTAAATTTGTGGAGTTGGTGGAAAGGGTTCAGGGGGTTTTTTTGTGTGTGAAAGGGACACAGAGACGCTATTCTGAGTAACCCCCAGTCCCTCTCAGCCTGGCAGGGAGCACGAGGGCTGTTCCTGCATTTACGTCAGTGAGGAATTTTCTCCTCCTGGCATGTTCTCTGGCATCCCATGGCTGAAGGGGCTCCAGGGAAAAGCAAAGTTGCTGTCCTGGCACAGGGAAAAGAGATACACACGAAGGCCTGGTCCCCAAGCTGTGCAAGGCACCAGAAATGCACATTTGCTGAGGACCACGGTGCCCATGGCTCACTCTGAGTGCCAAGTATGGCACCATCTCAGTCAGTCCAGAGGGATCAGCCTAGTAAGATATCCAGATGTTTGAACATCTCCAATAAATACCAAAAAACCCAAGGGACATATTCCTCAAGCTGGGGGCTCTTAGCTCTCCAGCGTTTTGGGGACCCCGTGGATTGTCCCACCGCAAGATGGATACCTTGGTTCTGTTAAAGGGGGAAAGAGGGGAAAAGGAGCACAAAATTTGGATCTTTTTAAATCAAGGAACTTCAGACCAGCAGCTGCCAACTGGGCAGTTCCCAGCCCTCTCCAGACTCCTCTCCAGCTTCTCCAGTTTCTCCTCTGTTGAGATCCAGAAGAGCAGAGAGGCTGGAAAACTCACAGTAGTGGGGACAATCTGGGCCAGAAAAGAGTGGAGGGACAATCTGGGAGTGCCATTCCTCTGCGAGCTCTGCCATTCATGATCCCACCTTGGACATCACCCTCAGGATTTTGGGAAAACTGAGCCAGGCACAGCACGAGGCAGGAAGGGTCAGCAGGACTGGGCTGGAAGGGGAGGTTCCATCATGAGCAGGTTCACCATGAATGGGTTCATTCACTGCAGTTCTGATTTCTGGCTTTGCTTATCCGTGCAAAAGCAAAATATAATTTCTGGCTGATCTCACATGAATTATTTCCAAACTGCTTTTCCTCTGAGTTATTTGGGCTTGGAATCAGTCTGAAAAAATTATTTGTTCACCAAGTCCTAGGGTTTCACTCTATCAGCTGGCTTCAGAGTTTCCCAAGCTGCATTTTGGCTGCAACAACCTCCAAGATGGAAAAATGTGTTCCTGCCCTGAAATCTGTCTTAGCCTCTTGTTCGTTCAAGATGCTGATGGGAAGAACTCTTCACATGAAATTTAAAAAAAATAACATAAAGTTGCTTGAAATTTGTACAGTCAGGAAAAACAATGATCAGAAGAAAGTTCACACACCTGTTCGTTGTTATTTTTAAATACAATATATATTTTTTTTTTTTTTTTAAATTTCAGAAACATCTGGGAAGTGATCATCCTTCTCCTTTCAGAGTCACCTTTATCTAAGCCTAATTTCTCCACTTAAAACTTCATTTCACAGGATTAAAATTCATGGCCTTTATGGTTGTTCACCTCCCCACCCCCATTTTCTTTGTTCTGGGAAGACCATCAACAAAATTCCTTTCTTGTTAGTGAAAGTCCCTTTTTTGATAAACATTACTTGGAATATACATCTTTTTGTTTAAAAATGGTGATGCTACTTAATAACAAATGCTGAGGCCTCAACAGATGAGCATTGCAATCCTGGCTGGAAATAATTTAAAGAAACTTTGCCAGATGTGGAGGGCAGGGGCAAATCCCAAATTCACTTTGTCACAGCCATACGGATTAAGTGAAGGCGTTGGAAATGGTCCTACCTGACCCTAGAAAGGGCTCCTCACTCAGCAGGGGCAGATCTTCAGCTGATCTTCACATCATGTGGTGGAATGGATGGAAACTCAAAGAGACGAGATTTCGATGAGATTTTAGGGAGAAATTCTTCCCTGTGAGGGTGGGGAGGCCCTGGCACAGGTGCCCAGAGGAGCTGTGGTTGCTCCACCCCTGGAGTGTCCAAGGCCAGGCTGGACAGGGTTTGGAGCAGCCTGGGACAGTGGTGATGTCCTTGCCCATGGCAGAGGGTGGCACTGGATGGGCTTTGAGGTCCCTTCCAACCCAACCCAACCCAACCCAACCCAACCCAACCCAACCCAACCCAACCCAACCCAACCCAACCCAACCCAACCCATTCCATGATTTCATGAACCCCTTCAGTTTATCCCTGCTGATGTTTGGGTTGGCTGAAGGCTTCACAGTGGCTCAGGATGACTTTGAGGGGCCTGGACACCCTGACATGGAGAATGATGACCCGAGGGCCCTCAGGCAGATCCAGAAGGTACAGATGCCACCCTTGGCCACAACCAAGCCTGTCTAGAGCTGGATCTGACCCCATTTTCCTCTGACATGAACCTCTTCATCTTCCCTCATTGTGGAAAAAGCTTTCACATGGATGAGCAAACCTTGGAATCGCTTGCCCCATCCCACCTGGGAGAAGGCTCTTCCCACACCTCTGGGATGCGATGAGCCTCACCCCTTCCCTAATCAAAGACCTTGCCCACCTCGAACCGAGCAAATCCGTGCAGTTCCGTGCAGTAAAACCGAAATTTCCATTCCTTGTGTAAACACCGTGTATCTCTCCAGCGGTGTCCATAAAAATGCGGGAAAGTGCAAGCTCAGCAGCTGGAATGGGCCGGGTACCTCCGCGCAGTGAGCGAATCCCAGGTGGTCTCTGTCACGGGAGGTGATTTATGGGAACTCTCTCCCTCTCGGGCTGCTTTTATTTAGTCAGTGGGAGTTTGACAGCCCAGAGGTCACAGAAACTCCAGTCACTCGTGGTTTCTCTACTGAAATGGAGAAATGCCTGCAGGGAGGGGAGAGGGGGGACAGGATGGGACAGGGAGAGGAGAGCGGAGCTGAATGCACGCTAGTGTCAGCCCCTGGAAAAACAGCAGGTCCATAAATAGTAAAGGCTTTGGAAGACGAGGGGCGATGAATGGTGCCTTAAACACAACTGAAATGTCAGGGGAGGAGGGGGAAGGGGCTCTGTATTTATTCTCTCTTGCATGAGATTTCAAACCAGAGAGGCAGCATCCTTGGGGAGCTCACAATGAATTTTTTTCTGTGCGTCTGAGGAAGGAGCCTGTGCAGGCTTCTCACAGCTTTTTTAAACATTTTTTTTATTTTAATCATGTTCAACTATAATTTTGGCAAATGAGCTGCTCCTTTCTTGTTCCTACCTTTCTCTTTGGATTCAGGCAAGACACTTTAGATAAATCCTTGCCTCAGTTTGATCAGGTTGTGGGAGGGCATCTTCGGAGGCATCCTCAGAGATCTCCAGGGGGAAGGTTCAGCAAGGAGAAGCAGCAGATCCCAAATGGCTCACGCAGAGTAAATCAATGGAAGAACACCTCCAAAACCCTTCATACTTGAGCCGGTTTCACTTCCTCTGAGATCCAAAGCCTGGGACATGGCTACACCCTCACTTTCCATGCAGGGCACGTGTTCCCTTAACTTTGTCTTCATTAGGAATGTGTCATTTGTGATCTCAGCGGTACCTCTGCGCGGAGCCAGGATAATGCTGTTGGCTTCCCTGGAGCTGGGCTGGATTTACATCAAGGTGGATGAGATCAGTCCATTAGCCTCCCTGGCAAGCTCCCTGGAACGTGGTTACAATTTACTCTGCTCCCTGAAACACTCCAATTTTGGCCAATGGCTTCCCTTCCCTTGTAGGTTGTGCACATCAAGGTCACCAAATCCCAAATGTCCTCCAAAGCCCCCAGGGGTCATGGTTTGATTTCATCCTGGACGTTTTGTGCTAGAAGAAAAATAGTCTGGGTCTTATTTTCTAAGGTTCCCAGCCCTGGAAATGCAGGAAGCTGTTCAGTTCAGGTTTTTCTTGTGTGACAGATCAGCTTTTTAATCCATCTGCTGATACAATGCTCAAGTATAATTTGACTTTCCTAGGGGAGAATCAACAGCTGGAAAAGTTACAGGAAAAAAAAGAGCTTTTCCCAAGAAAATCTCCCCTCAAGTTCATAGGAAATTGCAGTGACCTACAAAGCACAGAATAAGAGTTGATTGGGCTGGAAGGGTTTGAGCGGCTGTTGGAGCTAATTTTTCCCCAAGGAAGAAACCGTTTTCCCTGCTTTGTGAAAGAGACCTGCTCCGTGGGGAGGGATTTGGCCTTTTTCCCATGAGCAGTCCTTGTGCAGCCAGGGAAATGCTCCTTTAGGAAGAGTAGCAGAGCAGGGAGGAATGTTATCAATCTGAATCGGGCACTTCTCTCCCAGGAGGAGACCAATAAACACTCCAAGATCTCCCGATAAAGTGGATTTCACCCATGTAATCCCATTACAGGGGACCTGCTGGATGGTTTGTGGCAGATGAAGATAGGGAGCAGATGAAGGGAGGTCTCCTGAGAGAACCTCAGCATTTTTGGGCGTGAGAGGTCACTGCTGGCGATGGAGAAGTGCAGTGTAAAGGCGATGTGTTCCTGTAACTCTGCAGGAATGACTCAATCCATGTGCTCTTGGCTTAGGGACATCCCTCCTGCTGACGCCAGCACAGGAGCCATGGGACTCCAACCAGATCCTGAGGTGAACAAACCAGCATAACAAATCCCATTTCCAATTTGGGACTCTTTACTCACACCCCGAGCATTCATCCAGAATGTCATGATTTGTCTGTTTTTGGACCGAGGAACAGTGGAAAAATATGGATCATATCATTATAAAACATATAAGTTTCATGACTCACTCTAACTCCTGTGTGATCACTATTTCTGAAAAGGGAACAAATTATTTAAGTGCTCGGCGTGCACTTTAAGCCCCTTACAAGCAGCCCGTCAAAAAACTCCTGTCCCTGGGTGTTTTTTTGCTCAATGAGGTGTTAAATAGGAGATGCTCTTCAAACAAACTAATCCATCCACGAGAAAATATACAAAAGAAAGTCTCCGGAATGACATTTCCCGCTCCCCGAGCCCGTCAGAAACGCCGCCTGTCTTCTTCCGAGCCATCAGCCAGGGAGAAAAGGATGAAGTGGGAAGGTCTCCGGCTTAGCAAAACAGCTGCCGCAGACTTGAAAGGCGAGGGGCAAGGTAGAGAGGTCTGCCCGAGATCACAGGCACTTGTGGGCAGATAGGATCTGCGGGAAGTGAAGACAAGGTGTGAGAAGTCTGTTCTTTCTTGTATCATCGCAAGGGGCCTTTTTTGAAGATAAGCCCCTTTTCGGGGGGGGGGGCGGGGAGGTCTTTGCACTTCAAGGGCGGGCGCGTTTCCACCTCCCCTCTGTTTGTTTTCGAATTTTCTTTTCACTCTCACGTCGGCTCTTCGTGACCCTCTCTCTCAGCAGCGTCACCAGCACCTCTTCCCGGGGCCCCGCAGACAGGGGTTAAGAGGCCTCCCGAGGGATGGGAGTTTTACGGCGGGGTCTGGAGGAGACAGGCTCAGGTGGATGGGATGTGGGGAAGGGAAGGCGTTCAGGGAAATGCCAGGACACCCAAATGTACCTCAGAGCAGTGCCCACCACAGGGAAGGACCATGGGAAGCGTCCTGGTGACCTTTGGGATGTCTAAGTGCCATCCCCACACAGGTACGGAAGCAAATCATGGTAGGGGAACCTGAAGGGAACTCAGAGAAAGATCCGAAAATGTGGTGCTTTTTTTGGTGAGGAGCACTCCAAACTCGTTTCATTCAAAACCAAAGTGTTCGTCACCTTCTACCACCTCTCTTTGCAAATTGGAGCTCTTCATTTACAGTTTCCACTAAAAAATCCTGCAGAGTTTCCTTCCTTCATTAAAAACCAAGGGAAATCCTGCAAATGCTCCATGGGTGAAAGGGTGCTGGGTTTGCCATGAGCCCTGAGGGTGGGCAGCCAGCAGGAGCAGCCAAACCCAACCTCTTCTGCTAAATATTTTGGTTCAGGGCTCTTCTGGAGACTGGGGATGCATAGCAAGCAATGCTGCCATGCAGGAATGATGTTCAAACTCGGTTCTGTGGCATCCAAACCAAAAACGAGCAGAGAGAAATCCAGGTGTGGCTTTGGCTTTGTGGGGTTGGTCACAAAAAACACAACCAAGTTCAGGAAATAAATAAGCAGAAGAGAACAGAAGGGAGCACTGCCAGGGAGGAAGAGGGAAATGAAGTGGGGAAGGTCGGTGATTTCCCACTCAACTCAGTCCAGGCGTCCCACCCCTGTCTGTGGATCCCCTCCTGGTCACCCACCCCAAACCCACAACACAACCGCCCATCTTCGCATCAGCTCTTCCTTCCTCTAATCCCTTCCGACACAAACGAGCGAGCTCAGGGGTTTATGAGGAGAAACTGAGCATTTCAGGCTGGGGACACGCCCGGGAGCCCCCGGGGCCGAGCAGGGACCTGCTGCTGCCCGTGTCAGGTTGTTGTACAAACATCACCTCCCGCCAAGCCCCGCCGTGGTCCCCAAGCCAAGCGCTGGAGACAGTTTGCCCAGTAGTTTGACCTTTCACCTCCCCTTTACTAAATAGACCTAATTACTGCGTTTGTCTGTCATTTAAGCAACAAATGACTCCATTGAGGTCATCTGAGGGAAGCTGGAGTTCTTAGCTGTCATCTCGGGAGAGCTCGGCTAATTTTATCCTGCTGGGGAGGAAAGCGCTGTGAAATTTTGCTGGAAGGCTCGGTTACAATTGCTGTTTCCTGGGAAGGGTTTGGTGACACGCTCAGGAAGGTGAGGTATGGCCCCACCAGCTCCTCCTGGTTCCCTGTCCTCGGTGATTTCCAGGGATTGCAGGAGAAATCCTAAAGGAGAAACTTTCCGGGACCATCGGGAGCAATGCAAAGCGAAGGAAAGCAAAGCAGAGCATAATACTAATAATTATGATAATAATAATCATAATAATGATAATAATCATTATCAAAATCAGTAATGATATGGTAAAGCAATAATGATAATAATAATATGAGTAATACTAATATTGGTAGTAATAATAATAATAATAATAATAATAATAACGATAATAATAATGTTGTCACAGCCAATTTTCTCCTTTAAATCCAGATTTTCCCACTGGAAATATCAATACTCCCAGTGTGCTGACAACCTTTTGTTCAGTCACAAAAAGAGCCAAAAACTACAGATGAATTTGTTTCAACGGCGTTTCCTCCGCAGTTTTCCGTCCTCGCAGCTCTGATGGCTCCCAGTTGGGTGCTTTGTGGGTAACAGGCAAAATGGTGATGAAAGAGGGAGGTTAAGCCTGGAGAAAACTCAAAGAAACCAAAATGTGTGTGGGGAAGGAGGAGGCAAACCTAAAAAATGGCAGTGTTTTCCCTCTGCCTGAATACCAACTGATCTCAAAATTCGTTGTGGGGAGATAAATATATCTATTTACACAAAGAATCCCTGAAAATGCTCCCATGTCCATTTGCACATGGAATAGTTTGGGTTGGAAGAGACCTTAAAGCCTATCCAGTGTCACCCCTGCCATGGGCAGGGACACCTTCCACTGTCCCAGGCTGCTCCAAGCCCTGCCCAGCCTGGCCTTGGGCACTGCCAGGGGTCCAGGGGCACCACAGCTTCTCTGGGAATTCCATTCCAGGGCCTCCCCACCCTCACAAGGAAGAATTTCTCCCTAAAACCCAACCTAAACCTCCTCTTTTCAGTTTGTATCCAACATTTGAGCTAGAGCACAATCCTCTCTGGTAAGACAAGTGCAGAAGTTGTGCCAAGGCACCCATCCCTGATCTGGGAATATCCCTGCTCTTCCCACTGCTTCACCTCCAGCATATCTCTGCCAAGGACATTTTTCCAGCTTGCCCCTTTGGCCGCATCTCCGCAGCTCCTGCTCTGGCTCTTCCCCGTGGCGTTGTGTGTTCCCTTGCTGCCCTGACCTTGCTGCCCATCCCCACCCCTGCTCTCCTCTGCTAAAATCCTCTGGAATTTCAGGCCTGGCCTCTGGATCTGCCATGATCCCAATCTGAATCAGGACCTCCCTGTTCCCGCCAGGCTCCTCCTCCGGGTGTGAGGGGTCCCCCTGAAACATCTGCAAAACATCTCCAGGCTCCTCAGCCCCCTCTGCAAAGCTCTCCAGCACCGTGGTGCCTCGAAGACAAAACAAAACACGACAGCAGCCGGGATTGTTGTTGTTCCCATCGCGCTAATGTCAACTGAGCGCTTCCTCCCACTGTCCCCGTCCGTCTCCAGCGTCTCCTCTGCTCCACCACCCCACCAGGCTGAGCTGAGGAAGCCCAAGGGCTGCTCAGCTCTGTCACTCACAAAAATGACCCCTCCAGGGGGGACACACCGCGCTTGGAGGTGCTCTGATCGATCGGAGCCGTCGCGCTCCAAAAGGAAGCAGAGATGGGATTTTATCCCAAATTTCTGCAGCACGAGAGGGTCTTGGAGCCTGCCTGGGGTAGAGCCAGGAAGGGCTGGGGGATCAGCAGAGCCCTCAGTCCAGGAGGGAATCCAGCAGGGAACAGCCCCGCGGAGGTTTGAAAGGCGAGAAGATGGTGACGGATCGGGCGCGCTCGGAGCGCTCAGGCAGCGCCGTCTTTCAGCAGGGCTCAGATTAAGTCTGTCAAACTCAGATCTTTTTCTCCTTCTTCTCACTCCCCCTTTCTCTGCTGACACAAGCGAGCGGCACTCAAGGCGTGTTCCATCAGCAAAGAGAGGTGTTCTTTTTGCAGTGCAGCAAGGCAAAAAGAGCTGCCTAAACAAGGGATTAAAATGGTTGCGTTTTTGCTTTCCTGGTTGGTGAATCTTCCAGGGGTTTATTTTCTTTCTGTGAGCAAAATTTGCTACATCAGAAGCACTGTAGAAACAGTTAAAATAAGCGTGTGGTGTTACCCTGGATGGGAGGTGGGGGTTGCCCTGCATTGCCTGGGTTAACTGGAACAAAATAAAACCAAAATTAAGTTGTTTTGCTGTATTTAGCAGCGTTTTTTGCAGCACATCTCAGCATTGCTGTCACACCCCATCTCCACATCATGGGAATCTGAGGGGAGGCTGTGCTGCCCCTAATAAAATGTTTTTAGGAAGGAGAGAGGAGCCTAAACGAAATCCAGCCCCGCCAGAGCTTTTCATGTGCAAATCGCAGAAGCAGGAAAATAGAGACGGGACTTTATCGTTAGCCCGTTGCAAAATTCAAATAAACATCATTTCTTATGCTCCAAGGACATTTTGATGAAAAGGTTGATGTTATTACAGGTGCTTAAAGGCTTTTTAAAGCCTTATATCACGGCGTGGGATGAAAATGGATAGAAAGAGACAGCGAACATTGGAATAACATCCTCCTGTAGTTCCTCCACTGACAGATCCCTGTTTTGTCAGAGCCCAGGCAGTATTTTAACAAGGTTGAAACAGCCTTCAAGTTTAGAGCTGTTCACCTGAAACAGATTTTCTGAGGTTTTCAACCCAATTTTTTTTCCCTTGTCCCCTAAATCTCATCTCCTCCCCACTCCTCTCCATCGCCCACCGAGCAGCGCATCCTGAAACTACGTCAAGGGAATGAAGCAACACCGAATTCTCCTCTTCCTTCTCAATGAGATGATGGATTTTATTTAGATTTTGGCATCTTCGTGCTGACAAAAACGTTGCTCTTAACTGATGTGTTTTCATAACGTGTTTGGAGAGACACTGGAGGAGGCACCAACACCTCCAAGGACTGGAATGGGGAAAAGGAGAAGCGTAAAAAATATTGCCCTGCATTTTAAAAAAAAAAAAAAAAAAAAAAAAAAAAAAAAAAAAAGAGTTGCAACATCTCACGTAGTTCTCAGGTTTTAGTTCAAGGAAAATGTGTACAGCTGAAGGCACCACAAATTCCAGGAGCTGGGATGGAAGGAATGAAGTCTGTTTGTTGTGGAAAGGCACAGGGAGATTATTTGTGGGGAGAGGTCAGTGTGGGACCATGGAGTGCAAGCCTAAATTGTGACCTAAAACACGCAACCCAAGCGGCCACCGTTGCTTTATTGGTTTGTATTGGGGATGGGTGAAATCAGCTCACGGCTTTTCAGGAAAAATAAATATCTATGGGAATGAATTGTCAAAAAAAAAAAAGGAGAAATAAAACAAAATAAAGAGCGTGGTGGAGCCTTTGAGCCAAGCAGTGGGAGTGCTGACCTCCTGCTGTCTGTGTACCCTTCCTGAATAAATATTGCTGTCGTGCACAGATAAAAGATTATTTTTATAACAAAATTAGCTTCTCTCCCATTCTCCACTGGTTTTGCTTTCCAGGCAAAATGCTGAATTTCATTTGTTCTTTATTGAATGGGGGAGAGACACATATCAACACCCAAAAATTACAGGGAAAGACTGATAAAAAACATGGAAAAAAGATTATCTGCATATTTTTTCTTGTGTTTTTCCTCATTTCCATAGATCTGACTGCTGCAGTTGCCTGGTGTTGCATTTCCCTCTTGCCTTGGCATTGGTCTGGCATCCCCTGATGGATGCACAGCTCAATCCCAAATGTGTTGACCTTGGGGTGCTTTGGGTTCTCATCCCCCTTCCCCCATGGGGGAATGGTGTGGAATGGTGTTTTCCCTCCCATCTGATGGTGGAAAATGGACCTGCAACACTCAAACATGGTCATTGAGATACGAGGGAGGACAGGACATAACAATTATGAGTTCTGCAGATCCCCAGCCAAGGTGCCTTTTTCCCCGGGTGCTCCTGCATCCTCAGGAGATGAATTAACCTCGGGAATGGAGTGAAATCCTCCTTCCTCTGGCAGCTCTGGGCACCTCCAGGGCACCTGAGGACGGAGGGTTCCATCTCGAGGTTCACATCCCACGTTCACTGGGACAAAGACAAACCTGTGCCGCTCTGCTTCTGCCCGGTTAACACAAAAACATTGGGAACACAGCGATTTTTATCCTGTGTGAAGGAATAGCTGAAGCAAAGGACACTGGGTCTACAACAGCACCCCCAAAAATTTCAGGCCACGTCCCAAGGAAGCTGGTGAGCTGTACTGGCTCTGCTTATTCCAGCTGAAGACCTTTCCCCCATTTCCTCATGGTTTTCTCCTCCTGGCCATGGAATAATCAGATCCAGCCACCAGCTACACACCTCTAGTTCCCTCCAGATTACCCCTGGGATATTCTGAGCTCATTTTTTAAGAGATTTGTGTCCTTTTAAACTCCCTCCACCTTTTAAAACCTTCCACAAGCTGGAGAGGCAACAAACACCACAGCTGTTCTCGCACGCGGGGACCCACAGTGGTCACCCAGGGGTTCTCCTCGGGTAAATAAATGTCCTTCCCTCAGCATTTGAAGCATTCCCAGGGGAAGAGGGGGGTGAGGTTTTTTTGTTATCAAATATCCAGGCAGTTTTTTAAGGGATGAGCTCAGCGTGGCTGTGTATATCCACACCCGGCCGGGGACACACATGAAAGACCCCGATATGAGTCCCAAATTTAGGTAAACCTCCTCTAGACCTCATTAAGATTGGGGCTGGACTTGGCTCCAAGGTTCAACCTCCATCTGCTGCCCTCAAAAGATCTTTGTTAGCTGTGTTTTCGTGTCGTGGGGCTGAGGAAAGCTGATACACAGGGAGGGTTTGGACCTGGGTTGCTCCCATTTTCCGTTTTAAATTTTTGGGGTAAATTGGGAGTGAAAGGGTCTGGGTTCACCGGGGTGTGTTTAGGAGTCACTTTCCCTGATGCAGGGCTATAGCAGCTCACCTTTATAAAGAGATTTCTCTCCTTCCCAGCTCCAGGGCTGTGCATTTAGGATTTCAGATGGATTTTGAAGCCTTTTCCCCCCCCTCAATTTCAGCACAGAGAACAAATCCAAAAGGAAAAAAAAAAAAAGAAAAAAGAAAAAAGAAAAAAGAAAAAAGAAAAAAGAAAAAGAAAAAAGAAAGTAGCACTCAGCAAAGCTGTCAGATTGCAAAATCTCAGCGGGTTTGGACCTGCTGTTGGCCTCTTCTCCTTCTCATCCCCCTGCCTTATCTCTCCCTCTGCCCTTTCCCTTCCCTTTCAAACCGCAGGGAGCAGCAATTGGGTCATTTATCAGTGTCCCGAGGACATTTGTGGCTCCCAGTCCTCCTGTGCTGGCTCTCCACCCCAAACCTCCGCTTCCCTGCACCCCGGGATCCAGCGGGCACGGAATTCCCGGGGTGCTGGGATGCAGCAGGCGCGCACCACTGCTCCCTTCTGGAGATTCCTGTGCTCTATTTCTAGGAGCAAAGAGATTTTTTTTCCTCTAGGATGAACTGATAAGAACACGGAGCCTGTGGTGACAGACACCGGGTAAAACAACCCCCGAAAAAAGCTCTTATTTAGCTTTAAGTGCCTCACATTGTGCCATAAATGAAATTTTCTACCACCCCTTGGTACAGAAGGGGCAAAACCCATTTGTGGTGTGTTGTTTGAGGCGGTTTCCCTGAGTTTGGAAAATAAAACTCGATTTCCTAACGAAGAGGGAAGCCACAGACGGGAGGGTGTTGGAATTGGGATTGGAGAGATATGGGAGAAAGCAATCCCAGATGCGCTGGGGGGTGGTGGATTCGGGGGGAAAGCAGGACCCAAATCAGGTTGAAACAGATGTTCCAATGTCTGCATTTTGCCAAACATTTCATATTCAAAATGTCCGAGGGATTTTAGCTGAACCTTGTCTCACCAGATGGGAAAAACCTGTTGAGATCAAATAAAAGCATCAACCTCTTTACCAGCAGACGACCCCAAAAATAGATATTTTTTCAAGTCTGAAGCACTTCAATTAACTCCTTTTTTTTTTTTTTTTCAGGATGGTTGCAGTTGTACTCCAGAAAAAGGGGATCAAAATTTTGGAGTGTTGCTGCTCTCAGCTGAGGGCAGCAGAAGGAGCAGGAAATGGAGAAGAAAATAAGAGGCTCTTCTGGCTGGGCTGTAAACTCTGAGTGATAAGATTTTGTTATCACGCAATTCCAGGGAGGTTTAGATAAGGCTGGGGCTGATTTAATAAACTCCAAGCTGAACTTCCAGACTCTCCGAAAAATCTCTGTCTCTAATTGCTCTGGAGAGCGGAAAAAAATGAACAATTTCGTTTGATTTTATTGAAAGAATTACAAAGCTCAATATATGGATCATTATTTATATAACCCCGGGATTAAATCAGATAAGGAGTGGCTATAATTATTAATTAATAGTGCTGCAGGAACAACCCCAGTGTGTAAAACCACAGAGAAAGCAGAGCTGCAGCAGAGGGAGATAAGAGGGTGAAATTCCGACCCGGAATCCACTCGGCTCTGTCCCTTATCGCTGTGGGGACAGGGACACATCTGGGGCTGAATCCTTTAGGGTCAGGGATGCTCCTGGAGCTAGGGTTGGGATCACAGGCACGGCTCCTCCTGCTTTATTTTGAAAGGAAAGTTTATCCTTGGGCGAGGTCTGTCAGGGAAGATGGAGCATGGAGGAAGGGTTTGATCCTTCAGAATGGATTTAGGGGAGGGAGGAGGCAGATTCCTCCCCGAAACAGTTATAGGAGACTTTTATAAAGTGAAATACAAGACATAAACTCCTCTTGTTGACACTAAATATCAAATATTTAATTCCCCACAATCTTCTGCGCGTAGCGTGCAATATAAAAATTCATGGAAATATAAAAACTTACAGACGTACACATCTAAATGCAGTCAGAGGTCAATTTATTTATCTATTAGAGCATTGTGGTGGAGTAAATAATTCATAAATACAAACTCAGGCTAATAATGGAAGTCTGACTGCACACTGCCACTGTTGCTGAGGAAAATCCAGGTCTCATTCCCTGCTTTGTCTCTGCCTGAGGATCTGGGAATTTTCTCCTCTGTGCCCTTAATGTTGCTGCCTATAAAACAGTAAAGACTCCCTTTGGCTGCCCAATGCTTCGTTTACAGCTACGTGCTGCAGCTCTCCCTTTTTCCACTCAAAAAGCAGCGTTTCTCCCTCAGATCACATCTCCCCGCAAATCAAAACTGAAATAACCCAGCAGCCCTAAATGTATTTCTAATTTCCTTCAAATAAACCATTTTGGTCTGTCTGGAAAATATATTCCAACAGGGAAAGCAGGCAGGAAGAGCTATCAAGATATTTCTTGATCTCTTAATTTTGTATTCATCTTAAGGATTTCTCTTTTTTTTTTTTTTAATATAACTTTTTTCTTTTCAGATTTCTTTTATCCATATGATCTTCCTTCATCACGCTGCCATAATTTAAAAATTCCTGGTTTTTGCAAGGAATAACTGCAGCATCAACACGGCACAAAGACACCCACGGAGCTCTGCACACAGCAGGTATCCAGAGATAAAACTTAAAAAATGGGGATTCCTGAGTTAAAAACTCCATAAATAAAGGTCAAAGCTGGACTCTGTAAATGGTAAAACAAAACCTGGGTGTGAAACTCTCTCTTAAATTCCTTGTAATCCTGGCAGGAAGCAAATGTCGTGTCAGGGGGGGATCGAAAAGACAAATTGTTCCTAGGTTTGCAATCAAGGCTGAGTTAGACAGATGAATCCAAAAGCACAGAGTGTAAATTAATAAAAGCCTGAGCAGGACTTCCAAGCAGATGCAGGACACTGACAGTTCATTTAGCTTTTCCAATTAATTAAGGAGAAAGCTGAACCAGGACGCTGTTCCAAACACATGGAAATCGAGGATTCTCTTTCATTTCCACTGAGTTTGATCAAAGTCCAGTTATTTAAAGAACAAATATTCCCATTCCTGGGGAAGAGGTATCTGCTGCCGTGACATCACCCCGCAAACTGCAGGGAAAGTGTAGCTTTTTTGGGGACTGTTTTTTTAAAGAATGAGAAACTCATTATTTCTTTTTCTTGAATTTTAGCACTCAGATTAGTATTATTATTATTATTATTATTATTGGCATTGGTATTGGTATTATTATTAGGACCATTAAGTTTTTTTATTTTCAAGGAGGAAGAGGAGCAAATCCCTGTTATAATAAGAGATGTCCATAGGGGAAAAAATACCAAATCCAAATCCATAATGTTGGGAGGAAATTAATTTGATTAAACACCAAACAACGTTTACCTGGGCGAAGGAAAAGCCCAATAAAATGGGGAATTTTGGGTCAGGAGCTTGGCTGGGCTCAGCCTCGCAGCAATCACAGCGTCTCAGGGTGTGGAGGGGAAGGAAGCCCAACCATCTCCAGGCCGTGAGTTAATAAATACGCGGGAGGTTATTCTCCTGTTGGAATGCATAAATCTTCCGTGTGCACCTGGAATGCGCGGGGCCAGCTGAGCCAAGGCGAGTCCTGTCCAAATTTCCCTGCTTTCCAAAGGATTCCTGCCTCGTTTATTAGGGCAGGCAGCCCCGGGTCTCCCGAGATTTGAGTCCTGGCCGCCGGAGAGAGCGGATCCGAGCTCAGGAGGAGCCCCAGAGTCTGAAGCTGGAAGTGCCTCAGGTTTAAGGGGCAAGGTGGCTTTATTTTGGGCAAACAGCAGCACCTCTGGGACCCTCCCTCCCACACCAAAATAAACACAAATCACTTTTATCACACTCTTATCACTGAGCCAGCGCAGGTACAGCAAGGCCACACAAGTTATTGCCATAACAGATTATTGTTATCACTTTCGATGTAAGAATTAAAGTGCAATAATGACACTTTCTGTCACAGTTGCCTGAGTGGTTTGGCCAAGAAAGCTTTGATTTTGCAGATGTTGAAGCAAAAGAAAGAGGTTCAGCTGCGGCTGAGCTTTGCTCCCTGCTCACCAACACCAAGGGTCTTGGAATGATAAAACCGGAATCTCGGAAAGACAAAATCAGAATCTTGGAATGACAAAATTGGAATCTTGGAATGACAAAATCGGAATCTTGGAATGATAAAATTGGAATCTTGGAATGACAAAATCAGAACCTTGGAATGATAAAATCAGAATCTTGGAATGACAAAATCAGAATCTTGGAATGATAAAATCGGAATATTGGAATGATAAAACCAGAATCTTGAAATGACAAAATCAAAATCTTGGAATGATAAAACCGGAATCTTGGAATGACAAAATCAAAATCTTGGAATGATAAAATCGGAATATTGGAATGATAAAATCAGAATCTTGGAATGATTTGGGTTGGAAGGGACCTTGAAGAGCATCTCCTTCCACCCGTTTGCCATGGGCAGGGACACCTTCCACCAGGCCAAGCCTTCCAGCAACACAAGAAGATTTTTGATGTCTGGCAGAGCAGGGAAAGAGTTAATTCCATGTTTGCAACCCAAAATACAGAATCTCCATTCCCACCTTCCCTAAAACCACTCTGGGCCCTGTAGGCGCAGTGGATGTGCCTGAGTTTGAAATCCCTTGGTTTGGAGAGGGATCCCACCCTGCATTCGCCCTCCTCCCTTGATTTCCAGGAGAGGAAATGAACAAAACCAAGGTTATCCATTCCCAAATCAACTGCAAACTCAATCTCCTCCCATAATTGCAAGGAAACCTATCCGAGCCCTCGTTCGGTGCTCAGCTGGAAGACACTGAGCATAATTCCATGTTATGGATACACCAAGTTATTAGCAAAGACTTGGGGCTAAAAGCTTTTCCTCATGGTTTGGTTTGCACAGCAGGGGTGAGGGGATGGGAGGGAGGAGGTGACTCCATCTGACATTAATTGTGCCGTGGATTTTCCAGGTTTTTGTGAGAGGTTTCCCAAAAAAATGTAAGAGAAATGGTTATAAAATCTTTACCAATATTTCCATAAAACCTCGGTATAATTTGAGAGCATATTTTTAAGCCTGAAGGGAAATTTTTGGAGGCCCAGGTGTGTCACC
Source organism: Acanthiza pusilla (assembly GCA_036630365.1). Taxonomy (NCBI): domain Eukaryota; kingdom Metazoa; phylum Chordata; class Aves; order Passeriformes; family Acanthizidae; genus Acanthiza; species Acanthiza pusilla. Next base: position 18,060,280 of record JAXCHO010000016.1, read on the forward strand.
CCCTGCTGCAGGGCCCTCACAAATTCCCAGGATCAAACCTCTCCGCACACTCCTGCAATTATTATTCCTATCCATGGGGAAAAGCTAGCAAAAATAAATATATTCCTTCTTGTTGGCCATCCTCATCCACGGGGGGTGAAAGCAGCCAACCAATGTCCTTATTCCAGAGACAGTTGGGATTTTTGGCAGAGGGGAATGATGCTCAGCAGGTACCATCAACACCCTTCACTCAATATCCTAAATCCTACATTTCCTTTGGAGCACGGAGGTGACAGCAGCCTCAGAGGACATGGAGTTGGCCACTGAATGCCACCCAGGGTGGCAGCAGGCAGGATCCCCTGAATCCCAAGAGATTCGCTGCATTCCAGCCCAGGGAATCCACAAGGATTTGGCTCAGGGAAAGAGGGATGGGCATGGATTTTTTCACTGCACTTTTTGGGTGAGCATCAAACAAGCACCGGGGGAAGAGATGTGTACGTGGGCTGCTGCATGTGGCTGGGCTGAAATAGGATTCGAAAGAAAGATAAAAAGGAAAAAAAATATCTTTTTTGTATTTTTCCTGCCAAATTCAGGAAACCATCCCAAATTTCCATTGCAAGGTAACCCTCTGCAATCCACCAGGGAGAGGAAGTTGAAGCAGACTGGCTGTCCCCAGTCTCAACCACACAGGGGAAGGCACTGGACACCATAAAACACGGAAACTGGGAAAAGGAAAAGCGGCAGCCACATTTTTGGCCATTTTTCAGCCTGAAGTGCAGGTCTATAATTATTAACGAACTGTAATAGAAACAAGGGATGCCTCCAGCCACGACAAAAAAAGCAGCAGCAGATCTAAATTTCAATCTCCCTTTTATTAGAAAGTGCTCTCTGCAGTGGGAACCCTTTCAGCATTGTTCCAGGACAGGCTCTATTTAGGCTCCAGCAGGAAAAGCAGGTCCTAAGATTTCCCCATGAATTACAAATAGATCCCAGCAGTTCATCCTCTGCCCCAGCCCCCAGGAGAAACTCAGGAGGAGTCACTTGGCGCTGGATTTTGGGCAGTGTAGAATTAGGGATGACATTTGTTACATGTGCCTTTCAGCCAGATTTTATTTAGGGGTTTGGGGGGGGGGGGGTGGTCTTTTGGGGTTTTTTTTGTTGGTTTGTTTGTTTGTTTGTTTTGGGGTTTTTATTGTTGGTTTTTTTGGGGGGGTTGTTGTTGTTGGGGGGTTGGGGTTTTTTTGTTTGGGTTTTTTTTTGTTGGTTTTTTGGTGTTTTGTTTTGTTTTTTGAGGGTCTTTTTTGTTTTGTTTTGGTTTGGTTTGGTTTGGTTTTTGGGGATTGGGGTTTGTTTTGTTTTGTTTTGTTTTGTTTTGTTTTGTTTTTTGGGGAGGGGGTTGGGGTTTTTTTTAATACTCTTGGGAATTAAGAATTAGAACATTTTGGAGTAAAGAGAGCAAAGGCAAGAGAGGAGGGATGGGGACTGAGTGTTATGTGATAAGCAATAGACCTTCTCTTTTTAGGCCTGAAACAGCAAAAACCCATAGAAAAAGGGAGATTTTTGGTGCCAGGCTCCAGGATGGACCACAGCCCTGGAAGACAATGGGGTGAGTGCCTGTGACGACCCTATAAGAGCTTTTCCAGGTATAAAATGGAAAATGGTGACCCAGCAGGCTGCTAAATCCACAGCCTGGAGAAGGGAGGACTCCTGCCCTCAATATTTTTGGAACTAAGTTGGCGCTTTGGGCAGCTTTATCTCTGAAAACGAAATGTGGCATTGCCCAAAACAAAACGTGGCATCACCCAAAACAAAACATGGCATTGCCCAAAACAAAACGTGGCATCGCCCAAAACGCAGCTCCCGCCTTGCACCTGACGCTGGGCAGAGGATGTGCAGCCATGTGGGATTCTCATCTGCCGGGATCCCCTGGGGAGGGCTGGCAGTGATTTATTTTCCCCAGGATCCACAAGGTATCCTCTCCATTGTTTTCGGAGCGCGGCCGGGCGGCCGAGGGTCAGAGCCAAGGCAGGGAACAGAGATGGGCCCAGCGCACGCAACGCTCCCGCCTGGGGCTGCAGTAAACAGAATCTCCTCAAAGGTCACCTCTTCAGGCTCCCGCTGCAACCGCCAGAGGAAACTGCAATCATTTTTCAGCGCTTTTAAACGCCAGACTCGAATGTACGCGGCCACGGTTTTCCTACACGTTCCTGGTTTGTGAGGAGGCTGCTTAGGAGTCATTTCCTTGCCAAGAAAAGCTTCTCTTTCCTCCTGAACCCGGGAGAGACCCAGGCAGCTCTCTCTGGAGTTAGGGGTCAGGTCACGAGGGATGGAAACTCACAATTGGGCTCTGCAGGGCACCCCCAAGGAGGAGTCTTTTACAGAGAAAGAATTCTGAACAACCAAAATACCAAAATAAGGTTAAAAATATACTGGGAAAAAAACTTCATTGTGGGTATTGGTAGTGTAAGAAAGACCAACTCTTGGATGAGAAATCGTAATAATTTTAGAAGAAGAAGAAGAAGAAGAAGAAGAAGAAGAAGAAGAAGAAGAAGAAGAAGAAGAAGAAGAAGAAAAGAAGAAATTATTATTATTATTATTATTATTATTATTACTCTTACTATTATTATTACTATTATTATTACTATTATTACTGTTATTACTATTATTATTCTGGACAGAAAAATCATTAATTGCATCTCTTTCTCCTCTCCTAAATCACCATGAAAAATCTTAAAATTCCTCACAGCCACTTCCACCCCTCAGCCCCAGCAGCAACCGCATTTCTAAACCTGCTTTCCCCCCCTTATTTCCAGCAGGGAATTGGGTCTCTCCTTGTCACTCATCCTCCCCAAACACCCAGCAAAAAACTCAGCTGAGCTGGCAGGGGCGGCAGCGCGCCCGGCTGAGCCCCATCAGCAGCTCCCGAGCTTAAGTGCGAGCCCGGCGTGAATTAAGTGCTGTCAAAGCTGGCATGGCAAGTCCACCCTGAGGACTGACCCTCCATGAATGGCCACTGTGTTTGTGGGAACCACCCACCAGATTGCTTCTCTCCTAGCCAGAGCCCCAGCGTGTGTCAATAAAAATCTCTGGGTTTCATTAGGCAGCCCCTGGCTGGGTACATAAATAATAAGGCTGTTGTCAGATCTCCCCGTGGTGTGTAAGGGCAGATCTGGAAACCTGAAGGCCACGACCTTCGTGTTTCTCAGCGGGGACCGAAACGCCCTCGGAGCCAAAGGAGTGGGAAAATGAGAGTCTGTGTTATGCTTTAACATGATACTGACAGGCAAATGCGATTTCTCAGAGTTCACTCCAGCCAACACTGATCTGTTTTATAATCTCTGGCCTGGCTGCAGCTCCGGGGCTGCTGCAGGAGGGGATGGAGGCAGAGGGAGATTCCCCTCGGAGCTCTGCGTGCACTGCAGGGGAGCCTGGAGGTGCTCCTTGAGGGGTGGCTGGGAAGGCAGGGCTGCATTTGCCATGAGGAAAAGGAGGAATGTTCAGGATAAGGAAAAGGAGGAAGGTTTGGGATGGGGAAAAGGAGGAATGTTCAGGATGGGGAAAAGGAGGAAGGTTTGGGATGGGGAAAAGGAGGAATGTTCAGGATAAGGAAAAGGAGGAAGGTTTGGGATGAGGAAAAGGAGGAATGTTCGGGAAGAGGAAAAAGAGGAATGTTCAGGATGAGGAAAAGGAGGAATGTTTGGGATGGGGAAAAGGAGGAATGTTCAGGATGAGGAAAAGGAGGAATGTTCAGGATGAGGAAAAGGAGGAATGTTTGGGATGGGGAAAAGGAAGAATGTTTGGGATGGGGAAAAGGAGGAAGGTTTGGGATGGGGAAAAGGAGGAAGGTTTGGGATGGGGAAAAGGAGGAAGGTTTGGGATGGGGAAAAGGAGGAATGTTAAGGATGAGGAAGAGAAGATGTGCTCAGGGCACTGGGACGATTGGGAAGGAGATGGTAGAGGAGGAAAACTGGGACCCCCCCCCCCCCTCGAGAACCCTCTGCAAGGCTGGATGAGAGCTCATGTTCCAGCTGAAAGGTTGCTGCACCACTGGAAATGTGGAATAGGGACTGGGAACCATGGCAGGCTCTTCCTCTGACCTCCAGCTCCAGGAAATCCCTGCTTTCTCCTGGGCTGAGGGCTCTGCTCAGCCAGCTGGGAGCAGGAGATACGGGAGAAGCTCTGGAGGGACCCTGAGCATGTGGGTCAGGGCGCAGATGAAGAGCTTTTAGGGCTTTCAGTGCTGATACCTCCAAGAATCCACATCCATCCATCCCAGTAGGACCAGCACCAAAACATGGAACAGCTTCTGAGCCACAAAACCCAGAGAAAGAAAGGGAAGGACAAGGCGTGGGGGGATGCTCAGGGTGTGAAAACAGGCTGGGGTGGAGGGAAGGGCTCTTGGGGATGATGGCAAACACTGCAGAGACAGGAGGGGGATGTGGACCAGTGGCTCAGCGGGGTTCAGGATGCTCTCCCATCATCCTGAGGTTCAGGGATGCTGTCCCTTCCTCCTGGGGTTCAGGGATGCTGTCCCTTCACCCCGGGGGTCAGGGATGCTGTCCCTTCACCCCGGGGGTCAGGGATGCTGTCCCTTGCTCCCGGCACATGTTCGGGGAGGAAGGATGCTGTGCTGAGGCAGGCGAAGCTTCAGCAAAGGTCAAGAGCATTTTCAGCCTCGGCACAGAGCACTGCTCCCTAAAGGACATTTTTGGTCCAAAAATGGAGGGAAAAGGCTGTTAACTCCGGTTTGGTACCTCGTTAGGGAGCCACGGAGGTGCCAGTGAGAGGCAGGAGCCCTCCAGGCCGGGCTCGAAGGCAGAAAGGAGAAGGTCAGAGGATGCCTTTATGAGCTGTGGAAGTAGCAGTGGCATTTTTCCAGGAGTACACTCTGTCTTCTGCCGAGGAATGCATCCCCTGCTCAGAGCACAGAGTTAATCACCGTGCGAGCGGGCGGGAGCGGGGCAGGAAACGCTTCCCGGGGCGGCAGAGGGGCTGGAGCCCCCGGGAAGCCTCAGCCCGGCGGGAGGGAGGCACGGAGGGTCCCCGGGAGGGTCCCCGGGAGGGTCCCGGGGCCGCGGTGCGTGCGGAGCCGGTCCCTGTGTGGTCCGCGGGGCTTTGCGTGTGTGGTCCTGCAGAGCCCTGCTCATCTGTCCAAAGGCTGCTAACTGCCTGCTGAATGACCACGGCTGTTTACTTTAGCTCTGTCTGCACCAACTGAACTCTGATCGCTGCCTTCCTCCAGCTGGGCCGGCTCAGGACCCCAGCGAGAAGGAGAGCGGGGCAGGGATCTCTGTCTCTGTGTGTGTGTGTGTGTGTGAGAGGCTCCGAAAAAAGAATAGGCTGCAAATGGACTCCAGTGTAAATCATGGCCAGCAATTTATGGGCCATTTTGTCTCCCATCATTTCTTCTCTGATCCCCACCCCACCACCACCCCCCCCCGTCTTCACTCAAACAGAGCAGGCTCATAAATTGCCCGTGCTGAGTGCTGGCAGAAAGGTTTTTCATGTTCCTGACAGCTGCAATAAAAATATGCCTGTGTGTCTGGTGGCTGTGTGAGGGGGAGAGCTGGGTGCCCCCGCAGGGTGCCTGGCATGGGGATGGGGGCGTGAGGGGCTGCGGTGGGCTGGGGGGACAGTGAGGTGACCTGGAGTGTGTGCTCTGAGCGCTGCCTGTGCTCTGAGTGTGCTTTAATTCCGTGTGTGTGCTGTAATTACATGTGTGTGTGCTGTGATTCCACATGTGCAAATGCTGTGGTTTCATTTTTGTGTGATTCCACGTTTGTGCTGTAATTCCATGTTTGTTCTATAATTCCATGTGTGTGCTGTAATCTCATGTGTGTGCTTTAATTCCATGTGTGTGCTGTGATTCCACGTGTGTGCTGTAATTCCATGTGTGTGCTGTAATTCTATGTTTGTTCTTTAATTCCATGTTTGTGCTGTGATTCCATGTGTGTGCTTTAATTCCATGTGTGTGCTTTAATTCCATGTGTGTGCTGTGATTCCACATGTGCAAATGCTGTTGTTTCATTTTTGTGTGATTCCACGTTTGTGTTGTAATTCCATGTTTGTTCTATAATTCCATGTGTGTGCTGTGTTTCTGTGTTTGTTCTTTAATTCCATGTTTGTGCTGTGATTCCACATGTATGAGTGCTATGGTTTCATTTTTGTGTGATTCCGTGTGTGTGCTGTGATTCCATGTGTGTGCTTTCATTCCATGTGTGCGTTGTGATTCCATGTTCATGCTTTAATTCTATGTTTGTGCTTTAATTCCATGTGTGTGCTGTGATTCCATGTGTGTGCTTTCATTCCATGTGTGTGTTGTGATTCCATGTGTGTGCTTTAATTCCATGTTTCTGCTTTAATTCCATGTATGTGCTGTGATTCCATGTGTGTGCTGTGATTCCACATGTGTGCTGGGATTCCACGTGTGTGCTGTAATTCCGCGTTTGTGCTTTAATTCCATGTGTGTGCTGTGATTCCACATGTGCAAATGCTGTTGTTTCATTTTTGTGTGATTCCACATGTGTGCTGTAATTCCATGTTTATTCTATAATTCCACGTGTGTGCTGTGTTTCTGTGTTTTTTCTTTAATTCCATGTTTGTGCTGTGATTCCATGTGTGTGCTGTGATTCGATGTGTGTGCTGTGATTCCACATGTGTGAGTGCCATGGTTCCATTTCTGTGCTGTGATTCCATGTTTCTGTGTGCTGTGATTGCACATCCATGCTGTAATTCTGTGTGTGTGCGGTGATTCCATGTGTGGGTGCCGTGATGGCAGAATTACACTTTAATTCCATATTTATCCTCCAATTCCAGGGGTGTGTGTGCTGCTATTGCACATCCATGCTGTGATTCCATGTGTGTGCTGTGATTCCACGTGTGAATGATGTGATTCCATGTGTGGGTGCTGTAAATCACATCCATGCTGTGATTCCATGTGTGTGCTGTGATTCCATGTGTTAATGCTATGATTCCATGTATGGATTCTGTGGATCCACGTGTGGATGCTGTGATGGCACAGTCATGCTCTAATTCCGTGTTTATCCACCGATTCCATAGGTGTGTGTGCTGCTATTGCACATTCACGCTGTAATTCCATGTGATTCTATTTGTGTAAATGCTGTGATTCCATTTTTGTGGCTGCTCTGATTGCGCATTCCTGCTGTGATTCCATTTCTGTGCTGTGATTCCAAGTTTGTGCTGCGATTCCAAGTCTGTGCTGTGATTCCATGCTTGTGCTGCGATTCCAAGTTTGTGCTGTGATTCCATGCTTGTGCTGTGATTCCACATGTGTGAGCGATCTGACTGCACATTCATGCTGTAATTCAGTTTTTCTGCTGTGATTCCATGTGTGTGTGGGCTGTGATTGCACATTCACACCATAATTCCATATTTGTGCTGTGTGTGTGTGTGGGCTGTGATTGCACATTCACACCATAATTCCATATTTGTGCTGTGATTGCACATTCACACTGTAATTCCATATTTGTGCTGTGATTCCATTTCTGTGCTCTGATTCCACATGTGTGAGCGACCTGACTGCACGTTCATGCTGTAATTCAATTTTTTTTCTGCTGTGATTCCGTGTGTGTATGGGCTGTGATTGCACATTCACACCATAATTCCATATTTGTGCTGTGATTCCACATTGGTGAGTGCTGTGATTGCACATTCTCACTGTAATTCCATATTTGTGCTGTGATTGCACATTCTCACTGTAATTCCATATTTGTGCTGTGATTCCGTGTGTGTGGTCGCTCTGATTGCATATTCCTGCTGTAATTTCATATTTGTGCTGTGATTCTATTTCTGTGCTGTGATTCCACGTGTGTGAGTGATCTGACTGCACATTCATGCTGTAAATCAATTTTTTTTCTGCTGTAATTCCGTGTGTGTGGGGGCTGTGATTGCACATTCTCACTGTAATTCCATATTTGTGCTGTGATTGCACATTCACACCGTAATTCCATATTTGTGCTGTGATTCCATGTTTGTGGTTGCTCTGATTGCACATTCCTGCTGTAATTCCATATTTGTGCTGTGATTTTGTGTTTGTGAGTGCCGTGTTTGCGCATTCACACTGTAATTTCATATTTTCCTGTGATTCCGTATTTGCGGTCGCTCTGATTGCACATTCCTGCTGAAATGCTTTTCCAAACCAGGGGAATATTTGAGCTGTTCATTCTTTTTTGAAAATCAGGATTAGAAAGGCAAATCATGCCCTTCTTTAATAAACACACTCCCTAAAAAAACATACATCGATTTTTGGACTGGATCAAGCACAGAAATTTTTTGGATGAGAATTTCTTACTTGAATCCCAAACCCCCAGGTTATTGTTAGCTTAAATCTGAGACTCAGAATCAATTGAGTGGATAAGCCCAGGCTATGGAATTTTTCAGTGCAATGAAATTTTGATTCAAGCAGTAAATTTTGTAGCTGTAATGGAAATAATCTCATTCCTGCCAGCCAGTTTGGGAGGAAATCAAGCTCAGCCATGGGATTCCTAGAAAACAGCTTTCTCCTTTTCATCACTTCTCCCTATTTGCCTTTTTGAATGGCATTATTCCCACGAAAAATTTAAGGGGAAGCAGCAGCCCAGCAATTCCCAGGGTGTACAATGTGTTACCCACAAAAACCTGGGAGTTTTGGTCTGTGGAGGGAATTTTTCCCTTCTGTTTCTGCATTTTGCCCTGACCCAGTTTGGTTTTTCTGTATCTTTATCAAAAATACCCCTGCCAGGGTTTTTATTGCAACCAGTTTGAAAATATTTTCTTGGATAAAAAGATTAGAAAGATGATGAAGAAGGTGCAGATTGACACACGGGGACAGAAATCTGAATTTAGTTACAATCAGAACGCCCAAAATCCACATCCTGTTAATTGATAGAGATTATTAGGAAAAGGCACAGAGATCTCAACCTGCTCAGACAATTTCCCCCAACAGAAAAACTTCGCTGGAAGAAAATCCAGGCAAATCCAGTGATGGAGGCGTGAAAAAGAGAGGGAAGCCCCCAGAAAAAAACAAGTCAGGATTTATCAGAGCTGCTGGCTCGCAGTGAGACCGTCCCTGGGCAGGAGCCGTCAGAAAACAGTGCTGGGATGTTCCCGAGCCCCAGGATCAACAGCCCCGGGTGTGCCTGGGCTTTGTAGCTCTAAGTGCCTCTGCAGGGAACAAAGAAAGAGAGTCAAAATTGAATTATCCACTTAAGGTTGTGTCAGCTTTCCATCATAAATCTTTTTTTTTTTTCCTAGGGGTTTATTACTCATCTGTAAAAGTTCCTCCCAGCCTTTGCCTTTGCGCGCACTATGCAGTTTCAAGGCTGGGAAAAAAATAGGGAATCGAACAAGGTGCAAGACGATTATTTTATGCAGAAAGAAATATTATTTCTCCCAGAGGAATGAAATCAGGAACTAAATGGCTGGAGGGAGCCCTGGAGAGCCACTGCTGTGGAGGGGCAGCTTCCAGCTGTGCCCAGGGCACTGGGAATGCTCTGCTCCCCCGATGCCATGGGCTGGGAATGAACCCCTGCCGTGGAAAGAGCACCCTCGGGCATCAGCGCCGGTGTTGAAATCAATCTGTGTTTAAAATTGGATTCTTTCCCCCTTTTCCTTTTACCCCCACCTTCTGTTTTCCTTTTCTATTTTCCTTTATCTTTTATCCTTTCATCCCTTTATCCTTTTCCATTTTCCTTTTCTCCTTTTCTCCTTTTCTCCTTTTCTCCTTTTCTCCTTTTCTCCTTTTCTCCTTTTCTCCTTTTCTCCTTTTCTCCTTTTCTCCTTTTCTCCTTTCCTCCTTTCCGCCTTTCCTCCTTTTCTCCTCTTCTCCTTTTCTCCTTTTCTCTTTATATCCTTTTCCATTCTCCTTTCCATTTTCCTTTCCATTTTCCTTTCCTTTCCTTTCCTTTCCTTTCCTTTCCTTTCCTTTCCTTTCCTTTCCTTTCCTTTCCTTTCCTTTCCTTTCCTTTCCTTTCCTTTCCTTTCCTTTCCTTTCCTTTCCTTTCCTTTCCTTTCCTTTCCTTTCCTTTCCTTTCCTTTCCTTTCCTTTCCTTTCCTTTCCTTTCCTTTCCTTTCCTTTCCTTTCCTTTCCTTTCCTTTCCTTTCCTTTCCTTTCCTTTCCTTTCCTTTCCTTTCCTTTCCTTTCCTTTCCCTCTCCATTTTCACCCCTTTTTCCTTATCCTTATCCTTATCCTTATCCTTATCCTTATCCTTATCCTTATCCTTATCCTTATCCTTATCCTTATCCTTATCCTTATCCTTACCCTTATCCTTACCCTTATCCTTATCCTTATATTCTCATTTCAGTTCTCATTCCTCTATTCCTATTTCAATTGCAATTCCCATTTTTCTAATTTTTCCCACTCCCAGCCCTTCCCACGCCGGAGGGAAGGGAAGGGAAAGGAAAAGAAGAAGGACCCGCGGGGTGCCGGGGCTGGGGGAGCCGCACCGCGGAGCCACCGGGGCTGCGATCGGGGCCGGCCGGGGGGACCCGGGGCAGGGAGGGGTCCGGGGGAAGCCGAGGAGGGGAGGGTCCCCCCGGGCGGGCGCCAGGCGCTGCCCCCGACCCCCGGCATTAACCTCGCTGACACGGGCGGGCGCCGCCGAGCCCCGCCGGCCCCGCGCCGCCCCCCGGGACATGCCCCCCGGCAGCTCTCTGGGTTCTCGGGGGCTGACAGCCCACCAAGGCAAAAAGGGGAATTTGTCCCCTTCCTTCCCTGCCCCGCCGCGTTTCTCTTTTTTTCCGGTCTGGCTCCAATTTACGGGAGAGAAGGGGGGCGTTTGAATTGGAAGAGGAGGCAGTTTGGGGGCAGAAAAGGGGATAAATGGGGGGAGAAGAGAGAGTTAGGGGACTAAAAAGTGTTTAAATGCGGGGAGAAGAGAGAGTTTGGGGACTGTAAAGTGCCACAGTCTGCGGGGAAAAAATGAAATCCCACCAGGCTGGGTTTGGTGGCTTGGGGAGTTTGTCACCGCGGGAATGGTGCGTGGGGTGGCAGAGGGGACACAGAGAGGTCTCAGGGAGTCCCCGGTGCTCTGCCACACAAGCCCTGACAGATGTCACTAGAAAATAAAGAGGTTTTTACAAAAAAAAAAAAAAGAAGAGCCTCCTGGGTGTATCTCCCTGCTGGATGTTTGCAGCTCCTTTTTACCTCCCCGCTCCATGCATGAGGGTGTTCCTAAAGCCCTGCAGAGGGGGAGCAGTGGGATTTCCCTTCCATCTTTTGCTCTCCAAACCCCCATTTCTTCCAGATCTTATAAATTTTTTTTTTTTTTTTTTTCCTTTCTTTCTTCTTTTTTTTTTTTTTTCCTTTTTCTTTAATGGCTTTAAGGCTGGGATCTGCATTCGGCAGTGCCCGCACAGGGATGCTGTGGAATTGGGGCTGCATCCCAGATTTTGAGGAGAAGTTCTGATGGAAGGAGGGTGCCCTGGACCCCCCAGGAGGCAGCAGGGCGAGGAGGAGCCCGCTGGGGATGCCCGACTTTGTCCCGCTCCGCCAGCAGTGAGGCACACGCAGGGAAGGAGGGAGGAAAGCTGATCCTGAAGTTTCCATCATGTGAAATTGAAGCGCATGTGCCTATAATGAAATATTTCCTCCCATTTCATGGCAGCTCAGTAATTCCTGATGGCAGGGAGCCTGGGAAAACAGATCCCCCCTGCTCCCACCCACGGCGCCTGACCGCACGGGCAGGACGAACAAGGGCTTCGTTCTGCCGGCCCGGGGTGCTTCCCCACCTTCCAGCACCCTCCAAACGCAGCCCTTCGCCCCCTTCCCCCTCCCCCGGCACGGAAAAATCCACATTTCCGAGGATATTTCAGTGCGGGGCTGCAGGAATTTAGCCCTCCCCGCCCGTGTCCCCAGGGCTGCCACCCCCGGCAAGAGCCGCTGCTTTCATTTACTTTGGAATTATGCGGTTTTTCCAGCTCCTCTAAATTTAATTAAACTTTGACCAAAATTCTAAGCAGGGTAAGAGAATAGAAAAGGGGTTTTGTGCCAGAACAAGCAGAGTAATAATATTAATAATAACAAAAAGCAACAACAAGCCCTTAGACACTTCGGGGCTGGGTTGAGGGAGTTCAGGCTACTGGGCTGAGTCAGGCAGAGCTCTGGGAGTCCTCAGGGCCCTTTGAGATGCTCCTGACACGGGATCAGCGCAGCCAAGGGCACCAGAAAGCTGCTGGAGCATCAGATTTCTGCTTGGAATGGCATTTTCCTGGAGAAGATGACCAAAGCACCGGGAAAATGGCACAGAGAGAGGCAGAGATGGGGTCAGGTTGGAGCCCAGCTTGGATTGGGAGGGAGATGCTCTGATGGGGAGCTGGGTGAGTTTTTGTCTATCCTGGGAGAGAGCAAGCCATGAAGGAGGAATTCAATGGATTGAGGTAAAATTCCAGCAGCCACCACCCTCGAGTCCTGGTTATTTTGTGTCCCCATTTGTTGTGGCATCACCCCAGGGCTGGGCAAAGTTTGTCATGGTGGGTGATGCATCGCTCTTTTGCAGACTCCACGTTCACCCCAGCGAGTTTCTGCCCTGCTGTCCTGCCAGAGGGATTCCCACATTCTGTTTTCAGGGAATGCAGCCCTGCTCTGCCCTGCCATGGGTTCACCTGGAGCCAATGAGTAGGTCTTGCCATGTGAATTTACATCTTCTAACTCTCTGTTCTCCACTTTTTAATATAAAAACACTGTTTGGTTGGGGTTTTATGCAGAGATTCTTGAACCCTTAAAGAAAAATCATCATTTTCTCCCTCCTGCTCTCATTCTGTTCCCTATTAATTTGATTAGAGTTGATCAAAGTGTTTGTTCAGGCTCAGGTCCTGAGATGCTGCGAACAGGATGGAGTTGGGATCATATAAATTCTTCAGCCAAATAAATGTCCTGCTAATCCCTGACAGGAGCCAGTCCCAGATGCTTCCCAGGATGTGATGAGGAAGCTTCACTGCATCTGCACATGGAATTACCTGCCCACAAAGAAACCGTGCTCCTGCTGCTGAACACTTACTAAAAATAGATTTAGAAGCCCTGAAAGTGAGGGAGTTGTTAATTTTCTGAATGATTTGATTATTTCTACACTTTTGGGGAGGAAAGGAGGCTGTGAGTCTCCTGAGGAGGTGAGTGGGTGCCACAGTGGTGACTCCAGAGGCTCCGTTGTCTTTCCCCACGTGGCCTTTCTTTGATTCCCGAGTGTGTCACAGGGGTGGGAGGCAGGACCTTGGAATTCTCCTGCTCCCAGGAATTTGCAGTGAACGTTACTCATGCCTCGGTACAAAACCCGACTGGGGATGTCAGACCAGAAAGTCCAATGGGGACAATGAGTGTATCCAGCATTTCCCGTGGCTGCTCGGGATCGTGGAGGCTCACCCCATTAATGTTCTGGCCCTGATTAGATTTGAGCTTGATTAAATGAGGCTGGGAAAACGAAGTGTCCCAGATGAGCTGAACTGACACTCTGGGAATGAGCTTGGAGCACAAACCGTGGGCTTTGTCCAGCTGATGGAATCCAACACGTTTGGGTTGGGATGCTCTTGAAGTAAAAAACCTGCAATAAAATGTATTTAGAGCATGCCAGGGGAGCTCCTTTCATTGTCTTTGGAGGGAGAAAATCCTGATGTGCTCCCTGCCACAAAGAACTTTTCTGCTTTCACTGTAGAGAACCCTGAGAGTATTCCTGGGAAACACCACTCCTGGAGCCCCTTCCTCTAAGGAAAAGGAACTTATTTAAGGTTCCCAGAGAAGCTGTGGCTGGTCCTGGATCCCTGGAAGTGCCCAAGGCGAGGTTGGACAGGGCTTGGAGCAGCCTGGGACAGTGGGAGGTGTCCCTGCCATGGCAGGGGTGGCACTGGATGAGTTTTAAGGTCCCTTCCCACCCAAACCATTCCATGATTCCCTTTGCTCACCTGGACACAGTCACACATTAACTCCTGTGTTCAGCTGGACCCCCCCCAAGCTGCATTCAAACCACATCTGGTGGCTTTTTCTCCCCTAATTTTGGTTTCTCTTCTTTCAGAAATCATTTACCATCTCAAAAGGGTGAAAGAGCAGCTTCCCAAAAACCCTTTTGACCCCACGGAGCATCGCCCCGTTCCCCTCAGGCTTCAGGGGAGGGTGGTGCCACATCTGATATTTTGCCTCACTCCTGTCTCTCATTCAATACTCTTTTAAAAAATGTTCTTCAGGAGAAAAAGTCGTATTCTTTTTAATTTTTTTCCAGTTGTTTTCCCATCCACCCCATTTTCAGCCTTTCCAAGCCTGAAGCATCCCTTTATTTGGTGGCTTACTGGAAAAGCTGTTCACATCTATAAACAAAGCTTATTCTTCCTGATTTTATCTTTCTCCATTTTATTGTTTCCGGTTGTTATTCAGTCTGGACGATGCTTCCACGGGGACTTTCCAAAGGAGGGAATCCAAAGTGGCATAAAATGACATCCAGGAATAAAAGTGGGGGGTGATTACAAATGCATGACTACCTTTTACTGGAAGAAGTGAAACAGGCAGGAGGAAATTCGGGATCAGCCTGGGAGAGCTCCCCCTGAGGGTGAGCAGCTCCTGTGCTTGGGCATTCCAACATCAGAGTGAGACTCAGGGAGAAAAGGATCAATCCTAAAAATGCTCAAAAGTCTCCTAAAAAGAACTTCCAAGCCTGAAAGTTCACTTATTTCTCCTCTGCAGATGGGAACGAGGGAGTGAAGTTCTGTCCTACAAACACTGTTTCATTCAGCTCTTGGTCTGGCGCCTTTTCCTTCCAGGATCTGTTATTTTCAGGACTTTAGAGCCCAATTTGGCTGTACATTGATCCTCCTCAACCCAGTCCTGGAGTTTCCTGGGGAAAGAAAATGCCTTCAATCTGTTTGGAAGCCTGGAATCATCCCCCTGATCATAAACCCCTTGGCCAAACCTTACAGATTCAGTTACGACTTCCGCGGTATTTTTTGCTTTCCCATTCTTTCCTCCACACTCCCCATTTAAGGAAAGTTCATCTGATTTCTGGAGGCTGCACCCACGATTTTCTGTGTCTTTTTAAAAAACCCTTCCAAACGGCAGAGCTCACGTCATTCACTTATCAGATGGGACGGCGCCGCTGGGTTTCCATCAGGAACTGACGGATGCGAAGCGCTGGAATTCTGTGAAGACACAGACAGGGTGGATCGGGAGCCTCTGCAAGATACAAACCAGGCAGGATGCCCCAGGAGTGTCCGAGGGGCAACTCCAAACCAAAAAATTTGGAAAACCAAAAACCCAACGTAATTCCTGCCTTTTTCTCTCTCGCGGCATCCCTGCTCATCCCAGGATGCCACATGGGAATCCTTGCTCTGGAATCTGTCCAGTCCCACGGATCCAACCAGGAAAACACCTCGAGAGGCAGCAGCCTTTGGCACATGGACAAGCCTCGCTGCAGCCTGCTTTTCCCATGGAGCTGAGCTGCAGACTTGCCTTCCTTTCCTTTGATTTCCCCACAGGAAAATTGCTTGGATCCTCCAGGAGCAAAGAGCAATAAATCTGCCTAAAGCAAGAGCAATCGAGCCCTGTAAATAATCCCATGTCTAGGACTTGAAGGGGAGGAAAGAAGTGTTCAGGGTTGTAAAATACCCTCCAGCGACATTTCAGTGTCACATCTGAACGATTTTTTGCCATTTCTGTTCCTCCTCTGGCAAATTTGGGATTTTTTGCTTCATCCCCAGCATCACTTTGTGCATCCAACCGAGGGCTTGGAAGTCATGTGTTAAAAATCTGGTTGGGTTCTGTTGCGTTTAAAAATTTTTCATATTTATGGCAGAAATTTAGGGGCAAACTGGATCCATGTAAATTCTTACACATGTGAAAAATAAACTTTTCCATGGCTAAACTCTGGGATTATCAATAATCCAATGATACCAACCAATACAAGTTCTAAAGGTGAAAAGGGGCAAGCAGATCTGGAAGGGGATTTTGGGTTTTGGGTTACACGAAGTCACTGTTGGATTGCATCAATGATAAAATCAACCTCAATTTATGGTTTATTAGGTCCTGACTTGAAGGTTTCAGGTACCTTCACCCAGTTCCTGAGCAAGACAGGAATAAAATACAGACGACACACGTGGGGATGGGGAAACAAAATCCCACATTCACCTGGCCAAGCAAGATCTTCTGCAAGTTGTTCCCCAGCTGAGATCCCACCCAGAGCAGAGCTGTTTTCCAAGCCTGCAGGTAAATAAAGCCTTCAAAAGCACCAAAACCCAGCTGCTCTTCCTTCTATTCTTTAATAAATCCCATCCCCGGGAAGTGGAAAACAGTGGAAAACAGTGAAAAAAGCTTTGTGCTTTCGGAGCATTTCAGCTCCTGTCTTCTCACTCTGTTTTTCCCAAGGGTTCTGAGGGCCAGGAGCCAGGTCTTCTCTTCCGCAGGGAGGAAGGGATTCCTGGTGGGAAGGACATTAAAGGTGTGACCCCTCCAAGGAATTACCACGTCAGGAGGATGGGACTGGGACAGGAAAGGGCAGTGGTCCTTGTGCTTGCCCGGAGGAGCCTGGATTTGGAAGGGGATGTCTGCAGAAGTCCCTAATCCCAGCAGCAGTGCCAGA
The DNA here is from genome assembly GCA_036630365.1 of Acanthiza pusilla. NCBI lineage: Eukaryota > Metazoa > Chordata > Aves > Passeriformes > Acanthizidae > Acanthiza > Acanthiza pusilla. Next base: position 18,076,810 of record JAXCHO010000016.1, read on the forward strand.
TACTCCATCCGTGCCCTCGCGCTCGGCTCTCCCTCGGAGCTCTCCAGGAAAACCCATTTGCCCGGCTTTAGGATTTCTATAAACACAGCTCCAATCGGGCTCGGGGTGACAAATGCCCGCGTCAGGCACCGCCTGCCAAGCGCCAGACTGGCACCCTGCCCCCAGCCAGGCACACGTGTGAGGCATCCGCGCTCACGGAATTGCTGGACTTTTATGGGCATGGATAGGGGAGGTTTAAACACTCGGGATTTCTGTGCTTTGGGTTGTGTTGGCTCAGATATCCCTCAGAGGTGCTTCGGAGAGGACACGGAGGGGCTGGCACAAAGCAGAGGCTCTGCCTGCCCTGGGATGAGCCATTCATCTTCTTCCCACTAATGTATCTTCTTCCACATCTGTCCTGGTTTGTCCCAAAAAAAAAAAAAAAAAATATATATACATACCACCCCAAATTCCAGGCTTGCATACTTTGGTAATCACGGCCATGATGGAGATACTCTGGATGAAAAACAGTAGGAAATTGTTTCTTACAGCACAAAAGGAGGAATTCCCAGGAGGAAACTTCCAACCCAGGGAAAAACCCACATGGCTTTGAGCAGAACCACCGTCCATAGCCGCGGCAAAACCAAGCATCGGATCTGAAAAGCAAATATAAAATCACTGCCAAAAAAGGGTGGTGGAGGACTGCTGGAAAATGGGATCATGTTTGATTTCTGTTCTCTCCAGAAACATGAAGGAAAATCTCAATTTTATGGAGTAAAACCTGAGCGAGCAGAGCACCATTTTGCATCCAGATTTGGAGGGGATTGTGACAAGCCTTAAAATACACAGACTACCAGAAAAGTGCCTCTGCACGGCTCACTCTCCCTTCCCTAAGGAATGCCATGACTCCAGAGGTGTCTGTGCCTGCTCTCTTTGAAGGGAACGGCAAAACTCGCGTTGACAAAAGCAAACCCGAGCCCGCTAAGTGTAAACTCTCACAGGAAAACCCATGTGCACTTCTCTGTGCTGCTCCAGCCAAAATCCCTTCAGCACGCACCTGCTTTCTGTTTGTTTTGGTGAAAACATGGAAAAGTTCGGGCTTTGCTAAAAAACAGTTCTGATTTCTCAAAAAAAAATTTTTTTAATAAATTAAAAATTCAATTAGAGCATCGTTCGCTGATTTATTTCCCCCCTTTGGGTTTTTGTGGGGTGTCTATAAAACCCTCTGGTGGAGCTGGCTCCATTTATTGGACTCCATGAAGGTCCTGCCTGTTTTGTTTGTTACTCTGAGTCATCTCACAAACATTTCAGCAAAAGGTCCAAAGACTTACAGGGAACACAGAGAAGCCAAAATCGCCAGATGGAGAAAAGCACATCTTAAGGGGATGACATTTGGCGTGAGAAGCAGAAGAGAATCAGGGTTTGGTTTGATCTGCCCCAAATTATCTCACCGCTTCTGCTCTGCAGGAGATTGTTGAGGTTGAACCAAAATCAGGATCAAGTTTTAGATCATTTTCTCCTTGCACATTCTTTTGGGACCCCACATCTCTCAGTATGCAACCTATTAATTACAAATACACACACACACACTCACATCCCATCTGATTATTTGGGCTTCAGCTGACCCTTCAGAGGGAAGCAGATGAAAGTAATAATCAGTTCATTCAGCTACAAAGCAAAAAAGTTTAAAAAAAAAAAAAAAAAGAAAGAAAATCAAAGCTAGATAAACATATCCTGTTCTCATGGAAAACAACAACAAAAAGGGCTGAACTGGCAGGCGAATTAACAGAGCTCTTCCACACCTCTGTCAAAATGGGATGCTGGAATCCACGGATGGCAAAGGACGTTGAGTGGGGACCACGATGTCCCTGCTGTCCCTTGGGATATGAGGGAGGCAGAGCATCCCAGCGTGCTGCTGGCAAGGCTAATTTGGGTAATTTGGGTTGTTTTGTGCCTGATGGGAGCTGCCAGCCCTCCGAGTGAGGCTCTTGGTGCTGGAGCCTTCCACAAAGGCTTTCCGCGGGCAGCGGAGCCGGGGGAGGACAAGGGGCAGGACCTGCTGCCAGCAGCGCCTGGCTGCTTCCAAAATGCCTCTTTGAAGCTCCAGACATCACAGCCTGAGCATCCCAGGGCTCACTTCTCAGTCCTGCCCTCATCCCAGATGGGAGGGGGAACTGGCAAAGGGAAGAGGATGGGACTTTCTGGAAGAATCCTGACTTAATGATGTTTTTCCCTTGGATGGAGATATTTTCCTAAAGACAATCCACTGCACTTACACCAGACCAAGGAGAATTCATATCTATTTGAGACAAGAAAATCAAATTGTTCCATTGGTTGGTGTAAAAACTTCAGATTTGTGGGGTTTTTCATCTTATTTAATATGGTTATTGTTCCTGTGATTTAATCTGATTATTAAAACAACCAGGGATGTTGCAGTGGTAAAGCTTTAGAACTTGAGGCGCAGACCATGCTTCCCACTCAGCTAGAGGGCCACAAAGGTGTCATTTTCCCTGGAAAAATAAATTATTGTGCTGGATTTAACTGCCCATCATCCCAAAAAAAAAAAAAAAACAAACCAAAACCAAAAAACCCAAACCAAAAAAAACTAACTACAGGGGGACCACCTGAGAGGTGGGAAAATGCAAAGTTTTTCCAAGGAAGAGGAATTACAGCAGCAGCAGAGCTGGGCCAACATACTTTGGAATTACATGCAGAAATGACTGCAGAGAGTTTTTACTAAGCTGAAAACTGTTCTCACCATGAATTCGAGGGAATGCAGGAGAGCCTGCAAGGGAAGAGCTGAGGACAACACATATCCCATTATGTTTTTAAGTGCCAGGATTCAATTTTGAGCTCAGCCTGAAACCCACAAAGAGAAGCCAGGGAAAATGAGCCTTTTCAAATCAAGAGAAATGGACAAATTTCAAATAAAATCTCCCCACCTCCAGTAAAATCCCAAATTAAGCAACGGCCTCATGCTCTGGGAAATAATTTCCCCTTCAGTCATCTACACTTGGCCCCCTCTGAGCTGCTCCTCTTTAGTCTCGGATTAAGATGACAATATCCAATATTTGCAGCAAAATGCACTGAGCTGCACACAACTTATGGAAGCAGGGCTGATCACAGCTCCTGTCACAGCTTCCAGTGGATTTTTTATTCTGCAGCAACTTTTCCAAGGACAAGCCTTGACATTGTGCAGGAGCCAATGGCAGTGGGAGATGCTTTCTGTCACAGGAGAGGCTGGGGGTGAAAACGAGAGGTTGTGGGCAGACAGCAGAGCCAGCAGAGCTCCAAGTGGCTCTGTTTGGATGATGTTTTTATGCCTTGCAAGGATCCCGACACAAATCAGGGCTGGGGGTTGTGTGGATGCCTGGCAAGAGTCTTCCCTGCCATGTTTATGGTGCAGGAGCTCAGCTGCAGAAATAAATGTGTTAAATAGTACAGCTGTGCATGGCTGGAGGTACAAATCCACGTTTTGGGGGGATATGGATCCTCAGTATGGAGAGGCATCTCCCTGACTGGGATCTTTTCAGCCAAAAATTTGAAATTTTAAAAAAATTGCGGCAACTTTGCGCTTCCCCATCTCCAGGCAGATTCCTCAGAGGAGGAACCCATTTTTGGCCAGGAAATTCCAGTTCTGCAGGAATCCCACATGAGGGGACCAACAGCGTTTTTTAATCCAGTCCTTGGCTTGTGGAGAAGGACCACAACCATTCCCATGGACCACAACATCCCCGGATGTTTCATACTGCAATGATCCTATCGGCAGCAACATTTTGGGGTCAAAACCCAATCAAAGGGATAATTCCTCCTCGAGCCGGCTTGAAGATGAGATGCACAGCAACAACAAAATGTTTTCAGTCTGGACTGTCAAGGACGGAAGGATATTTGTGGTGAGGGAGAAATTTGCCACCCACTGCTGTTGCTTTGGTGTCCGATTTCTGCGGTCGCTCTTGATGCAGTCACCGAAAGACACCAACACAAAAACAAATTCCAAGCTATAAAGTGGGATTTCCAGATAATGCATTATTCCTTAAGAGAAGCTAAAAAAAAAAAAAAAAAAAGAGCTTTGGGTCACTCTTTTTCCCTGCTGCATTGACCCTTTGATATTTTCTAGCATTTTTGCGGGATTTTTTATTATTTGCAGGGGAGGCTGGGAAGACCCCAATCCTCTGAGCTGTCCTCACGTAGGTCCATGGAGGATCAGCTCCTCATCCAGTAGCACCAGAGGCCTGAAGCGAAACAAAACCAAAAGCAAAGATTGCCACCAGTGATAAAAACCTCAAAGGTTTGTCTCAAGGTTGGTTCAGCCACCAAAAATTTAGATTCTGGCTTAGGCAAACCAGCCAACCTCCTGAATTTGTGAAATTCAGATGGAGTTTCTGGAACTGTTGGAAGGAAGAAAGGATGGAGAGATTTGGTGTTTTATTCTGTAATTTTCCATGGTCCGAGGAGTAGTCTGATGGCAGTGGGGCGGAGGAGCTTCAGCAGAGATAATGCTCTCTTTTCCCTGTCTCCCTGAGCCTTTATCCCTTCATTTAGGCCAAAATAGAGGAGGATGTGCCAAGGTTTGCTGCAGTTTGGGGGATCGGGTGTGATTTGATTCATGGTTCTGGTGCAGAAATCCTGAATATTCCAAAGTCACGGTGCTGCTCTCCAAACCCAGCACTGTCATGAGCCTCCACACCCCATCCAAAACTCACTCTGGACTTTCCTGTCAATCCTCACACCTAAATACCCAAAAATCCACGCAAGAAGCGTGACCCAAACCTGAGGAGAGAGCTGGGAACTGCAAGAATTACGAGGTCTCCTTCTTTCCGCTACAGATTCCTCACGCCTCACTTTGCACAAACATTTTGAAGCCTCTTTTATTTTCCCTTTTCTCCCAGAAAAAGGAGGCTGCAAACCCCACGGCCTCACCCTCAGAGCACTCAGAGCTGGCTCAGAGTGAGGATAACTCCTCGGTGGGAATTAGGAGGATTGCTGGAGAGCATTCACACACGCTGGGAGCAGCACTGCCTTCCAGAGAGTTGCATGAGGTTCCTGCCCACTGCATCCGTGTGTTCCTCGGGATGACGTATCGCGTTACTAATTCCCCTAATTGCATGTCTGGGCTAAGAACAGGCCGAGTTTTCCTAAGAAGTTACATTCTTAATAACATTACTCCAAGCGCTGCGGTAAATCCGAGTCAATTTTTCAGCGACGCACGTAGGTTGTAAATCAGCGGAGAGATGCAGATCGTGTTTACCTTAAGCTTGTTTATCTGCCTCTGCCACTCATCTGTTCTGGGGTTTGCCAAAATGCAGCAACACCAGATAGAGCGACTGGAAGGGATTCAAGCTTTCCTTCTCCAGGCTCCTACTGCGTGGAGTGATTCCAGGAGCGCAATTCCCCAAAATAACCACACACAAAGCTCTTTTCCCAAAGAAATTCTAGCAGGGAAATGGACAGCTAGATGGAGATTCTCTTTCTTTTCAAGATCCCAAAGGCTGTGCCCTGTTGAAGCAGATTTGCTCTCAAGTGAGTGGACATTTGAAGAGGAAAGATCCTCAGGGAATTTTTGGATGCAGGACAGTTCTTACAGATGTGCCTCTTGGCACGGCGTGTCAGGGATATACAGCCCTGCCTTGATGCATTTTGATAATTTAGGGATTATTTTTGGTTCAAATATCATCGTCTCACTCAGAACAATTCCCTGGAGACCCCCACGAGATGCTGAGTGCGGGAGATGGGGAACACGAGACATCCCCAAGCCGCCGCCGCCACGCCGGCTCCGTCCCCTCCCGCGGGGACCAGCAGGACAACGTGGGGCTGAGTCACCAGGAGAGGAGGACACAGCCTTGGCAGTGCAGAGCGAGATGTGCCGAGGCACTTGTCCGAGAAGTGAAGCAATCGGGAAGGTGGAATTTTTGAGGGGAGTGGGCGTTGGTTTTCCAAATGGGATTTTTTTTTTTTTTCCCCAGCCGTGAATATCAATCCTGCAATTTCCACTGGGGTCAGGAAATGACACACATGTGCATTGTTGCCACCTCCAGAAGGAGAGGGGAGGCTGCTGCTGGCCATGGCCCAGCAGCAGTGAACACGCACTTTTTGGGAAGAGCATGAGCTCACCACGGAAAGGCCACTTGCAGAGGGAAGAGAATAGTTTTCCTCCTGTAAATGCCAGCATCTTCCCTAGACCTCCAGGAAAACATGGAGACATGGAGAAACTCTCCTTTGGAAGCACAGAAAGCCGAAGGAAAATACTGCCCAGAATGCAGCCAGCCCAGGGGTGGAATTTTGGGGGAGATTTTCGTGAAGAGTTGTCTCTTATCATCCCCATTTCCCTTTCCCTGGTTTGGGATGTCCTGTGGGATGGGTAGCAACACCCAAGGTAAATTCTCTGATGGATTCAGGAGGGATTTCTTCATGGGAAGTGTTGTTTAGAATTGAAATGCGTTTCCCAGGGAGGTGGTGGAGTCCCCACCCCTGGGGGTGCCCAGAGAACGCTCGGATGTGGCACTCACTGCTCTGGGCTGGGGTTGGGGATTGGTCACAGCCCGGACTGGAACATTCCCCATTCCAGAGGGGTCTCTTCCTTCCTCAGGTCTCCATCCACCTCTGCTGGACTCCACCAATGGAGCCAGATTGCACTTGTGACATAAGTATTTATCCAGGATTAGTTTATTTTTTTTCTTCCCTCGGATAGCTTAGAAGGCAGCGAACAAAGGCGAGAAAATACTCAATTTTTAGATATTTGAAGTGCATTTGAAAGTGTGATGCCCCTGGAGCCACCACTGCCATGCCAGAGGAATGAGTTTATTGCAACACAAGGGAGAAAAGATGTGTGCATCACTTCCCAGCAGCAAATGCTTTTCCTCTCCTGGGTCTTCGATGCTTCAAGCCTGGAAAAAGTGGATTTGTACAATTTTTAAGAGGTGGAATTATGATACCTTGTATTTCCAGGGATCACTCATAAACCCAACCCTAAAATTTTCCATCTCCATTTATACAATCCTATTTAAATTAACAAGTTCAACATCATCAAAAACCCTTTCAAGGGCACTCCTTTGTCATCGAGATCATTACAGGGCAATGGACTAATTATGACCAAGTTTTAATGAGTCCTTTCCCACCCCACACGCAACCGAAGCAGCGACAGCGCCGTGTTTGCATCTCGCTGTTGCTTTGCTATGAATAATGGATTTCCTGTTTGCCAGGACTGATGAGCTGGAGAAAATAATGACAATTAAAAAAAAAATAATTGGATAACTGGCCAGAAATCCAGTGTAATGTGTTTTTTAAGGAGAGCAAGCTTGAACGGTAAATAAAATTGGAGCCCAGGCTCCGTTTGTCAGAGCCAAGTGAGTTCAGCTCTGGACGATGTCCAGGGAGCCTTTGCTGCTTGGGAGAGGAACGACAAGGAGAATTTGATGAGATTTTCCATCGCACAGGTAAGGAGGGAGAGGTTGGATGCAGGGAACACCTTCCTGCTTTGTGCTGAGTTCGCTGGTGGTGGCCAGATCCAGCAAAACCCTAGAGGAGTTTTTTTAGGAAATAATTTTTAGGGTTGTGTTTTTCCCCATATCCAAAAAAAAGAAAAAGAATAGACAAGCTCTTGGATTCTTCTTCACAGGGAAATCTGAGCCTTTTCATCATGAACCAAGCCCAAGCCTCTCTGAGAACTCAGATTAAAATTGGAGACCTCAGTATCTCCACCTGGCCCCCCCAGATGTACACATTGCCCCCCAAAAGAAGAACTTTGGATGCTGCAGGAGCAGTGTCATCCCATTTTCCAGACCCAGCTGCTTTGGTCTGCTCCAAACCAACATCTGAGGTGTTTTCCTGCTCTTCCTTGATTGCTCAGAGCGCATTTTTGTGGGCTAAATTAATGCATTTTTGGAAGTTGACAGCTCATTTACAGCCTCAGCTGGTCAAAACCAAGGAATTTCTCTCGGCCTTGGATTGCGTTTTGTGGGCAATCCACAGAATTGTTGCCGTCGGGGAGAGTTTCCCTCCACCACAAACCTGGTCCCACTTTGCTCAGCCCAGTCAGGCAATCTCATAAAATTCTCCAGGACTAATTTAATGCCCTTAATTATTATTTAATGCCCTTAATTAATGACACACATTTTCAATGAATTAGACACCCCTTTCATTCCCAGATTCGCCTCTCCCTCTCTCTTGGCTGATTTTCCAGCAGTGACCCAGGGCAGGGCGAGGTGGCAGAGGTGACCCAGCAAAGAGGTGGCAAAACAGGAGCCAAAATTGACCTGTCCCACCCCCCTGCTTTCCCCAGGCACTGCTGGAATGATCTGGGTTGGGGCATCTCCCAAAGCAGCTCCTGAAACACGGAGGGAATGTTGATCCCAAATGGGAGGTATTTTGTGGGATGGAGATGCTTCCTGGAAATCCAGAGTGTCTTCCCCATTTCTCTGACTCCTCTTCTAAAATAAGAGAGGCTAAACCCTAAGAGGAAGCCTCCTGCTCCAATTTTTGGGGTTTCTTTCCCTTCCTGCTGTCCTGGCTCCTTCTGTGCTCCATTTCCCCTAAATTCACCCAATTTTTCCAGGGCTGAATTCTTCCCTCTGCTATTTGGAGGGATCTTTCCCTTCTTCACAAGATATTTTTCTTCCTGCTGAACCACGATTTGTGATACCTGAGATCTTCCTAAAAATCCCAGCTCATCCTGAGATCTTCAGCCATCCTAGAAACACAGCAGGGAACTCCAGTCTAACTCTGATTTTAATCAGTGTTGCACAATATTTAATAAAAGGGGATTTTTCCTGTGAGTGGCAGCACTGGGATAACAAATCCAGGAGATAAGTTTGGAGTAGGAGCTCAAGTATTTTATCAAACAGGATCTGATATACACTGAGCAAAACTCAAAAGATTTTAAGGTTCAGAATCCTTTCAAACTCCTTCTTTTTTTCCAAGTCACGGCACAGAAAAAGAGCCATTTGTTAGAAAAACAGTGTCAGGGAAGGTCCGTGTGACATTTGCCAATGTTACATCATCAAAGCTAAATCTCTGACAGATCTGTAAACAGCAACTTTTCATAGAAATGTCAGCAGAGCCTCGAGCTTGTGCCTTCCAGCACGGTGTGCCTGCGTCTGCAGCGAGGGGGAAATGCATGGAAAAGGATCAAACCTCCTCACACTTTCCCTGTTCTCCACAGGTCTGGAATTTACATCATAAAACCGAGGTTCTCCTTTAAAATCTGAAGGAAATACTCCAGGTTGAGGGCATGAGTGCTCCTCAATTCCAGGTTTTGGGCAGTAGGGCAGGATTTGGCTGGGAAAGGTGATCCCCCTTCCAAAATAACATCCTGGGAATTACCAGGGCTCATCCAGGAGGTGAGGATGGACAAGTCACCTCTTTCCTCAATGCTCTGAGGGGCAGAGGCTGCAGTGAGGGGCTGGGGAGATGTAAAATTGAATTAAAGTCACCCATCAAAGCCAGGATTCTCCAAGGACTCTCCCAACCCTTCACGGACAAGAACCCAAACCAGGGCTGTACTCTGCTGGGGAGGGCAGGACGTGGATTGTTCTGCTTATCCAAGGGTCAGGTGCTTTTTAATTTGAATAAAAAACAGCTTAAGATGTTACAAAACCCTTCCGGGAAGCTGAGGGCGAGCAACTTATATTTATTTTCCGGTTTTGCTTTCCAACCAGTCTGATTTCCCTGCTCATCTTCTGTGTTCTATCATTTAAATATTAATTAAAATAAATGCTTTCACTCTGAGCTCTGACTCCAGAGCCACTGTCTAAACACCTCTCATGTGAGCCTGCACTGTAATTAAAGGGATTTTCTGAAAACACAAATTAGTGTAATTTTTCTGAATTTTTGCTGCTATTTTTCCTCTCTGTGGGACACACACTCAACTTGCTCTAAAGAAGAAGTGAGATTTTATTCCATATTTTTTTCTGTCAGGTTAATTTTAAGCTACCACTGATTTGCAGAGGATGTGCCGATGCCTCCCAGGGTTGTGCCCACTGTCCCCAGGAGGATTTTCCATGGGTTGGGGAGACCATGTGAGAATTCCTGCTGGAGCTGCTGCTGAAGTGACAGGCCCTCCACAACAGCAGATTTTCACTTCATCCATATCTACAGCAAAATGGAAACAAAATGTGCTTTAAAGTAAACAATAGAATTTCCAGAGTCAGGCTGATTTTCTGGCTTTGGTAAATTCCCAACCAAAGCTTTTCACCCCAAGAGCAACCAGGGAAAGGTAAAGCAGGGAGAGTGAAATCCCAGCTTGACTGAGGGCGGTGGGAAAGTGGGCTCTGATTTTAACAGGGCCAAGTTTTGCCCAAAACCTCTATAAATTGGGAACTAATAATAACATAAATTCGGGAACTAAAAAAGGGAGCAAAGCTGAGATCTCTGCTCTTCCCTTGTCCATCAAAGTCAGTGGCATAAAAATCCTGGGGACAAAAAAACCACGACAACGTCTATTAAACACTGCGAAAATTGAAACTGAATTATAGAAGGAAAGCTGATGTCAGGATGAACCACACACTCGCAGTGTTTGTAGCCTGGGGTTTGCATCCTTATTTTATTTGCACAGGCTCAAGGAAGGACAACTCGTCCCGGTGAGCATTTGCAGAAGAACAGATTTACCCAAACCTGATGAAATCAGCAAGGGCAGAGCGTCACTGCAGAGGTTCTTGGGTTTTTCCCTTTCGTCAGACGAGGAAGGTGAGAGAGCAGATGTGACCACAAAGTGTGTCATCAGGACTGTTTGGTTAGTGTGGATTTCGGCGGCAGGAATTCACTGAGGCATCCCAAGGCAGAGGGTCTGGAGCGTGGGATGGGCGCGCTGGAGAGGAGATGAACCAAGAGTCCATCCTGTGAGGAGAGGCTGAGGGGGCTGGGAAAGGGCTCAGCCTGGAGAAAAGGGGATCAGGGGGACCTTGTGGCTCTGCACAGCTCCTGACAGGAGGGGACAGCCGGGGGGGTCGGGCTGTGCTCCCAGGGAACAGGAACAGGAGGAGAGGGAACAGCCTCAGGCTGGGCCAGGGAGGCTCAGGGTGGACATCAGCAGGAATTTCTGCATGGGAAGGGTGCTCAGGCCTTGGAACTGCCCAGAGAGGTTTGGAGTGCCCATCCCTGGAGGTGTCCAAGGAATTCCTGGAGGTGGCACTGAGTGCACTGGGCTGGGGACAAGGTGGGCATTGGGAACAGGTCAGACTCAATGATCTTGGAGGGATTTTCCAACCTCAGTGATCCTGGGATCCTAAGAACTAGGAGCAAAACAGAGTTTGGCTTGTGCTGAGCACGTGGTGGGGTGTGACCTGGGCACCTGATGGGTCATTTTGGAAGAGATTTTGGTGGCTTCTTAATATCAGGAACATGTGAAGATCCTCACTGGGAGGGACCCAAAACACCTCTTTGCTTTCCAATCTCATGTGGCCCCAGTGACCTCCTTCCTCATTCTGATCAGGAGACAGGAATTTTCCTCGGAAAGCCCCTGCCCGTATGGATGCCAAGGAAGGCAAAACAACAGCAAAAAATAAAAATAAACGAGGAATTGTGCAAGGGTACATGGGGCTGGCCACCTGTAAGCCCTGCAGAAGGTGCTGGGGGCCATGCCCTGACCTAGGGCTGGGATCTGCAGGAATCATCTCTCTGTGGCTTCATGCCACCCCCGTCCTTACTCATCCCCCGATGCCTCAGCACATCCTGGATTTTCCAGCGTGGTTTCCCATGGAGCGTGGGCTGGGACACAGGGAAAGGCGTCACACCCGCGACCCCAAACATCATCCCCACGTGCTGCCCCGCTGGAGGGGTTGGGGAACGTGACTCAGGCCCCGAGCTGCCAGCTCGTGAGGATGAGCAGAGCCACCATATCTCGAGGTCAGCGCATGAGGAGTCGGCTCGGCCGGCGGCCACTCCTGGCTCCACATGTCGGGAGCAGCTGCTCCAAGAGATCCAGGCTGAAGGAAACTCATCTTCATCCCCAGCACCTCCCAAACCCTGCAGATCTCCCTCCCCAGCAGCATCTTTATTCCCCGAATTATCCTGGGCTCCCTCTTTGCCTCTGACTTTGGCCAGCCAAGCTCCAGGGCATGCTAAATTCAGCCCTGCATTTATTATCCTAAAAAATGTGGGAAATAGGAAGGGTTGTAATTTCCCAAATTACTTTTCTTCTCGCTAACAGAAGCTGGCAGCAAATATATTTCAAATGTAAATATTTAAATACTTACTTGCAAGCACAATTACCTTTTTTTTGTCCGTGACTTGATTCATTCAGAAGCTAAAAATACTTCCTCAGGAAGCAAAAGTCTACGCTGGGTTTTGGGGAGCAATTTTAAATCCCCGTCTTAATAATCCTATTAAGAGTTAATTATATCAAGGGTTAATAATTCTAACAGTGCTTTCCCTGTTTTTTTAAAATCAGAAAACACGTGCATATGAAACAAAACCCGCTGCAAAAATATTGCAGTCTCCAAAAAGGACAATATTTGTTTATAACACCGAGATTAACGTCGGGAGGTTCATTTAGCCTTCAGCTTTTCCTTGGCTCCTTCTGAGCGTGGAATTATTCCCTCAAATGCCTGAGAAATGAACAGGCTTCAACATTTTTATTTATTTGGATGAGCACAAAGCGAGGGAAAAAAAGTTCCTGCCTGCTCTCGAGGCGGAGAAATCTCTGTCGCTTCTTTCCCCCACGCCGGCCGTAAAATGTACAGAAATGTAAAGCAATAAAAATTTTATGAGGGGTTGTTTTTATAATGTTTACCAACCTCCTGCCTCTCTGACGCTTTCCAGAAGATACGATTTTAATAGGGTTTCTTTCAGTCCATAAGGGAAAATCCCAATTTTAGGGGTTTTTCGGCACAATTCTGTTTTTTCAGCAATCTGCTCCCAAAATTTCTTCCTCTGTCCCTTTGGCTTCACTGTGGGACTTTGGTCATGGACATGTAAAATATAACATATGTGACAAATAAAATGTAGGTGTAAAACACGAGGTAGGAGCGAAATATAATGTAAAATATAATGTGGATATATAACGTAGATGTAAAACATGATGTAGACAGAAAAGTGAGTGTAGATAGAAAATATAATTTAGATGTAAAATGTAGATGTAAAATAAAATGTGAATAGCAAATATGGTGTAGATAGGAAATACAATGTGGATGTAAAATATAATGTTGATAGAAAACACAACATGGATGTAAAATATAATGCAGATAGAAAATACAGTGTGGAAATAAAATACAATTTAGAGGTAAAAATAATGTAGATGTAAAATAGCATGTAGAGGTAAAATACATTGTAAATGTGAAATATAATGCTGGTGTAAAATACCTTTACATTTTATCAACAATTAGGCAGCCTAAATTGGGGGAATAAATGCCTGGAAAGCATTTCTAAGAAAATAAATAAACTATTCATGTTATTCGTTTTGCTGCCGATTTAAACAAATCACAAAGCCATAGGAGCTCGATTTTGAAAATTTCTTTGAGCAGCAATTTTTTTAAAAATCCCTTTTTTAGGAATGACCTTCTGGATTTCTCCAAAGGTCCCAAATTCATCTTTTGCTGTGTCTCTCATTTTCACACCAGAGCTGCTCCTCAGCCCGAGGTTCATCGCTGATTTCTCCATTCGGATTTCCAAAGCTCCGCGGGCAGAACGCTCAGTGCGCCCTGCGCCTGTCGTATGTTTCCTGCTGACGTGTTTACAGTAGTCCTGATTTACACCTTCCAGGTGTTTCTTTTGGAAAATATCCCTGCCTTGGGTTTACACGTTTTTCCGATATATTTGTGGCCATCAGCAAACTCCCCCGTTTGTTACAGGAGATGTGCCAGGGATTCAGGGGGTGTCGTTTCTATCTGGAGCTCACTGGTAAAATTCTGATTTTTGGATTAAAAAAAAAAAAACAAACAGGGAATTTATTGACAGAATTAATAAAATTCCCAAAATCCATATTTTAGATTAAATTAGGGTTTTTTTGCTCAGAGACTGGGTGTCAGTCTCATGCTTCTGGTGCAATTTTCTTTACGCAAACAGCCAATTTTTAACCTAAAATGGGGGAGCTAAACGTCTTTTATAGTTTTGTTTTTCACTTTTTTCGGAAGAAGTGAAATTGCCATCACACAAAAAAGTAATGCTCTTTATGCCATCAGAAAATATTTTATATTTATAACATCCAAATGTATTTTCAGTGCAAAGCTTTTCATGGAGCCAGGGCAAAAAGAACCAGGCAGGGCTTATTCTGTGGTTGTCAAAATGTTAAAAACAAAACCAATTTCTTTAAATTTATTTTCAATTCTGTGTAAGTTTAACATCAATTTTTAATGGTGGATTAGCGCTGGTTTTTTATTCCAGGTCAGAAGCCAGGTTTTGTTTCTGGAAGGCTTACAAAGAAAAACTGTCATTAATTAAGTGGTACAAAGTAACTCAGAAAATTGTTGTTTTAATTCAGAAGGAAAAATATTTTCTGGGGCTCAGTTTGCCTTTGCAGGAAGAGCAAAACCTTCTCCTTTAGCACTCGGATCTCCACAGCTTTTCCCACTGCTTCCCTGTCACCCACATCCCAGTAAAACATTATTAAAATTATAAATACATAGTCCAGCAGCATTCCCAAAATTATATAAGTTTTAATAAAGTAGAAATATGATCCTTCAGCATTTTTTCCAGATAATTCTGCACTGGAGTCCACAGGATTTATCTGCAAGAGAAGATAATTAACTGGAATAATTTAGCTGTTAATTTTATTATTTTTTTAATGAAGCACTTCACTAATTTAGTTTTATCCTCACGCTCGTACAACATCTTGAACATCTTGAAAAGACACAAAATTCCAGTGCATATTTGAGATGAGAAATGGCGATAACGTGCACAGCAGAAATTGGGTTAACATCCGTGTGAGAAATGGGAATAAACGCTGGGAAAAACAACATTGTGACTGCTGCAGTGCCAAACCCACACAAAAATCATTGGCAAGGCAGGGTTCTCCTTTCCCTGAGTCTCAGGCATCATCTGCAGTGCCCAGAGAGGTATTCCCAGGGAATATTATTGAAATATTATCAGACTTTCCTATGGAAGTGAAATGAAGGAAATTAAGCCAGTGGTTATTTGAACTCCAAGTGTGTGGTGCTGACAGCAGAAAGGGAATCTAGAAACGCACATTATTTTATCTGAGGAAACCTGGAAATGCAGATTCATTCCTCCATTTATCCCGAGGCACTGGGAAGTGAAAAGTTGCATTTTCCACGCTCATCCCAACCCCAAACTCCTTCTCCAACCCCACCAGCTCTTCCTTCAAATGCCCTTCTTGGAGAGCTCGTCCCACCCAGCTCAAGAGTGGCCGTGGGGTGGACTCTGGGTTGCTCTTCCCAAGGAGGTTCTCCTTGGAATTAGGAAGCAAATTCCGCGACCGAGGGATTGCATGATCTAAAATAAAAATATGAAGCAAACCCTCAGCCCTAAAGCAGTGGAAAGAGAAAAGATTTGACAGCTGTCAATGCGTGGTGAATTGGGAGGCAGATTAGCAGCCTTACTTTTTGAACGTCCAAACATCTGAAACCCGTTTCCTGTTTGGAAAAGAAAAAAATCAAACCTAGGTGGATGACCTCAGGCAGGACTTTTTATTTTATTAACAAATGCAAATTGTACATCATCGTGGCCAAAAAAAAAAAAAAAAAAATTAAAAAAGGGCCACTCTTGGTGGTCTCGATCCCTTCTGTATATGAGAGAAAGGGGAGGAAAAAACCAGAAAAAATAAACTTTACCTTCTCACTTTCAGGGTGGGCAATGCCATTCCAGCAGAGGGGTCCTCGGCTCTGGGAAGTGTTAGCGCTGTCACCGCAGCCCCGGTCCCACCGGCAGCGCTTCCCCAGTTGCTCCAGAGGGAAAACATTCCCTGAATTCCTCCTCCTTTCGCCCTATCTTTGCCCGGGATCCGTGCGCTGCAGGTTCACGGCGCTACTGTCAAATTGCAGGGGACAGGGCTAATCTAAAGCAGCAGCGACTCAGCAGCGAGGAAAAACATTGACAAATTTGCTGTTTCCAATCCTTTCTACTCTTTCCAGTCTGTTGTGTTTTGGTTTCTATTTTTTTCTTTTTTTTTTTTTTCTGTCCTAAAGCTATAAATACACAGCAGCAGCTGTAACTTGTTGCTGAAATGTGCTTTATAGATCTGTTCTGGCACAACGCGTTTTATTGGCCCGGGGTTCAAATTTGATATTGGGAGTTCTGATTTTTTCCGTCTTTAATGGTCCCATTGGCAGCTTTGAGCTGCGTTTTCCTTTCCCCCAGTGAGGATGGCAGCTCTAAAAGCTCATAAAAAAAGGTAACACATGCTCAAAGATCCATTTAGTTCTTAACTCATTTTAAAAAAAAAGCAGTTATCTTTTTTAAGCAGTGCATATTTCACGTTTATACTCTGATTTTATACAAGGTCTTTGGCAAACCACAGAATCATTAAATTTACCTTTTTTCTCTGTCTTTGGGACGCTGATTTCCTACTGGACATCTGTCGCAAGGTTTGAGTGTTTTGCATGGAAGAAAATTCCCTTTAACCTCAAAAAGAGGGAACACAGGTTAGATATGATCTAGATAATCAGCACAGAAAAAATTCAAGGATTTTTTTGTCCAGTCAATCCTGTGCCCAATCAGTAATTTCGGGAAATTGCAGCTCTGAGATGTGCACAGGTGTTAGTTAATCATTTAATTTATCATTAAAATCTATACCCTGTGTGAGCCAACTCTTACCCACCCATCACTGTCCTCAAGCCGTGAATCAGACCCAGAATTTATAGCAACACATTTATAATTTCACATTATTATAAATAATTTGCCCTTTATCACAAATAAATCACCCTCCTTCACCCCGAAAACTGTTCCTAGGACACAGCCTGGAGAGGAGCATTCCGGAGTGCCCTGACACCCATTCCCAACAACCCCAGCAGTTATTTTTCTAATGAGCGATGACTCCAACATTAAGAAAATCAATTAATCTTCCGTGGGCTCTTTCAAATGAATCCTCATATTATCTGCCTATGCCCTCAGCCGGGATAGTTTAGAAAATACCAACTCCTATCTTATCTTGTCACTTCTTACGCCGATGGGGGGGAAAAATAATGGCTGCGAGAGCCACAGGGGAGGATAATTAGTAAAATCAAGTGACTCGCTGTTTGTTTGCTTGGCAAAATGAACTTTTACCCCTCCACCGCCACTCCTCCCCCCGATTTTCAACATGTTATCATCCAGCATTTGACGTGACAGGTTAATGAGGAAACCCCCAAATTGGGCTGCTGCAGCTAATTGTGCCAGTGGTGGCTCTGGGCTGGGAGGGCTCAGTGGTCCCCAGGAAATCTGAGCCCTCGGGGGGATGCAAAGGCTGAAAACTTATGGACACACTCACATATGGACACAGAATTTCTCTATGTTCGCTTTGAATTCTGGGGGAGTAAATCTGCAGATTTTACAAGATCTTGACTTGGAGAGCAGTTTTAATTTCTTCTCTTTTCACACGTTTCATAACTGTTTTTGAAGGTGTTTTTAATGAATTTTAACGAATTTATGAATTTTAATTCATAATTATTTTTAAATTATTTTAGGGCTAAATAGGGATGATGTAAAATTTGGGGCTGGTTTTTGCTGTTGGTTTTGGCTGGTTTTTGGTTTTTTTACAACCTTTTGCTGGTTGCATTCAAAAGCGAAATGTCATTGATAGGTGAGATTTGGCCACAAATTCTGCCCCAATCCCTCTGCTCTCAGCAGGGCACCCCCTCACAATCCCCCAACGGTATTTTCTCCCCATCAGATTTATTCCTTCTCTTCTCCCTCTCTGCTCCCCATCCCAGCATCTCTGC
This sequence comes from Acanthiza pusilla, assembly GCA_036630365.1. Classification (NCBI taxonomy): domain Eukaryota; kingdom Metazoa; phylum Chordata; class Aves; order Passeriformes; family Acanthizidae; genus Acanthiza; species Acanthiza pusilla. The sequence goes on from JAXCHO010000016.1 coordinate 18,094,593, forward strand.
CTGCCCAGACCACCACAAAACTGGCTCTTCCCACTGGAATTTTATGCCAGCAGGAAAATCAGCTCCTGCATCCCACAGGGCAGCACTGGAGCCCTCAATGACTCAAGAACACAGAGGTGAGTGAGGAAAAATCACTTTCTCCAGCTGCTCCATGAAAACACAGATGCCATTAAATGGCCACTCTGGTGATATCCCATTAAAAAAACTGCTGCTTGGATTTTTCTCCAGAAATCTTCACTTTTACACCGTATGAGGTTACTCCACGTTGTCCACCCCAATCCCATGACCAGTACACGCAGCCAAACTCTCAGAACAAACCCCTCAGCCCAGTTCTGCATCGAATTTCATCCCCAGCCCCTGGATTTATTGACATTATAATGGGCAGCCCACACAAACTGCAGCCACGGGGCCAATTAACGGCACAGACAACTCCAGACATTTGAGAAGTTGCTAAACTCAGTCTTGAAAATGATCTCGGCTTTCTCCCTGTAAAAGGATCTCGTTCTGTCATCGTGCATTAAACTGGAAAGCTTCACGTTGGAGAGCAGCACAAACTCATATCCTGATAAGGCCTCACATCATATTTCAGCAGATGATATCTCCTGTGGCTTCGACTTGTATCTCCCACAGGAATGTGAGAGTGATTTGCCGAAGGAAAAGGGGCTGCAGACGCTGTAATTAATTTATTGGTGCATTTTATTTAAGTTTTCTGACAATAATTGAAATCAGGTCTCTGAGCCAGCGCTGAGACCTTTCCCAAGGAGGGAACGGAAACCTCAGAGCTCATCTCAACCAACGTGCATTTAAAAGCAATATTAGGGTCTTGTTCCCAAGCAAGATCCGAGCGTTGGACTGGATGGTCCTGGAGGTCTTTTCCAGACATAACAATCCCATAATTCCAGGACTGTATTCATAAACGTGGACATCAATCAGTCAATCATTAACATGAACTCCACCCCAGCAAGCCCTTGATATGATTTTTCATAAACACAACAGCAAAATTACCTCAGCCGCGCTTTTCCTCCCAAATTCCAACGCAGAGACTCAAATTGACCGAAACATTTGGAAAAAGTTGTGTCGATTTCTCTGAATTGTTCTCCCCATCAAAAGCCTTTTGAAGGTCACCACCTTCTTTTTTGACATTCATGGAAGCATTGCAGATAATGCCATGGATTCCTTTATTTTAAAAAAGTTCAAAGGTCCATTAAGGCCTTCCATGCCGCACAAAAGGCTCAATCCAACGGAAACCATTTTTCTCCCCCGATTGTTTGGAGCAGCAAGAGAACCAAACAATTCGTTATTCACACAGATCTACCCAGGAGCGCATTTCCCGTGCCCAAGAGGTCCACGCCGCGACTTAACAAAAATAACTTTTCACTGGGCTGCTCGAAAACATCGGATTTATCCAAAAACAAAAGTTTAACAAGAAAATCTGGGTAATATTTGTAGGTATTTGTGGTGGGTGGGAGCTGAGAACACAGGGTGCAGAAGAAAATGCGTCGTCTGAAATTCAAGTCCGTATTTTGTACCTTAAGCTCACGGCTTCAACATGGTGTTGTCGAAAAATACACTAAAATAACAGAATCAGTGTGGGCTGACCATTTTTCTTGTGCAATTGCCCATTTTTAGGCCAAACCTTTGCTTTCCCACCATGACTTTGGAAAACAACAACTTTCGGCGCTTTTGAAGGGAACTGCCTTGAACAGAGCTTGCCGTTCCTCCATCTCGGCTGTCCAAGTTGCCCTATGTAATTCCAATGTTATTTCCTTGATATTATAAATAGGATTTGGGTTGAATATGAATAAACTCATACCCATTGGTATGCTTTGTAACTCTAATCAGCGTTTTCCTGCGAAAAGAAAAGGGAAGAAAAAAATAAAAAGAAGGAATGTTTATGTGGAAAATAAAGAGGTGCTAATTTTATCTTGTGAAAGTGGATATCTCCCTACGTCCCTCCAACTTCTAGGAAGATAACCAGAATGTATTATATCATCTAAATCCAGCATCCTAGGAGATCAAACGGAATAATGTACACATCTGCCAGGGCTGATTGAAGTATTGCTGGTGCTCACTTCCGCTTCGCTAAGTATGTGTTTCATTGATAGACGGAATTTGCCACCGCCATGAAAGAAACTCCAAGTCCTCTGTTTGTGCCAGTTGATTTCTATGATATCTCGGAGGCTTTTAAAATAGGGCTCCAAAATAGATGTGCCCTTGTCACCCCTGTGTTTAAGCTCTCTCCAACAGGAAATGGCACGGGTTCAAATTTTTTTCTGCTGGAAGCCACAAGGAGATAGATAAGAATCATGTCTTGTCTATGACTAAGCATTGACATTTAAATGTTTAAATTATAGTCAAAATGATCCATGGCGAACCCACCTGAGACTATTTTTCTTTGTCTCAAGTCGTACTTTCGAGCCTCTTGAAAGGGAAGGTGGAGCTCTCGGGGTTGTGACATGACCATGTTATGGGAAGGAAATGGAAGTTTGCATTATTGTTGGTCTTCAAAGACGGTTTTGCTACCGTGCACCACATCATCTCCACCAGTTTATCCCTGGCTTCTCCATCCTCAGGTTTAAAAGGCAGGATGGATGAAAAGGGCTTTCACTTTGCCAGATCGCTGATTGCTTCAACACGCCTTGAAAAAAAAATAATTTTAATAAAAATGAGTGGTATTTCCTTGGAACTGCTGTTTCTTCTTGAGGCAGGGGGCAGCTGGAGGGGTGAGGAGGGCCGGGATGTTTATGAAGTGTGCAGGGAATTTGGAAGGAAGCTCACTGAAGGAGGACAGATGGCCGGGGGAGCTGGCAGTGTGACACTGAGCCTTTCACTTCTGGGTCGCCCGGTTCAAGCACAGCCTTGGTCAAGGATGGCACGGAGCCATCTCCAGCAAGAGGCTGCTCCATGAGAAACGCTGCTGGTGAGGAGCGAGGAGAGGGACGGCTTTTTTAGTTCCTGATCCGCCAGTGGAGACTCTTGGGAAATGTGCAGGATGCACAGAGGGGACTGGTGGCATGGACTCGGTGGCATGGACTCGGTGGCATGGACTCGGTGGCATGGACTCGGTGGCTTTGTCCAGGCATCGGCTCTCCGAGCCAAGAACAGGGACCCCATGGGATGCAGGTGCTGCTGTGGGTGGGAAGAAGCATCCCCAAAAAGGAGGATGTGTGTCCACCTGCCAGCACTGGCCTGGAATCCTGGAGAGGAAAAATCTCCTTCTATGTCTATTTAATTCCTGACCACGTTCCCATTTACAGCAGGCGGATCCATGCACCAGCATCTCCTTTTATTCCTAGAAAACAAGGAATAACTTTTTCCACTCCAATCCAGCCTCACCAACCCAAACATTCCAGGTGTGTTGGGAGACTGGGAGAGTACTCCGTGTTTTAGCCTCGCTTTGCCATTACTCTTTAATTTCACTCTAAAATACCCAAGGTTTGGAGGAGTTTGGATTTTTTAAATAATTTTTCTGATCACTTTTGGATTTTAGTAAGTGCAGCAGGAAAACAAAGAGGAAGAGGAAGAGGAAGAGGAAGAGGAAGAGGAAGAGGAAGAGGAAGAGGAAGAGGAAGAGGAAGAGGAAGAGGAAGAGGAAGAGGAAGAGGAAGAGGAAGAGGAAGAGGAAGAGGAAGAGGAAGAGGAAGAGGAAGAGGAAGAGGAAGAGGAAGAGGAAGAGGAAGAGGAAGAGGAAGAGGAAGAGGAAGAGGAAGAGGAAGAGGAAGAGGAAGAGGAAGAGGAAGAGGAAGAGGAAGAGGAAGAGGAAGAGGAAGAAACATTCTCCCCCCCAGCAGAAGGAACGCCATCTAAAATCCTGGCTCTGCTCACATGGTCCTGATGAAGTTTATGGACCTCAGGAAAGACCAAAGGGAAAAGGTGAAATAGTATAAATTAATGTAATTATTATTATTCCAGGGAAGTCCTCAGGTTTAAAGAGAGAAAATAAAACCACGAGATGCCAAACCAAGAAACAAAGTGCCTCCGGCAGGTCTTTACAATTATCCAACATTTCTGCTTGAACACAACCAAGTAATGGGATATGGGAAACACAAAATATCCTCCAACAAAGAACCAGGAATGCCTGCAGTGCTGAATTCCACAAACAAAATGCACTCCTTAGTTTAAAGCTGATAAAGCTGCTCTTCTGCCACAAACCACTCCACAGGCTGCATTTCCCTCCAGAAAGTTATCCAAAAGGAATTAGCTCCCTTATCCTTTGTTTATAAGTATTGATGATAGTGCAAAGGCACTAAAGAGCTTTGATAAGAGATCCTGAGTCACAGAGACACTGCAAAAATCTTCCCCTCCAAGACAAGAAAAGTCCATAAATTGCACAGCATTTTTTCTGCAAGTTCATGCTAATTTACTCTTGCAACATTCATGAGCCACAAAATGCTCTGGGATGTCTTTAAAGATACAGGGGGGTTTTTTTAGAACTAAATAAATTCAGAAGGCAGGAGGGATATTCCTCATTAACTTCCTGATTTATAATGCCAAAATCCTTTACTCCCTTATCGAATCAATGCACAAGAAAAATGAACAATAAGATAAACACGAAAAGGAGCAGTAGTGTTTTGCTGATTTAAATGCCTCTCATTTTTTAGAATATATATATGAATATATTATATGCATGCACATATGAAAAGGGAAAATATCTGTCTTTTCTTGTGCAGGAAAAAGAAGCAATTGGAAGAAGCAACTCTTGCTGCTCTTCCCCTCTCGGCAACACTTCTGAGGTTAAAGGAATAAAAATCCATCAATTTGTACAGGCTGACCTTGCAGTGTTGGGTTTTAGCTGAATTCAGATGTGCAGGATTAACCCAGCAAAGTTTACATGACATTGATTTAAGAGCTGCCTTGCAGGACCTTCCAGCGAGTTCCATTAATCGGAATCTTTAATCGGGCCTTGGGTTGAGGAAAAAAAAGTCGCTCAGCAGACGTGCAACGTATGATAAACAGATGTCCCCGTGCATCAGATAAATCCAAATGCAGCCATGGATCACTAATCAAGGACAGGGTTTGGGGCAGGGAGCAGTTCCTTAGCCATGGTTTTGCCGAGATGAAGGCAGAGTGGAGATCTCCAAAATGGGATTTCTCACTGCCCAGTGTGTGCTCAGGAGCCATCAGTTTGGGAATAGACTCCCAGATGCCAGGGAGAGATGACAGTGTGGATGGCTGGAGCCCACAAAAAAGGCAGGATGGATCAGCAGGGACCTGGGGAGGCTTCAATGGGAGTCACACCAAGCAGGGAATGACCTGGGGGTCACGGCACTGCAGTGGGGGAGGATGTGGCTCTGTCCCCAGCATGGGGCTCATTGATTAATTTGGCACTGAAAAGTTCTCCAGCAAAACACACTGAGCCGTTGGAGCAGAAATGTCATTCCAGTTCCGGATTTTTCATTTTAGTTTGGTTTTTATATTTAATATTGGCTGCTCTCACCCAGTATCTCATCTCCTCCGCAGTCAAATTTAAATCCCCATTTTTAAATTTCTTTTTTAAACCAATTTTCGTCCCTTGTTATCTTCTTCTAATGCAACTCCTTTTTCTTACACCCTTCACACACCAGCCAGGTCACCTCGTTTACCATTGAAAGGTACCAAGAGACATCTCCTCGCTCTTGATTCTCATGGAGAAACCCTTGGATCTCTTGGAAAATTCCACCCAAACCCCCGTGACCCCGGCTGGAGCACACCCAGCCCAAACCAGTATCTCCAGGGAAGTCAGCTGTCAAATCCTAGCAGATCTCCCAGGCAAAACACAACTTTTCAACTCCTTATCGCCTCGCTCTGCTGGGGCAGCTCTCTGCAGGGACAGGAAAAGGGCAAACAGCCTCTGGAAAGCCAACGCCTGCCAAATTCCCGATCATTTCCACAGCATGGCCGTGCCAGGATTTCACGCAGGAAAGCCAGACGCGTTTTTCGGACGTGAGTTTGAAGACCCATTTCCTGAATTATTAGGATTGAAATTCCACAAAGAATAATAGGAATATGAAACCATGCTGGGGTAAGGGATGTGTGTAGGGAAGGATGTCACCCAAGGAGGTAAAGTTTCCACCAGTTTCTGAATAACAGGATGGAAGATCTTAGAGCAGGACTTGTTATCAACTTAACAATGGCATGGCTGCGCCATCCACCAAATCCTAAACGTTTTAGCTTTAAAACTCCATGGAAATCTCTCTTGGCTGCCACAAACCTCTCTGACCCCGAGCAGTGCTCCAGGATCTTTATTGCAAGAGTGCACACGTGGGAGCCAACTTGCAGCTCGGAATTTGGCCCATTTCTTCGGAGGACATGCCAGGAGTAGCCTGTGATGTTGTTTGGTCTCTGGAGGCAGCCCAAATGAGAGCAGAACAAAGCTTTGATGCAAATGAAAACCTACCAGTGAGTACAGCTAAATAAAGAAAAAAATTATTCTTTGTTATGGAAACCAGCGGAGGAAATCTTGAATTAGTCAGTGCATCGTGACCTCTCTCTGCCCTCCTGAAAAAATGTGCATTTTCTTAAAGCCTTTGGACTTTCCACTGCCAAGAAGGAGAAACTGTGTGACATTTCCAGCCACCTGGTGCAAAGCCCAAACTTTATTTAGCAGGGGAAAAAAAAAATCGTCTCTATTGTACAACATATATATATATATATTAATTATTTAAAAACACAATTTGTGCAAAGCTGAATAATTTTGAGTGGCTACATCCAATCATGGCACAGACAGGAAAAGCTTGAGTTGATCTTGTGAATGAAGCATGTGGTAATTGTTTCCGTACATCCTCGTTAAGATGAAAAGCTACACAAATAAACAACAACAAAAGCTCTTCTGCGCCAATCAGGGGCTTGTTCCAAAAGAAAAATTTTTTAAAAAATAAAAAAAAAAAACCCAAAGGGAAAAACCTGGCTCGGAATATTCTTCCCATGCTTCCTACCAGGAGGAGTAGTAGGATCCATGGGAGGTGGTTCTGCATGTTTTGCCTTTTCCCTGGGTCACATTTGGGCAGCGCCGCTCTGGCACGAGGCTGGGCTGGGAATGAGTCAGCGGAAGGTGAGGAAGGACACGGAGAGAACCAGAAGTTACAGGGAAACGCGACAATTAACGCCGGAGAAACTGCCCTTGGGGGACCCAACGGAGTCACAACAGAGGAACCTTCTCCCGACGGCTGAGTAATGACGCTGCCACCCACCGTTTCACCGCCGTGGGATCACCAGAAAGGTCCCTTTGAAGTTTTGAAAGCGACAGGGCAAAGGTGACCTCCATGCAAGCTCCAGGATGCTTTCCTGCAGCAACTCTCCACCGCAGCTGCGTCCCCGCGATGGGGACCTCTCTAATTCGGAGCTGGAGACGATCCCCAGCTGACATCGGCAGCGAGGCTGCGCTGGCCGAGGGCTGCACAAAGAGCTGTGTATTCCCCATAATTGTCCTCCTTATCAGTGTGGGTGAGTGTGCAGTAGTCTAAATCACACAGTCATGACACTCCACATGGCTGAGCAGGAAGAGCCCACTTGGCCTGGGCTAGATTAGTCTAATCCCACCTCCCTTGTTCTGTCATAATACCCCTCCATCCCTTCACTCCCTATAAAAATATCCAGCTGTTGATTAAAATTAGTGAACTGTTGGCTTTCGGAGTCGAGTTGGCAGCTTATTCTCTGTATTTCCTAGATATCTCTGGATGAATTCCCCATTTACTCGGCGGCCTGATCCTGTGAACTGCCAAGCTCTCCCGAGCGGGCGGGATCAAGCCTTGGCTCTCAGGAGGCACGGATAAATCAGGGCTGAATGGTTTCCTCCTGTTCCTCACCACCAACCTGCTCCCGGCATTGACATCTTCCCTCCACGGGTGTCAGGCTGCCTTTGGAAAGAGAAAAACAAACGCTGGCCCGTCAGCTGGGTGCTCTCAAGAGTTCCACTCCTTTGAAAAGGGGACAAAAATAAAAGTCTGGCTTAGTGCCCCCACCCAAGCTGTGACATGATGCTGGAGGAAGCCACCAGGCTCTCCTCAGCGCTGTAGGCTGCAGAACACCAGGATTTTGAGAAAACTGCTGTGAAATGTGAAATATTTCCATGTCTCAGCCCGGATTCATCTTGCAGAGCCTTTGCCGTGGCAGCAAGAGCTTGTAAAGAAAAAGCTGGGGGTAGAGCTTGCCATGCAAAAAGAATACAGATAAAGTCATGGGTGCAGTTGGAGGAATGCTTTGGAGAGGAGGATTCATTTTTTTATTGGTTTTCTCCCTGTAGATTCTTTGTGGAGGGCTTGGAGAAATGCTGGGGATCCTCAGCTGGTGCATATTGCTGCTGCACTGATTTTCCACCAGCAAAGGATCTGCCCCAAGCTCTGCAGGGTCCTGGGAAGTCAATGGGAGATTCTTGCTGTTCCTACAAGGATTGGGTGGATCAGGACACAGCCAGCTGAACCCCAAAGTAGCAGCAACCTCATATTTTACAGCTGTGAATGCCTCAAATCCAATCAGCCTCAGTGACTCCATCCTGTCCCGAACGGGATCACTGGGGTCTGACAAAGCCAAAGCAAAAAGGTGTCACCCCACAGTGTCTCTAAAGCAAGGGATAGCCATTAAAACCACTGGGTTTGTCCCCAGTGTTGGGACCTCACCCAATCCAAACACAGACCGATTGCACGAGGAATTTAATTTTCCAACGTGTTGGAATTTAATATAACTTTTCTAATTATTTCCATTAAAAAGGACCTTGCAGGTCTGGTTGGTCAACAGCAGTGTATGAAGAACAGTTTTGAAGAGATCCTTCCCTACAGAGCTGGAATTCCAGCAAGGACACAAGGAGGATCAAGCAGCATTCCACAGGTCAGCCTGGGGGTCAGACGTCCTGTCATTTAGCTATGAAATCTTTATGATCATTTTCAAAAGGAAGCACAAATTCTGCCATGCAGGAATAAAATTGGTTGTTCAAGATGTTTTGGTGATTTATTTTTAATATTGTGCTTGCTGTAATACGTTAAAAGCATAGAATTATGGAATTGTTTGGGTTGGAAAAGGCCTCTGAGATAGCCCAGAGAGGATTCCTATGCACACATCAATCTACTGGAGCACCATGGAGAAAGACAGGGCAGGAATAATTCACAAAATATTTTCTTAAATAAATTTTCCCTCAACTTTCCACTTTCTTCATTCACTCAAGTCAATTTTCTGAAAGAACATGAGGATGTGGGATCTCCTGGGATAGCAACAGTGAAGGCATGAGCTAAGGGGAGCCAAGGAAAAGACACAGCAGTGTGGATGGACAGGGCAGGGCTCATCCTGGAGAGATCCCTGCAGGAGAATTGGAGCCTTCCAGACATGCCTGGGTGAAGAAAACTGAAAACCAGGGTTGCTCTGGATGCTGAGAGCCACATTCCCACTGCACAGCACTGCAGGAGCTCCCTCCTGGCAGAGGGGGGACAAAACGTCAAAGCATTCCAGGATTTGTCAGGATTCCAGGACTCTGCTCATTGCCCACTTATTCCTCCAGTGCTGAAGCAATCTGGTTTTGGTGTGTCATTAACTTATCAGCTCAACCTCAATTTATCTGCGTGCACCAAGATCTGAAGTTGTGATGTTTATTCCCACCGCTCCGTGGGCGGAGGGAGATCCGCTGTGAAGATTTTCCAGTAATTTCCTTTGTGTTCCTTTTGGAAAAAAAAAAAAGGCACTGGATGCAGCTGTACAACTGTCCCTGGGTAGGAGAGGAGGGACAGCCGAGGGCCTGAGTCCCAACAGAAAATCACATTCAAGCCCTGAAACAATCTGATGGGCACGGGAATAGTCATCTTTTCCAAAGGTCCCATGGAATTTGGTGCCGACAAACTTCAGCCTCTGGCACGGAAACTGAGCAGGCTTAGAAAATTGAACATGCTTAGAAAATTGAGCGTGTTCCTACCTCACACCCTTTGGAACCTGCCAAGAGCCATCTCAAATAATCGGTTTGATGCTCCGCAGGGTTTTCGGTCTCCTAAAAGGAGGAAGGCACAAGCAAAATGTGGTTTCCAGGATTGAGTGGACATCTCAAACATGGAGGTGGTGGTTTCCCAAGGAAAGAGCATCAGGGAGTTGTCCTCATCAGTATGGACACCAGTAACAATAAAAATTCCCTGGGAAAGGAATGAGAAGTGGTGACTTGGGTATTTCCATGAGATGACTGGGATGAAAATGAACATTTAAAACCCATGGAAGTGGTGTTTTCCTTTCTGTTTCCCACCCAACCCAGCGCGTACATCCCCTCCTTCCCTGGATTTGACAAATTCCACTGGAATTTCTGCTTGCTTCCAGCAAGGGCAGCATGACCTGCAACATTCCTGGCAAAAAAATCAGCAAGCAAGAGGAACACGGCAAGGATTTGCAGAGTAAATACAGTTTTCTGCCTGTGAATCACATGGCCGGTTCAGGTCCATCCCAAAATCCATGAACACAACCCCTGGAAGAAAGAGAGGCTATGGATGGCTTTTGGAGAGCAGAGGATCAGAGCTTTGCGGCACAATTCCGAGCTCAGGATGGATTGGAAGCGCTGCCACTGAGCAGGAATGCACAAAGGACCTGGAGGATTTCACTTGGTGGGCGCAAGGGTGTGCAATGCCCTCGGCTTTTCCTCCTGGAGTTCCTTTGTTCCTCCACTTTGGATTCAAATTGCTGAGTGTGGCAACCACGGTGTCATAAATGGCTGTATTTGCCAAAAAACTTCCCTTTGCGATCGCCGCTGGGGAAAATCCAGGAAGTTTTGGGAGTCTTTTTGCTAAAATAATATGGATGCTCAGCCTGGGTTGGACAACCTTGTGCAAGAGCGAGTCTAGAGCAGATTTAGACAGAGGGGGACAATCTAAACAGTTTTTATTTTATTACCCTGATACGCTTAACTTTTTTCCACCCTTTTTTAAAGGCTGGAACTGTCGGATTTGCCCTTTGCAGCTGTATGAACTGCATGTTAAGAGTAACAGAGCTGCCTCAAATCCCTTTGTATTCCGGGCACATTTTTCCAAGGCATTTTGTCTTCCTAACAATACCCAGAGCTCCCTAAATTTTGGGAAGGTCATTTGTTTCCTAGCAGAGAGATTCCCTTATCCAGAGCTTACTAGAGCCCAAACAACAATTTATAAACTCCGAGCTCCTTTCTCCTTCAAGATGAAGTGCTTTAGTGTTGAAGCCAAACTAAATCTTTAAATGGTATAAGAGGCATTTGGATTTTTTTTCCCTGCCCAGCTGACAGTAGGTTTACAGTTTATAATCTGGCCTTTGTAAAGGCATTTGTCAGCCTGGATATTTCATTTTAAAATGCGACCACCCATGAGGACGCACAGACAGGAAGCGTTTGTTCACTTGCACCAACAGCCCATTTGAAGGTTGGCTGCAAAATAACAGAATTTAGTCACAAAGGCAAAGTTTTTTTCTTTTTTCTTTTTTTTGATGCATTATCTCCCTAACATCTCATTTTAAAAAGCAGCCTTTGTTTATGGGAAGCAAGTCCTCCGCTCTAAATTTGGAAATTCGACGTATTCCCCTAATCCCCGCGTCCTCGCAGGGACGCTGGCTGTGCATCTTTGGCCTCCCAAAAGACAGAGCTGCTTTTATCTCCTGTCCCAGGGTCCCCACTTCCCCTGCCCCACCAAAGGAAGAGGAGTCTTAGCACTCCAGGGGCAGAGGGGAATTGTTCAACCCAAATTAACAATTCTCACAGAATGAGACCCACTGCAAGCTCTGCATCTTCTTGCCCACCCTGTTTTTTCCGTGTGGGTTTCCACATTTAGCACAGATTTGGTTGTGTCAAATGTTGGTCGCTTTTGCGATGGAACAGAAATAAATAATTAAAATGTAAATAATCTATTTAAGATATTGAGGCCACTTATTTTCAACCTGAAATCTTATTTCTTGCCTTTCTCTTTTGGCTTGGACAAGTTTGTGTTCCATTGCAAAAGCAACCAACATTTGACACAGCCAAATCTGTGCTGAATGTGGAAATCCACGTGAAAAAAATAGGATGGGCACGAAGAAGTTTGTGTCTCCATGCCTGGGGCTGAGGGGGAGAAAGCAAGGCCGGGGGAGAGGGGCTCTTCCAGACAGTACCACACAGAATATTGCATTCTTTCTCCCAGGATCACGAGTAACACTCACTTTTTATCTCTATTGCTCAAAGGTTTAAAGGGAGGAAATTGTTCCAGCAAGTGATAAAGATTTCAGCTTTTTTTTATTTAACTCGGTTGCAAAATAGAATGATAAATGATGATTGCCTCAAACACCCATGGCCTGGGGTTTAGCTCTGTGCCCCCATCACTTGTGGGGAGAGACCCCTTTAGTACCTCAGGAGGAGAGGTTTTATGAGCATTCCCAGCCTTGCAGCCCCCAAAATATTTGCATTATTTGCAATCCTTTTAATTCCCTACTTCCTACTGGGTCCACCATTGTCTTGTCCCTCCACAAAGTCTTTGCAGCCTGGCCTTGGACACTGCCAGGGATCCAGGGACAGCCACAGCTTCTCTGGGAATCTCTGCTACCCTCCCAAGGAAGAATTCCTCCCCATGGAGCCCCCTCAGCCATGTGTGATGGATTCCACAAGAAAAATGCAAGAGCCGATGACATCTCCAGCGTCTCTTTGGGCAAAGAGGATTTTGAGAGGGTTTGTAGGGAGAGACACAAACAAAAAACTGAGAAAAACCATGGGACAATGTCAAAATGCAAGAGGAGAATACCATGGGAGGGGGGAATACACCAGGCTGGGTATTTTTAGTGCTCTCTTCATGTCCCAAATGTCACTGCTGTTCTGCCCCAGCACTGCATCTCTGTGACATTGTGCTGCCATTGGCATTGTGCACCCCCTGTGCCTGCCAGGGGGAACCTGCTCTGTGTCCAGCTGTCCTCCTGTGCACGCCTGGCTTTATTCTGCACACATCTGACACTCCAGATGGATTTTGGTGCTCCCGAGTCTCAGGTCTTTGAGGGCAGGAGCGCAGGACACGCCTGGGCTGCTGTTTGTGGCCATACCTGAGCCCGTCCTCTCTCCAAACTTGGGCTCCGAGGCAGCTGCGGTCACCAGGTTGAGTCTCTCGCTGTCTGTAAGCCTTTCCAGGCGTCCTGGAGAGCAAACACACTTTCCAAAAGGAATTTCTCACACTGGCTGATGGCTCAGGCCGTGCTTTTAGTGATGGGGCTGTGCAGTGTAACCTCAGAAGAAGGACAATTGTGTTTCTCTTTCTCATTAGAACACGTTGTGCTGATTTGCATTATTTTCTTGTCCCACATGACTCTTTCAGCAGCTTTTCCACATTTTTTCCTGGCACAGAGATTCCATAACCCATGCCCTCCACAAGCTCTGGACATAACTCAATATTTATTTCCCCCTTTTCCGAGGACATTCGAAGCCAACATATTTTGCTCTCCATATCCTCCGCTGAATTCGAACTTAAAGCACAATTTTGCATTCTCATGGCAATTTCACACCACCCCAAGAAGAGGGAATTGCCTTTTTCAGGCCGTGCTCTCAGCTGGGAGCCTGTCCCCTGCTCAGCAGTGAGGATTTGGGGATGTCACCCTCTGAGCCTTGGGAATACGTTGGGACACCTGAGGAATCTCTGCCTGCCAGAGCTGTCCTCCCTGCCCCTCTCAGCCCTGCGTTTCACAGCTCCAGATGTGCTTTAGTCTGGATCGGGAGATGTGAATTCAGACCAAGCAATTCCGGGTCAGTTCCTCCACTCCCATTCTCACATTCCCTGAGTTTTGCAGGAATCTGGGCTTTCCTCTGCTGTCTGGACCTCCCTGTGACTATTCAGGCTGAGTTTAAGTTTTCTAGGAAGTCTGGAACAGCCCCACTGACCCAAATCTTCGGCACAGACGATAAAAATTATTTTATAACAACATCTAAGCCACTCCACAGTGTTTCGGTAAACAGTAAATTTATTTTGGGACTGTGTCCCAGCCGTAAGACTGCTTCATTTTCCTCAATAAAGACTATTCCATTAATAGTTTTATCCTTATTAATCTTCTTCCCAACACTCACCCTTTATTTATTATTTATAAGAGGCATCTATCACCCTGCCTTAGACTGTAAATATTCTCCTTACACTGAGCACAGCACATCCTCTCTGTTTAAAATCTGAGCTGTGAGGTTTTATATAAATTCTGTTTCCTTTCCAAGTTGAAAGGTCCCAAAGATAAACCCCCAAGAGTCCCAAAGTCATGAACCACAGCCTGAGCCCAGCCTGAATCTCAGCCCACCCAAGGGATCCCCCCAAGGCTTGGATTGTTGCAGTGTCAGCACCCAAAGGGTGATAATAATTAGGAAGAAAAATAATTACCTGGAAATCAGGTGGCAACAGAGCCTAAATGCAGCCCGGGAATGAGGAAAGGAGGGTCTCCTGGGATGAATTCTTGGGAAAAATCATTCCCCTGGCTTTCATGATGGATCCTAAGGCTGCAAAGGGTTGAATTACAGGGCTGTGATGTGGGGATTTATGGAGATTGGGCACAGGAAGAGGAGAATACCACCCAAACTATTCATCCAAATAATCTGAAGGAGCAACCTGGTGAAACAAAGGCAATGGGGCAGCTTTGAATGGTGCCTGGACCATTTCTGAGCGATCAGATCAATAAATGCAGATTTGGGTGGTTTTTCTCCAGGCACAGCTTTGCAGAGAGAGAATCACCTGCTCCCTCAGTCTCCAAAACCCTGTCAGAAACACGGACCCCGTGCCAGTACTTCGTCTTCTCAAGATTAATTTGGTTTTATTTGCTTCATTTCCAGCAGAATGAAATGCAGGATTCTCCTGGCAGGCCCCGGGGTGGGGACGATTTATTTTTCATTAGCCCCAAATTAGTCCAACGATGAGACAACTTTTCAAAAGGAGAAGTTTGAAAGGGGCTCCTTTCAGAGGAAAGTCAGAACGAGGCACTTTGTGGTTTGTTTGGTTTCTTAATGGTTTCTGTCCCCTCTCTGAAACCCTCCTGGCTGCCCAACGCAAACTCAGGATTGATTTTAGTCCAGCCAAAGGTGCAGCTGAACTATTAAATTACGTAAAACAGGAGGCCACAAAGGTCTCCTTGACACTGGCACTGGCTGTGGTGATGATAAAGTGCTGTTTTCACATGCCTGGGGTCGAATTCAATTTGTAGTGAGGATGGATAATATGAGGATGTGGCTGTTCTCTGTTTTCGCTTGGGCCCTGCCCCAGCCCTGGAGTAAAGGATCCCAAAAAAACCCCCTTGGATATTTCCTTTGCCAGCAGCCCCAATCCCAAACCACACTGGAGCTACTTTGGGTCATCCCTCCCTCACCTGATCCTCCCAATTTTGGTGCCTCTGAGCCACAATGACCCACCTGGCCCCATCCCACCCCCAACCAGCGAGGGGTTAACAGCACCCCTGGACCTGACCCGGCGGGAAAGGCTCTGTCAGGAGAGGATCCATGGTGACAGTGACTCAGTGGCTCCGGGGTCACTCTGCCGCGGTGGCTTGGCCACGGTCCAGCCCAAGGCAGAGCAGCTGGGGCTGCAATGCCCACACGAGGTTCCATCAACACCCCACCATGAGGGGTGACCCCAGAGAGGTCCCCCAAACATGTGTTCTCTTTGGACACCCCAAATGGGTCTTTTTTTTGGGGTGGTTCCCACTTTTCCTCCCTTTTTCCATGGAGGAGAGCTCTGCTCGTCGTGTGGATGGAAAGAAGGGGTGAGAGGATGTTTCCCCAGTGATATCACCAGCCCTGAGTAAATTCTCTGACCAAATGCTAAGGCCAAGGGAACAATTTGTGCTGCATCCTTTAAATGCCAGATCTCCATTTGCGAGCGGCGTTACAGGAACCGTCAGGGCACTTAATAGCCAGCTGCGAAGTCATCAGGTGTAAATATTTACAGAGGTCTCTTGCAACATGGACATTCCTCCAGATGCAAGAGGATCCCAGGCATTTCATGGCATTTTCACCTTCTGCGAAAAGAATCCTCCTCTAGGCATGCTCGGCCATAAAACGACAGAAATAGGATTTTATAGAAAACTCACACTGCACCCACTCCTTGGGAGTTGCTCTCTCTCTTCTCCTCTTTCAGAATGGTCAAGGATCTGTGTATTTTTGACTCAAAAATGGCACAAAGCGAAGGTTGTTCAAGGCATGGAGAAGCAGCATCCTGTGGAGAGGCTGAGAGTGATACCAAGGGATTAAATGAAGAGGAATTAAGGAAAAGAAAATCCCAGATTCATGGCAAAGCATATCCAGCCCCTTAAGAGAAGAGTTTGAAATCTTATTACTGAAGATTTCCAACACTCTACAAATCACAGCGTTGGCAGAAGGGGGAGAGGTGAATAATTCTTTCGGTTAGGGACAGATCCAAGGACATCAAACACAGTGGGGACTTCCAGCGAGTGACAAACAGATCTCCAGCCCATCTTGTGCATTCACTGCCTTTCCACACTGCTGTTATTAAAACCATCCCTTTGTTTCTGTGCTCCTTCATCTCCTTTTTCATTATTCTCAATGCAAATTCTCGTTCAATACCAGATCGTGGCTGAGAGCCTGGGAATTCCAGTGGAAGAGTCCAGATCTTTCCAGGCATTCCCTCTTTGGGTGTAAAATACAACCAAAGGAAAAGTGACTTCATGGAGGAACTTTTTCTTGATGGGGAAATGTGGTTTTAGGAAGACAGAATTATGGAATCATGGACTTCAACCATCAGCCTGATGAGACTGACCACGGCCAGGCTCTGCAGTGTTCCCAGCTGTGTTATTTTTCTCCCCAAACACTGATTTTCATCTGATTTGTAGGACCTTGTGATGATAAAGGGTTCTTGTGTGTTTATCAGCCTCGGCCAGAATGCCCTGCCAGGTTCAGAATGAAAGTTGCCCACCCCAATTCCCTGGAAGTCACGAGATGAGGCAGCACCTCAAACCACCACAGCAGAATTCCCAGGACCTAACACAGGCTAAATCCCAATTAAAACCAGGCACTTTTCTCATTTCTGAGGGTCACCCTGCTCTCCCTCTCCACACACAGCCACATTCCTCCGGCATCCACTGTGGATGCTCCAGTTGGGATTGGCAAACCCAACTGGCCATTCCTCCTTTTAACCCCATGGCTTTGGTGAAAAATTATTGCAATGCAGTCCAGGCTGGAGCCAAGACCTAGGAATTATGACAAGTTTTCAATGCAAATCCTATCGGTGGGTTTCTAAAAAAAAATCCTAAAAGGTGGCAATTTTGTGCTGGAAAGGGAACAGAAGTCAGCTCGCAATGTTCCTGCCTGCCTCTTTTTACTGATTCCAGACGCCAGGCCAGGCAGGATCTGGCTATTTTCACTATCATGTTATCACTCCACAATATGTCAGCAAATTCTTGTCCAAACATGATTTTTTTTCCAAGCCACGTTTTATCACTTCTTTTCCATAATCATGACTGATAGTGAATCTAATCTGAATTGGGCTTGGAGGAGGCACGAGAACAATGAAGTGCCGTCAGCACAGGGGAGCACATCCTTTTCTTTTATTCCTAAAGCCAGGCCTCACTTTAGAACAGATCCCCCCAGTGCTGGAACAAGGCTGGAGAGCCAAACATGCATCTCTTCAGGCACCTGAAGTTGGGAATAAATCAGGGAATGTCAAAATACAGGAATGTCAGCAGGCACCATTCTAATTGTGCAGGGGATCAGCAGCCCCTGGACTGGCTCAGCTGACAGCTCCAAACCCAGGCTCTCCCTGTGGCACTTCCTTCTATCCCAGAGAGCACAGAAATGTGGGATGGGTTGGGTTGGAAGGGATCTCAAAGCTCATCTCGTTCCACACCTTTCCAGCCTGGCCTTGGATGCTCCCAGGGATCCAGGGGCAGCCACAGCACAAATTCCCTCACAGAGAATAATTTCCTCCTGATATCCAACCTAATCCGACCCTCTAAATTGAAGAGTTTATCCCCCCATCCCCTTCATTAAATGTTTCTCTCTCTCCTTTTTTCTTTCTTTTTTTTTTTTTTTAAATTTCCTTAATTTATGTGTCATATTCCTGCTGTATTAAAAACCGATATTTTCACTCTGAGGCATCCCCTCCCATTTCATCTTCATTTTTTTATTCTTCTGCTTTCTTAGGTCAAATAGGTTGCAAATAAAGAAAACGGTGGGTTTGCTTTATTTCAGAGGGACCTGGCAAAAGGCAAACCTTCACAAGTTTTCGTTTTGTCTCAAAAACTAAATTTAAAGAAAATCAAAGCTTTTCTAAGCTGCATTCATCAAATACATCATCCCTGCTCTGCTGATCCCCAGGCAGGCTGATCATTCCAACAGATTGAAACCTGTAATTTTATGAGGATTTTTCACATTCAATTACAAATTCAATTGTTATTTTTGAGCCCAGCTCCTGACAGCCCAGAACCACAACCTTTTCTCCCTAAAACACCCTTACCTGTAATGGCAGCTCCCCTAATTAATAGAGGTGACACCTTCCCAGGCCTGAAACCCAAGTGAGCTCTTGGAAATCTTCTTTTTACTGTGTCCAAAACATTGACAAGGATGTGGATAAACCTCATGGAAACACCCAGTGACCGCAGCTTCCTTCTCCAGGCAGGAATATTTTTGGACAATAATTTTCAGGGTAAATAGGAGGAAAAGCAGTGGTTTAACAAACACCAATCTCTCCAATCTGCCAGGCAAAATTAACCCCTCTCTTAATTTTTTCAGGTTTTTTCCCCGAGCTGAACGACGCTCTTTAAAGGGGAATGGGTTTTGTGCTGTCACACTCAAGAGGTAACTGAGCCTTTCAAGTGCTGATCTGACTTAATCTTTCAAAAATGTGTCCAAATTGCCTGAGCAAGGAAAATCCCATCCATCCCTGCCCTCTCCCCGAACGGAGAGATCCTTCAGAGCAACGCCTGCATTCCAGAGGTAATAACCTCCAATACCTTAAGTCAAAAAGCCAAGTCAGGATCCCTGGGTAATGCATTTGGGATTAAGGTTAAATAGGCTCCCGTCACTAATAATGCATCTGCTCCCGATGGGGAGATTTGGTGGGACTTGAGGGATGGAGCTCCTGCCGTGCTCCCCAAACAAAGCCAGGGGTGCCAGAGCAGCACCCCGAGCCCACCCCACCCCACTGCCCCCTTCTTGACTCCCACCCTGGCTTTGCAGGAGGGCACAAAGGGGGGGAAAAAGGGGGGAAAAAGCTGGATTCAATCCATTTTGAGCTGGCTGGATGTGTCTGGGATGGAGACAGATGCTGTTTAGACAGGCTGGGTCGGTGGGTGGCCGGGCGAGGAGACCATGGCTGTACAGTTTATAGAAGGCTCCCGGCATAAATGAACTGTTGAAGACCATTGGAAGCCTCAGTGAAATCACAACACGGAGGAACACGGGGGAGGGAGGGCAAAAAAAAAGGGCTCTTTTTGAAAAAGCACGGAGAGAAAGGGATGTTTGCAGGGACTCGGAGAAAATCACAATGAGGGGGGTTCTGAAGCCACCATTCATGAGCCCCAAAGAAAGTAAACACGCCCAGGAGGGGCTGAAAAAAATAATAATTAAAAAAAAAAGCGGATCTAAATAGTTTAACTGCATCAGGGCTAAGGAACAGACGTGCCTTTGCCATGCTCCTGTCTGGTCTTGCTAGGTGGAAAGCTAATATTTGAGGTCATGCTTCAGTGGGGGATATTTGGATATTAAAAAAAAAGCTGTCCAGGCTGCTTCGCCCATTGCCAGCCTGCACAGGATAAAAAAAAAAAAAAAAAAAAAAAAAAAAAAAAAAGAGCTGATTTGGAGTTTCCTGGGTTTATTTAGAGATAAGCCTGAGGTGACCTTTCACTCCCACACACACACACATTCGCCTAAAAATGGAACTGCCTGATCCTCAAGGTCTGTCTTCAGGAAAATCCATAGTTTAATGTGGCAAGTTGCGCCAGAACCCTTAGATTTGGAGATTGACAGGATCTGGGATTGCAAGGAAAGTCACTGGGGCTGAACTCCAGGCTGTGTTCCCCACCTAGGGAACAACAATTTGCATGAGCTGCTTGTTAAACCCCAAGACCACAAACCCAATCATCATTTTGTTCCTACATTGCCCTTCTCTGTTTCCAGATGAGAGCCAAGGACTGGAAAAACATCCAGGATGTCCCAGATCCTCTTCCCATTCACTCCCATGCTCTTAAAGGAAAGGAACATCCCAAAACCTCAAAATTCAGGAAATATCAGGTAATTTTACGTGGATGCAAAACATCTCTGTGAGTACTTTTTCCACTTCTCATCCCAGGCTGGAGCTGGACATTAAACTGCTCAAAATCCCATGGGAGAGGTTCCGTGGTGGCCTTGGGACTGATGGGTTAAGGGTTGGACTCAATGATCTCCCAACCTAAACAATTCCATGATTCTATGAATCCATGAAGAAGGGAAGGACAAGGGGAAGGAGGCACAAGGAAATCAATCCAAGGGCCCAGCATTGGGAGCAGAGGAATTCTGAAGATTTTTGTTGATGCCACTGGTGGGACCAAAACCCCAAATCTTAGTAAGTTTGATGTATAGTATATTCAATGAAAGAATCCTAGACAGAAAAACAGCAAAAAGAGAAGAAAAATCCATCAAAAAACTTCTTTATGATGAGAACCTGGAGCTAAACTCTCATCCCTGCTGGAAACAAAACATTTCCAGGTCAGAAGAGAGGAGTTAAAACGGATCTAAAAATAATTTACTGTTCTGAACCAAGCCATGACAAATTTATGTGCAGAGTTTGGGGGATTTCTCTCCATTTATTGGCATTGCAAGTGCTACGATGAAAAATAGAGGCATCAAAAATAAACTCTGCTACTTCATGTTTAAACTCCTGCGACTCCCTGTACTCTGGATTTTCTGGACCTCCACAAGAATTCATTCAGTGAATAAATAAAACTGTCCAGCTATTAAAAAATGTGCAGCCTCATCCTAATTAGTGGCTGATAAAGCAATGAAAACCATATTTCTTGGAGATTTGACCAAACAAAACGAAGATTAGAACATTTCACAATAAAAATTCCTTTTAATAGTTAAAAAAAACCAGGAGATCAGGGTGTATTTCACCTAGCAAAGGTCAGTTTATTTAATTACAAGTGCCATGGAGTATCAGAAACTAAAATATTAAATTATATTAATGCTGAAGAGGCATCTTCATGCCCATACATTATGCACAGAAGCAACAGTTCAAAGACAATCCTAATTAATTATTTGAAATATCTCCAGCTCCCACCTTTCCCAGTCTCCATTAAAAAAAAAACAACAACCCAGGTTCATCATCCCGGGACCAATCCCACTCCCGTTTCTCCTCAGGATAAAACACTGATTTCCACTGCCTCCTTTAAATTGCTTCCATGGAAAACCGAGCCGTATCAGCGGTGATTTTTCTCCTGTCTCGCCCCTGCTGCTAGTTTGATAAGGGGAGCGCTCTCCTCGCCGCGACTCCACGCTTAATTAGCTCCAGATGCCGCCTAATTAGTCAGTCTGCAGGGCGAGCATTGTTCTGTTGTCACTCGAGGCCGAGTGGAAGCGCTGAGATTGAACATGAGAACCAGATGCGCGCCCCGCTCGGGGCTGCCCATCCCGCGATCCCCCCGATCCCGTCCGGGGCTGAGGGATAATAAATGTTGTGTTTAAGAGCCACGGGCATGGCCAGAGCCTCCCGTGGTTCAAGGGAGACGGTAGCTGTGCCGAGGGAAGGGGTCACAGCTTAAAACAACGCATTCCCGCTAATTCTCCGTGGGGCGTCCGCGCGCCGCGGGTTTGGGACAAATTGCTTTGACATCCAGCGCGGTTTTGCTCAGCAGGCTTTTGGTGTCTCCCTTTCCTCACCAGGTGAAGCCTTTAATTCCTCTGTAATCCCACAGAGATACCTCTCATTTCAGTGAGGAAGGTTTTCTGTGGTTTTTTTTTTGGTCTAATTTCAAAAGTTGGCTCGCTGGAGAGGCTTGTGGAATTAGGGAAATCGGCAGGAAAATCAGGGAGGCGAAGGGCCTTACCCTAATGGCATCTGACACCCTCATAAACCTGACATGATTTGTACAAATCAGGAGGATGAAACTCAGCCAGCAGCCTGGGGAGTGATCTGGGAGCAACAGTGTGGAGGAGGAAGGGAATTTCTGTTCCCGTGGTTCTAAACTTTGTTGCGGTTCTGAAAATTGAGTTTTCAGCAGAGCAAAGCTGGGAATGGGTCCTCAAATGCTTTCCAGGTCACCTTGGTGTTCAGGTTTGTCAGATCAAATCAAGACAAAACCAGTCTTGGTGGTGAAAAGTTGTTTCAGCATCAATTTGACTCAGCAGGACCTTCTGCCATCTCAACATTGCTAAAATGTGCCTCAAGAGAGAGGGATTTCCCCACGTTCCAGGGACACCCACAGTATGTAATTCCAGGGAAAATGACGGCTCTGCCCCGTGGTGGCTTTGTTCTGTTTCATTTGAAGTGTGAATTGGAATATTCCGTAGGAGATCCAGCCAAGGGGGCTGATCCCAAAGCAGGAGCAGTGCATGGACAAGTTCTTGGAGACGAATGCCCGAACAGAGATTCCCTGAGCTCAGAACAGCTCTGTGGAATGCGTTCCCTGTTTATTATGATTTTGGATGAGGAACCAGCCTGGCTGTCAGCAAATGACATGAAACCCCAAATCTCTTCCCCAGAAACCTCACCCAAACACCGCGCTCCTGTTATCAGCCCAGCCGGGGGAAAAGCTATTTGTGTAAAAGCAATATTCAGTTTAATTGGAAGTTAAAATGATTCCAAGGACAAGTCCTGTAACTCAGAGCGGGTGCAGAACAGGGTCCTTTCATTTCTCAGCTGGATGTGGCTCTGTCACCCCCTGTGCCTGCCTGTCCCCCCTCTCCCGCCAGCAGCAGCCTCGGTGCAGGAAACCCAATCCCAAGGCACGGTTTTAAGCATGATTACAGTTTTTTCCAGGCTTTCCCTGTGCCTAATTACGGTGGAGCAGTGAGGTAACCAGGTATAGGTTTCAGGATTTCAATGGTTCATGGGGAATAGCGATCCCATGCTCATTTTCAGGGAGCTGAACGGAGGTTGGAGATTCATCTGAGCACCAAGGACTGAAGACAAAGCACAGCGTGGTCTTCAGTCCAGCTGCTGCTCAGAAAGTGTCTTGTGATTCAGCTGAGCTCACCTGAAATAAAAAGAAATCACAGAAAATGACAGAACCGCAGTTTTTTCATGGATTCGGTTCCCATCTTGCCAAACCAAACTATCACTAAAATCCATCCAGGAGCGCCAGACATCAAATCCTCTCTGTGACTCCAGTCCTGGATGATTTCTCTGAGGCAACCAGGCTGTTGAGGAGGTTCTCAGGGTGAGGACTCTTATTTAGCATCTTTTGTACCCTTTTGAACTGAAATCACTCAATAATTTACCATCTCCTTGAGTCCAGAGTGACCCTCCCAGGCTCAAAGCCACCCACACACAGAATGAGACCTGGAGAGAGGAGGGTTTGGTCTGAATCCATAAAAAAACAGGTTTTTCTATTTTTTATCCATTTCCAGATTTCTTCTCATCAGATCCCATGATGAACTCACTGGAGG
Source organism: Acanthiza pusilla (assembly GCA_036630365.1). Lineage (NCBI taxonomy): Eukaryota > Metazoa > Chordata > Aves > Passeriformes > Acanthizidae > Acanthiza > Acanthiza pusilla. Next base: position 18,118,069 of record JAXCHO010000016.1, read on the forward strand.
AAACACAAGAGAGAGAGCAAAATCGCTTTCATAAAGTCTGGAGAAAATAATCCATCTATGGCACATCAGGTTAAGGAAGAGACATCTGGCTTTTATTATGTTTTATAAGGTTGATAGCAAATAAGGGTATTAGAGTTAATTTACTTATTTAGAGAGAAACGACTCAATCACAGAAGCCGTGATTGTGACTGCATGTTCTGAGAGCTCCAAAATTCCCTCCAATCTCCTCCGGGAGTGAAACGGTGCCAACGATAAAGGAGATTTTCTTTTCCACGGAGATATTCCCAAAGGGATGTGAAGATTAGAGGAAAACCACCAGGAATAAGCCCTTCCCAGACATCCTGGCTGCGTAGGAAAACGTGCCAAGGTGTTATTTAGTGGTGGAGGTGTAGCTGGAGGATGAGGAAAAGGCTCAGTTGTGGTAGTGCCAGAATTTATGGAAACAGAGATCCAAAGAGGATGAGATGCTACAGGTGGGACAGAGGAAAAAGGGAAGAGAGAGGGTGGGTTTGAAGGAGTTATAAAGGCAGAGGTGTTGCTCAGAAGGGACATCTGGGGGGTGTAGATCAAAGCCAAAATGTCACCTACAAGATGTCACATCCCTGGAGATCTCAGGGTTCTGTTCCAGGGCTGTGTCCAAATCCCATCCTGAGACTGCGAGCACTGCCCTTTGTAAATCTGATCATTCCAAGCATGGCCTTGCGTTTCTCCATGTCCCAGTTATCCCAAAAAACCCCAGGTGTTCCTCTTCCCACAGAATGGTTGGACGGTTACAGGGGGAAGATCTGCACTGCCCTGGAAATCTGCTTCCCCAGGGGTCATTCCATGGCTAATGGCACCTGATAGCCCCGAGGAAGCTTTCAAGGGCCCTTTCAGCACACCTCTGTCCCGACACATCCATCCCGGGGCACTCTGTCATCAGCTCTCTCTGCTCTTGCTGTAAATCCAGCAGGGATGGGGGCTTTTCCCATTTTAAGGAAGCAATAAATATTTTTTATCTCATTTTTGGGCAGCACACCTGAGATTTCCACAGCATTGCTCGTAGATATCCTTTCTAGAGATTTATTTTTTTCTTCCTTTTAGTTTTCTGTTCAACTTTTGGTGGAAAAGAAATTGCTGCTGCCACCAGCTGGAGTTTTTTGGGAATAGCATTGAAAAGTTTGCTTTTCAGACAGGATTCCAGCTGCTCGTACTTTTATTCCTGCTCGTTGCAGTTAACTGGAAACAAATTTGAGCCCAGCTTGCTTCTTGCAGGCACAGAACAAAATTATGTGACAGCTGATGAATTTTGCTTGAGCTGGATCCTTCAGTGCCAGGAATTTAGACAGAAGTTAAATAAAATCCATTCCCAGCTGTAATTTCAACATTAAAACAGTCGTGAACAAGTGGAATTTTGGAGTCAAAAGTGGCGCGAGGACTGTGGCCCTATCCATAATTTTTAAAAAGTAAATAAACAAACCTGGAGAAATAATTGAAATAAAATTCAGGATTATCTCTTGGTAGGTCATGGTTTAGTGGTGGACTTGGCAGTGCTGGGTTAATGGTTGGAATTTGACAATCCCAAAGGTCTTTCCCAACCTAAATGATTCTATGGCTCTGTAGTTCTTCTTTCTCTCTCTTCCATGAGTAATGTATTGATGGAAAGGGAAAAGCTGTGAATTTGGGAATGACCAGCAAAACACTGGGGATGGCAGGGGCTGAAATTGATTTTCATGGAGCTGAGCAAAATTTTTCAGTGGTTTTCAAGCCTCACTTCCAGCTGCAGCCAGAAACACCTATAAAAAACCCCATCCAACAAAAAAATACACTTTCCCCTAACTCACTGAATCTCACTTGGATTTTTTACCCTGAGTTTACACCGCCAATAACGAGGTGCGGGGTTGGAAAAGGAGAGACAGCCCCTAAAGCCCAACCCCACTCCAGGAAAAGTGATTTATGCTCAGAGCCGAGCGCCCAGATGGATGTTCTGCGCTGCTTTGCAGCAACGCCACTCACAGATAATTTTTGATTTAATCCATGCCCCGTGGGGCAGTGGCTGGGCTGACCCTTGGCTTTTAACCCCGAGACCTTGGCTGTTCTGGCTAAAGGAACTACTGTCTGTCCTCTGATAACCCTGCCAGAGCTCAGCCATGGTTGATATCCCACACGGGGGTTATTGATAAAGATGTGGGATCAGGGGACACGTGAGCAGCTAGAAATAACCACACAGGCAAGATTTTGTATTTAAACCCCACGTAGACAGGATTTTCCCCATTTTTTAGGCCTTGGGTGTATTCAGAATTTTGGGGAGAGCTGTGTTTTCCAGCCATGCTCAACACCTCTGAAGGTTATCCCTGGACAAGCTCTGCCCCTGTTCCTATTCCATCATATCAGCAGAGACAGGGCTGTCCCTGAAAATATTCCCATGTCGTAAATACCTTTGCCCAGCCACAACATGTACATATCTTATTTTTTGTATTTAATATTTATACACCAGTCCCAGTGATGGCATAGGCCGGATTTCACCTTTATAGGATTTAAAAAACAGCCTCAATTTTAAATATATTTCTCTTTCTACCAGCTCAAAGCAAATCAGGGCTTTTCCAAGCCAAAGCCATCACTTGCCATTCTTCTTCTCCCATTAGCCAAAGCATCCTCAATTAATGCCTTTTCTAAGTTATTAATTCCTTCCTTAAATTTAAGTAATTAATTCCTTCCATTTGCAGCTCTGGGAGTCTGTGTCTAAATCCCATGGAAGATTTTCATCCTTTGCCAATGAAAGATTCAACTCCAAACCCTCACCTGTTTGCCCAGCTTGACAGGAGATGGGACAGAAGCACTCGGAAGCATAATAGGTGTGGAAAAAAATGGGGGGGAAAGGGGAAAAAAATTATTAAATTGTGGTCAGAAAGACCAGGAATACCTTGAGAAACACTGATGGGAAAAAAAATTTAACTGCTGGTCAGAAAGAGCAGGAATCCCTTGAGGAAGAGGAGCAGTGCCTGGAACAGGAGGCAGCGTTGGACGTGCATTCCCCAGGGAGTGCGTGGTGGAGAAGAATTCGGGTCTCACCTACCCCTCGCCCCAGCGGGATTTATCGCCCAGCCCCAGGAAAGGCCGGGAATGATGGATTCGGTGCTCTGCTGGGAAAGCAGCCCCGCTCCGGTGGTAACTGGCCACGGCCGCAGCCTGCGGAGCGCCGGCGGTGCGTGGGGGCTGGATGCGGTGGCTGATAAGGGCCGGGCTTTATCTCCTGCAGAATTTTAGACTAATCTGGGCTTTTAGAGAGAAATGTGTTGGGGAGAAGTCTGGCTGAGCCGCAGGTGGCTCTGGGGTGTTGCTGGAGGGATGTTCGGCATTTTTTGGGGAGGTGGTGCTGGAGGAGGTGGGTTTGGGGCCAGGGTGGTCCTGGCAGGGTGCCGGGAGGGTTTCCATGGGGATCCTGCTGGATTTGCCGTACCTGGACTGCAGAAAACGCCCACCAGGAGTGTTCAGGGCTTTCCACTCTGAGCAGGGATGCACAGCTGGCAGATTGGCAGAAGGGAGATAAGGTGCTGCCTCCCTTTTAAAAGGGAGCACAGCCAAAGCTTTCCAAAAACTGGGATTGCCCAAGCCCACGAAGATCCATCATCCTCCCAGAGCTATGACAGTTTAAAGTCTGCGGTCTCCCCATCCCTCCCCACCCCTCTTGTTCCAGCTCAGCCAACATCTGAAGGAGGAACAGAGAGGAAAGAATGTGATAAAAAATTGCTATAAAATGTTTAATATCTATAAATCAAGTCTGCAGCCCCAGCGCTGCCTTTTGCCTTTCCCTCTCAACGACGATGAACAGTTGCATAAGAAAATAACTCCCAGTCTCAGCCATTCCTGTTGCAATCAATAATATCAGCAATTAATTTGGGGATTGGAGGGGGATAACTTCGCTTGAAGCAGGCAGGTGAGAGGCTTTCATTAAACAATTAAATGAGGCTCCATGAAGTCACAAAAGGTGACATATTTGTTTTTCCCCTTTCTGTCACCACAGGTGTAAATCAAACCATCGGTATAAGTTTCCTGGAGCTGGATCCTTCAGTGCCAGGAATTTAGACAGAAGTTAAATAAAATCCATTCTCAGCTGTAATTTCAGCATTAAAACAGTCATGAACAAGGGGAATTTTGGAGTCAAAAGTGGCGTGAGGACTATGGCAGTGGAATGATAAGGAACTTTGCCACCTGAGCTGTGGAAGTTTTCCAGGATCCAAGAAGAACCAGCTGGTTCCGTGCTCATGGACTGCCCATCCGTTGTGGGAATTGCTGTATTAAGGTCTAAAACACCCTGGACTCTATCCGGGGCCGTGGAGGAGATGAAGGATGCAGGGACTGAGGGATCCACGTGCAATGATTGTCCTTGGAGGATGCTCCGTGCCTGTGACGATGGAATGTGCTGCTTCCCTTTGGCACAGGCTCCTCGTGCTCTCCCTGTGGAATTGCACAACATCCCAAACTAACATATTCCCTTCGACACAAATGGAACTTTATACAAGCGACAGAATTATCCAGGATCGAGCAAATCCCTTGTTTCTGGCTGATTCTCCAGCCTCAACGGGATGGGAGTCACCAATTCTGGTGGCAACAACCTGTCCCTCTTCCAGCTCCTCATCCCTACATCTTCTTCCCTCCAGGATGTTTTCCCCCAAGGTCATCCTCCAGCAGCTCTCAAGGTCATTCCCACTTAGCAGCTCTGCGGGAAAGGAAATATTCAAAAATCAATCTGTGTATTTCTTAGGTGCAAAGATTTCTAAGGGCAGGAGGAAAACAGGTCACCTAAAATTCAATTCATTTTTCTCTGTATTTTTATCTGTGGCTGTGAATTACTCCTAAAACTTGTAGCTCATAGTGATGGTAAAAAATAGGGAAGACTGGAGGTTAAAGTCACCTTTCACCTTTGCATTCCCCCATGGGGAATTTTTGGGTTTTATTTGTAGCTCTTTGATCCATCTTTTCCATCCACACCCAAAGCAGTGTAATCTGGAGCCAGGATTTGGAATTCCAGATGCAGCAGGGACATACACAAGTGCCTTGAAGAGCAGGAAATCGGATTCAGCCGCTGTGCCCAGCACTCGCCAAGTACTTATACCTCCATATTTAAAAAGAAAAAAAATAAACGTTTTCGTTTGTAAAGGTGAGCACAGAAGAGAAATGCGAGGGAAACATTTGGCAAAACATGGTGGCCCAGGGAAAATCCAAACAATAGTCTGGGAGGGACAACGGAAGGGTAAGGCTGCAGATCCGTGTGCCACGGGAAGGCTGGGATTTAACCGGAGCTGGGAGCTCCTGGAGTTGAACCCTCAACCCCACTTGTGTGGAGGCTCCCGAAGCTCCAGAGTGTCCCTCTGGTGTCACTCTGAGTCCCTTTGCATGGTGGGGACGTGGTTTTGTCTGGCCCAAAGTCTCCCTCTACAGACCGATCCCAACCCTGCCACCATCGCCGCGTTCCGTCTTCTCCCGGCGGTTGGGATTTGTTGTTGTCTCTTTGGATCTCTGACAACGCGAGGTTTGCATGTTCGTTTGCCTGTGCAAAGCCTTTGCTTGGGACTCATCCGTCATTTTCCAAGTTAAAACAGAGCTGCTTGTCCAGAGGAAGTCATTTGTCTCTCACGAAAGAGTCACCCTCCCACCCCCGCCAACCGCTCCGTGGCGGTGCAAGCGAATCCATTAACTTCCCTGGAAAATGCATCATCTGACATGGGGACTAAACTTTAGACTAACAAACCCCTAGAGAGGACATGAAGGAGCCATCTCTGTCACCCTGCTCAGTGCTCAGGTCAAAGCCTGACCTCTCTTTCCATTAAATCTTCGACTTTTAAGGGAAAACGTCGCAAATTGGCAGCAACTCCGGGTTTGGTGGCCGCAGCCGGCGCCCTGATTTCCAACCTCCCAAGGAGGCTCCTGGTTCCGTTCAAAACCCACCTCTGGAGCGGCTCCCGTCCTGCTCCTCTCCAGGGAAAGCGGGAAGGAAATGCTCCTTGGAGGGGAATGGCTGAAAGATCCCAGAAATAAACCCTGGGAGCAGGAGGGAGCCCGCGGTAGGAAGCAGCCACTCAGGCCGCGGTGTCCGGCGGCCCTGCCAGCTCCGCACCTCGCAGGAGCAGCGCCGAGGGCAGGGCTCCAAAGAAAACACCACAAACTCACGATCAAGTTCATTTTCCATGTGCTTGATCCCATATCTTAATATTAACAAGTCTCCCTCAGTCCCTATGCTGGACTTGCAAGACTGGAAGAAGCATGGGAGATAAATTTTGCCATCCCAGCCCCCCCAAGCAGGACCCAGGAGATTTTTTTGCTCAGATGACTCCAGAGGTGACATCTCCAAACATCTCCAACTGGATCACAGCCTTTCTTGGTCACAAATTAAGGAGATTCCAACTACCCCACTTTCAAGTGGGAATTCCCACATGCATCCAGGGGAAATTTTTTGTCAGGGAATTTCATCTGCAATTCAACATAATTTTGAAATTTGTCTCCTGTAAGTTTTTATTCACTCAATTTTCTTTTTCATAACAGTGGAAGAGAAGAGCATTCACTCCATGAATTCTCACATTGAATGATAATTTTATGTTATTTGTGAGTTTCTTTAAAATTTAACAGCCAAAGTTAAAATTATTAATAGTCCAAAAAGTCAAGAAAGCCAACAAAATTGATGTTCTGCTGATCAAACGATTTCCTTTTTTTTTGAAAAATATTTTTTCTCTGAAAGAATTTTTCACTTTTTTATTTGCTCAAGCAGTAAACCCCAAAAGGAATTATTTACTTAGGTTTAAAGAAAAGAGATGAAAGACAAAATTTTCCCCTCAAACTGATTGGGAAGTGAATGGCTTTTTTATTATGCATAAGGAAAATTAAAGAAGAAATTGAAAATAAAGGTGGCAAACGAAAACTGATGAAAAACCCTGATGAAAAATGAAACACCTCGGAAAGTTCATTCCTGGACTTTCCGGGACAAAGCTGTGAAAGCAAATACAGCTGAACTCGACGAGGTGGGGAACGCTGCTGCTTTGAGACAGAGCTTGTAACAGATTCAGATTTAAAGACAACAACTTTATTTTTCTACGGCCTTGAGGGGATTAAGAGAGGAGAGGAGTCCTGCTCGCCACTGGGGATATAAATCCTGGAGGGTCACTCCGTAGCCATCCGTCAAGCCAGAGGAAGGGAGGAGGCAGAGTCATTTTCAGTAGTAAATTTGGGAAGAACAAGCACTAATGGCCTAAAATTAAGAAAGAAAAACACTAGGCTAAATAGTAGGAAATGCTTTATAATGGTGAGGTCAGGCAGACAATGGGGAAACCTGTCAGGGGAGGTCAGGGGCTCTCTAATAGCGGAGATGTCCAGGGATGGACCGAGGAGCCACGGAACGGGGGCTCCACTGGAATCTCCTCCCTCGAGCCCCTCGGATGGGGCTTTCCCCATGGGAATGTGTGTGATCCCAAGCCGGTGGAGATTTGGGGGGCAATGTCACGTTTTTTGCCAGCTTTCCTGTTGTTTCCCACCCAGGAGCAAGGTGCAGGGCGGGCGGGGGGCTCGGAGCAGCAGAGATCTGCCCCAGCTGTTCCCTTCTCCAAAGCAAAACAGAGGCTGTCTGAAGAGGTGGGATCATCCACGCAGGGAAGGAAGAAAGAAGCCTTTCAGCAGAGCCCTCCCGCCGGGAAAGCGGCAGAGCGGGAGGCGGGGGACGAGCCGGGGGTCCGCGCGGATTCCAGCGCCAGGCGCTTTCCTAAGGCTGTCAGGTTGATTTCCTGCCGCTTCCCGCACGGACACCTGCGCTCCGTTCCCCACACGTCGTTAGGTTTTTCCAACTTCTGGTGTCCATCATCACCCCCAGGCAATCAGAGCCGAGCTGTGATAAATGATCCACAGGCAGTTTATTATACACACTAAATCCTCTTCGCTTGGTGCTCCAAGGGTGGGCCTAATACATTTTATTCCTCTTCGGCTTGGATTTGGATCTTGGATCTGTTGGATACCTCCTGGCAAATGTGGGATAGGTGCTACACGCCGTGCATTGCTCCAAGCACAATTATTTCCCATCATTTCTCTGGTGAGACTTCAGTAACACTCAAACTTTGTTTGTATTCCTAGAAAACCTGACCATGTCAGAAATACCGCCCAGCCAAAGCAGGGAATGTCACTGTGACAGCCCAGATCTCCCTGTGGGAAGAGGCTGGAGATGTGACAGCGACTGGAGGGTGGAGATGCTGAGATCAGATTCAGGGAAAGCCAGAACCGGCTCCCGTTGGAATGTGACCACGCAGAGGCCACCACACTTGTTTGGTTGGTTTTTTTTTTAATAGAGATAATTAACTCTAAAAAATGAAAAGCCTGTGTGGGGGTGGCCTGAAAGACAGCACAGGGACATCCCTCCGTGTCCCCACAGCTGCCCTCTCCTCTGAGAGTCTTTCCTGCTTTGACGTGCTGTCCCAAACACCTCCCGAAGAGAACTGTGGAGGGCAAGGGAGTGTTTCTAATGGAGAAGGTGGATTTAAGTGCTGGTAACACAGAGCAGAGGGCACAACTCTCACAGAAAGACTCTCCTTCCTCCAACTGCACCCCCAGCCCCACCGGAGCAGGTTTCCACCAGCCCACTGGAGACAGCATCCCTCAAATTTATCCCTTTTGCCAAGAAGTGAAGTGGGAAGGATTTTCCCCCAGCGCTCTGCCACTCAGGCATTTGGAGATGCTGTTCCCAAATTTCCCCCTCCAGTATCAGGCTCTTGCCTCCAGGATGCTCCAAAGTAAAGCCTGTGAGAAGGTGCCTGGCCATGGTTTCATGGCTGGGGAAGTCAGTGGCACTAAGGAGGATGAGGAGGGAGGAAGACAAGGAACGCAGGAGACTATGGAAAGCCAGCGGAGGGAATCTGAAGAGAGTGGGGTGGGATGTCAGGAGGGATTTTTGCAGCTGCTTTTGGACAGACCAAGAGCACAGAGGGGTGGCAGGGCCCCTGTGCCTGCAGCTCATGTTGTAGACATGGAAATGGTTTGGCAAATGATGGGAGGTGAAAAAACAAGCAGAGAGCACATCGAGGAGGATGAGGAGAAAGGAGGAACTTCAGAGGAATGGCACCGTCTGCTGGACTAAAGGGCAGCTTTTCCCTCTCCAAAAGCTTTGTTTCTGTCCAGCTCCTGGGGGAGGAGAGTTGGCCTGGAGCTCCAGCAGTAACTTTGAATAACTCCTCAGGAAACAGCTTATTTAGATAGCACTGCCTATTCTTCAGAGGAGGGGAGAGAAGGACATATTGCCTGTTACTAATGAATGGCTTTTCCACAACTAATGATGTTTCCAGGAATGGATACTCCAAGGTCTCCCCAGTATCTCCACTAACAGGATGGATTTTGGCACCAAGAGAGCACAGCTTTTCCACACACACACGCCCTGATAGGAGAGAGTTAAATCTCTTCTCTGCTTTTAATGGAAAATTAAGCAGGCATGACGCATCTGCTTAGAAGCCTTTTTCCTTATCTCCAGGATCAAAAAGAATTCCAGAGCTCCAAGAGCAGAAACTGAGAGCAGTTCGTTCTCTGCCAGCGCGTGCAGACTGGAGGAGTTCAGGTTGGACATAAGTTAAGGGTTGGAGTCTCCCTGCAATAAAGAGATTGTTTCCACTGCCTGCAGGAGGAACAACTTTGGATCTTGATTTCTCTGCTCGAGCTTGCAGTAAATAAAAGCTCCAAGCAGAGCCCATTAAAGCTGTTTCAATTTCCAGGCTCTGGTCTTTCTAAAATTAACTCTTAGAAAATTCAATATACACAAATGCCCCTTGGCTGAGGAGAAGTATTCAAATTATCAGATGTTCATCGCAACCTTGTGGGTCAAGGATCTCCCATGATGTGTCTGTGGATTTGCCACCCAGCCTGGAAAAGGCTTCAGCAAAGCATTCCCAGAGGCAATAAAAATCCTAAGGAGAAAAAATAAAAACAAAAGAACATTTAAAGAATTTTGCCAAATTGCAGTACCCAGATCCTGCTCCATTTTTGCACAACAGGAACTGATGCTCAGCTTTGTGTTCAGGTTCCTTTCAAGCCTCAATCCACAAAGCCAAACTGTTGGGAGCTGGTTCCACCTCAGCAGAGTTTTAGGTGTGACTTAAAAACCACAAACCCCAATCCCTGAAGGACCCAAAGGCTCTGGGCAAGGTTTCCCCTCTTTTTACAAAACACAGCCCCTCTGAAAGAAAGCAAACAAAACTTAATCGCTGCTACCTTGAAGCAGTCAGCTCCATATTCCGTGACACAGTATGTCCCTAACTCTGCATTTTGGGCTCTGGGAATTTTTTTTTTTTGGTGGGGTTTTTGCTGTGTCTGGTTGTGCAAGTTTTTCTAACGTCATTTCTGATCAAGGTAGCTCCCAGTAACAACTTTCAGCATATTGCAGGTCAAGGTTAAGAGGGAAAGGGAAATTGCACAGGGGAGGTGCTCCTGCTGCTCTTCGAGGCGGCAGGGCCTGGGAGAGAGAGGATTGCTCAGAAATTAAAGGAGCTCTAAGGGCTAATTGACAACAAAATGTGATGCTACCCTTACAAATTCTCCCTGTCAGCCCTGATGGGATTTAGGGATCACTGGAGGTTGGAGGACAAGCTCCCTCTGCCGAGGGCATGGATGGTGGGAGTGAGGATGCTTCCCAAAAAAGGGATACAGTGTTTCCATCTCCAACTCCATCCATCCTGGCAGGGCTGAGCTAGGACAGAAAAATTGGACCATGGGATTAATCTGGATATATTGATGTTATTTGATAGGGAAAATGCTGTCCCTGCTTGGTTTTGGGGAAAAATCCAACCCTTTTGTATTTTTATCTTCTGTTGGATTTTAGTTCTATATTTTGTACCCAGATGTGGAGTTTTTTGACTGCAGCAAATGCAGGCTCAGCTGCTGGAAATCTTGAAATCCAAACCACTCTGGTGGAAAAAATTCCTCACCTGAAAAAGGTCCACGAGAAGCCTCAGCCCTCACCTTCATGGCCTGTGAACCTTACAGGATCCCCCTGTGCTCCTGAAAGACCCCAAAACTCTTTCTGCCTCTAAGAACTTCCACTAATGGAAAATTCAGCCTCTGTCAGAACAATGGCACAAAACCATTTGAATCCAGAGAGGTGATGGGAAGAAAATGGAATTTTAAGAGCAGAAAGACCAGGCAGGAGGCAGGATTCAGTCAGGAGAGAAGCTTGGCATGGCTGCTACCTCTGTCTTCAGCCCTGGGGTTGGGAATCCATGTCTTTACCCAGACCCCACATCCCACAGGCTCCGGGATTCCAGCAGGGAACCACGAGGAGATGCCATCAGCACTCTGCACTCCCGAACAGCATCTTACAGAGCAGTGGCAAAAGCCTTAAACAGCCTCTGGGAGGTGGTTTGGAGATAAATTCCAACCCCAGGCCCTGATTTCTTGCCTCCCCAGCCGCATGGACCAAGCCAGCTGATAAATTCGGGATGTTCAGGCTGTCTGACCTTGCCCAGCCAGGGCACAACGCCGTTCCTCCTGCTCCTCTCCCCCAGTGCCCCCTGCTTTTCTCTCCCACAGCCCCGAGAGTGCCTTTCCTTGTTTTGCAGAGGCTGCCCATTGTTCCTGGCAGGATGGGCAGAGCTCAGGGCACACAATGAGGTGCCCTCTGCTCAGGATGTACGTTGGTCATCCCAGGGCAGGAAAACGCTTACGGAGGGGCTTCCTCACCAGCTGCCCTCGGCCTCGCTGTCCCTCCCCCTTCCAGCAGATTCCCAGGGTGGTCCTGGAGGTCTGGTTACCCCTCACCCTTCAAGGAACTCACTGAAGGTGACCAACATGTCCATCATCCATGGAACATCCATAAACATTCAAAGCCCGCTATGGCTTTAGATTTTCCGAGGATTGCAGGAGCTGGCAGAGAATTCAGGCAGATGAACTCAAGATGGTGAAAGGAGAGCTTTATTTACAAGAAACTTCTTTATATATCTATTAATAACCTAACAACTATTGGTCAGCAAAGAATCCACTTCCTAAAACCATTGGTCACAGCCATATATGCCTAATACCAAAAGAATGCAGCTTATCTCTATTCTCTCTGAGAAAGAACAGAAAGATTTCTAAAACAGTGCAACTAGAGCCCACCACAGGTAAATGCATCTCTACCCCAAAATCTGAATCCCACCCAGCAGTCCAGAGGGTTGAGTTCATTGTGTCCATCGCATCTGACGACTTCAGCTCCATCCTCCCCGACGTCATGTGAGCAGTAAATGACTCCTGGAGTCCTTTCATCCCTTGCCAGCCTTTGTCCTTGGCACACATGAAACTCCTGGGCATCCTGAGCATGGGGCCAGGGCTGCTCTCCATCTGCTCGGCAGCCCGCGGAACAAAGACTTCTCTGGGTGTGCAGCCCCTCGCCGAGCTCTGCAAATGACATTAATTAGTCTATAATTAGTTCTCAGCCCCGCATGGCTCAAGACGGCGTGTCCACGTCAACCCCACGTTGTGGACATCCTCCCCAGGGGCTTGTACAGCACAAGGAATTCACCCTGACATCACTGCTCCTCGTAAATCCCAGATCTGAGGCGGCTTTTTCCATCCTTCAGCATTGAGTTCACTTCCTGAAATGGCTCATGGTAAATCAGGGATTGTGGTGGCAATCCCAGACACCAGGTTTCTGCACACCCTGAAAAGTTCAGGGTAAACACACACTGGATTTTCCTGGGACAGCCAAATTCGCTTCAGAGCTCAAAACTTCATCAACAATTATCTCTCATTGCTGGTCATGTCAGCCCTGCCAAAGGCCAAAACCATCTTTGTGGACAGGACCCAGCTCACTTAGAATCATAGAATCCCAGAATCACTGAGGCTGGAAAAGAGCTCTAAAAACATCGAGTCCAACCTGTGACCAATTCCCACCTTGCCCTGGACACCTGCAGGGATGGGGACTCCACCACCTCCCTGAGCAGCCCATTCCAATTCTGAATCCCTCCTTCTGGGAAGAAACCCTTCCTGGTGTCCAGCCTGATCCTCTGCAGCGCTGAGCTGATGTGGAGTAGTGTGGATGTCAGGATCACGTGGATCTGCAAGAACTGAGACCGAATCTGCCACAGAGACCCCAAAAATGCAATGACAGCCTCACCACAGACTTTCTTCACACCTTCACTGCTCTTATCCTCATTCGTCCAGAGGGCATTTCCTGGGGAGGATTCATTTCTGTCCCAGGACAGAACTTCTTCCTTCCCCCAAGCACTCACCTTTGTTCACACCTCCCCTCACCTTCACCTCACCATCACCACTGCTCTTGGTGGATGTCCTGTGGGAAGACCAGGAGATGACCAAGGCTTGTGTGGGATTTGGTCCCAGTTTAGTTTTGGACGGTCGGGACGGAGACGAGAGATCTCTGGAGTCAGGTCTTAGAGCAAGAGGTTTATTGTGAAAGAGCGTGGGTGCAGGGGACCTGCCAGGAGCTGCCAGACACAGCTCAGAGCAGGGCAGAGAGGTAAGAAAGAGAAAGAAAGAAGATCGAATACTGTGGTTGCTGTTCAAAATACAATAAATCATCTTCTGTGCTGAATATTCTAATTTTCACTGACCAATCTAGAACAAGCTACAAATCCTACAACATTTACATACAGCCTATGAGAGTCATTGCATTACCATACGGCGTCATATTTTAAACTCTAAAAACTGCTTTTCGGACCCTCTGCCAAGTTGGTAGGGTCTGCTCTGACCCTTGGACCTGTCTGCAAGCAGAGGGGATTGTTTAATCAAAAGGGGAATTGTTTAATCAAAAGGGGATTACCTTCAGTGGCCACACCATTGTTTTCCAGTTGTTCAGTCACTGGGGTTTGGTATCTCAGAGCTTGTCTTCATTTCAATCTCGCTTATAGTTTCCATATTCTCAGCATCTTTTGCCAGGTAATCATATTTATAACACTTTCCTATTTCATCCTCCCCAACAGTTTGGTCTCCATTCGGGGTTGATTTTTGGAACAACGTGATCTTTTAGGTCCATTCCAACCCAAACTATTCTGTGCAAGGACTGGGCAGTTCCCACTGACTTTTTCCCATCAAATAACTTCCCTGTGCCGTTTCAGATGCTCAGCATCCAAGACCTTCCTTCAATTCATGTGGAATCACAGCCCAGATGACCTACAGGGATGATGGCTCAGCAAAAAAAATCAGAGTCTGCCCCCACCAGTGGGAAAGAATCAGTTAAAAATACCAGGGTGGTTTGAATCCCTTTTCCTCCGAGGCCTGAATGAGCCTGTGGGAGGAAAGTGCTCCTCAGGGCCCTGACATCTGAATGTGCTGCTAAGGAAGAGGTGTGTATCGCATACACAATAATTCACTGGGGTTTGAAGGCTCCAAGTGGCCTTTGAATGACAATTTGCTCACAGAGGCCATAAATACATGACATGATTTACTGGGCTCTGGTTAACATGGGAAACGACCCAAAAAAGGGATTTTGGAACTGTGGCTTT